>JAMXBC010000009.1:39206203-39931203 GCA_024138005.1 Lumnitzera racemosa
TATTGGAAAGTCTTTGTTCTGGGTGTACCAATTGCCACAGTTTTATTTCAACAAAATACTTTCCCAGATTCTAAAGACTAGGACTGGATATTCTTCAAGCATTGCTTGTCATTTCTCCCTGCCTGCCGCTTTTTCATACTCTGTAGTAGTTCACTAGAGTTTTTCCATCCAACGCCTTTGTGAAGAAGCGTCTCATGTAGTCAGCAAATTTAAATTGTTGAAAGATGGCTGGTTTCTCAGGCGTAATTAACTCAGGGAATGGTCCAAATGCATTTTCACGGTTACTCGGATTGCAGAATACAGCTATTGATACTCTTGGTTGATGAGAAGGGTTGGCCAGCACCCAGTGGTTCACACTTTTGTATTCATTATTTGACATAATCTGAAAAATGTAAAGTCAGACCAAAGCATATGAACTTCTGCTTTTATTTTGGCTTTGCAGATTTCTAATACAATGCACTTTAGACGACTGTAAGACAATGGTCAGGATCTTCACCTGCATTATGTCACCAATGTTGATAACAAGAGCACCTGGGACAGGTTTCACATTGACCCACTCATCGCTGTGGTTAATCTGCAAGCCACCAGTCTGGTCCTGGAGAAGTATAGTTATCACTCCCGGATCTGTATGAGATGCTATACCAACGGTCAGATCAGGCTGGGGACAGTAGGGATAGTAGTGGCCAACCAGAACCCGACTGCCCAAACAAGTCATGGCCTCTAGTCTATCGGCATTTAGTCCCAATCCCTCACTCAACAAGCCCAACAAATGCCCTCCTAGCCGTTGGACATGCTTGTCCCATTCGACCACGTCATTTCTACACAATTCAGGGATATCTTCAATCTCTGCACGTTTTGGAGCTAGCCTGATCTGGAGGGTGTCCCTGGGGAGAATATGAAACTTAAATGGTAAATACAGAAAGAAGAAAGACTAATATTCACAATGCTAAACAAAGAAAAACAACAATAGGTAGCCTTTAAGAAGTTCACACTCCGTGGCACCGTGTTTTCCGTGATACTAATCTTCTTCATTTAAATTACTAGAGATGTACATAAAACCGAACCCATTTTTAAACAATCAGTTTGGATTTTTGTTCAACTTGAAATAAGGTCTATAGTTTGAGCAAACAGAACCGACAATGAATTGCCCGTTGGGAGTGAAAAGAAAACTAGTTCCAACCGAAAGGAAATTTTGGGTTCTTTTTTCTGGTCAACAAAACAAAACAAACGAATCAAACGGGAAATAATCATATAAACCTTCAAACATCTGAATCCACTTCTGACATTACAATGCCGACAACGCGAGAGGGCGATGGATACAAGGGCAAGGGGACTGTACGAGGAATGAACTATATGTGTATAATACTAACCTCCAGCTAGCAGCCTTGGAGACGAAAAGGTCAACATTGGAAAAGAAGGAAACACCAGTTTCCATTTCCCTCCTGTAAATCCTAGCCTTAATCTCCGCTGGTTGCTCGTGAAACCCTTTCACAGCTTTGATCGTGCGGTCAAGAACGTCCACAGGCACCCCATGGTTAACCACCTGAAAGAACCCCAGTTCACGACACGCTCTATCCACTTGCTCAACAATCCGGGGCCGTTGACTGGGGTCGTCGACTCCAGACAAGTCGATGGTCGGGATTACATCGGAGTTAACTGTGTTATATCCTCTGGGTTTGAGGTCTGATAAGGTTTCGGCTGGGTGGACGAAGAAGGGAGGGATCGAGGTGATGCCAGAGTCGACGAGGCCTTTGACACCCAGTTTCGAGTCTTCGAAACGTTCGACCTCTGCGGCTCTGTCGCAGGTTTCAGTGTTCGTGGCCATGGTTGTTTTGCTGTTTTCAGTTAAGATGGGTTTGTATGCGTGTGATGATGTCGTGTTGGGGTGGTAAGTATATATGAGATGAGTTGCTTGGAGTGGATTGGACAACAGGAGGGAAGCTGAGGAATGCCCACCTCGAAACAGAAAAAAGGTGCCCTAGAAAAAAATCATGTAAAAAAGTCTTTTGATAAAGCCCAGGATTGAAGGTACACTTTTAAAAGACGTATTTAGTATATTTTTATTATAAAGAAGGCATCTTGAAATGTTATTACAATTAAAAATGTCTTTAATATTACAATGGAATGTGTCTCTCCAAAATACGTATTCTTTGGAAAAATCTGTGCTAAAATAAGTACTATAAGGAGTATAAAACTAAGTAAAAGTAGCAATTATAATGTAACTAAAACCTTGAAACTATAAATCTAACCTACTTCTCCGTCTCCCGATATATAGCTATAGCTATAGCTTGTGATGACATTTATTACTCCACATTTAACTTATATACTCGAAATCTAAAATAATTTTCTATTACAATAATATTAAAAGTAAAACATGAGGCGTATAACACATGGAAACCAACATAAATAAATTAAACTAACATCAAGATCTCTATAAACATAAATGTGATAAAGTTTAGTTTATAATAGATACATTGTTTTTCTCTCCTATACTTAGTGAACACTTGAGACACTTTGAATACGAAACTCTCACTGAATCTCCTCTCCTCAAGAATAGATGGAGCTTAGGACTCTTGGGTTTATAGTAGCTACTAAGTAGCTTAGAAAACTGTAGGGGGTCGATAGTAGTTATCTAAGAAAAACTCTTGCCCCAATGACTGATGGACCTCCTCTTTCTCATAAACGATGTTGGTGGTGTGAAAGGGGGTTCGTCTTAGATATTTAAAGCTAAACTCTCAAACATGCTTCCCCTATGTATACCCTTAGACGACCCCTTTATAGGGGTTAGAGCCGTCCTATCACCGCTACGACAACCCTATCCTTAGACGACCCCTTCATCTTGGTTCATTCGCCTCTCTTAAGGGGGTTTAGAAGGTCATACTCTACTAAAGTGTTCTCATCCAGCTCTTGCACCTCTACTTAAGCTAGATGGGAAGGGTAGAGGGTGACTAGGAGATGGTCATATAGCAATTGAATCCCACGCTCAATAGAGGATCAAGCTACTTGGTAACCAGCCTTATTGTTGGTGAAGTTTAAGGATTAGAAATATCCTGCAAAGATAAGAAAAATACTTCATACTAGTATCAATTTGATGCAACTACTCTGATGTTAAGTTAATAAGCAGGAATGAAAAGAGTAGAGTAAAGAAGTTAAGAGTTATTAGATATCTCTTACAAATTTCATTCCCATATTAATAGAAGATTGTTATGTTTAGAGAAGCAGTTATCGGAATAACTGTTGAGACATGTAAAAGATTATTGATTAGATGCTTTCCCTAAAATGTAAGAAGAGCAGATAGTTATGTAATATGATTGTGTTTGTGATAATTGTTCGCGCTATGAACTTAAATTCAAAACAGTAACGGATTTGTATCACTCGACATAGTGCTGAGAATGTAGATTACACGGCCTATTGGCAATCGAATAGACAAGTGAGATGGGTGAGATTGGTGGACAAAAATTGACTATCTACATTTGTTCCCCAACTCCTATGTTTGAGGATTCGACAAAGAGAGTAATACATAATGCTCTAGAGGCCAAGTGGGGTACAATTCTTTAGATGTTGAGTAAGATGGGCAGCAAGACGGTTTGCATCCTAATTGAGAAGTTGCAACTTTCAAATTCCCGCTTGTTCAAAAAACCAAAAAGTATACAATATGACACCTATCACTTTGATCATCGCTACACTACAGGCCTAAAACTATTGGGGGTTTGTCAATTGTCAAATTTCTGTCTCGAAACACACATCAACGATCTATGCCATTATCAAATTAACACATCAATACTGTCAGAAACAAATTTGCAATTACGAGGATAAGCTGTTCATATTTAAAGAACTTTTCAAAATCAGAATTCATTTCTACTCAAAATTACAAACAAATTTTCTTGCTTTCTCATCTTTACTCTCAAGCTCTTCAACTTTTGTAATACTAGTCTCACAAACATTCAGGTATGCTTTGTAACGTCATCCATCGATTTGTTCTCTCCGATTCTGAAGTAATAGAAACTAAGGCCAATTCTGTCACGAATTGAGGATGGTCTAGTTGTGGCAAACGCCGTATACTATATGAAGAACCCTTTATTCGTTATCTTTTCAATCATAAACTCTTCACACAATATATAAGGCTTTACAATCATTAGTTTCCTAAGAGCATATAGATCCATATAATATCATCACACAAATATATTTATATAAAATTTAAACTATAAAGTTTACAGTGCATAGTAATTTACTACATCTAAGTCTATATTACTGATAAAACAAAAGTACATAAGTAAAAGTCTACATGATTAGTTCTCTCAACACACTGGATGACTCGCTCTTCTCCAAGTCCTCAAGCTAACCTATGGCATCCCCCAACTAGCCTCTACGAATAAGCCATCCTGCATCAAAAGTCTAAGAGGGTGTAAGGCTAAGCTTAGTAAGCAAAACCCTCAACTATATCACAAAAAAGTTATAAATACATTATATTCACGCATATGAATGAATGAACAATTAAAATTCCATATAGTTAACTAGTCTATATGAGTAACTCATACTTAATGCCCTCTGAAGTCGGGGTTAGAGTATACATAATACTAATCAGATCCGGGTATTATATTAAAACTTACTTTACTACGAAACTCCATGTCCCGTACATAAATCAAACAAGTCCTTTATTTTCATAAAAACCAAGTTCTAATATAATCATGAGTAGGCCTCTTCGGTCTACATTCACCCCTAAATGGAGGCCTCTAGACTCAACCTTTAGCCAAGCAGTTGGCACCTCCAACGCCTAGCAGTTGGCACCTCCAACGCCTAGTATTCCTATGGGCTAAGGTAAGTTCATTTTGTACAAGTGTACCATATAAAACCAATAAATTTATAATAATAACCCCCGAATGCCCTCTCTTTACCTCCGTGTGATGTAATAGCCGGAATTATGTCTATGCAATGCATGTTAATACATGTATCAATTTCTTCTCATGAGCCGAGTATAGTTAAGTCAAATTATAATGTGACCATCCAATAGTACATACAATCATTATCTGTACTACCCTGCAACAACAAAGTATTATTTGTACTTAAAGTAAATTCATAACTCAATGCATAATAGCACGTACAAGCGTTTCCAAACCCCACAGAATAATCAATTAACAATATCATTTAAGTCTTCTATCTGTAATCACATATAAACATGGAATCATAGGGTAAGTACTCACTCAGCCATGATGACTCGCTCTAGTCGTAGTAATCAATTGGGAGATCTTCGCCCGCGTTGGGATCACTTGATTATTACGATATAATAATGATAGTAAACAATTGAATTAACTAGTAATTCTAGATATCTATTTACCTAATTCTACTTAGATTATTATCAATTTTAATTCGATTACACTTTATCACTAATCGTATATAACTTTTTCATTCTATTTATGATATTTTTGAATTTATAGTCATTTTTTATCGTTTTCGAACGTACATTCATACGGTGATGTCTGTTTTGGACATTAAAACCCGTGTTTTGTGGTATAAACTAAATTTATTGAAATTTTAACTATTGAAGCTTAATTATTCTTATTACTTATGTTTATATCTTATTTTAGGACTTAATGATTTAATTAATCATTAGATTCTTACACTTAGGAAATTTTATATTGGTATTACTAATTCATGTACTCAATTAAGTTTAATTCAATTTAAGAAGGGTATTAGGGTTTAAAAAAGTTTCGACTCCTAAGTACATATATATATATATGTTATATTCTTATGTAGTCTTATAGTTTATTATTTTACAAGCTTATGCTTATGTCATCATTTACTTATATCATGGCTTATGTTATCATTCAATTACATCATTGCTTACATCATCATTCATTATTATCCCTATGTATTCATATACTTTATACATATGTTATATATATACTTATACTTCTAACATACTAGTATGTATACTTATGTATTTATACATATACTAGTACGTATATCCATATACACATATGGTGACATATGTATTTTTATACGTATTTTCATATGCCTAAAGTTCTATCTTAAGAAAGCCTCACAATTTTCATATTTTTGTACTTTAAGGGTATATTTAGCACAGTATATGTATATATAGTTAGTATATGCCTTATTTTAGGCTATGTACATAATGGATATTTATGTACAAAGATCTTTATACATGTATTTATCAAGTATACTCTTATATATACATACTTAGATATATGTATACATACTCTTCTTCCATTTACTAAAGCTATCCTTTATTTCGAAGTATAAAGATTGAAACTTTATTCCTTTAACAACATATATGTACTTAACACATAAACTTCCTATACTAACCTAAACTATACATCTAACTATTAAATAAGATGAAACAATATCACGCCCGAAGCGGCAGAGTCGTAACAACCTCGCCATGTAAACCATCCTAAGATAGAAGTTAGCTTTACAACCGCTATCTTAGACCTGATCTACACAAGGCGTCCATAACTAACTCGTTTTGAAGTAAACAGTTTGTAATTTAAATAAATCATTTACCTAAGAAGGTGAGGAAATTTATATATATTCACTATAATTCAGTTATTACATTATTCAGAAATGAAAAGTAATAACATTTATATTAATTCTTCAATGTTTTTCCTCACTCCCCAGGATCCTATAGTTGCTAGCTTCAGAGTAGTTGTTTGCCACTTCTTAGTCAGCAACTGTACGACGTCTATAGGGATGTGAGCAACCACAGCTTAGTAAGTTAGAATGGAGGACTCAAAACTATACCATAAACACAACAAGGTTTTCAATCAACTTATTAGGTGCAATACATGTGTAACCAAATGCCATCGTACGACGTTGTTCGGCCCGTCATGAGATTAGAGAAATTGCGTCCGCTCTAATCCGGGTTGAGGAGTTGCCATTAATGCAACAGCTCATGACCACACCCAGGCTTATGCAATGGAGACCTCGCTCCTCTCACGACTACCTTCGAACCACTAACTTCACCCTCGCTACGACCTCCTCTCCTATCACTTAGTTCGGCTAAGGATGAAGAAAGGACCAATTGCAATCCTGCGCTATCCCTTTCGAAGTGCTCGATATTTGGCCGGAGAGTCCTAAGTTCTCTTAACGGGTTGCCATGTATGTCCAATTATGATTATTAGTTGTATATTTGATGAAGTCCAGTTTAGGGTGATCAATCATTTCATACAAATCATACAATACATGCCAGAGCAACAAACAGAATCATAGCATCACCCATAATCAAACACATGCACACATCCAACTATCTAACAAGCACAACCAAGTATAATCTCAAGCCTCCAAAATAAAACATTGTATTAATCCCAACTTACCTCGACTCCTCGCTCACTAACTCGAGGTCCGACTTGCTCAGGCCATCGCTGATCATCCCTATAACACAAACGTGGTTTCAGTTTTTCATATAACTATTATAGGTTCATTTTATCCTATAACGCTTATTGTTATGTTTTGTTTAGGGTTTAATATGCCTAATTATCTAGGTCTTAAGTCTTTTACAATTATTCTAGGTTTGGGGTTAGGTTTGGGTTCGGTTTCCGCATCAATTTTTAAATTAGGTTCTAGTTTGATTTTTATGTAGTGTTTTATACTCCAACCTTAGAAATTCGTTTCAACTCATAATGTGAAATTAATCATGTTACTTCTCGATTTCCTAAATACTATCATTACCTTTAATTAGTATTTTATTTTATCCGGTACATTTAAAGCCGTATTAGTGTATCGAATTCACTCCTATATGAGAAATTTTTACATTTTTCATATAATTACATAAATTCAAGTCTTCTATCGGTTTTATTATATATCCCTATTATTTATATAATATCAATTTTTATCCTAATATTTTCTATTTATTATATTTCCAATAATTATGTATTATGTATTATTATCTATTATGTATATAATACATTTCTACTATTCCTATCACTTTAATTACCATCCCTAAACATCAATTGTCATTTCAAAATGTCTAAATTCATCCTAAATCAGATTTTACTCCTAATTTCCCTAATTTACAAAATTAACTTAAAGTTAACTATTTTTCCCTATTACTTATTTACTACATAATTAACCTAATAATTACATCTAATACCCTAAATGTTATAAGTATCATACTCCATCAGATTTCAACATCCTAAAACACATACTTATTCACTAAATCAGTAATTAACCATTTAATTACTTAATTAATCTTAAATTACCCATTTTATACTTCATTTTAGGGCCTAAAAATTATCTAAAAATTTGAAAATTAATTTTTGAAAACAGGCTTCATAGCACTGTTCTATATTATCTAAGTAATCTACCCAAAAATTTTGGATTCAAAACTACACTCCTAAGGTCATTTATTTCTAAACCGAAACATGCTTGGTTTTACACGATTTTTTAAGGACCCTATATCACGAGACATATTTTCATCAAAATAATATTTTTCCTAAAAACTACTTACAAAAATATTCCAGAATAACAAGTTTCATAATTTTCTAATAATATTTACTATTTTTACAAAATTACATAAAATCAGACTAGAAATCAAACTCACCGATTTGGGTGGCTCCGGCCACCATCGGTGGCCATGAGTCTATCGGCCTACCTAGGCATTGCCACCACCGTGTGGTGGTGGCCGCTGTCTACTGCCTGCTGCCCGTAGGATTTGGGTTCTCCTTTATGGCCCTAATTGTACAGTTTTCTTTTTCTTTTTTTTTTTCTTTAGTTTTTCTCTCAATTTTCAACTCTCCCTAATTTCTTTCTGATTTCTAACTGTCCAAATGACCTACTAAATTTTTCTTGCTACTTATAGAGCTTTAGTATAATTATTGTGCATTAAATTGGACAAGACAATTGCGTTATCCCTTAATTTTTAGCTTTTGTGTTGTCTTAATTTAATTGGCCGATTTTTTTCTTATTTTTCCTAGCTTCCACGACCTATATCTGGATCATTCCTTATTTTTCTTGATTTTTCTTTATTTTTCCTTAATTAATTATGAATTTTCTTTAATTATTTAGTATAATTTTAGTACATTACGCGTATTTTAAGTAATTACGCGTATTTCTACATACATGTAAATTCATATATAGTACAAATAAGTATTTATAAATATTATTTAGGTCATTTTATGATTTTTAGTATACATATAATTTATCTCTAGCGATTTGTCAATTATCGAAATGCATTTTATGTATTTTCGATAAATGATGCGTTATATACTTAAATTTTGAAATTTTTATAGTTTTTTATTTTATTTCTTATTTTCTTAAATTCAAACTTATGGGATCAGTTACTAATATTTCTAGCTTTACTTTATAATTTAGGCTCGATCGGGTCTTTCAATCGATCGAAACCTTGGATTGCTAGTTTTGGAGCTTACAAACAATACATAATAACATACCTTTTTTTTCTCCTTGAAATATGGATGTAAAGTTTGAAAATTGAGAAAGGGGGAAAGGGAAAAGGGAAAGGGAATCACGATTTTAGGAGGAAGAAAAGGACTTGGTTTTGTGTTATTTTTGTACTTTGAAAATGAAAACAAGTAGGGTCTTAAGTAAAGAAAGTAGTGGACAGCAAGAAGGAAGAGAAAAGAGAAAAAAAATCTAAAGAAAAGAAAAAAAATCAATAAAAAGAAAGAGATGATTCTAGTATGAAAATAACATTTTGTTGACTTTTCTATATGTTGATTTTAGTTAACATGTGTTGACTTAGTCAACCTTTTAACTTTAGTTAATATGTGGTGACTTGGTCAACTTTCCAAATTACATGTCATTTAGTGTACGCAATGAAATAATTAGAGAAAATTTGGAGAAAAATTAAGGAAATGAAAAGAAATAATAAGTTTAGTGAATTTAGTAGTAAAAATAGATAATGAGATCTTCTTTTAGGTATTTATATCCTATATGCATCATTTAGTAAGTTGTTTAGTATAATTATTATGAAAAGTATTATTTTGGGTTATTAATGTTTACTATATGTAACCTAAGTGTCAACTAAACTCTTAACTCTATGCAATTTTAACCTAATTGTGTACTTAGTAGATGAATGTGATCTATGATGCAATATATTAGTTTCTAAAGGATTACTTTAGTATTATATGTATTTATAAATGATTAAAAGTTATCTTTAATTTTTTACCAATGATTTGGTATAATACTAAGGTTATATTATTAATTAGGGTTTGAGGGTAAATTATGGTGAATTAGTGCTTTTATACCCTTAAAGTTATAGTTTTAGGGTTTTTATCACTTTCAGATGAAATTTTTAATGTTTACATATGTTTAAGGTAGAAAAATTTTATACGCGATTGATTAGTTATTTTAGGATTTTCACTTTTACAAGCTTTGTCAACTCCTAGAAATATTTAACATATTTAAGTTTACTTCAGATGTTAGGTCAAAAATTTAGGAGATTACATCTTCTCCCCCCCATCCCCCCGAGAATATGGAACAAGGCAGCGTGCTCTTCTAGTAATTCAGCATATAATATTGAGGAAAGGTGGGATAAACTCACCCGGATAAATGCCCTTATTGTGGATAATTATCCTGAGGATGAAGAAGGGAAATCCTTAGCGAGATATTTGTATAACAACATCACCTACTACCACGACTCTCTAGATGAGATTGTTAGTTCTGCCGACAAAGTTCTTGTCATAAAATACAACCAGTACTGGCAAGATCTTCCTAGGATATGGAATTTAAGGAAGTCAAAAGAGGAGGAAAGGGTATGTTTCCTAAGGGAGTACGAATTCCATATATATCTAAAATATTTAGATTTTAGGTTGCGCTTCCCTTTCTAGGCTTTTGTGAAGGGCTTCTTCAACTACTTTAGAGTGGTGCCGAATATGTTCTTACCCAACACATATCGTCTTTTGGTGACTTTTAAGATAGTTTGCGAATAAGTGGAAATTAAGGCTACACCTCAACTATTTCTGTTAAGACCCTAAAGGGGGTATCACGATCCAACAGTATCGTTATCGTGGTAAGTCACCGTATACTGTATAAAAGTCTATTATAAACCCCCTTGCTGATCATAGGCCTTTCATATGACACACAAGGCTCCTTCCACTCTACGTTACTACTAGGCCCATAGACAATTAATATAGAGCAATTTAACTAAAATTATTTCTATGTTATAAATTAACTAATTGTGTGGACTCGTGAAACTCATACCAAAAGAATATTACAAACAAATGCAGTTCATAAAGGAACTGCATCAGAGATTTCAATCTATGTTATGATCAGAACATAAAGTAACTAAATATCTATAAATCTATTACAAAATGTCTTATTCGTTCTCTGATCGCCCCAACCCATCCCTATACGAGACTTACTACAAGTATGCCTCGGCCTAAATTAGTGAAGAGGTTTTCTTGCAACAACAAAAATCTATAGGGGTGTAAGCTTAAGCTTAGTAAAATAAATACCCTCGTTAGTACTACATGGTAGAAATTTATTAGATGCACACTCATATGAATGCATAAACAATTAGTATGCCAAACAACACATGCAGTAACCTAGGAACTGCATACGACTTAGAATTACGCCCCATAAAGTCGGGGTTTGGAGATAATTAACCAACCCAAACCAAAATCTGGGTTTTAGACCTTGGGTTTTATTTCATTTGCACTATTGTGCTTAAGCCAAAATAAAACTATGTATATATATACATATATATACTTTCATTACTGAATAATAAATCATATTTTCAAAATCCTAAGTCTAACGATGTGGTGGGCTCCGTAATCTACAAACACACGCCCTAAGTAGAAGTCACAAGACTCGGCCCTTCTCTGACAGTTGGCATCTTTCGGTGCCTAGTAAGCCCATCAGCTTAGGATAGAGACTCAATATATATGATGACATAGCTAGTGCTTAATCCTATGGGAGGCACATCCTCCTGTGAGTCTCTTCCCATCTTCTACATGAAGTGACAGTCGGTGTTATCCGTATGCAATATGGAGAATGTATGATTCATTTTGATTTCTTAATCGTATAAGTGATTAACTTGATTTTCAAGGTGATCAAACAATTTCATTCCATACAATTCACATGAATATATTAGTACAAAAAATTCCCATTTTTATATATAATTAACAAGTCATCACATTCATCCATAAATTCATACACATGCACTTCCCATATCTCACAAGCATCCAAATTTATATACATAAGTTTAGGTGCATCTATTCTATAAGCAAAATCAAGTAAAGAGTAATTGAGAATTTACTCACTCTGCCATGTAGATCAATCAAAGTAATCCGGCAGCAAGTAGTCTCCATATACGGTGTCCCCTAGTCATCGAAATAATATTTATAAGGAATTGAAATAAACTTAGGAAACTAAGTTAATTTTCCTTAAGTTATACTTTTAACTAGTTTTCATAACTTTTCCCTGTTTTTACTTAAAAGTTCAATCGCATATAACTTTTTCGTTTTAAATCCAATTTTTATGATCTTATAGTCAATCTTCATCATTTTTAGTGTACTTTAATGCGGTGAGGTTAGATTTTTGAAATGAGGCATGCAAATCTGTTCATGGGTCAGAACAATAGTGTTCCGCATGTTTTAGAGTGCTTTTGGGCTTTATATGCTAAATAGGCTTTTTGATGACTTGAGAAATCCTTTGGGCTTGGTTTTAAGATTTTATTCTAAGCTTAAAATACTCTTTGAGATTAGATTTCCAACTTTGATTTATATTCCTAAGGCTAATAACTACTTCATGGGCCCTTTAGTAGGGTTAAGTTGTCTAATGGGCTTGTTTTTGGTTCAAATTAAAGTTAGTGACTTTGTTGGGCTTATGGAGTCTTAGGTGGATTTCTTATAGGTTTCAAAACAACCTCTCTTAATATTTTAAAGTGCTGGTCAGAATTTTATTGAAGGCCCAACTTAGAGTTTTAGGCTTGTTTTGAGAGTTTTAAGCTTTGTATTCTTATCATACTTGCTTTGGTTGATCTTTTCACTTTGTTCATTTACTTTTATCATATTTTTAAGTATCTCTAACCCATGTTCTAGATCTGGTCGTGATGATTGCAAGGGGTTCTCATTTGGTTTTTCAACTTGTTTCATCATTTCCTTAAGTTTAAGTGTTAGATTATGCACTCAAACTACTTGTATCTAAATCTTAACTTAACTTTTCTTCCATAAGATGATTCTTTAACTCATGATCTACACAAAAAAATAGAAGATCTTACACTTAATACAACTTCCATATCATAGCTCATGTCAAACAAAGTTGGTTTTTTCATAAAACTTTATGTGATGAATTTTTCCTTAACTTAAGTCTAGATTTGAGCATGTTTAACTTAACAAAAATAAAATCAACATTCAAAGGACTTTTGAATCCTCACATCCATCATGTTCATATTCCATTCAAGTTCTTGTTTCAAGATTTTCTCAACTTAAAATCATTCATTTAAAGTGTTAAACAAGTATCTTTACAAAACACCAACTTTACATGTTCATGTTTCAACTTTATGTAAGGGTTTTATGAGTTTGTTTCTTAGAATGGTTTTTGGTGTTATAACAACTTAAACCTTACTTATATCTTCAAGAAATCAAAGTCCCCTAACATAAACACTAACCCACTAATCACAAAAAACACTTACTCGTTCTTAAAGCAAAATATGATGGTTGTGCACTAAAGTTTCACTTAAGCTCTTAACTTAGCTTCCTCATTTTGCCACCTTTTGGAAACCCGAGTTGTTTGATTCTTTGGAATTGGGTTTGTGGGAGGTTCTAATGATTCTAAAAGAGCTTAGATGTTAGAAGAAAGTGACACAAGAAAAGGAGAAGGAAATGCCATGAGTGAAGTGTGGAAAAATGGTGGCAAAGTTGATTTTGTGGGGTAAGGTTGTTTCTCTTCTTATGTTTGTTTCAAATGAGAGAAAGAAGAAGTGAAAATGAAATTGAAAGTGAGACAAATGAGGGGAAGAGTGGCCAGTTGGAAATGAGAGAGAATGAGTGTTTAAAATGTCTTGAAAGTGTTGTCTTGTACCTTACACAAAAATCAACAATTGCAACTATTGATGATGTAAGAATTAAGGAGTGAATAATAATGTGTAAGAAAAAGTGATTGATGGTTGAAAGACAAGAGCATGGCCCCCCTTTTCTCCTTATCCAAATCTGCCATTTAATGTCCTTTGGGGGTTATGGAATGGTCTTGTCTCATTTAATGAAGTTAAGCATATGAAATCGTGTGAAGAATTATCCATATGTAGTACAAGTGAAAGGGTAATAAGGAAAGTGTCTTATCACTAAATTTTGATAAGTTATCAATTGATAAATGATTCTAACTCTCAATTCATAAGTTATCTAAAGTGATTGGTTGGTCTACTTATTGATGTGTAAGGCTTAGACATGAAGATAAGGGCATGGTCTTATAGAAAATTGTTTTAGGGTTTTCATCTTGCATTGTTTTGTAATTTATGATTTGTTTTTTATAAAATTGGGAAATTTTCTAAAGTTGAATGAAATTATTCAAATTAAATTATCAATTAATTACTTAGGGTTAAAATTCCTTAATGGTTTTAGGGTTTAGGGTTTTAAGGGACTTTAGAGCTGGTAGTTCTTCAAGCTTGGGTTTTTATCGATAATTGGTTTTTGAATTAGAAAAATTTAATTTTTTTCTAAATGTAAACTTAAGTTTTTAGTCTAGTTGATCCTTGGGAACGTTCGGAAAGTATTCCAAATCAACTTTTAGGCCCACTGAAAGTAGGGTTTATTAGGGGCCTAATAGGATTACCTAAAATTTCCATAACATGTATACACCTATGATATGAAAACCGTCTTACAAGTCAAAAATTACAAGACTCTAAATAATAAATTACTAAGATTACTGATTTTCAAGTAATTAATTTATTGTAACATAACATAGCACATAATTATAAATAACTATAGATATCCAATATCCTACATTTCTTCAGAACTACAGAGAATCGGTATCCCCTACCAAATAATAAGACAGGATATACCAACATTAGAAAATTGCAAGAAAAATTAAATTATATTAAATTCTAACATATAGATATTTTCTACAAAGGATGTTTATGTATCATCTAAAGAGTACTCAGCTACTTCTAATACTAGTATACATATCTTCATCTTACACTCAGCATTCAAGACATATCCTAACAAAGGAAATTAAGGGGGAATGAGCATGAAACAGCTTAGTGAGTTCGTCCCTCACCACTACTATTCAAGCAAGTTATTACATATTATTATTACACATGCAAGTAAGCTATCTACATATAAAATGAATGTAGGTGTAATGAATGCAAGTAACATATCCATAGGAGTCTGGAATTATGAACGGTGTATAATTACGTCATCTACACTTCGATTATCCCCTGTACTTACCCTCATAGAGCACTTCAACTTACCGACATGAGGCTACCTAAGGGTTCCACCCCTCTAGGCAACACAGGACTATTACCCTAATCCAAAAAAGAGTTCTAATCCAAATAAGTGGATCCCAAACTAGGATTATCCATCATCCAAAGCCCCTTGGGCACAAACATTCGAGTCCTCTCACAACCAAAATTATCCAAGGCCTTACAAGTACAATAAAGCGAGTCCTCTCGCTATCAATTGGATATCCCATGCTAACTTTGCCTTAACGCTAAAATATCATTTATGGCTTTGTGAGCCCTTATAAAGATCATACAAAAATACGTTTAAGAGTAGAAAAGCTTTTTCCAAAAACACTTTTCTTAAGATTGTTGCAAAGGTAGCACTCTCCATTCATACCTTTACCAGATTATAGACATGTGACAAGTATAATTGGTTATTTTGGTCTGATACTTATATTTATCAATTTAAAAAGGTGATTACACAGATGATAGCAAACACGCAAAGAAATCATTCAGACATACAAGCAACAGGAAGCATCAAAACCTCATATAAGTAACATGCACAAGCAAGTAGCAGGTCATTAGAACTCTCTCACTTGGATTATTACTCATTCTCCAAGCTTTGGGGTTTCCAGAATTCGATATTGAACGCCTAAAAAAAAATGGTAAAACTTATAAGTATTTTGAGAAGTTAGACTTCTTAGTTAATTAAAAGTCCATTATAGTTTGTCTAGTTTCTCCCAATATAACCCAAGTATAATGTGTATAGGGTTTACCATACTCAATGAGATTAATTTTAACTATTTTCTTCTATTTGTAAGTTATGAGACTTCCTTTATGTATTTAGTAACTTTTTATTCTAATTCCGATATTTGTGAATTTATAATCTTTTTTCATTGTTTTTTTTGGACGCATGTTCACATGGTGATGTCTATTTGGACGTTAAGACCCGTCTTTTATGATATGGGCTAAACTTATTGAAGTTTTAACTTATCAAAGTTTAATTATTTTTATTGCTTATGTTTGTATCCTATTCTAGTACTTAATGATTTCATTAGCCATTAGCTTCTTACACTTAGGGAATTTTACATTAGTATTTCTAATTCATGTACTTAATTAAGTTTAATTCAATTTAGGAAGTGTATTGGGGTTTAAAGGATCTTTGACTCCTAAGTACATGTATACATATATATGTTATATTCTTATGTAATCTTATAATTTATTATTGTATAAGCTTATGCTTGTGTCATCTTTTGTGTCATCGCTTATGTCATCATTTGCTTATGTCATGATTTATATAATCTTTTGATGATGTCATGACTTATATAATCATTCATTACATATATATATATATATATATCCTTAAATATGTATATCTTTATGTACTCATACATATGTTATATACATACCTATACTTCTAACATATTAATATGTATACTTATATACTTATACATATACTAAACATATACCCATATACACATTCGGTGGCATACTTATTTTTATACGTATTTTCGTATGCCTTATTTATCCTCTTACGAAAGCTTAAATTTCATCTTTTTGTATTTTAAAGGTGCATTTAGCATGGTATATATGTGTATAGTTAGTATATGCCTTATTTTAGGTTATGTACATAATAGATACTTATGTACAAAGGGCTTTATACATGTATTTCTCTACTATATCCTTATGTACACATACTTAAAGATATATACATATGCATCTTCTTCCATTTTATAAAAATTCTTACTCTTCTACACATGTATATGGAGCTTTCACTTCTAACAACATATATACCCATATCATACCAACTTTCTATATTAACTTAGCTTACACAACTAACTACTACATAAAATAGATAATCAAATGATAACATACCTCTTTCTCCTTGATTTATGTGAGTAAAAATTGTGAAAGTGAAGTGTTGAAAGAATATGAGAATAAGAAGCAAAGGAGGGGTTTTACGATTTAAGAAGGGGAATAAGAGAGTATTTTGTTGTCTTAATTTGTGTTTTCAAAAAGGAATGAGTGGGGTCTAGATGAGAGGGGATGCGGATGGCAAAGAAGAGAGGAAAAAGGGAAGAAAAATCCAAAAGAAAGGAGAAGAAATCATTAGAAAGGAGAAGAGAATTCTAGATGACAATTACATTTTGTTGACTTATCAACATATTGACTTAGTCAACCTTTGACTTAGTCAACTCTCTTAGAATTGCATATAATTTGAATGCTCATAAGGAAGTAATTAAGAAAAATTAGGAAGAAAATTAAGGAAATGAAAGGAAATGTGGGTTTTGTTGAAATAATTAGTAAAAATAGGTAATGAGATCTTTCTCTAAGTATTTATATCTTAGAAACAACATTTGGTATGCCACTTTATGTAATTGTCATGAAAAGTATCATTTAGGTTACTAATACCTACTATATGTAATATAAGCATCAACTAAACTCTTAACTCTATATAATACTAACCTAATTATATACTTAGAAGATGAATGTGATCTAGGATGCAATATCTTAGTTTCTAAGGGATCACTTAAGTATTCTAAATATTTATACATGATTGAAAGTTATCTTTAATCGTTTACTAATGAAATGGAAAAATATGGAGGATATATTATCACTTAGGGTTTTAGGGTAAATTATGGTGAATTAGTGCTTTTATATCCTTAAAGTTATAGTTTTAGGGTTTTTATTACTTTCGAGTACAATTTCTAGTGTTTTTACACATTTAGGGTTTAATATATTTATACACAATCAAGTCTTTGATTGTTATTTTAGGATTTTGTTGAGGTTCGAGGTTAACTTTTACAGTTATATATACTTGAAGTTTTAGGGTCTTCATATGCGATTATAGGTTCAATTAATAATTTAAGGTTTTTCATATTCACTTTAGGATTTGAATTAAGTTTTTAATCGATTTTAAATCTCACTAGCTCTATTGACTTCTAGAAATCATTTATAGTTTAGAGATTTAATTCTATACTTAGAAAGCTAGATTCGTGGGGTTTACAATTTCGGTTTTCTTCATGATTAGGAAGCAGCTTGATGGGTAGTACTTTACCGCTATAAGGTACGGGTATAAGTTCATGGATAGGTTAGAGTCCAAGATCTACAAGTGGCATGATAAATTCGTATCAATAGTATCTGATGAAGAGCTGGATTTCAAGACTTAATAGACTGAGTTAATCTACACTAAAGATATAGATTTGATGACGAATGATGCAGCAGCGGCAAAGAAAATTTAGGAAAGGAGGAAGAACAAAATATTCGTCTAAGATGTCGAAAGAATTATACAGTATTATGAAAGTAGAGATCCAATCTTTTCTAAGAAAGAAGGTACGCTAATGAGTTACCACCGTGCCGAGTATAGCCATAAGAGGAAAGCCGTTCTCATAACTTTGGGGGAGAATTGTCGCCTTTGAGCCTTGCTTGGCATGGAGAATGTAAGTTTATTCTTTTCCTATATTAATATTAACTTGTTTACTCATGTTGTAGATATGGCTGTTAGTAAGGTAAATCCTGCTAAGCTACTAGCCTAAGCAAAGGCTAAAAAATCAAAGGTAGACAAGAGGGCAGCCACGGCAACAACTACCACTCGACCTATTGTCGTAAAGAAAACGGCAAAAGAAAACACATCCAAGCAGACGGCAATGTAGAAGAAGACCTTGCGGCCATTCAACAAGCAGAAGGAGGGTAAGAAAATAGTGTCAACAAAGGTCTCTCATTCTGTAAAGCCTCCGATCGAAAATATTTAACCTTTTGTCGAGTTAAGAAAGGTAGGTTAAGAGAGCCAACCTCGTGGGGAGGTCGAGGATGCCACTATCATCGAAAGGTCAATGTTGGTGTTGGATGTAGCGCCTAGTACTGAAAAGAGACTAGGAAAGGAACTCGCTAGCCAACCCGCTGTTAAAATGTCTAAGGGTTTGGATGAGAGGACAAAGGAGGCAATGCGCTCCAAAGCTCTTGGCATCACCAGCACCGAATTTCTTCCCCAAGAAAGAGGTCGTTAAATACTTCATCTAGTATAGTAGCCAAAATGTTTTGGATACTGACTCGACCCTAAGTTATAGGACAAAATCTTTGGTCTTGATGGAATGAATTATTCTTCCAAAAGACAGGGATATCGGCAAGAAGGATGTTGCTAGGGTCGACAGTTGCAATAAGGTCCATATTGTAGCCAAGTTAAATGACATAAGTATTTGTATGCATCTTCATAACTATTGAATTTACTCAATTTCTTATGTTCAGTTTCCTTTTCAAATGAGTAGCCACATTTTGATTGCTTTAGATGAGGCTAATAGGGAGAATAAAAGGTAAGATCAATAGTGTTGATAGTTAGTTTTCGTCTGTTTTACTCCTCCATTTGGTAGTTAATAGCCCGGACAATCTAACCTCTCGGCATAATGCTAAGAGATTGACATTCGGCATTCTATTAAGTGACATAGATCCGTTCCTAATTTGAATTCAAGTTTATGGTATGAACAATTATTGCAAGCACGGCTATATTACATAATTGCCTACTCACCCTACATTTGAGCAAAAGGTGTCTAATCAACATTCTACCATGTATATTAGCAATTATTCTAATAATTGCTCATTTGGACATGATGATCTCCTATAAATACGGGAAGTTACTTTGTAAAAGGGATTGGTTAACTCACAACTACTTACTTTTACTTAATTGATTCTTACTTACTAACTTAGGCATCAGAGTAGCTGTACCAGACTGGCCCTAGTACCAAGCTTTCTTTTTAGTCTTTATAGGATCTCAAACACTCAAAATTCGCTAATAACATTCGGCACCGTCTGTTTATTCCTAAATATATCCATATAGCTAAAACTAGTATCCAAGAGTGCAAGTGCTAGTACTTCCTCCCAACAACTTGAAGGGGGGAGTCGATATATTGATACACAACGATTAGCTAGACTCAAGCAACTTTACCTCAACTTAGCCAAAGAAAACCAAAAATTAAAAAAAAAAAAGAGGAAATCCTTAACCTTCTCCACAATAATATTCACTAAAATCTAATTCAAAACAAAGATTACGATAATCGCGATACTGAACATAGCAACGATTCAATTTATTCACCTGAGTTGCAGAAGAAGCAAGCTGAGAATATGATAGGACCTTTAGCTCTTGCTTTTAAGAAGAACAACAAAGGTAAGCAATCGCAGCAAGTGCACAATGTAGGTCTTTCGAATGTCAGTACCCCTGTTGCCCCAATCAAGCAGTTCCAAATTAAAAAGAGTCCCTTCCTTATGGAGATTTGGAGGAAATAATACCTCGGCACATCAAGTTGTTACAGTTTAAGACATATGTTGAAACAAAGGAACTTGAAGACTACTTAAAGTACTATCGTATATTAGCCAAGTTGCTTAGTTTGAGCGATGTAGTGGTCTGTCAAGCTTTTCTCTCAACAATGAGGAATGCAGCTAGTACATGGTTTTAACATTTGGAGCCAAATACCATTTCTTGTTTCGATGAACTAGTAAAAGTGTTCCTTTATCACTTCCTTGTAAGTAAACTTCCCGTTAAGGATTCTTCAATCCGTAACACCACCAAACAAAAATCTGATGAGTTAATCAAGGACCAAATTTATGGCCAAGATGGTTCATATTCTAGAATTAGATTGAGTGTGGCTCTTAATGCCATAATTGATGGATTTAAGCCCCATGGAGACTTTTTCACATTTCTTGTAAAGAACAAGCCAAAAAATTTTGTTAAGTTTAAGGCTAAAGCCACCTTATACATCCGTTAGGAAGACAACATAAAGCTATGGTGAGAGGTCAATCAGAGTAAAGGAGATAAAAAGAATGACAAGCGAAAAAGTGTTAAGGAAAGACTCGGTATGAACGATGACCATAGTTCGAATGCTGAGAGGAAAAGATAGAGGATTTCGACATACTCATCCTATACGCCCGTCAAACTTCCAATTTCGGACATTCTAACGGAGGTACGTGGGCAGAGAAGCATCCTCCAATAGCTAAAAAGAATGAGAGGGAACCCTTCAAGGAGAAACTCCAACAAGTACTGTGATTTCCACCATAACAAAGGTTACAACACAGATGAGTGCATTCAACTTAAGAGTGCAATTGAAGATGTAATCCAATGTGGACACTTGCACAAGTTTTTAGTATGTGATGCCGAAAGTATCGAGAGACCATCTCAAAGGAGACATAAGGAATAAGAGAATGATACACAGCCAGCAACGCCCATGAAAGAGGCAGGTGACATGAACTCTAGCAGAGCACCTAATGGAGTAATCAACAACATTGTCAACGAATCTACTATAGGCCAGTTAAGCTCTTTGAGCTCAATTAATGCCATATGTTTTCAATATTCAAGGCAAAAAGGTTAGGATCGACAATACAATATCTTTTGAAGAGGAAGACTTTGAGGGCATCCAGAGGCTATACGATGACGCACTTGTCATCAGTGCAAGAGTCACCAACTTTAAGGTCAAGAAGATTATTGTTGACACAGGAAGTTTGGTTGACATCATTTTTCAATATGCTTTTGACCAAATGAGGCATAAAATCAAAGCGTAGCTACGGTCTTACAAGTATGACCTCTATGTCTTCAATAATCAACCCGTCTAAGTAGCTAGAGTGGTACCTATACAACATGATAATGGGATGGCCTTGCTAACATCTATTCGGCATTATCCCTTCGATTGCACATCTTAAAGCCAAGTTCCCTAGTCCTACAGGGGTCAGTGTATGTAAGGGGGATCAACAATTGGCACAGTCCTTATACATAAGGGCCTTGAGACTAGAAGAAGTATTTCAGGTTGAAACTAGTTTGGAAAGTAAGTTAGTCGGCATCGAGAATGCCAAGAGTGATATTAAGGAAATTCCTTTTGAAGATGATTAAGGGAAAACAACAAGAATCGGGTAACCCCTGTCAGTAGATATTTGGCAAAGTTTGATAAACTTCTTATAGGCTAACGCTAATTTGTTTACATGGTCTCCTTCTAACATACCGGGTATCTCAAGAGAAGTTATGGTACACAAGCTCCAAATTGATATGAATGTAAAGGTGGTCTAACAAAAGAAGAGACATTTTGCATAAGAGAGACAGGTAGCAATAGAGGAAGAGGTCTAAAAATTATTAAAGGTAGGATTCATTTGGAAAGAGCTTTATCTAACTTGGCTAACCAACTATATACTAACCAAGAAGTCTAACAGCAAGTGGAGAATGTGCATAGACTTAACAAATCTAAACAAGGCCTATCCCAAGGACTATTTTCCACTGTAAAAAATTGATTAGATAGTAGATGCAATTGCTAGACATGCGTTACTTTCCTTTATAGATGCTTTCTTTAGTTACAATCAGATCAAGATGGAACAAGGAAGATGAAGTCCATTCGTCTTTCGTCATCAATTTTAGAATGTATTGTTACACAATGATGCCCTTTGGGTTGAAGAATACCGGTGCAACATACTAAAGACTTGTTACTAAGATGTTCAAACCTTAAATCTACAAAAACGTCAAAGTATATGTCGACGACATGATTGTGAAGAGTATGAAGGAAGATTAGCATCTGGCTAACCTCGAGGAAACATTTACTACATTATAGAGATCAGCATGAACTCAATGTACAAAAATGTGTCTTTGGTGCAACATTAGGAAAATTTTTACAATATATGGTCACTTGACACGGCATTGAGGTTAACTCAAGAAAGATTGAAGCCATAAGGAATATGAAATCAACCCCACATAGTTAAAGAGGTGTAGGAACTAACTGGGTAGATTGCCACCCTCAATAGATTTGTGTTGAGAAGTGTGAATAGGTATACTGAATTCTTTAAAATTTTAAAGAATCCAAAGGAATTCAACTGAACTAACAATTGTGTAAGAGCTTTCGATGAGCTTAAGGAATTCCTTGTGTTACCCCTAATACTTTCAACACCCATCCTTGGAGAAAATTTATAATTATACCTATCGGTTAACTACCGAGCTCTTTCTTCTATACTGGTCCATATTGATGAAAAAGTGCATCGACCCATTTATTACATAAGTCATGTTCTGTAAGGGTTAGAGCTCTGATGGTAACAAGTCAAGGGAAACAATATCTTCCAAAATTGGTAACAAAAAATGTATAGACTTCATCCTCGTTGTCCATATTGATTTTGTTGTAACCAAAGAAAGAATTCATAAAAGAAAGTAATACGTGTCCAACAGTTGCATCTACCATCTGATAAATTTTTTGCAGTAGGAAACAATCCTTGGGACAGGCCTTGTTGAGATCCGTAAAGTCTATGTACATTCCTAACTTGTCGTTAAATTTCTTGTCCAGCACATAATTAGCTAGCCAAGTTAGATAAGACTCTTCCCAAATATATCTTGTCTTAAATAATTTATGGACTTCTTCCTCTATTGTTGCTTGTCTCTTTGGTACAAAATGTCCCTTCTTTTGTTGGACCACCTTCACAGTTGAATCAATTTAGAACTTGTGTACCATAACTTCTCTTAAGATACTCGGCATGTTTGAAGGGGACCATGTAAACACGTTAGCATTAGCTTGCAAGAAGTTGATTAAACTTTATCGAATATTTGCTGACAAGGGTTTCCCAATCGTCATAGTTTTCCCAAGGTCATCTTCCAAAGAAATTTCCTCAGTATCACTCTCGACATTCTTTATGCTAACTAACTTGCCTTTTGGATAGGTTTCCACTTAAAATACCTCTTCTTATCTTAAAGCCCTCATGTAGAAGGACCTCACCGATTGCTGGTCCCCTTTGTACATGCTAACTCCTGTAAAAATAGGGAACTTGGCTCTAAGATGTGCAATTGAAGGGACAATACTAAAAAGATGTTGATACAGTCATCCCATTATCATGTTATATGGGGACTAACATTTAATGATAAGGAAGTACACTTTATCCTCTATGACATGCTCATCATCGCTGATTTATATTGGCAAAGAAATTACTGTAACTACTTGAATTGGTTGGTTGTTGAAGGTACACAGGTTATACTTGTAAAATCTTAGCTATGCCTTGATCTTGGGTCTCATTTGGTCAAACGCATGCTAAAAAATGATATCAGTTGAATTTCTTATATCAACAAGAATCTTCTTGACTTCAAAGTTTGCGATTCTTGCATTGATAACTAGTGTATCATCATGCAGTCTCTAAATGCCCTTAAAGTCATCCTCCATGAAAGAAATTGTGTTATCAATCCTAAACTTCTTGCCTTGGATGTTGTATATGTAATTTTTGGCTTTTGTCAAACTCGAAGAGCTTAACTGGTTGATAGTAGGTCCATTAATAATGGTGTTGATCACTTCGTTGGGTGCTCCACTAAGATTTGCATCCCTTGTATCTCTTTTGGCCATAGTTAGCCGACTTTCAATCTCTTGTTCCTCACATCTCCTTTAGGATAGTCTCTTAATATTTTTGACATCATACTCTAGGAATTTTCTCAAATGCCCATGTTGAATCGCATCTTCAATTGCGTTCTTGAGCTGTATGCATTTATCTATGTTATGACCCTTGTCATGTGGAACTTACAGTACTTGTTAGAATTTCTCCTCAAGAGATTTCCTCTCATTCTTTTCGGCTACTGTCGAATGCCTCGTTGCCTATGTACCTCCATTAATATGTCTAAAATTGGACAATTGATGGGTGTGTGGAATGAAAATGACGGAATTCTTAGTCTCTTTCTCTCGGTATTCAAACTTTGATAATCATCTGAGCTAAGTCTATCCTTCACACTTTTTCTCTTGTCATTTTTTCTATTTCCTTTATCCTGATAGGCTTTTCATTGGCCTTTTATGTTATCTTCCTGATGAATGTATGAGGTAGCTTTAGCCTTGAACTCGATGAAAGTTTTCGGCTTATTCTTTGTGAGAGACTTGAAAAAGTCTCCATGGGGCATAACTCCATCGATCACAGTATTAAAGGCTACACTCATATCCAATTTTGGGATTTAAACCATCTTAGCCATAAACTTAGCTAAGTAGTCTCTAATTAACTCATCTGATTTTTGTTTGATTGTGTTAAGGATTAACAGGAAGTTTACTTGTAAGGAAGTATTGAAGAAACACTTCTAATAATTCATCGAAACAAGAAATGGTGTTTGGTTTTAAGTGTTTGAACCATATATTAGCTGCATTCCTCAAGGTTAAAGGAAAAACTTGGCAAGCTACTACATCACTAAAACCATGCAATTTGGCCACTGTGCAGTAGTACTCCAAGTGATCTTTAAGGTCCTTTGTTTTGTCATAAGTTTCAAACTGCATCAGCTTAATGTGCTGAGGTATCACTTCCTCTTAAATCGCTGGAACAAAGGAACTCTTCTTGATTTGGAATTCCTTACTTAATGCAACAGGGGTACTAACATGCGAAGGGCCTGCATAGTACACCTATTGTGATTACTTGCCTTTATTGTTCTTTTTAAAAGTAGGAGCTGGGGATCTCATTGTGACCTTAGCTTGCTTTTTTTGCAACTCAAGGGAATAAATTGAATCATCGCTATTATCGGCATCATGATCACCATGCTCTTTGTTTTGATTTGGATGAATACTATTATGAAGAAGGTTAAGGATCTATTCATGCTTTTTGTTTAGCTATGAGTTTTCCTTTGCTAAATCGAGGCATAATTGCTTGAGTCTAGCCAGTCATTGCTCATCAATATGCCAACTCTTCCCTTATTAGCATTAGGGTGAAGAATTAGCACCTGTACTCTTGGTCATTCTAGTTTTAACCATGTAGGTATGTTTAGGAAAAACAAACAACACCAAATGTTGTTGGTGAATTTTGGGGGTTGGAAATATCCTACAAAGATAAGAAAAATACTTAGTACCGAGGCCAGTCCGGTGTGGCTACTTCGATACCTAAGTCAATAAGCAGGAATGAGAAGGGTAGAGTAAATAAGTTGAAAGTTGTCAAATGTCTTTTATAGAGTTTCATTCCCATATTTATAGGAGATTGTCATGTTTGGAGGAGCAGTTATCGGAATAACTATTGAGAAATATGGAAGTTTATTGATTATACACATTCCTTGTAATGTAAGTAGAGTAAGCAATTATATAATATAACTGTGCTTGTGATAATTGTTTGCTCCATGAACTTGAATTCAAATCAGCAACGAATCTGTACCACTTGGTATAGTGCTGAGAATGTAGATTACTCGGTGATTTGTAGAGAATATATATTACATGGCCTGTCGATAGTTGAATAGACGAGTAAAATGGGTGGGCAAAAACTGACTATTAATAGGCCCCATCGGTAAAGATCATAATTTGCTGAAACACTTCAGCCTGCATAAGAGAAGATGTTTAAAAAATTGCAAAGCAAGGAAAGTAGAAAAAATAGTCGTAGTTGAAATTGGTCTTACCAACTATACAAGCAATGCTCTAGTCTAACCAATGTACCAATGAGTGATCCTTCTATGTCACTATCGCTACTTATACTCCACTCCTCTAGGTTCATTGTTTTGGATAACCTGAGTGTAGTGATCGTTTCATGTGATGATATGAGGAAGATGATACATAATCTAATCCACATCCATCCGATCGCGTAGGTTAATACATTGTAATGGCTCCTTTGTATCTCATGCTGGTGGAATCTTCTACAATCTACCAAACTATTAGATGACACACTCGGGAAAGTATCACTCAATAACATGGAAGGATATGAGTAGCACTCAAGCTGCTTAGATGTGGCAACTACGATAGTAGAAATTAAGTAAGATCTCCAGAACCTCATTTGGCTGCCAAATGACTTGAAAGATGTATTTGTTATAATTAATGTAATAGCAAAGCATTGAAATTGATAGGAATGAAAATGTAAGAAAAATACATACACGATTCTAACTTTTTTATCAAAAGCATAATGGAAGGTTATGACGACATGTGTCGGGTATGACATCATGTCATAATTTGTCATCCACCTAGTAACTAGTGGTCTCCCACCATCTATGACAATGCCATGTCTGGGGATAGGAGCTATGTGTGGGAACTTACTCCCTCTCATACTTGAAGGAGAATCATTACATCTCCCATCTTATGGTTAGTTTCTAACGAGGACCTACGTAACTATTTATACAGCCATGCAAGGTATGTAGACCCCTAGCTATATTGTTCGACTCTCTCAAAGTTGTCTAACAAAGGTAGGAACATGGTATGCACCATGTTATTGGATTTGTCGACAAATACGAACCCCTTCCCTCCTCCCCCTTAGTATCTATAAGATGTACACTTAAGTATGTAGTCTAACTTACTTAGCATCCACCCACTCAGGTAGGGAAGCAAAGTGGTTAGCTAACTAGCCCATATGTAAGCACCCTCTTTGCAAATCAACAGAGTCCTCTAAAACTATCTTGAGGTATGTAACGCATATCTCTAGCCACATCTTGTATGTACTCCTTATCACTAGCAATCTATTAACTTGGAGGTCAAACTAAACCTTGATATCTTGGAGTGTAATCGTTAGCTCTCCATGGACCATGTGGAGCGTATCCTCTACCTCTCTGCTAGTGTAGTAATCAAGTAGTGATCCAGCTAAATGTAAGGATGACGGTTCAAACTTGTAAAGCTGAATTGATCAAGGTAAGGAAGCATGTGGTCGTCCAATGGGATCCTGTACACCTGTTGGTTCCACTTGAGTGTCATCTCACATTACCGTATGTGTAAAGCCTCCATGCCTTACTGATAAGTTGCTAACCACTAGTCCTCTTACTCACGTATAACTTCGAGGCCTCTAATCCCTTACCCAAAGAATCCTCTCCCGGTAACCTACCAACAATAAGAAATACTATGCAGAAGAAGGATGGTTAAATTCCTTGAGAATTTTGAGAGGTTACACCCTACTTTATTCTCTCTCATATGTTGACGTTAACTATTCAATTATCGAAGGCTCTATAGTGAATGATTGAACTTTCAGTTGCTAAGAGATTCTTGTCGAGTGACTAAACATTTTTCTTCGGTTTGACTACTTTTTTTTCCAACTTCCTTCTGATACTTACTGCACCCCTTCCTCATCTTAGCAATCCCTGATGTCACCACATCTTGATTTTATGTAACTACTGTACCTAAAGAATCCTTATGTGAAACCAATGTTATGCTGCCACCTGTCCATCTTATCTAATACCATACTATTTTTCTCTTTTTGTCGTGTGTCCTTTTTACCATTTTTTATATGTACTAAGAATCCACTTTTTATGTACACCTTTTTGTAATTTCTTTATTTGTAATGTGCCTTATGGACTTACTATGAATAGTCCTTTCTTGTAAGCCAAAATCATCTTATCCTATAAATATACATTAAATATACTATTCTTGCAAGACAATCCTCTTAAAGTCCATCCATATACTTTTTTCTAATCTTGTCAAGTAGCTCAAGACTAGTAGTGGGTAGACCTTGACATCAACTTATGCGTCATATCAAATGAAGTGTCAAGTCGTATTATATTCGTTGGTATGTCATATCCTCTAAGTAGCTTTATGTCAACTACTCTAGTTAGTTCATAGACCTACTCACTCTTCTTTCTTCAATATTTCGAAGGACCCATTGGTTCAAATCTACTACTGTAAGTCTTAGTGATAACTGAGCTCTTAAGTTCATCTTCTAATCCTAGTATTAAAGCTTGAGGTTGTAACTAAGAGCTGTGTAGTGATAGTCCTTACTAGCTTGTTGTTCGTAATACTCTGTTTTCATTCAAAGGAACAGGATAAGTTTAGAGTTTACGTAGTATTTGTATGTGTGGAATGATTTTCTATGTGAAGTGTATTTTCTAAAGCCTTGTTTTGAGAATATCAAATTATAGTGTTTAAGGAGAGATTAACAATGCCGAAAGTGATGCTCATGGTTATGGTCAAGTGACCCAACAAACCTTGTATACTACTAATGAGTAGATAAAAGACCTTATTGCTATTGTAATTAATTCGGCTATTTCACTACAAAACATCTTAGATACTGGGCCAAGAGAGAGAGTAGATGAATAAAGTCAAGAAAAGAGAGATAAGCCTAGAAGGTAGATGAATGAATGAGCACTAGAAGCCTTTCCTGTGAACCAAGTACTACCCTGTTGTGTCGATAGAATGACATAAAGAAGGTTGGAGTTGGATGAAGTGGAAGAGTATGAAGAAGAAGAGGAACAATATGTTAGGATTGATGTGCATGAGTTTAGAGCACCTAGAGATGCTAAACACCTTAAGGTATAGATTTCCAGCTACAACGGGTTTGGTAGTATTGATTACTATCTGGATTGGGAGGAAAAGATCAAGAAGGTATTCGACTTATACGATTATGAAGATGTTGTCCGTATTCGAATAACTACATTGTAATTCTTTGGATATGCAGCAATGTAGTGCAAGAAGCTACAGAATGTTCACCTAAGGGCGCGATACGAAATCCGAACATAGAATGAAATGAAGAGAGTTTTTAGAAGTAGGTTTATTCCCGAACACTATGAGCAAGACACTTTCCAATGTTTACAAGATTTAGATAAGGTAACTCTTTAGTGGACAACTATGTTTAAGAGTTTCAGTTGCTCATGATCTGATGTGATCTTGGCGAACTTGAGATACGAACTATAGTATGGTTCATTTATAGGCTAAGGATCAAGATTGACAACATAGTGGAGTTGTAATGTCTTACAACTTTAGACAAAGCCATTAAGGTAGCATAGAGAGTCAAAAGGTAGAGGTGGAACCAAGTTAGTCAAATGCCAAGCAGTTGACCTATGCTGCAGAACAGAAGTGGCATATTGAGCCGACTACGGAATAATCGAGCATCAAATAGTTCTGAGGTGAAATGTTAAAGGCAAGTGCCAATTTGACTAAAAGAAGGCTAAGGTAAAGGTAAGGTTGAGGAACTTGAGGTCCAAAGAGACTAAGGTTAGTACTCAGGAAGAAAGACCCGAGAAATCAAATGCTTTAAATGTCTTGGTTTTGAGTATGTAGCTAGTTAATGCCTAAACCGTTGAGTCATGACTATAAAGGGAGACAAGCTCTAATTTAAAGTTGAGCATACGAGTGAAGGAGAGGAAGAGATAAGAGTCAAAAACATGCCGGAAGGGTTTCATAAAGACCCTAATGCTGAGATACCTCCTAAGGCTGATGCTGAGTATTATTTTGTCATTCGATGGTCCCTTAGTACATTTGTGGCTAATGAGAATGAGTAGAGAGAGAACCTATTCCATATAAATTGTTGAGTGAATGGCAAGTTATGTGCTTTGATCATTGATGGAGGGAGCTATACCAATGTCACAGTATAAGGGGTAGTAAAGGCCATGAAATTGAGACCCTCCCATACCCTAAGCCATACAAGATTCACTAACTTAATAAGAAATGAGGCTTACATGTTACCGAGCAAGTTAGAGTACTGATTACCATTGGTGAAAGGTATAAGGATGCGGTGTTGTGTGATGTCCTTCCCATGTATGCTTCTCACATATTATTCAGTCGACCATGGTTGTTTGACTTGCGTGTTGCATGATGGGTATAGGAACACCTACATGTTTTAGAAAGATGGGAAGAAAATTATACTAACACCCATGAGTCTTAAGGAAGTGTAGGAGGCTAAAGAAAAGGTTACTAGATCACTATAGTGAAAATCCTTAGTGATTTCTTGAGCTTAGTTTGCTTAAGAAGTCAGGGCTAAAGACTATGTGCTCCCTTTAGTTAGGAGACTCTTAGAGGTGAGAGATGTTGAGAATTGTCCAACTGAAGTGAGAGCTATACTCAAAGATTATGTCAATCTATTTCTTATCAGGATGTCAAAGGGTTTACTACCCTTAAGAGGTATTAAGCATTGCATTGATCTTCAGCATAGAGCAGCCCTACCAAACTGACTCGCTTATAGCCTCAATCTTAAGTAGGTAGTCGAGCTGAAGAAGCAAGTTTTGAGTTAGTAAGTTGCAAGTATGTCCAAGAGAGCATAAGCTCATGTGTTATCCCAACTATATTAGTTCCAAAGAAAGATGGATCATAGAGAATATACATTGACAGTCATGCCATCAATAAAATTATTGTTAAGTATTGATACCTAACTCTACGATTAGAAGATATGCTTAATGAATCACATGGTGCCCGCATCTTTTCAAAGATTGATCTGAAGAGTGGCTATCATCAAATATGAATGAGGCTTGGAGATGAATGGAAGATGGCCTTTAAGATAAAGGATGGTCTGTTCGAATGGATGGTAATTGCATTTGGCCTAACCAATGTGCCGAGTACTTTATGTAGCTAATGAATCATGTGCTTAGAACATTGATAAAAAAATGTGTTGTAGTTTATTTTGATGACATTTTGGTCTACAGTACCGACCTCATCACTCATATTAAGCATTTAAGATTGGTGTTTGACATCCTCTATGCTAAGAGGTTATCCGACAACCTAAAGAAATGTATGTTCTATCAAAGTAAGGTTGTATTCCTCGAATATGCTGTCTCAGGAAAAGGAGTTCAAGTTGATGACGAGAAAGTCAGAGCCATTCTTGAATGGCCTACACTAACTAATGCTACTAAAGTTAAGAGCTTCTACGGCTTAGCTTCATTCTATCGGAGATTCATTTGAAACTTTAGTACCATAGCTGTGCCGTTAACTAAATTGATCAAGAAAAACACTAAGTTTAAGTGGTTAGAGAAAGCTTAGAAGAGTTTTGAAGATGTGAAGTCTAAGTTGATGTTTTCTCCAATACTTGTTCTACCGGATTTCGATAAAGTTTTTGAGGTTGAATGTGATACATGTGGCATCGGCATTGGTGTTATCCTTATGTAGAAGCGCTAACCAATTACCTATTTCATCATGAAACTCCATGGTGCTACCTTAAATTACTCAACCTACGATAAGGAATTCTATGCCCTTATCTGAACACTACAGAATTGGTAGCATTATTTTTTCTAAGGGAATTCATCATTTACTCAGACAATGAGTCTCTTAAGCATTTTCATAGGCAGTATAAACTTTCTCGGCATCATGCCAAATAGGTTGAATTCATAAAGTCTTTCTGCTACGTCATTCGGTATAAGAAAAGGAGTACCAACACTATGGTCAACGCTCTTTCTCGTCGTCATACCTTTATTACAACTATACAAGCTAAGGTACTTGGATTCGATACCTTACCCAATCAATATGAGTACAACCAATATTTAGTAGTTAAGTGCAATGTTAGAGGTGTTGTAGATGGATTCTATTTGAGTTAGGGGTTCCTTATGAAGGATAAGCAAGTTTGTTTGCCGAGTGGTTCAGTTAGGGAATTATTCATCCATGAAGCTTATGCTAGAAGCTTAGCTGGCCATTTTAGAGAAAAGAGGACAACCAAAATATTGAAAGAACATTTTTACTAGCTTAAGATAATGAAGGATGTACACTAAGTTGTTGAGAAGTGCGAGGTATGTAAACATGGAAAAGGAAGGAGAGAGCGGTATAAAGAGTACACACCCCTGCCTATACCTGAGCATCCATAGATCAACTTAAGCATGGATTTCATGTTTAACCTTCTTTGAATGCCAAGGAGGCATCACTCCATTATGGTTGTTGTTGACCATTTTAGCAAAATGAGCTACTTCATTCCCTGCTAAAGAACTAATGATACTTTATTTATCACTAATCTATTTTTGCAAGAAATTGTATGTCTGCATGGGTTACTGAAAAGTATTGCATCCAACTGTAATTTGAAGTTTACGAGTTTCTTTTAGAAAACCTTGTGGAGGAAACTCGGTACCAAGCTTATGTACAGTACTTCTTGCCACCCGCAAATAGATAGTCAGATCGAAGTAGTAAATATGACAATCGGTAACCTTCTATGAGCGGCTGTGGGGAAGAATTTACACTATTGGGACCTATGCCTACTTGTCATTGAGTTTGCTTACAACCAATTAATTTACAGCTCGATAGGAAGGTCACCTTTTGAGATCGTCTATGGACTTAACTCAAAGTTTCCCCTGGATATAACTGTCAACCTAGCTGTATAAGGGGAAAGTTAATCAGGCTTGCAACATATTAAGGAATTCCATAAGTTGCATCAAAAGTTTGCCGAACATTTGGTACAGACTGTTGTTTTGTAGAAAGAATAGGGAAGCCGAGGAAGGAAACAAGTGGTTTATAGCCTCGGAGACCTTATCTAGGTCTACTTTAGTACGGAGCATTTCCTTGGGAAGAAAGTGATCAAGCTTTCCCCCAAATCAGACGAACCTTTTAAGATCCTTAAACGCATCAACGATAGTGCCTATGAGCTAGAGTTGCCTGACAGTGACAGTGTATCTACTACTTTTACTGTGGCTGATTTGATACCCTATGTACCCAATGAAGAAGAGCGCCAACATTTGAGGGAAAATCTTTAACAACCTTAGGGAGCTAATGAACTGCCGACTACTAGTCCTCTTACTCACGTATGATTTTAAGGCCTCTAATCCTTCACTCGAAGAATCTATTCTTAGTAACCTATCGATGACGAGAAACACTATGTGGAAGAAAGATAACTGAATTCCTTAACAATTCTGGGAGGTTACACTCTGTTCAGTTCTCTCTCTTAAACTGATGTTGACTATTTGCTTGCTAAAGGCTTTATGCCGAATGATCGAACTTTCAGTTGCCGAGAGATTCCTGTTGAGTGATGAGACATTCTTCTTCGAGTCGAGTACTTTTCTTTTGACTTCCTTCTAACACTTGCTATACCCCTTCCTCATCTCAACAGCCCTTGATGCCGTCGCATCTTGATTCTACGTAGCTGTTATACCTAGAGAATCCTTAGGTGAAACCAGTGTTGCATTGCCACTTATCTATCTCATCTAATACTATACTATTTTTCCTTTTTTGTCGTTTGTCCTTTTCATCCTTTTTCATATGTGCTATGAATCCCCTTTTTATGTGAACCTTTTTCTAATTTCTTTATTTGTAATGTTATCCTATGGAATTACTATAAATAGTCTCTTCTTGTAAGCCAGAATCATCTTACCTTATAGATGTACATTGAATATACTGTTCTTGTAAGCTAACCCTTTCCAAGTCCGTTTTCCATACTTTCATCTAATCTTATCGAGTAGCTTAGGATTAGTAGCGGGTGGACCTTAACATCAACTTGTGTATCATATCAAGCGAAGTGTCAAGTTGTATTATGTTTATTGGTATGTCATATCTTCTGAGCAACTTTATGTCAACTACTCTAGTAAGTTCATAGACTTGCTCACTCTTCTTTCTTCAATATTTCGAAGGATCTATTGGTTCAAATCTACTACAGTAAGTCCTAGTGATAATTGAGCTTCTAGGCACATCACCTACTAAGGATATTAGTTATTATGTTATGGGTAAGTGGAGTAATTTATGTTGAAAACATAAGTTAATGCTCTTATATGTCTCGTCCATATACGCCTGGACCCGTACCTCTCGTGTTTAGTGAGAACGGATCCATTAGTGGTTTTAGGCTCCATCTAGCTTGCAAAAGTACAAAACAACATGGTTAAATAGCAAAATTTTCATAATAATTATGCATGACATGGTTAATAGTCAGTTAATAAACAAAACAGTTGATAGGTTACTGACTACTAGCCCAATCACTTATGTACGCCTTAGAACCCTCCAGTCCCTCAATTGAAGGATTCTTTCTCATTAACCTGTCAATGATGAAAAATAGTATGTTGAAGGAGGATGGTTGAATTCCCTAAGAGCTTCGAGTGGTTATACTATGCTCTATTTGTTATCGTGTGCCAATGCCAACCTTCCTTTAGTTGAAAGCTTTGTGTTGAGTGACCCAACTTTCAATTGCCAAAAGCTTTATGTCGAGTGACCGAACTTTCAACTACCGAGTAAATGTAGTTAGCTCCTGGCTAGGTACTTCTCTTTCAGCCTCCTTCCAACTCTCATAACATCCTTTTACTTCCTAACTTCTTTGTTGCCGTAACACCTTGGTTCATCTCGCCTACTATGCTACGGAAACCCTTATACGAATCCAATGTCACATTGCCACCTATCCTCTTCATCTACCATTATACTATTTCCCCCTTTTTTCCTTTGTCCCTTTTACCCTTATTATATGTACAAGGAATCCCCTTTTTATATATACCTTCTTGTAATTTCTTTATTTATAATGTTACCCTAGGGACTTACTATAAATAGTCCCTTCCCCTTGTAAGCCGAAATCATCTAACTTTATACATAGACATTCTGTTCTTATGAGACAACTCTCTCTAAGTCCATTTTTCATACAATCTTATCTAATCTTGTCGAGTAGCTCAAGATTAGTGATGGGTAGACCTTGACATCAACTTGAGCATCATATTAAGTGAAGTGTTAAGTCGTATTATGTTTGTTGGTGTATCATATCCTCTGAGCAATTTCACATCAACTACTTTAGTTGGTTCGTACTCCTATTCATTTTATTTTCTTCGATTTCGAAAGACCCATTTAGGTTAACCTTATTACGGTAAGTCCTAGTAATAACTAAGCTCTTAGGCGCATCAACTAATATCATGACCGAACAGTATTGTTGTCACAGTAAATCACTGTATACCGTACAAAAGCCTACTATCAACCCCTTTGCTAATTGCAGACCTTTCATACGACACACAGGGCTCTTTCCACTATACGTTATCGCCAAGCCCATAGATAAGTAATGTAGAGCAATTTACTAAAATTAACTTTTAAGACATAAATTAATTGAGTAAATGTGTGGACTCGTTAAGTTCCACACCAAATGAATATTACAAACAAATGCAGTTCATAATGGGAATTGCATCATAAACTTTAAACTATATTATGAACAAAATAAAGGTAAATAATTATCTACAAATGATTTTACAAAATCTCTTCTCTACTCCCTAATTGCTCTAAGCCGTCTTTATACGAGACTCACTTTAGGCATGCATCAACCCGGATTAACGAAAAGGTTTTCTTGCAATAAAAGGAATTTATTATGGTGTAAGCTTACGCTTAGTGAAATAAATACCCTTGTCAATACCACAAGGTAAAAATTTATTAGATGCACAATCATATGAATGCATAAACAATCAGTATACCAAATAACGCATGTAGTGACCTAGGAATTGCATATGACTCAGAATTATGCCCCTTATAGTCGGGGTTTAAAGATAATCAACTAACCCAAACTAAAATCTAGGTTTTAGACCTTGGGTTTTATTTAATTTGCATTATTGTGCTTAAGTCAAAATAAAACCATATATATATATATATATACACTTTCTTTCCTGAACAATATTTTTTCAAAATCCTAAGTCTAGTGGTATGGTGACCCCCGCAGCTTACAAACATATGCCCTAAGCAGAAGCCACAAGACACAAGCCCTTGCCGACGGTTAGCATCTCCTACCGCCTAGTAAACCTGTCAGCTTAGGATAGAGACCTAATAAAATGATAACACGGCTAGTGCCTAATCCTGTAGGAAGCCTTCCCCCTATGAGTCCCTTCCCATCTTCTGCGTGAAGTGGCAGTCAGTGTTATCCAAATGCAATTATGGAGAATGCATGATCTATTTAATTTCTTAATCATATAAGTAGTTAATCTGATTTTTTAAGGTGATAAGACAATTTCATTCTATACAATCATACGTATAAATTATGGTAAACAATTTCCATTATTATGTGATTAACACGCCATAGCATTTAATCACAAATTCATACACATGCATTTCCTATATCCTACAAGCATCCAATATATATATATATATATATATATATATATAAGTTTAGGTGCATCTATTTTACAATAAAATCAAGTACAAAGTCATCAGGAATTCACTCACTCAGCTATATGGGTTAATCAAAGTAGTTCGGGAGAAGGTTGTCTCCGAACGTAGGGTCCCCTGGTAATCGAAATCATAATACTGTGAGTGAATTCCTGATGACTTCATATACATGCATTTCCTATATCCTACAAGCATCCAATATATATATATATATATATATATAAGTTTAGGTGCATCTATTTTACAAGTAAAATCAAGTACAAAGTCATCAGGAATTCACTCACTCAACCATATGGGTCAATCAAAGTAGTTCGGGAGAAGGTTGTCTCCGAACGTAGGGTCCCCTGGTAATCGAAATCATAATATTGTAAGGGATTGAAATAAAACTTAAAAAACTAAGCTAAACTCCCTTAAGTTATACTCTTGACTAGTTTTCATATTTTTCCTAGATTTACTTAAAAGTTCAATTGCATATAACTTTCTTATTTTAAATCCAATTTTTATGATCTTATAGTCAATTTTCATCATTTTCGAGTGTACTTTAACGTGGTGAGATTAGATTTTCAAGTTAAGGTACCCAAATCTACCCATATGTCAGAACAATAGCAGTCCTCATGATTTGGAGTGCTTTTGGGCTTTGTTTGGTTAATGGGCTTTTTGGTAACTTGGGAACTTCTTTGGGCTTGGGCTTAAGATTTCATTCTAGGCTCAAAATACTCTTTAAGGTTAGATTTACAACTTTGATTTATACTCCTAAGGCTATTGACCACTTCTTAAGGTCTTAAGTGGGCTTAGGTTGTCAAATGGGTTTGTTTTTTTATTCAATTTAAAGATAGTCACTATCTTGAGCTTAGAGAGTATATTGTAGGCTTCTTGAGAGTCTCAAAACAACTTTCATTGTTGTGTCAAGTTATTGGTCAGAAACTTAAGGGTGGTTCAACTTGATGTTTGAGGCCTGTTTTGGATATTTTAAGCTCAATTTTGAGTTTTAGGTTTAACATACTTATTGTACTTGCCTTAGTTAGTCTTTTCACTTGTTTACTTACTTTTATCATATTTTTAAGTATCTTTTAGGAATGTTCCAAATCTGGTCTATTTGAGTATGAGGGCTTCCAACTTGGTTTTACAGCTTGTTTCATCATGTCCTTAAGTTTAGGTGTTAGATCATGAACTTAAGTTACTTGTATTCAATTCTTAACTTGACTTCTTTTCCATGAGATGATTATTTGGCTCGTACTTTACATGAAAATGGAGGACCTCACTTTTATCATACCTCCCATATCATAGTTGATGTCTTATAAAGTTAGTTTCCTCATAAAACTTTATCCAATGGATTTTTCCTTTACCTAAGTCTATATTTGAGCATGTTTAACTTAATGAAAGTGTAAACAACATTCAAATGACTTCTAAACTCTCACGTCCAGCATGCCTCTCTTTCATTCAAGTTCTCATTTCAATATTTTCTCAACTTAAAATCTTCCATTCCGAGTGTTAACAAGTATATCTATAAAACACTAACTTTACATGCTCATATTTCAACTTCCATGTAAGGTTTTCATGAGTTTGCTTCTTGAGGTGGTTTTTGATGTTATACTAACTTATAATCATACTTATATCTTCAAGAAATCATAGTCTCCTAACATGAATACTAACTAACTAACATAAGATATACTTACTCGTCCTTAAAGCAAAAATATGGTGGTTGTATACTAAGGTTCCACTTATGCTCTTTATCTTACCTCCTCCTTCTTGCATCCTTTTCATAAACTTGAGTTGTGGTCCTTGGAAGTAGGGTTTAAGGAGTGTTCTAAGGATCCTAAAGGGGCTTATAATGTTGGCAAAAGCAAGACAAGAAGAAGTTGAAAGTGCCGTGTGTGTGTGTGTGCTTAGAATGTAGCGACAAGTGAAGAATTTTGTAGGGATTGGTTGTTTCTTCTTTTGTGTTATTTTCAAAGTAAGAGAAAAGGAAGTGAAAATGAAATTAAAAGTGAGAGTAAATGGGGAAAGAGTGGCCGGTTGGAAATGGGGTGGGAAGTGTGTTTAAGAAGTTTGATTTTGTTGTCTTGTAGCATGTACAAAAGTTAATAATTGCAACTCTTGATGATGTAAGCATTAAGGTGTAAATAGCGGAGTGTAAGATAAAGTGATTGATGAATGAAAGTCGAGTATGCCCCCCCTTAAAGCCATGTTAGAACCGGCCATTAGGTGTCCTTTTGGGAATGGAATTGTCTTCTCTTATTTATTAAAGTTAACCATGTGAAATCTTATGATAATTTGTCCATATGTAGTATAAGTGAAGAGGTGATAAGGAAAGTATCTTATCACTAGTTTTTGATAGGTTATCAATTGATAAATGGCTCCAACTCTCAATTAATAGGTTATTTAAGGTGTTTAGTTGATCTACTTATTTACATGTAAAGCTTAGACATGAAGATAAGGGAATTGTCTCATAGGAAATTGTTTTAGGATGAATTTCTTGAATCATTTTGTAAATTATGATTTAGTTCTTATAATATTATGAAAATTTCTAGAGTTGAATAAAATTATTCAAATTAAATTATTGATTAGTTGCCTAAGGTTAAAAGTCCTTAATTGTTTTAGGGTTTAAGGTTTTAGGTGACTTTAGAGTTCAGAGTTTTTCAAGTTTGGGTTTTATCGATAATAGGCTTTTGAATTGGAAAAGTAAGTTCGTTTTCAATTGTAAACTTGAGTTTTTAGTTTAGTTGATCTTTGGGAAAATTCAGGAAGTACTCTTAGTCAAATCATAGGCCCGCTAAAATTAGGGTTTAAAAATAATCCTAGTATGTAATCAAGAGTTAGCATGGTATTTATGTGTATGTAAGGATTTCTTATGTAGAGAATACTTTCAAAACCTCATTGTGAGAATGTCAAATCCTAGTGTTCAATGAGAAATTAATAATGCCAAGAATGATGCTATTGGTTACGGTTATGTGAACTAACAAACACCACGTACTACTGATGAGCAAATACAAGACCTTACTGCTATTGTAGCTAATTTAGTTGTTTGGGTACAAAGAGTTTTAGAGACTGGGCTATGTGAGAGAGTTATTGAGCAGGGCCGAGAGATGAGGGATAGGCTAAGAAGGTCAATGAATGAATGAGCACTAGAGGCTTTTCTTGTGAACCAAGCATCACCCAGTTAGGCCAATAAAGCTGTGAGAAGAAGATTGGAGTTAGACGAAGTGGAAGAGAATGAAAAAGAAAAGGAGCAATATGTTAGAGTTGGTAAGCATGAGCTTAGAGCTCCTAAGGGAGCCAAATACCTCAAGGTACAAATTCCGAGCTTCAACGAGTTTGGTAGTGCTGGCGACTACTTAGATTAGGAAGAGAAGATTGAAAAGATATTCGATTTTTATGATTATAAAGATGTTGTTCGCATTCAAGTAGCTACATTGGAATTTTCTAGATATGTGGCAATGTGTTGGAAGAAGTTGTAGCATATACACATGAGAGCCAAACAAGAAGTCTGGACATGAAACAAAATGAAGAGAGTCTTGAGAAGTAGGTTCGTTCCTGAACACTACAAGCAAGACACTTTTAGACGACTCCAAGACTTATGGCAAGGTAGCAGATCAGTAGACGATTATGTTCGAGAATTTCAGTTACTCATGATTCGATATAATATTGACAAACTTGAGACACAAACTATAGTACAGTTCATCTCTGGGCTATGGACTGAGATTAGTAACATCGTAGAGTTATAGAACCTTATAACTCTAGATGAAACCATCTAAGTGCCTAAAGAGTTGAAAGGTAAAGGTAGAACTAGATTAGTCAGGTGTTGAGTAGTTGACCAATGTTGCCGAATAAGGGTAGTATGTCGACCTGACCAAGGAATGAACGGGCATCAAATAGTTTTGTGGTGGAACGTCGAGGGCATATGCTTAGCTATGGATACGTGGCTAGTTAATGTCTGAACCGCTGAGTCATGACTATAAAGGAAGACAAGCCCTAGTTTGAAGTAAAGCGTACGAGTAAAGGAGAGGAAGAATTGGGCGTTGATCAAATGCTGGAAGAATTTCAAGAAGACCCCGATACCGAGACACCATTTGAGGGTTGTGTCGAGCATTGCTTTGTTGTTCAATAATCTCTCAATGCTTTTTTGGTTAATGAAAATGCACAAAGAAAGAACCTCTTCCATACAAATTGCCAAGTATATGGCAAGCTATGCACCTTGATCATTGACGAAGAGAGCTGTACCAACATTATAGCTCAAGGGGTAATCAAGGCCATGAATTTATCGACCTTTGTACACTCTAAGCTATATAAGATTCACTGGATAAACGAGAAAGGTAGGTTACACATTACCGAGCAAGTTAGGGTACGGATTAGCATTGGTGATAGGTACAGGGACGAGGTATTGTATGATGTCCTCCCCATGTGCACTTCTCATGTATTACTTGGCCGACCATGGTTGTTTAACCTAAGAGTATTACACAATGAATATAAGAAAGCCTACATGTTCCAGGGGAAGAAAATTATATTGACCCCCATGAGTCCTAGGGAAGTACAAGAAGCCTAGAAGAAGTTTGCTATATCATTGCAGCATCAGTACTTATTGATTTCCTAAGCTATATTTACCTGAGAAGCTTCAACCAAAGACTTCATCCTCCTCGTAGCCAAGAGACTCTTAAAGGTTAAAGAAGCTGAAAACTTACCTACTGAAGTGCATCAGCTACTTCAAGACTTTGTTGACATATTCCCTACTAAGATGCCAAAAGGTTTACCTCCCTTGAGAGGTATTGAACATTGCGTCGACCTACAACTAGGAGTTACCTTGCCGAACCGACACACTTAGGCTCAATCTCGAGCAGGCAATTAAGCTAAAGAAACAAGTAGACAAGTTGGTGGATTGTGAATACATTCGTGAAAGCATGAGCACTTGTGTTGTATCAGCTGTGCTTATATCAAAAAAGGATAGAACGTAACAAATGTGAATTGATAGCGGAGCCATCAATAGGATCACTACTAAATATTGATACCTGATCCTGTAACTTGATGATATGCTTGGTGAGTTACATGGTGCCTACATCTCTTCTAAGATTGACTGGAAAAGTAGCTACCACTAGATATAAATGAGACCTAGGGTTGAATAGAAGACAACCTTTAAGACAAAGGATGGTATATTCGAATGGTTGGTGATACCATCTGGTTTGACTAATGTGTTAAGTAAATTTATGCGGCTAATGAATTAGGTGCTTAGAATGTTGATTGACAATTGCATTGTGATTTATTTTAATTATATTCTGGTCTGCAGTGCTAATCTCATCACTCACGTCGAGCATTTAAGATTGGTGTTCAACATACTTCACGCTAAGAGATTATTTAGCAACCTGAAGAAATGTGTGTTTAGTCAAAGTAAGGTTGTATTCCTCTAATATGTTGTTTTAGGGGAGGGAGTTCGAGTTGATGATGAAAAAGTCAAGACTATTCTTGAGTGGCCTACATCAACTAGTGCACCAAAGTCAAGAGCTTCCATAGTCAAGCTTCCATGGTCTAACTTCACTCTATCGAAGATTTATTCAAAACTTTAGTTCCATAATTGCACTATTTACTGAATTGACCAAGAAGAATGTTGAGTTTAGGTGGTTAGAGAAAGCTTAGAAGAGTTTTGAAGATGTGAAGTCTAAGTTAACATCTACTCCAGTACTCACTCTATAGATTTCGAGAAAGTTTTTAAGGTTGAATGTAATACGTCTGGTGTCGGCATTGGTGCTGTTCTTATGCAGGAGCATTGACCCATTGCCTACTTTAACGAAAAACTTCGAAGTGTTACCCTGAATTACTCAGCCTACAACAAGGAGTTCTATGCCCTTATTCGAACACTCCAGAACCGGTAACGTTATCTTTTTTTCGAGAGAATTCATCATCTATTTAGATCATGAATCTCTCAAGTATCTTTACTGGCAATAGAAGCTTTCTTAGAGTCACACTAAATGGGTCAAGTTCTTGGAGACCTTTTGCTATGTCATCAATTATAAGAAGGGGAGCACCAACACAGTATTCAATGCTCCTTCTTACTGTTACACCTTCATCACAATGTTGTAAGCTAAGGTGCTTGGATTTGGTACTTTACCTTATCGGTATGAGCATGACCCACATTTTGGACACTTAATGGCTAGGTATAGTGTTGGAAGAGCTACAGAAGGGTTCTACTTGAGTCAGTAGTTCATGATGAAGGGTAAGCAGGTTTGCTTGTTGAGTGGTTCAGCAAAGGAGCTACTTGTTGTCATGCCCCGAAGTGGTAGAGTTATAATAGCCTTGCCGTGCAAACTATTCTAAGGCCTTACAATAGCTATCCTAGACTTGATATACACAAGGCATTCATGACTAACCCGCTTTAAAGTAAATAGTTCGTAATTTAAATATGTCATTTACCTAAGAAAGTAAGAATATATATATATATATACACTAGAATTCAATTATTAAAATTAACGTTTATAATGTGTCACCGTAATCTATTTCCTAGTTAATACATTATTTAGAAATGAAAAATTCTAAATTAAGAGCTTAGACCTTAAAAAATATATGTTAGTTCTTCAAATGTTTTTCCTTACTCCCCAAGATCCAGTTGTTACTAGCTTTAGGGTAATTGTAAGCCGCTTCTCATCTAGCACCTACAACGATATCTATAGGGATATGAGTAACCACAGCTCAGTAAGTCAGGACGGAAGACTTAAATCTATACCACCAACACAAATAAGGTTATCAACCAAGTCATTAGGTACAATGCATGGTCAAGCAAATGCTATCACACGATGTTGTCTGGCCCATTATAAGATTAGAGAAATCACACTTGCTCTAATCCGGGTTTAGGAGTTGCCGTTAATGCAACAGTTCATGACCAAACCCTTGCTTGTGCAATGGAGACACTACTCCTCTCGTAACTACCTTTGAACCATTGACTTCACCCTTGTTGTAACCTCCTCACCTGTCACTTAGTTTGACTAAAGATGAAGAAGGGACCCATTATGCTATCTAGTACTATCCCTTTCAAAGGGGTCGGTATTTAGCCAGAGAATCTTACGTTTCCCCTAATGAGTTGCTATGTAGGTTCAATTTATGGTTACAAATCATATATTTTTCAAGTTCAGTTTAGGGTGATCAATCATTGCGCAGAATGCAAGCTAGAACAATAGCAAAATCATAGCACCACTCATACTTAAGCATATGCACATAGTCAACTATCTAACAAGTACAACCAACTATAATCTCAAGTCTCCAAAATACAGTAACGTATTAATCCTAACTTACCTGAACTCATTGCTTACTCACTCAAGGTCCAACTTGCTTAAGCTATTACCGATCATCTTTATAACACAAACGTGGTTTCGGTTTTTCTTATAACTAATATAGGTTGGTTTTGTCCTATAACGCTTATTGTTATCTTTTGTTTAGGGTTTAATATACCTAATTATCTAGGTTTTTAGGTCTTTTACAATTCTTCTTGAATCATGTTAAGTTCTGTTTCAATTTTCGCGTCGATTTCTAAATTAGGTTTTTGACTCAGTTTTTTGTTAGAGATTTATATGTATACCCTAAGAAATCATTCCGACCCATAATGTGAAATTAATCACATTATCTTCAGATATCCTAAATATCGTTTTTAGTCTCTAATTAGTGTTCTAGTCCATGCGGTACACCCGAATCCTAATTTAATTACCGAATTCACTCCTATTATGAGAAAATCTTACAATTTTCATATAATTACTCTAATTTAAGTTTCCTATCAGATTTATTATATATTCCTATTATTATCAAAATATCAATTCTAACCAATATTTACCTAATTATTAATTTCTCATACTTACATATTACACATTATCGCCTAATGTGTACATAATGTACACATATAATATTTCCATCACTTTAAATGTTATCTCCCAACATCAAATAACATTTCAAATATCTAAATTCATCCAAAATCAGATTTTGAACCTAACTGCCTTAAATTACCAAATTAACCTAAAATTTATCACTTTTTACTTATTACATATTTACTACATAATATTCTAATAATTACATCTAATACTCCAAATACTACAAATAGCATACTCTATCAGATTTCAACATCTTAAAACATATAATTGTGCATCAAATTAGTAATTACTCATTTAATTACTTAATTAACCCTAAATTGCCCATTTTATGCATCATTTTAAGGCCTAAAAATTATCTAAAAATTTCAAAAAATAATTTTTGAAAACGGGCTTCATAGCACTATTCTAAAACCCTTAAATAGTCTACACAAAAATTTAGGCTCAAAACTACACTCCTAAGGTCATTTATTTCTAAACCGAAACATGCTTAATTTTGCATGATTTCTTAACAACTATATATCACGTGACATATTTTCATCAAAATAATATTTTTTCTAAAAATTAAATATAAAAATATTTCAAAATAACAAGTTTCATAATTTTTTAAGAATATTTAATATTTTTACAAAATTAAACAAAATTAGGCTAAAAATCAGACTCACTTATATTGGTGGCTCCGGCCACTACCAACCGCCATAGCCTTATCGATCAGTTTAGGTGCTACTACCACTATATGGTGGTGGCGGCAATCCATTCGCAGGTGCTCGTCGAGTTTAGGTTCTCCTTAGAAGCCCTAACTGTATAGTTTTCTTTGTAATTTTTTGTAAAACTCTAATTTCCTCTCAATTTCACCTCTGTCTAATTTTATAAAATTCCAAACATCCAAAATGGGCTTCTGAAAAATTTGGGGTATTTATAAAGGTCTTAGGGAATTATTATACATTAAATTGATTTGATAATTGCCTTATCTCTTCTTTTTCTTACTTTCTATCTGTTGTAATTTGATTGGTTGATTTTATTTCTTCAATTCCAGATTGCCACACCTCAATTCTAGATTTTTCCTTAATTAATTATGAATTTTTTTAATTATTTAGCATTATTTTAGCACATTTCGATTATTTAAGTAATTATACTAATTTCTACCTACATGTAAATTCATACATAGTACAAATAAATGTTCATAAATATTATTTAGGTTATTTTATAATTTTTAGTGTACATATAATTTATCTCTAGTGATTTATTAATTATCGAAATAAATTTTCCGTATTTTTTATAAATAACGAGTAATATATTTAAAATTTGAAAATTTTATTTTATTACTTATTTTCTTAAATTCAAACTTATAGGGATCATTTTTACTAATATTCTTAGCTTTACTTTATAATTTAAGCTCAATCAGATTCTTTAGCCGATTACTCTAAATTCTATGAGTCAAATTTCGAGTAACTGATTATGGGTCTTATACTCATTGAAGAAGCTCATGTCGGGGGTTTAGCTAGCTATGTTAGGGAAAAGAGGACGACTGAGATATTTATAGAGCATTTTTACTGGCTTGGGATGATGAAGGATTTGCACTGAGTACTTGAAAGGTGTGAGAGTGTAAATATGCAAAGGGGAGGAGAGAGTCCTATGGAGAATACAAACCCCTACCAATTCTAGAGCAGCCATGGGCCAATCGAAGCATGGGTTTCATGCTCAGCCTTCCCTAAATACCAAGAAGACACAACTTAATCATGGTAGTAATCGATTAGTTCAGCAAAATGGGCCACTTCATTCCCTACCACAAAACTAATGATGCTTTATTCGTCGTTAACCTCTTTCTGCAAGAAATTGTGAGACTACATGGAGTGTCAAGGAGTATTATGTTCGACCATAACTTAAAGTTCACGAGCTTCTTTTAGAAGACCCTGTGGTGGAAGCTTGGCACTAAGCTCTTGTTCAATACTTCTTATCACCCCCAAATAGATGACCTCCTATGTGCAACTATTGGGAAGAATTCTCATGATTAGGATTTATATCTGCTCATCATTGAATTTGCCTACAACTGCTTAACTCACAGCTCAACTGAAACATCACCATTTGAGTTTGTTTATGGACTTAACTTGAACCTACACTTAGATTTAATTAACAGTTTAACTACATAAGGGAAAAGTCAATTTGACTTATAGCGTGCCAAAGAATTCCAGTAGTTACATCGGAAGATTACCAAGCAATTGGCCAAAACTATGGCTTGACATAAGGAAATGGAAAGCCACAAAAGCAGACGAGTTATTTATACCCTTAGGGACCTTATCTAGATCCATCTTAGCAAGGAATGCTTCCTTAGAAAGAGGACAAACAAATTATCTCTTGGAATGAATGAACCTTATAGGATCCTTTGGTGCATTAATGATAACGCCTATGAGGTTGAACTAACCGAAGGTTTCAGCGTATCTACCGCATTCGTTGTCATAATCATCATTGTCATTGTCATTATCATTATCATCACCATCATCATCATCATCACCACTACCACCACCATTAAGTAGGCCTCACATTCTTTGAACTATGCTATCATATGAAACTTCCTTCTACAAAATCGATCCTACAGCCTCATTTATTGTATTATCATCATCCTAAATGAGCACAGACACTGGCAATAGCTCATATTGTTATGCCATTTGTTCATTCTCCTCGATTGGTGCTACCTCTTTGTTCTTCTCAACTAGAGGCACGTATTTTTCCTATGTAGGGGGGCATCTTTCTACTCCTTTAATCCTAACATACAACTAGTGGATATGGGTCTGCTTAAATGTTTCTTTCATCTCAAAGAGATTCTTGACATCATCATCGTCCTTGATGGCTATGATAGAATAACTCACAACATTTAAGTAAGTTTTAGGATGTCTGTAAGAATCTCGACCCTGATACTTAGATTAACTCCAACACCTTGGCAAACGCTTTCAAGATGATTGGAGATATTTTTATTGGTTCTCAATTTCAACATCTTCATTAGGTTATGGTCATATTTTGGCCTTGAATTTCCCCTTACGATGTTTGATACAAACTATGACTAAGAATAGATAAGGCCAGTTGCTGGATGGATCTAAGCTTGTAGAAAGCCTAAAATGGAAGTGATGGGGAAGTATGGCATAATAATTACGAATGAAGAAGTAAGCAAAACCTGCAAACTGCTCCAAAGGATATGACGCACCAATAAAACTTTCGAGGACTCATAACACAATTCAATATGACGCATAAATCAATCCGCTGAGGTTACTTGCCACCTAGCCTTGCTAAAGGGTTAAGATAAGAGTGATGCCAAGAGTAAACAGAGTGATTACACAAGAAAGAAAACATAAAAGTATATTAATGGTAATTTGAATTCTCCTTACAGCTATAAGTACAAAAGTATTTATACCCATAAGTTAGGGTAACTTGCCCAAAAGGGAAAAGACAAAAGGGTGTTTCCTAAGAAAATAATGTACAAGATACAAAAGGGTAAAAATGAATACACAAGGAAAACAATCATTGGTACAACGGATTCTATACATGATACTATATACATAGTGATGCTACATTGGTGAGGCTGTCAGAAGATACGAACAAAAAGAATAGATAGCTTGCTTATCCGAACAAGGGTCGCTTAGTCAGCCCAAAGTCTCTCTACCTCAACTTCTTGGCAAGGAAGATACTGAGTCATTGGAGGGCTCGGGCACGAGTGAGTATTCTTTAATTCGGTACACTATAGAGGGATAGGCAATCATTTAACTCAGCATGAAGGGTAACTCGATAAGGAAGTACTCGACCTTGGTAAGAAGATTCATCTTACCAGTCCTTCTAGTCTTCGAGCTCAACTGTGGGTCAGTGGTCCAGTAAACTAATTCCCATCATTCCCTTCGAGTTGTTTTGGATTTGGGATCAAATCTAGACGATCTTCATTTGGTTCTCCATCAAGGTGATACGGACTAAGGTCGACAATGTTGAAGGCGTAAAAAACCCCATAATCCTTGAGCAATTCTAATCTATAGGCATTATCATTGATCTTTTAAAAGATTTTGAAAGGTCCTTCAACTCTTGCAGATAATTTATTCCTCCTCTTATTTGGAAACCTTTTCTTGTTGAGGTGCAGCCAAACCAAGTCTTTTGTCTGGAATTGTCTAGCCGTCCTACCCTTTGTCTTCTCTTATATTTTGCTGGCTGCTTGGTCGATGTGATGAGTGACCTCATCATAAATGTGCAGAAGGGATTGTGCTCTAGCCCTCGTATCAAGGTCTTCCTATGTAGGTATAGGTATGGGGGTATAATTAAGGGGTAACTCGAGATTAAAACCATAGACCACTTTGAAGGGAGTTTTCTTAGTGGTTTCATGTACCGTCCGGTTGTAGGCTAACTTAACAATTGGTAAGCAAGCGTCCCAATCAACTAAGTTCTTTTCCACTACAGCTTGGAACAGTGATCCTAAAGTGATATTAACCACCTCTATTTAGCCGTCAATTTTTAGGTGACAAGAAATACTGAATAGTAGTTTGGTCCCCCTCTAATGCCATAAGGTCCACCAAAAGTGGCTTAAGAACTTTGGATTCCTATTAGAGACTACACTTTTCGGTATGCTGTGTAACAGCATAATCTCTTACAACAAAAGAAAAGCAATAGCTAAAGCATCGTTAGTTTTTTAGCAAGGCATGAAGTGTGCCATTTTGTTAAACCGATCCACGACAACCATTACAGAATCTTTGCCTTAAGTAGTGTGCGATAGTCCGAGAACAAAGTCCATGCTCAATTCAGTCCACGATTTCGTCAGAATAGGTAAATGCATTGGTTTCCCTTACTTGAATCGGCACTTAGCCCTATTGCATACAGCATAGTTTTTGACAACTCGATGTACATCTCTCCTCATTCTTAGTTGGTAAAAGTGACCATTCAATAGTTTGTAGGTCCTTCTTTCTCCAAATGTCTAGAGATTCCTATATCATGAGCTTCCTCAATCAATAGTTCCTGCAGTGAATAGGTCAGGACGCACAATTTTCCACCTTGGAACAAGTAACCATCCTCCACATGATACTCATCTAATGTCCTTCCATTAGCACATCGCATGATGATGGGTCCCAAGTGTAAATCCTCATAATACTACTCTTAGATAGTTGCAAACCCAAACAACCTAGTTTGCAATTCAGTTAAAAGCATATGTCTCCTTGAAAGAGCATCTACAGCTACATTACTCTTTCTTTACTTATATTTAATCAAAAAATTGAATCCTTCAAAGAATTTAACCCATTTCGCTTGCCGCTTCAATAACTTCATTTGACTTCAAAGGTACTTTAATGATTCATGGTCAGTATATATGACAAATTCTCTCGGCAGTAAATAGTGCCGCCATACTTGCAGTGCCTTGATTAGTGCCATGAGCTCCTTGTCATACACGGAGTAATTCAACTATGGTCCTTTGAGCTTTTCACTATGGAAGGCAAGTGGTTGGCTCTCTTGCATTAGGATAATGCTTATTCCAATGCCAGAAGCATTACATTCCAACTCAAATATTTTCTTAAAGTCAAGTAAGATTGACATCAGGGTAGAGGTTAATTTTTCTTTTTTTTTTCAAAGCTCCTCTCCTTCCTCTCTCCCCATTAGAATTCGGTGTTCTTCTTCGTGGGCTCAATAACTAGTACAACGAAGGTACTGAAATTCTTGATGAATCGTCTATAGAATAAAGCTAATCCATGGAAACTTCTCACGTTGGCACTAGTAGTAGAGGTTTGCTAGTCTAAAATTGCTCGAATTTTCTTGTCATCTACATGTAAGCCTGCTCCACTAACTACATAGCCCGACAATACCACTTTCTCTTGGAAAAAGCAAAACTTTTTCAAGTTAACAAATAATCTCTTGGCATGAAGGATGTTTAATAGGACACGCAAATGTTTACAATGACTTGGCATATCAGCACTATATATATAAGGATGTCGTCAAAATAAACCATAACACACTTCCTAATTAGATGTCTTAACACATAATTCATTAGGCATATGAAAGTGCTCGAGGCATTTGATAAGCTAAATGGCATGACCATCTACTCATAGAGTCTATGTCGAGTTTTAAATGCAGTCTTCCACTCATCTCCCAACCTCATGCGAATTTGATGGTAGCCAAACTTAAGATCAATATTGCTAAAAATCTTGGCTCTACTCAATTCATCCTGCATATCTTCCAACCTTATGATAGGATATCTATACTTGATAGTAATCTTGTTCACGGAGTAGTTGTCTATACATATCTACTAGGTTCCATCCTTCTTCGATACTAGAAGGGCTAGTACAGTACAAGGGTTGAGGCTTTCCTTCAAATATCCCCTCTTTAGCAACTCAGTGACATGTCATTGGAGCTTAGCAGCCTTTTCAAGATTCATTTGATAGGCGAGTTTATTCAATAGTATGGTACTGGGTACTAAGTCAATGTAGTTCTCTATACCTTGAGTTAGGGGCAACCCCTCCGGTAACTATTGTAGGAACAAATTTGTACACTCATCTAGCAACTCTTTGATTTCCTAAGGTAGATCACCTAGCTCTTGCATTTCTAATAAGTGCCTAACCAACATGAAGGTTAGCTCGTTAGCATTGATGGTTTCTCAAAGCTCAACTCTACTCATCACCAGAGGCTTCTTTGATTTGCAAGCAAGTTTTGTCTATAACTTGTTAACTTCTCTTGGTGGCATCTAGTTTAGTGTCATCTTCCGGTCATCCTTCTTGAATATGGACGTACTCTTGTAGCCGTCATGGATAACTCTTCTATCAAACAACTACGATCTTCTTAACAATACGTAAGAGACATACATGGGTAATACGTCATAGAGAATCTGGTTTGAGTAATTCCTTATAGTGATCGGTAGTATTATTTGTCGAGTAACATATAATGCTCCTTTCTTGCCTAACCAGTGCAATTTGTACGGCCTCGGATGTGCAACAGTCGTCAACTTTAGTTTTGAAACAAGATCGGTTGATACCACATTAGTGCAGCTTCCATTATCCATGATAAGGGCGCACACCTAATCATTCACCTTACAGCTAGTATGAAACAAATTCTCTTTCTACTCCTCTTCTCATGAGGTTTCCATGTTCATAGTGCATTGGATAACCATGAGTAACTTATCTAAGCCCTCAGCAAACATGTCCTCCTCAATCAGCTCTTTCTCGACATTTTCTTTCTCAATAGAAACCTCCTCCTCCTGAGGTTCCTTATCTGTTTTATCTACATCTAGCTTTGGGATGTCTCCCTTGATGACCATTGTCCTACGATTTGGGCATTAAGTAGCCATATGTTTGAACCCTTAACACTTGAAGCACTTGATCTAGCTCATCTTCTTACTAGACCCTTGCCCCTTCTCATAAGTTTGAGTTAGCACTTCACCATTAGGTTAACCTTTCTACTCAGCTTAAACATCAATCTTTCGGCTTGGCTCGCTACTCAATTAAGCTTGGTGACTTGCCTATCAGGGTTGATTAGTAGGCATCTTGGCTGTTAGTCGGCTCTTCCTATGGCTTTCTACTAGCTAGTAAATCCTAACAACTTCATCCATTGTGTTAAATCATTAGAGCTCCACAATATCTTGAATGTCTCCTCTTAACCTAGAAATGAATATTGAGATTATTTAAGCTAGTGGTTCCTTCACTTCGCAACGGATCATAAGCATTTGAAATTCTTAAATATATTCGTCAACAATTCGGCCTCCTTATCTTAGCTCCTGAAGTCAAGTGAAAGTATCTTAAAGATAAGTTTCTAGCACAAATCTATTTCTGAGTATTCTCGTCATCTCGGGCCAAGTATTAATCTCTTAGTAGCCTTCTCATCTCCTCATGGCTTGAAAATTTTTCTATCACATGGTGGCATATCTAAAGAACTTAACAGTAGCAATTCTCACTTGCTCATAATCCTTATAATGATAATAATAAAAAACACACTCCACCTTCTCTTCCCATTCCAAATATTCATTAGCATTCCTTTGAAGCTTGGAATCTGAAGCTTCACATGGTCAAATACTTTGGGGACTCGCATGTGCTCTTCTTCGAAATACTTTTCCTCGTCTTCTTTATTAAGCTCTCTTAGGTTATTCTTCTCCTTATTCGTCCGCCTACTCCTCTACCTCAAACTGGTCGAGCTGGATTCTAACCTCTAATAGGTTGAGTAGCTTATGGAGTATTTTGCGCAGCCTTGTAGGTCAGCAAGCCAATACATGAACAACTTAGCTCAGATCTATCAAGAGGCTTACCACCTCATCAAGTCTCTCATCAACGCTTCTCGAGGTTCCTTGAGACTATCGCCCATGGTAGATAACTTTACTATTGTCATATCCCATACCAACATTCATACTCGAATCTGTCATTTTCTCCATAGATTCAAAGTCCACACAAACACTTCAAGAAATTAACAGTTAAGAACACAGCACTTAAATGAACACAATAACTTGCTCTGTTTCACACACGTAGAACATAGTATAACAGAATTTCAAAAAACCAACTATAGCTCAAACAAAACCTCCACTCTGATATCAAGATAATGAGAACCGTAACTAAGAACAAATATGACCGATCACCGGATGGGTCGAAGCTTGCAAAAAGCCTAAAATGGAAGTGGTGGGGAATGTACGAAATGATAATTACAAATGAAGAAGTAAGCAAAACCTACGAACAACTCTAGAAGATATGATGCACCAATGGAACTTCTGAAGACTCATGACACAATTCAATATAACGCATGAATCGATCTCGATGAGGTTACTTACCACTTAGCCTTACTCATGGGTTAGGATAAAAGTGATGCTGAGAGTAAATAGAGTGTTTACACAAGGAAGAAAACACAAAAGTATATTAATGGTAATCTTAATTCTCTTTATAACTACAAGTGCAAAGGTATTTATACTCATAAGTTAGTGCAACTTGACCAAAGGGGGAAAGACAAAAAGGTTGTTTTTTAAGGAAACAATGTACAAGATACAAAAGAGTAGAAATGAATATACAAGGAAAACAATCATTGGTGCAACGGATTCTACACATGATACTGTAAACATGGTGATGCTACATTGGCAAGGCTGTTAGAAGATGTGAACAAAAAGTACGAACAACTTTCTTATCTAAGCGGAGGTGGCTTAGTCAGCTCAGAGTCTCTTTATCTTGACTTCTCAGCAAGGAAGATGTCGAGTCATTAAAGGGCTTGGGCATGAGTGAGTATTCTTCAATTTGTCACATTATAGAGAGATGGGTAGTCATTTGTCTTAGCAAGAAGAGTGACTCAACATGGAAGTACTTGACCTTGGTAGGGGTCAGCTAGAATAGGTGGATTCGTCTTGCTAATCCTTCTAATGCTTAGCTTCAGCTGCGGGTCTGTAGTCTAGTAAACTGATTCCTATACTTTTTTTATGGGCAAAAATCATAAATTTCACTATGCCTACCATTTTTAACCTATTCACTTGATAATTATTGTTTCGATTATCACATAACTTATTGCATATCGTTTAATGTAACCATAGGCTCTTTTCCATTTCCTAAACTTCATAGCTCTCTAACAAATATTTCCCCAAACACTTGAAGTGTACATTTCAAAATAATAAAATTTCAATTCCATAACCTAAAATTTATACGCTAATATACAAATCGCTTGCACAAATTGCAATAATATGATATAGAACACATAATGATTTGCAAACACAATATTTAAACAACCTAAATTAGTCAAATATACCCACATCTAAACCTAGGGTTTCAAATTGGAAAATGAAAAAAATCATCATAATTCATGCATGAAATTCATGAAATTGATGTAGATTAAGTGTATTAAATGTTTACCTTTGATTGTTGGAAGAGATTTTGTGAAAAAAAAAAACCGATGAATGATGTGTTTCAAACGAGGATGGAATGGTTTTGTTTGTGTTTTCAAAGGTTTTATGACTAGGGAAAGCGTCTTTTGGAAATGTGCCTTTCTAAAAGGCATCTTATTTGCAATAAAAATACATTAAAGGTGCCTTTTGGAAAGGTGCCTTTAGTACAAAAATCACTCATATTGAAGGCTCTATCCAAAAGGCATCTTCATAGCCTTCTGGACATAATATTTTTTCTAAAGATCTCTTTTTTTAATTTTTTTTCAAGGTGTGTTCCGTAAGGAAGCTTAGAAGAAGTTGACCAAAAGATGTCAAATCTTTCATTTCTTAACCACATATTTAAATAATCTAACTTTATAGGATGTTATTACTTCTACGTCAAGTTGAAGTATAGGGATACATGTGCCCAGTTGGGGTATGGTTTTACTTCATAGAACTAGGTTCTTATGCTAAGGACTTAGAATAAAGATGGTTAGAAAAAATGCTAAGAAAAATCTATTAATATGACTTATTAAAAGAATGGACAAATTGTAAAAGTGAATGAAAGTGCTAAAATATGGGTCTCACTGATTCAAGTAATTAAGCTTACGAGGTGCTAAGTTCGTATGGAATAACATGTTATCAATTTAGATGACGAGCTTGGGTTTGTTGACTTAAAATTAGCTACATTAGTTAAGAGAAAATTCCATGTGAAGATTAGATTCTCATAAAAGTGAAAAGAAAAAAATTGGATGGAGTTTGTGGACAGTTCAAAAGGGAACGTCAATACCTAATAGAATAAATTGTTTAGCTTAAGACTTATTGACCAAATGAAACAGCTCTATTTCAATCAAAATTAATGAATGCAACAAAGTTCCTCCAATGAAAATTAATAATGAAGAGATGATTAGAGGATGAGTTGATGTACCATGCATCCAGTTTGAGTTTTTGTACAATAAATAATAAATACAAGGAAGATCTCTAACCTCTTGAGTCATAGTAGTGAAATGCTTATGACTCCTCCTTAGTTTGTTAACGTTTGTTTTAATCTTCAATTTAGTTTCTATTTAAGTGATAAGACTAACTTTGAATTATCTAAATTGATTATTGCAATCTAGTATGGACCTTAACGATAATATTTAAGTGTTCTAAGAGCATTGTTTGATAAAAGAGGGGGTGATTTTGAAGCAAGTTGTTGAGCTTTTGAGTAAAGGATATGATTTTTCTAAGTTATGTAGGGGGTTGATGATTTTATCCTTAAGTAGTGTTCTTTTTTTTTTCAATTATTTTGCTTGAGGATAAACAAAAAATTAAGTATATGAGTATTTGATAACACTTATTTAACATATATATTTTGGAATGATTTTATAGAGTTTTCTTGATTGAATATGTTTTTTCTTTTCGAATAATTTGACCTTTTTTGTGAATTGTTTCAATTGTAGGATTTTAAAGAGTTTTAGTGAATTTTTGAAGAATTTGAAGAATTTTCGAAGTTTTGATGAAGAACATATTGATTATTGCATTTGAATGAAGAAATTTTAATGGAGAATTGAAGTTTAGAAGGAGAACATAGGTACAAGTCACGCCCATGCTTTTGGTCGTGATCCTTTTGTCCAAGAATTTCAAGAGTTTCAATTACAAAGGAGACTCACACTTAGGGTTCATATCCATGATCTTTAGAGTTTAGGATTATTCTTCTCTTCTCTTATAATCTTTAATTTAGTTTTCATGTTTTAATTCAATTCTTAGTAAATTATTATTTAACCTTAGTTCCTTTACCTAGCATTGTTCTTTTTTCAATCAATGATATTAGTTTTTGTTATCTAATTATATTGTGATTATTACCTTTAAATCAATATTGTTAGCTATTGGTTTATTATTTAAGTTTACTATAGAATTCGAGAGATCTTATGGTAAATAGACTGGAATCATTAGAAGTAATTAAATAGGCTAAGGTTCGGCCATTTAATATCTTTGCATTAAGGCAACATAATAGTGGAATTTAAAAGTGTAATGTGATCTTAGGATATTTTATTGTAGAAGCGATTTGAGTAAGATTTATTTAAGGTTAGGAGTTCATTTGTTGAAGCAATTTCAGTTAACTTATATTAGGAATTCTTACTAATAACTAAGTAATTTAGATTTCAAAGTTTCCTAAAGTTAGGTAGTAAATAGTAATTTTACTAAGGATTATGTGCTATATAATAATTTGATTTACTTTTCTTTTTCTTGTTCTTGTTTCTTTTATTTATTTTATTAGCTAGGGTTTTAATAATTTATATTTCACCTAGTATAATTGATTTTTAATTATTAAGTTAGATAATTGGACAATAAAGAGAGTTACTAATAATCTAGTATTTTCTCCAATTTAATAGTGGACTCAAATTCATTTACTATACTATAATTTAATAGGTGCATTTGCCTCCCATCAACTAATCGAAGACAGATGTTAGTTTAGTCTTAGTCTCCTCAAAGCTTCACTATTCCTCCTCTTACCATTTGAACTCAACATTGTTCTTTATAAGCTCTATTAGCGGGGCCACAATTGCACTGAAGTTCTATATGAACCTCCTATAAAAGGATGCTAAGCCATTGAAAATTCTCACATTAGCACAATAGGTTGGCACCAACTACTTAACAATAGCTTGGTTTTTCTCGTCATCAACTCTACTTCCTCTTTTTCTCACTATGAATCCTAAAAAGACAACCTCATCTTGAAAAAAATTACATGTCTCCAAATCTTTGAAGAGCTTCTTTGTTTAAACAATCTCGAAGATAGCTTAAAATGATTAAAATGGTTGGACAAGTTGTAACTATACATTAGAATGTCATCAAAATAAACCATAATGAACTTTTAGATCAAGTCCTTTAGCATGTGATTCATTAACCACATAAAGGTAATTAGGGCATTAGACAGGTTAAACGAAATAACCAACCACTCATACGATCCATGCTAAGTTTTAAATGTCATTTTCTACTCATCTCCTAGCCTCATCCTAATCCGGTGGTATCTAAACTTGAGCTCGATCTTGTTGAATACCTATGCTTCATGTAATTCATTTAACATATCATCAAGTTGAGGAATAAGGTACCTACAATTGATCGTGATTTTATTGACAACTCAACTATCTGTATGTATTCTCTACATTCCATCATTCTTTGGCACAAGTAATGTCGGGACTGTGCATGAGCTAAGACTTTCTCTCACATATCCTCTCTCTAGTAGCTCAATGACTTGTTTTTTAGTTTTGTAGCTTACTTTAGGTTTATTAGATAGGCCAGTTTGTTGGGTAGAGCGATACTTCTTACTAACCTAATACAATGCTCTATACCTTAGAATGGGGGTAGCCCCTTGGGTAACTCTTCAAGGAAGAGGTTGATAAATTCTTCAATCAACTTCCTAACCTCTCTAGGTAACTTAGCTTACTCTTTCAACTCTAGTAGCCTATGTACTAACAAGAAGGTCAGCATATCTGATCTTATGACTTCTCTTAGCTTAAATTGGTGAAGAACAAGAGCCTTCTTGGAATCTCGGGCTAACTTCTAACCTGGGTTAGAGTCATCAAGTTCAAGGTAATCTTCCTTTCGTCCTTCTCAAATGAATAGGTATTATTGTAACCATCATGGATGACTCTTTGGTCAAAAAGCTAAGGTCAGCCCAATAATAAGTACAATGTGTACATAGGTAAAATGTCAAAAAGGATTTCATCTAAGTAGTTTCCTATAGAGATCAGTAAAAGTGCTTGCTCAGATACGCGAAGTGTACCCTTCTCATTCAACCAATGCAACTTGTATGACCTTAGATGTAATAAGGTCGATAGATTAAGCTCTTGTACTAGGTTGACACACATAATGTTGGTACAACTTCTACTATCCACAATCAGTACACAAATTTGGTTCTTGACTTTACAAGTAATATGGAACAAATTCTCTCATTTTCATCCTCAGCAAATGGCTCCAAACTCATAACACGAGGGACAACTAGAGTTCGCTTAAGTCTCGGCAAACACTTCCTCTTTAATAAGCTAGTCACCATCTGATGTGTAATCCATGCAGTAGGTCTCTAACGCCAATGGGGCCTGAATGGGAATAAGGAATGGGAAGTGAGAATGGGGCTTTGACTGTAAATGTTTATGGATATCACACACTAAGGCATAAACACAATCAAGGCTTAAGATTAAAATAGGATTCGATACAACTCATGAATACTAAATGTTACTCAAGTTTCAAATGAGAGGCTAAAGGCGACTCACTAACTTGCTCAAATGAAGGGTTCACCACAATCTTAAAGGCAAGATTAATAAGAACACGAGAGATTAAGGAGTATAACACACTTAATAATCCTTTTCTTCCCCTTGACCTTCTGGTATTAACTCGACATCGACAAAAGCTATTCAGCCTTAGCTTTGAACAATTTGGCCTTAAGTTAAGATAAGTTGGCTTCGGCTTCTAGCAGGTTGGCATTGTCTTGGGATAGGTCGACTTCGGCTTAGGGATCATCATAGACCGATTCCTTTCACCATCCTTCCTAGTATTCTCCTATATTTTAACCTTCTTTTTAGGCTCTTCAACTGTGTTATCAATGCGATGGTTAGGACTTTTCTTTTTATGACAATAGAATGATAGTTGGGATACTGGGTGACGATGTGTTCGTACCCTTAACATTTGAAGCCCTTAATCTCACTAATATTTCTTCCCAACACTTGACCTCTCCTAAACCTTTGCAGTACCTCCTTTTTGATAGGTTAGCTTTTATGATCAAGCTAGATTTCATTCCCTCTACTTAGCTCAAACTAATTTAAGTTTAACTTCAACCTGAAATAGGTCGGTTATTCAAAACGGGTTGATTCAATGTAGTTTGAATCGTCTATTCCTTCTTTACCTCTTCATAGGTTGGGCAATTTGAATGGCCTCATCCAGCATGGTCAACTACTAAAGCTCAATGACATCTCGGATCTCATATCTTAAGCCTATAAGGAATTGGGAGATAGTTTGGGCTTCTAGCTCATTAACTTCATAACAAATTACAAGCATCTGGAATTCTCGCATATACTTAGCTATCATGTGGCTTCCCTACCTAAGTTCTTGTAACCTAGCAAAACTATCTTGTAAGCATAAATCCAGTATAAACCATGCTTTCATTGTCCTCTTCATTTCTAGCCAAGTCTTAACTTCGTGATTTCCTTCCCTTCTTTGCGTTATTCGAAATTTTTTTTTCCACATAGCAGCATATCTTGAGAACTCTAAGATAGCTACTCTAATCTTGTCTTAGTCTTTATATTGATAATAATAAAAGGAACTCTCTTAATCTATCCTCACAATTAAGGTACCCATTGGCATTAATCACACTACTAAAGGTTGGCACTTGCAACTTCACAAGGTCAGCAATTTGGGGTACATAAGATTGCTCTTATACTTCATAATATTCTCCATCCCTTTCTTCCTCCATATCCTCTAAGTTAATCCTCCTCTGGGAAGGTCATCTTACTCCTTTACATTGGATTTACTGAGTTGGGAATGGTCTCTAATTCTACCGAGCTTCATATACGGCATCTCTACTAGTAGGAATAGTTCGAGTAACATCTTGATGGACCTCTATGAGTCAGGCCGTGACCAGTTCATGAACTATATGAGTCAACTTAGTTATCATGGTGGCCGTTTCATTAAATCACTCACCTATACGCCTAGGGTTCTACCTTCCTTAGTAGTGAACACCACTCTCATAGTCTCCTACAGTTGTGGTCACACTTAGATCTATCATCTTCTTTAACATCACTTTCACTCACTTTAACCAACAACAAACACTGATACTTACAATAAACCTAGAAAACAACAAACAAGCTAGGCTAATATAGCCCAACCTATTAAACCTCATTCACATACCAACCAACTTGGAAACTTCATATACCAACAGTTGTTTTGTTTTCGAAGCTTAAAATTGGGGTTGTTCATTAAGCTAAACTGAATTGAATCAAACTAGACCAAATCATAAAATGTGATTCTTTAATATTTCAGTTTGGTTTACATTTTAGTTTAAAGGAGGTTCGAACGATTAGTGGTTCAGATTAGGGGCGGAACTATACCAAATCACTTAAACCCAAATTAAACTGCTTCTTGTTTAAAAAAAAAAGTGAATTCTTTTTATTTTTAAACCATATTAATATTTCATTTTAACCTTACTTATATTTTATTTTATTATCTTTCTTCTGACACTTAGCTTCTACTTTCTACTCTTTCTCTTTCATTGTTATTTTTCATCTCTCAAGCAAATTTTCATATATTATAAGACATAATATTATTGTAACATAATGCTATGTAGCTTTAGCTCTTGCATAATGTTCCTCATTTTAAACGTTAATGTTTGGTTAAATGTTTTGATAACTACTTATATTATCAAATATAACGAAGTGCTTTTAAAAGCAGTTTGAATTGAACCAAACAAAATTAAAAGAAACTGCATTTAAAGCAATTCAATTCAAGACCTTGAACCATTAAAAGCGATTTAGTTTATTAAGGATTTGAACCAAAACGTTTGAAATGCAGTTTCATTCGATTCAACACTCATGCATAATATCAAATAATTAAGATTGAAACTGTAAAAATAACAACCTAATCAATTAGGTACATGTGATTGGAATAATAAAAACTAGGGATTTCATTAGAATCAATAAAAATAAGTAGTTTATGTGTTAATTCTAGGATTGATAAGTCTAGATATCAAAGAACTATGCTATAATCATGATGAAAGAACAAACTTTCATAAAAACAATAGAAGAAACCAATAAAAAAATGTAATGTGAATTCTACAAATAATAATACCCTAATAAATCCCTAAAAATGGCTGCTTTTCTCTTTGGTGCTCTTGAAGTCTAGCTCCTTATTTATGGAAGCTACTCAAAGGGGCTCAAATAAGGAAATTTCTCATGGAATGGCATGATTACACCTTAAGATCACAGGTGTGAACTTGACTTTATGTGTGATTCTCCTTGCAATTAAAACTCTTAAAATTCTTAAAAATCTTGGATGAAAAGATCACAAGCAGAATTACGGTTGTGATCTTCAACTATGATCTTCTCTAATCGTTTGTCTTAGCAAAATTGTTCTCCATGAGCTATTATCATTAATTGCCTCTTTATATAAGTGAAAATCTTTTCTAATCATCTTTAATTTCAAGTGATTCTTAGAAATATTCTATTCTTTCCACTTTAAAAGCTACTTGGAATCCTAAAACCAATAATTCACTCAACTAAGCATTGAACTTATTAAAATCATAGCAAAATAATGGGAAATCATCATGAAACTCATTAATAAATATGTACAATTTCACATTCATCACCTAAAAGCTTTTGTTCATTCCTTAGGTTTTAAACTAGTGGATGCCTTACTTCTGATTTCTTCTTTTTTACTCTTCTTTCTTCTTCTCACTCATACTCTTTGGATAGCTTCTTATAAAGTATCAAACTTCTAAAGCTCCACTATTGATGAGTGTGTGAAATCAAACACTTATTTAATAAGGATCATGGACCAATCATACACTTCCAAGCTTAAGAACTTGCTCAGATGGTTTGCTGAGCTATCCGAGGTGAGTTGAACGACAAGGAGCAACGTATCCCTCAGCTCGACCTATCAAGTTACTTCACTCTCCACATCATCCAAGAAGCTACCGAGGTGCCCAACCGATAAACCAAGCCAACCCCTCCACAATACACCTGTCTAAACATTGAATAAAAATACTGCAGACTTGATTTGTGTCGATGCCAAGCTAACAACTACCAAGAGCCGACCTCTTAAGGTTGACCCAAGAATAAGTCACCCTTAAAGCAAGCCTTTTTTCTAATCCTTACTATCCCAATTACTAATGCTGACTTAACATGATCAAAGCCTAACTTGCTCAGCCAATAGTATCATTAGGACCATAAATTGAGCAAATGACTCACATACTGCCTTTTTCTAACATCCATACTATTCTTTTTGCCACTGGATATTCTTTGTGCTTATTACAATGTTACCCTTGTAAGTTATTCCCTTTTACTTTACTAGTAGAAATCTTTTTTTTTCTTAATTTACTCTAACCAAGGATTTACCCTAACTGGGTCATATAAATACTTATATATTGTAATAGCCACAAAATGTTTGATACATTAATATTTAGACACATTTTCATGAGCCAAGTTTTTTCTTTACTTGCTCTTAACTACTCTTATCTAGCACATTAAGTGTAGAATGGTTGCGAGTGACCTCCAACTACACTTGTGCATCATATCAAGTGTGATGCGAGCTTGTGTGAGACATTGGTGCACATATCCATTATCGCTACACGAGGACCCCTAATTAACCTTCGACTTTCATTTACCTTTTGAACCGTCTCAAGGTTTAGACCTATCCCCTTGGTTCATATGATACCAAATGTTGTGTGTTCATCCACATTCGACCGTATTATCTTAGTATTAGAACTTGGCTACATTTGAAGCTAGTTTCTATTACTTTGTTCTCTGGGTAACTTATTCTTGATTTTGTACATATGTGTTAGACATTCTATGGTTATCTTAGGAGTTTGAAAGGTAAGTAGTGTTGAAGAATTTTATGCTTTGTCTTCCCTTGTTCCATATACGAAAAATAGAATATGAGTGTATGGTTGTTTATTATGTATTGGTTATACTAGCTATTGGTATATTTGGTGTTAGTCTATCCTTGTTTGTGGTAGGAAGCTTTGAATAGTATATCAGCTATTAAATTGCATGGAAATAGACAAAATGTTTGACTCTAGTATACAAGGAGCTATTAATAACTAAGAAAGTGGTGCTCAAAATGGCTAAGGCAAACAAGGAAGCTTCATACCCCAATTAATAGGTGACCAATTGGATAGACTCACTGACCTATTAGCTAGTTTGGTGACTATCATAAATGAAGATTGGTAGTGAGCTAGAAATGGTCATATAGAGGATGTAAACAACCTGAGAGAGGTAATGGTTAGTTTAGTCAAGTTAATGCCCTAATTCGGTCACCTTGAACTAAATAAATGGGTAGGGTTGCTAGGCGTAAGCTAGCACTTGATCAAATCGAAGAGGAAGGACATGAAAAAGCAAAGGAGTACTATGAGATAGAAGAAAGGAATGTTTAAACCCCCAAAGCTAGAGGGTTGATGATGTGCATTCCAAGTTTTTTTGGGAATAGAGATGTTGAGGACTACATAGATTAGGTAGATAAGATTGAGAAGCAATTTAAATGCCATAAAGTACCAAATAATACAAAGGTTAGACTTATTGTGTTGAAGTTTACTGGTTATGCCACCTTACGGTGGAAGAAAATGCAAGCCACTTAAAGAAGAGAGGGAGTACATGAAGTTAGGAATTGGGATGGGATGAAGAAGGTTATAAGGAGAAGATTTGTGCCAAGTTACTATTTATAAGATGCCTTCAAAAGATTACAAGAGTTAAGGTAAGGAGGATCGATAGTTGATGCATATGTAAAGGAATTTCATATGCTAATGATACAATGCAAAGTCATTGAGCCCGAAGACCAAGTTGTATCTTGATTCATTAGTGGATTGAAACATGAGATTAGAGATGTTCTAGAAACCATGGATATTGGATCACTTGATGATGCTATCTGAGCCATCGAGAGAATCAAAAGGCATCGAACAAGAAAGTTCCAACCCCCTATCAATTGACCCAATAGTAATTGATCCATTCCAAGTAGACTTATACGGACTAAACCAAGTAAGGTTGTTGAGACTCGACCTACTTAAACTACCTAAGTAAAGGAGAAGGAGATCTCGAGGAAGTTAGAAAACAATCAAAGCTTAAGACGAAAGATGAGTGAGATTAAGTGTTTCAAATGTCAAGGATTTAGACACATGGTCGCTCAATGTTCGAACAAAAGAACCATGGTAATCTATGGTGAAGTGCTAATTATTGAGGTAGATAGTATTGATGAGAAAGTGGAAGGCTTGGAAGAGACTGGGTAGACCGATCTATCTGAAGAGGAGGAAGTTATCTGTTGCAAGGAAGGTAATTTTGTACCGGCTACTCTAATGTTAAGGAAGACAATGAATATGAGTCTTATGCCCGAGGATTAATAGGGAAAGAATCTTTTCTACATTGGATGTAAAGTGAATGGGTCACTATGTACCCTAATTATTGATAGTAAGAGCTATACTAATGCAACCTCTACTTTCATGGCCCAACAATTAAAGTTGCCGACTAAGCCCCACTTAAAACCTTATAAGCTACATTGGCTCAGTGATAAGGGAGCCCTATAAGTAAACAAATAAGTATCTATGCCGATTTGTATTGGCAACTATCGAGATGAAGTACTTTGTGATATGTTATCCATAAGTGTGTCCTACATGCTACTTAAAAGATCGTGGATGTTTAACCAAACCATAATTTCTGATGGAAGGAGAAATATTATTGCTTGGATCATGCAGGTAGGAAGGTAAAGTTAAGCCCTATTATTACTGAGCAAGTAAAAGTCATACAAACCTAATTAAGCTAAGTCTTGAAGAAAGAGGCTTTGGTGATGAGTTGAGTTGAAATGAAAAGACTAAGGGAACTCGAAGAGCTGACCTATCTATAGGTCAAAAGATTACTGGAGATGAGATCTAAGGAGGGAATGGTACCTGCTGAAGTGAAAACCATCTTAGACAAGTTTAACCTATTCTCAGGTGAGTTGCTAGAAGGCTTACCTCCCATCTAAGGCATTGAACATGTGATTAACTTGTAGCCAAGAGTCGTACTGCCAAACAGGACTGCTTATAGGTTGAACCTTGAATAGGTTGCCAAGTTACAGAGATAAGTCGATGAGCTAATGAAGAAAAGGAATGTGTAAGAATCCCTTAGCCCCTATGTCGTACTAGCCTTGTCATTACCTAAGAAAGATGGGTCATGGAGAATGTATTTAGATAGCTGAGTAATCAATCACATTACCATCAAGTATAGGTATCCCATACCAATACTTGATGTTATGCTATATGAGCTTAATGGAGCAAGAGTATTCTCTAAAATCGACCTCGAATTTAGATACTATCAAATCCGAATGTACGAGGGTGACAAGTAAAAGACCACATTTAAAACACCCCATGGATTATATGAATGGTTGTGATGCCATTTAGATTATCAAACGTGCCAAGCACATTTATGCGAATGATGAATTATGTGCTTTGAGAATTAATTGAAAAATTTATGGTAGTTTATTTTGATGACATCTTAGTGTATAGCCCTGATCTGGAGGTTCACCAAGAGTATCTTCGAGTAGTCTTTACAAAACTTCAATCTAAAAGGCTCTACACCAATCCAAAGAAGTGCGACTTTTGTTGACCCCAAGTAATCTTCTTAGGGCATGTTATAAGTGGTAGAGGAATACGAGTCAATAATGAGAAGATAAGAGCAATCATTGAATAGCCTGTGTTAACTACCTCAACCGATATAAGTTCATGGAAGGATTTCTATGTCTTAAAGTACAAGAATGAGAAGAACAATATAGTAGTCGACACCTTATTGAGACGACATTCTCTCCTGATAGAGCTATAGACTAAGCTGCTTTGCTTTTCAATGATAAAGGATGTATATATAGAAGATCTACATTTTGGTCCTATATATGCTAAGTGTGAGGAAGAATGGACATTTGATGACTATCATAGAGAGGGAGGATACTTGTTTAAGAAGAGAAGATTATGTATCCCGACTTGTTCCATGACAAAATTGTTAGCACGCGAGGCATATGGAGAAGGATTATTAGGACACTTTGGCAATCACTACATTCATAAGGTACTATTCTTAAGATTCTCTTGGCTAAGGATGATGAGAGACATCCAATTTGTGTTGGAAAGGTATGCTACCTACAAAAAGTGAAGAGCTAAGCTGAGTAAGGGTACCATTTACCCTTACCTATTCTAACCAAACCTTAGTCCAAGTTGAGTATACACTTTATGTTAGGATTGCTAAGGACGTCTCGAGGAAAAGACTCCATCATAGGGGTCATGGATAGCAAAACAGAATACTTTGTGCCTTATACAAAAACTGACTATGCTTCGACTATTTCTTTTCTTTTCTTGAAGGAAGTAGTCAAGCTTCATGAAGTGTCCAAAACCATTGTTTAAAAGTGGGACCTAAAGTTCATGAGCCACTTTTGGGGAACATTATGGAGCCATATGGGAACCAAGCTATTGTATAGCATGTCCTATAATCTAAAATTGGATGGAAAAATTGAGGTTATTATTGAGCCCTACTTCGATTTTCCTTAACTTAATCCTTATTAAGCTCGGCTTACTTAATATAGATTACTCGACATAGTCCATAGCCCAAGTTCCACCACCTAAGTTCTTGACTAATCACAGCCACTCATTCAAAACCTTAGCTCTATCGCATAACACTCAAATCTAACTACACAAAGAGCTTACCTACAACCTGAGCTTTTGAACTTGGCCCCTTTCATGCTCCACTATACTCCCAAACACAAGCTCCATCACTTGGTGATTCAAGCAAACCTTAGCCACCATGAAAACCCTAGCTTCGCCCCTTGTCGACCCAAACCAACACCAACATTGTGACCACTACCCTCAAAAAACCACAACCTAACCACTCATTCAACTCTAGAAAACCACCACGCATAACTATTCCTCGGCGACCACCTTGAAACACCACTAAACAGCTAACAAACATAGTGGCACTTGAACCAAACCGACATTTCCTATTAGAAAACACATAAGAATGGTGTTTCCTACTTAAAAATCCAGCTAAAATTTCCCAAATCGAGCCACTGCCACTATCCTCCTTCTCCCTTGCACGTATACATATAGATCACAAGTGATTAACCTAAACCGCATATGAACTAATCCTTTGACCTGTATTTGGTTTCCAGTATCCAAGTTTGACCCTTTTGATTTGGTTTCCTCATTTCCTTTTTTCTTTTTTCACATAATGATAATAACAGAAAAAATAATAAAAAAATAAAACAAACGAACTTAAGTTTCTATTTCTTTCTTCCTTCAATTTTGTAAAGAATTTTCAAAAGTCTTATTTAAAGTACGCAAGAATAAAGTGTTTTAAAAAATAAAGATTTTTTTAATCACTTAGAAAAAATGCTTTTTAGAATAAGTTCATTAATAAACCCTTTCAAAATTTGGGATCTTTTACGTAGAATTTTTTAACAATAAAAAACTCCCAAATTAGGACCCTATTCTAAATTTTTTCTCAAATAATCAAATGGATAAAAAACTTAAATTTGATTATCTTCAAAATTAAAATTCACCATCATACATAAAGTTTTCATAACTAACTATAGAAATCTAATTCCGAACAACGAATATATAGGCACCTGTATGTATAAGGCAAATTAAAATCTATAAAAAAAATGATTTTTCCCCTTTTTCAATTTTCTTCATGCAGACATAGTTTTATTTGTTTAGTTACTTATAAATTTGAATTAGATATTAGTAGTAGAGTGTTTTGAAAAATAAATTTAAATTCAAAAAGTTGAAAGTTGTACTCATTAAGGATTTAATAGGTTAGCCCTTAGACTTATATCTCTAGCTTTTAAAAACCATTTTTAGAATCGGTTTTCACGTAATCCAGTGTCTAGGTTAAAATCAATCCCCTCAATTAATTTAAATCTAACCATTTTCCCGACCTTAGTTGGGTAACAAGTCTCAACTTTTCAAAATGGAAAACCACGTTTTTCTTAACTCTTAGTTAAGGGTTAGTATTAGAAAGGTTAAGGTTTAATACTAATTAGGTTAAGAAAAATAAAAATGGGAAAAACTTAGTCCTGATGACTGTAATGGTAAGCAATTGAACTACTTAAGATGCATAGCACTTCCTAAATTTCACCATGTGCAAAACATAAGGAAGGATGGGTGGTTGAATAGTTGTTTCCTAGGTAACTACTGAACTGTTCATTCCCATAGTTGAATATTTAATCATCATGGACTAAGCCTTAACGATTAGGCCTTCAGTAATACTAGTTGGGTAATAAGCATAAACTTATTGAAACTTTAGCAAGAGGTTAACAACCAATCAACTGACTAAGTAATAATAATCAAGTAGATAACTATAGTGGAGATTAGTTAATGACATGACCTCTCAATCAATTAACAATACTTTCAAAATAGGTTGGTTATCAAGTATATGATTAAGGGATGAAAATCCATAACTAACAACTCCAACATTGAATTAACAACTCAAACTTATTAATTCAATCCACTAAAGCACAATGTAATTAAACTTCAATAGCAAGAAATGATAGATTGAATTAAAACAAAAGAAAAAGTTCTACATAGATTCTAGCATTCAATATTCAAATACTAAAAGAAAAATAAAATTGACACATTAAAAAGAAATTGAAAGAAAAGATGAAAATGCCCATGAGAGAGGGTTAAGAGATAACCCTCTTAAGTTTTGAACTCTAACCTAATCTAAGAAATTATTTTTAATTACAAGGCTTATATGATAGCTATAGCACAATGGAATCTTTAATATATTTCCAATACATCTTCAAAGTGTCCAAAAATATCTCTTTGTTTCCGAATTAGGCTCCCATATAAAAGATACATGAAGCATAGCATGGCATGTCATCAGTATTGCATGATCATCAAATAAGGTTCGTGACTGATGATTCTTAGGTGTAAACCTCTCTATCTAATATCTTTTTATTTCAACCCATGATCTCAATCCATAATCTATATTCTTAAGTGTGATTCTCCTCTAGGCTTCAAAAATTATGAAAATCATCTCCAAATTATCTAAGACTTTATCAAATTCATCAAACAAATCCTAAAATAAAAATATAAACCAATTAAGTACCAAAATCACTAACAATACCCAAGTAACATATAATAATACGATAAAAAATAACCTATAAAATATGTATAATTTAAAATTTGTCAAATTTCCCACTACTTAAGCTTTTGTGTGTCCTCAAACAAAATAGATAAAACCATGGGTAAGTTTTATGAACAAAAATCAATGAAAGCTCTAAATCATATAATCAATATTAATATTACACACAATCTATTTGGAAGTAAGAGTATATACTCTTCCATTAAAATCTATCCTTATGAGCACCAATTTCAAAACTCTAGCAACTTTTATATTAATAGAATTTCACTTAATATTTTTATGCCTCAAAACATTAAAGCACAAAATATTATACCGGACAATAGAACCATGCCGAACTTTATAAATTAATCAATGTAAACCAAAGTTAGTCACATCATTTAAATAAAGACTAAACTTAAAATTAGAGTGAGTGTTAATAGACTAAAAGAGAGTTATAGACATTTTAACCACCATGATTAAAGGATGTACATCCCTGTCTTTCAATCTCATTAAGTGCAATAAAAAAAAAACTGGAATGGATGCATGTTGCATCAATCCATCACTTGATCATCTCCTTAGTTTTGATTTTCATTGGAGGATTTTTCTTTTAATTCAATTCTTTCTTCCTTTTTTTTTTTTGTTGTTGAGCTAGAGAAACTTCATTAATTAGTAGGTTCTAGTATAGAAAACCTTAGGCTACTAGACATTTAAACTTCCATTCAAACAATTTGCTACTCCATTATTTAAGCACACTTTATTTTATTTTAGTTTAGCCTTTACACTAACATTTCTCTTGACTTATGTAGCGGGTTTTCAACTACCAATCCTAAGCTCATCACCCAAGTTGATAGGTGATTAGTTAATAATATAGATCACTAGCTGCCAAACATAAGGTTTAGTAAGCATGGTCTACCAAGTTCTTAATCATTGCCTCACTTCAGAAGATGTCAATCTTTTAAGTCACCCCGATATGGCTATGCTCTTGAGCTAACATGAATTTAGCCCCATCTCTATATACGAGCAAGGTCTTACTGAGTTGTCCTAAAGCTAGTACCACCCTAACTAACCTATCTTAAAGACGATTCTTTACTTAAGTCTACGCTAACCCAATTGCTGGCCTTATCTCCATAAATTTTGTTAAGTGCTAAATCTTCTGACCATCCACTGAATGCTACGTGCCTCACTACCCATAACTTACCTCTTAACAACCCGACATTCTCTTTCTAAGTAGATTATGAATTTGTCCTTTGTCCTTTACACCATTAGATGTATATAAGCCCTAAAATGATAGAGTTGTAACAATCACACCATGTAAAGCATTCTAAGATAAAATTTAGCCTCTTAGCTGCTATCATAAACTTAATTTACACAAGGCAAGCATGACTAACCTGCTTGGAAGTAAACAATTCACATAGCAATGATGTTATTTGCTTACAAAAATCTTAAAATAGACCTTAAATCAAATAACTGAAATATTATTTACATGATTCAATATCCAAGTTTACTTAAGTATTACATGGTTCGACACATAAAGATTAAAGACAAGAACCAAAACTTTAGAAGCTCAATTATTCTCTAGTTTTATATACTCACTTCCTAAGATCTAAGAATCAATCCTTTAGAGTGGTTGTAATATAACTTCTTAGTTAGAACCTATAGAAACATCTATAGGAATGTAAGCAACCAACTGCTTAATAAGTTACAATAGAAACATAAGACTATACATCAAGCATAAACAAGGTTGCCAAACAATTATTTGAATGTAATGCAACAAACAGATGTCATCGCATAACATTTTCATTCTATCATAAGATTAGAGAAGTTCCCGAGCTTTAATCTGAGTTTGAAGAGTTCTAGTGTATATGCAATAGCTCACAACCAAAGCCAGGCTTATATAATGGAGACATCCCTCCTCACGCAACTATCCTTCAATCCACTTCCTTCATCATTGCCACAACCTCCTCTCCTATCACTTAGTTCATGTAAGGATCAAGAAGGGAACATTATGCTACAATGTTATCCCTTTCGAAGATATTAGTATTTGGTTAAAGAATCCTAAGCATCCCCCAATGGGTTGCAATGCATGTTTAGTTTAAGATTTCAACTCCAATATAATTAAATCCAGTTTAGGGTGATCAATCAATTCTATATAGTATAAACAAATTGCAATCCAAAACAGCATCACGTAGTATAGAATCAAGCATCAGAGATAAACATAAGCATGCGTACAAACAAGCTACTTATAAGCAAATCAAGTACAATCTTAAACCCCCCAAGCACTACAAAACAATATTTTGAAATACAATAATGTGTTGTTCCCAAATTTACCTAGACTTCTTTACTTACTCACTAAGGTATGACTTATGTTGTGCCTTCACCAGTAGTTCCTATAATATTAATATTAATTTAATATTCATACAATTACTACTAACTAGTCTCTTATTATCTTTAATTTAAGGTTACACTTTACTTAATATTCCAAGTTTTAGATCTCTTGTGAGTAGCTTCATTCCTAACTAGTCTCTTATTTGGCTTCTAATTTTGCCCCTGATTGTAGTTTTACTCATAAGCCTTAAAACATCTATTAATCATTTCTCTAAAGTTTATCTAACTTCATCTCAAGTATATAGAGTTTCTAAATTATGTTTTAATCAACTTCCTATTTCACTCCAAATGCCTTATCTATGATATGATCATACGCCACATTTCAACATAATTTCACATAACCTTATTCATGATTATACCCAAAATACATTATACAACCCAACACTACTTCAGTTTGATGCAACTACACCTTATCCCATTACTTTAACACTTTACATGTAACACCTATATCAATATCAAGTCTTCAATTTTCAAATCTAACACTTATAGCACTATAAATGTAATCCCTTAACATCATTTAACATTATAATAATTAGAATACTAACTAAATTAAAATCTAGTTCAATTTCTTGAAAAATCACTAAATATATTTTGATAAATGACTTTAAATAGGTTTTTAGGCCTAAAAATTAGATAAAAATTTACAAAATAGTTTTCGTGGAAAACTCTTTGTATTAATATATTATAGGTATTTCATAGAAAAATTTTGGAACCAAAACAACATTGATAAGGTTTTTGAAAACGAAAGCAAAATCGACTTGGTTTTAGTGATTTCTTAAAGTTATGCATAAATGACTTAATTTAATACAAACAACATTTTTCTATGTTTATACATATAAAATAATATAAATATAATTTTTTTTCCTACAATTTCCATCATAATTTAATACTTTTAAGAAATTATTGAAAATTGGAGAGAAAATGAAAACTTACTCATGCAAAAACTTTCAATAACTTGATGATTTATTGATTCTTATCGAAGGGACGATGGATGTAAAGTTAGGTCTTATTTTCCCTTACCAACTTCTCATGATCAAATCCTTCCTAGTCCCCCCTCCCCGTTTTTCCTCTTAATTTTTGTAGATCCCTACTTTCATTTTCTGATTTTTCTCTTATAATTTGTTATAATTAATGTTGTGAAATTACCCAAAATGAAAGTGCGATGGTGAATTTGTAAGGGACAAGGTCGATGAATGCATGTACTTACCCAAGTGGCTCCATCCTAATTTCCTTCTATATTTTATTGTTAATGAAGTGTCCAAATGTTATAATTTGTTCTATATTAATCCTTGTTGATTCCTTAACCAATTGTTGTGCTTACAACACATTAATGGTGTTCTCCCTTATAACATTTCATTATTTAAACTTTGGCTATTTAGTTATTTTAGTTATAAGATATACATATGTAAGATTTTTAGTTAATTAAGGGTTTATATGTGTGTATGTGTATATGTGTGTGTGTGTATATATATACTTATATGTTAAATGTTAGCAAATATGTGTTTCCTATATATTATTTCATGTCATTCCATTTATCTTTTTTTTTCTACTCATATAGTTTAGGTCTTAAAGCCTGTTAACTATCGAAATTCAATTCGCATGTTTTCAATAAATAACAAGAAATATATGTATATCCTACAAATATAATATTTGACTATTTAGTTAATTTATTTTCTTAGATCCAAACTCACAGAACCTTTCAAACTCTATTCATAGCTTCGTTGTAAAATTTAGCCTTAATCGAACAATTTCTACGATTACCCTACATTTTACATATTGTTTTCGAATCAATTGATTGTGAGTTATTATCCAATTTGGTATGATCTCACATTCCTCCTCTCTTAGAAATATTTTCATCCTTAAAACTACCACATTACAAATATTTCCTTAAAGAGAGAGAGAGAGAGAGATATTCTTAATTTTGCAATCTATTTCAAATCATTTGAATTATCTTCTAATTCTTCTAAATCATCTTTCGATTTAACTTCTAAATTGACTCTTTATTTATCTTTCTAATTTCTTGTCCCCTCTTTCTTCGCATTCCTTACTTGACATCAACCATATCCTAACCCTACAACCCTATCTTCTAGTCACATTATACCATCCATTTTATAACTTAGCATCATGGCCATTCCCTTTTTATTCTCTATGTCACCTACACCTAAGTTTCACTTACGATCATCAATGGCATCGATTACATGCTATACATGACCAATCTTTTCCTCTTACTCACACTTTTCTACTCAAAATGGCTATGTTGTTATAGTTTTTCATTTGTTTTTTTTATACAACATAATGCAAGGTCAATGGAAGCAAATTGGCAAATCTTGATTTTTCTCCTCCGAACTCAAATGAAATGATTAATAATTTAGATCAACTTGACTAGACTCAACGTCACTCAAAAACAATGGAATGTAACTCTTGATCAACAGACTTGTTAAGGGAAAAGATATCAATATGAGCTCATTACTTCACATGACATAACAGAGTGTACTTCAATGGTTAACAAAACAAGAGACTCAACAAAAGAAACTTTAGATTGTCATAGATTTGCCATTGCTCTATTTGATTACCCGCTATTATTGCTCATACGAAGCGTATTGTTGCTTCATGTCTCCCTTGTACACCTAATTACATTAGTGACTCCTCTCTCCTAATAGTGATTATCAATTATCTCCATTTTGTCACTGGTCTACCATTTTCAATATCCACATAAATTCCTTCTCTAATTGCAATATGTTCAAGGAAAGACTCTAAAAATAGCACTTGCTTAATTTTGCTTACAATATATTATCACTTGATTTCTACATTGGTAACAACAAATTCTCTACATGCTTTTCCTTTATTTTTAAGTAAATAAGAAGCCTATCAATAAATATTACAATAAATTTCTCCAAATACAGTTGGTACATATGTGATATACTAAATCCATGAATATAACCAATGTGTTGCTAATAAAAAAGGCATCACTTAGAAATTTATAGTATCTGATCGTATGCTAAATTTAGTTTTAGGTACTTCCTTCTAGCTTAATCTAAAATTAGCAACTTCCCAACTTGAGATTAATTTTAGGAAACATAATCACTTCATATAACTAATCAATCAATTCAAAACTTCATAACTAAGTATACTTATTTTTAATAATCACTTTATTTATCACCTAATATTCTATTCATAGCTTCATAATGTCATATATATATTTTCCTTCCAAATAATACAGATGTTCTCTATGACCAATACTTAAGTGTATAAATCCCTTATCCATAATTCTTGAGATCCCTTCTTTAACTTCTAAAATTCTATTTATGGCATCCAATATAAGACTTTAGCTATAAGTTTTGTCCTTAAAACTAACTTAATCATACAACTAAATTTTTTATGTAAAGTTACACCAGAGAAATCTTTAGGATTACCTTTAAACATTTATATACTTTGGTAAAACCAATAGCATTGATGCTTCTCTCAATTTCTCAATTGCATTTATCCACAAAACTTTCTATCACCCTCTACTATCTTTATTTTATTACTTTTTTCACTTACAACTAATTGCAACTCACCTTACTATTCTCCTTCGGAATTCTACCTAAATCCTTATCCATGCCCTTTTTAGATTGGTTCCTTTCCTCTAATGGAAGTTCTAGTCTCAACAATAAAGGTAATTTCAATCATTATAATTCCTCTTTCACCTTCACACATTAAACTTGCAAAGAGTAAGCACATCAATTATCAATATTGCCATGGTAATTCATCCTTTTTTATATATACTTTCTAAAATATCTATACACTATTCTTATGATTATTAACCTATCCCTTTTATTAATAGAACTTGAGATCTAGCTAATATGATTCAACTATTACTTCAACTGTTACCAAATATAAGAGATGTAAGTATATATTCATCATAAGTGCTTTATCAATTTCACTTGCAACTCCTAAGATAATTTGCAAAGTCGTCATAATATTCTTTTATCCTTTTAGTAAAATTCTCTCATCATTGTTTGAATAATCATAATAGTATTGCTAGGTTTCCTAATATTGCTAATTCCTTATCTATCTACAGATAGTGCTTAGAAGAATATCTATACCTTCAACACTTATGTCTCTTAATCAATTTTATTGCTAGTCCTTTATTACTTCTATGATTCCTATCTCTATAATTAAAGCATTTCTCCTATAAGTTAAGCAAATTATTTGAGGAAATAACTTACTTTCCATTTACAACACTCAATATTTCATTTTTGTCACAAAACTTAAACTAAGCTTAGATTGAATAAGACTATTAGTCAGAGTTACTAGTTCTTTCTTTTCTAATTAAAACTACTAACACCCAGCTACGGTCTATTGAGTGAGGGACCTTAATCAAAACCTTTACTAAACTATTGAATCCTTTAAGCTTATATCCTTAAATTAGTAACCCTAATCAACATACTTTACCTACCATTTCATTAATAGGAGCACAACAATAGTCTTCAAACTTACTATGCAATACAAAGTTAAGTCCAGTAAGAAACAATCCCTTCATTAATTGAAGCTTACCTCTATATGAGACCAATGTATATTGCATCAACCCATTCTTCACAGCCTCAGATTGAGTCAAATTTATATCTTCCTTCTCTAACTCAAACTGTTCCTATACCATCTTTATCTTAAAACTACTATAGAAATTCTTATTTCTATATTTACTCCTAAACACCTATTATCTAATCCTTTCTTTCAATCACCCAGCTCTTAAGTTTTACCAAACTTGTACTACCAACTTTATCATGAATGTTTCATAAGTTAATATTTAATGCACTGAAATTCTAAAAATCTAAAGCTTCACCTTATGTGACTAATTGGTCTTCAATCTAAAATATCTTATTCATCTTGCCTTGAAAATACTATGTTATTTAGTAGAATCCAACAATTTACCAATTCCTTAGGGTCTATCTACTCTTTATTCCTCCTTCCAAAGACTTTCTATCCCTTTTATGTCCTGTAACAAGATACTAGATCATTGAACCTTGCTGTCGTATCATAATAAGTATGTTAGTGAGTAACTATCCGATAGAGTTTACCTCTTATGGGAGTAGGGGCATATCCTATCTAAGTTGCTCTTAGGGTAGCGAAGAAACTTATGGTTGAGGGTCATGATTCTCTCTAGCCTTTTCATTACAATTTTCCTTTGTACCCTTAATCATTTCTCAACTCACCACTAATATTTTATAATACCTGCATAGGTATCCAATCATAAGTTTTATCTAACAATCTAATCTCTTCCCTTTATATAATTATTGAGTTAATAATTCCCTATAATTGGGAATAGATATCATATAATAACAACACTTCTACTGCCTTAACATAATATAAAGATTTCCACTATCCACCTTATACTTACTTTACTTCACTTACATTTGCTTATAAATTCTAGAAAAACAAGTTACAGACTCATTAATCATTTGATTGAGGGCTTAAAGGCTTATAACTTGATTACAACACTAGTTTGCATTGAACTATACAAGCTTGACAACCACCACTATACATACAAAGGATTTACAAAACTGGTCACAGTACATGTAATTCTATTACATCTCTTACTACATAAGACATAAGATCTTTATAGTATATGCACATAACCAAAAACTGCATATACATTAAGAGTAAAAAAAAACATTAAAGTTTCAAAAATGTATCCACATAAACGAAAAAGTAACTTAGGATCAAAATCTAATGTCCAAGTAAAACAAAACCAACTATCATGACATATTCATCATCCAAGTTATCAATAGCCACCATTTGTTTTAAAAGGAATCTACTACCTATACCCTCTAGCTAAACCATCATCATTTCCAATTGTTGATTCAATACTTAGCTATCTTATCTCAGGAATATCATAAATAGCAATTACTTCTTAACATTTATCTTCATCCAACTCCTCAACTTTGTTATTAACTATCACCTATGAGCTACAATCTCATTCCATACAAGGTCAGCCTCTACATTAAACTCTAATTAAGCCTTTAATATAGGTTTGACTTACACTCTAAATTCGCTTCTAACTACTCACTTGCAACAATTCTTACCACTTATTCATCTCAGCATCAGATATGGCCTACATTACTACAGCATGCATGTCCTCAATAGGATCACCCTTAATGTCCACTTCCTGCTCCTCTTCTTTTGGTTCTTTTTCTTCAGGATCCTCATCTACATTACTATCTAATTCACTCTCATCTACCTCATGATTACTCTATATTCCCAATTGAGCATTGTATTGAGGTTCTATAGGTTATTGGTTTTCCTATGGTAGTTTAGGTATTATAGGTCCAAGGTTAGGTTCATTCAATCCTAAAGGTATTTCTATACTTGCTCCAATTAGCTCAAGAGAACATAGGAACCCATCAATAATTATTGATGTCTAGGGATGTTAGGTACACCAGTTGGAATAAGAGTGATACTAGTAAGATAATGTCTCCCTTCTTCTAACCTCTCTCAAAAGATCTTACCAGCATCATTAAAGCCATAATCGTACTTAAAGGTTACTATCACAATATACCTATTACAATGAAGACCTAAGTTAGCCTCCATTAATAGCTACCAATTTTGCTAAGTATAACACATTCCATTAATAAATTTGTCAATAATCTCATCTACAATTTTAAACATGTTCCAATCAACCATTTCTAACAACCTTTGAATCTAAACTCGATACTCAATAGGTAACTATTTTCCATTCCATTTAAACAATGACCAATAAACTATAAATTCACCCTTATGACCCTGTAGTTAATATAGAACAACTAAGTATTATAATCACCTTTACTTTATAATTCATAATATAGTCTTTTACCACTTACTTATTACTATCCACTCTTACTATATTGCCCTCATGTTTGCTTTCTTTTAATTATAATGCTTCAAAGCAAGTTCACTAAAACCTAGCTCTGATACCAACCAAGAACTATCACACCCCAAAGCAATACAATCATAACGGTCCTACCGTGTAAACCATCTTAAGATAGAAACCAATCTCTCAATCACTATCATAGACCTAATTTACATAAGGCAACCTTAACTAACTTTCTTTGAAGTAAATAGTTCACATAGTAATGATGTTATTTACCTGCAAAAATCTTAAAATAGACCTTAAAATTCAAATAACCCAAGTATTATTTATAGGAATCAAGCTACTAAACCCATCACTTGTAGTCGAGTTAAAGGACTCTAAAAACTTACATAAAGAATACTAACTCGAGACTAAAGCCGAGACGAGCATTCCTATGCTAAATTGATCTCCTGCTAACATGTCTGTCAGATCCTCACATGTGTCAGTCTATTCTTACCCAACAACAATACCTTACTCTAAAAGATGATCTAAGACTATCTAGACCAAGCTGTCGAACCGATTACAAACAGCTAACGCCAATGTAGCTGACTCTTCTATAAGACTACTCTAGATCAGGTCAGCCCCTAACCATAAGTGTTACTTTGTTTCCACCTACCTTATACCATATTCCTCCGATCTAGCCACAAGCAACACGTATCTTCTAATGTAATATTTTAGAATGATTCTTTATTTTATGTATTGAATATTCTTTACCCCTTTTAGTATGTTTTATGTAACCTAATTGTAAAATACCCTTTAGTTTTTTCATACATGTAACGTAACCCTAGTGATGGGTATACAAACCCCCACTTTCTTATATGTAAACAATCAACTAATCAATACACAATTATTCACATTGAGTAACCTTAATGTTCTCATTATCATTAAACTCTTATCTATTCCCTTTAGCAAGGAATACTACTGAATGACTCTTCAGTTTGGGCTGATGTGTTATATTCGGTAGATTATAGGCTGAGTATGATCAAGTGGTGAGTCATCTCCATTTGGTAGCTGCCCAGACTTTGCTAACTTTTTCCTTATTTGTTTAGGTTTTCTTCATTGTGGTGCTTCTCCATATGTCTGACCTAGGAGATGCATCAGCTTCGCTAGTTTTAGAGCATGGTTCTACAAGGAATGTGTGAAGTTGTAGTGAAGTTTTAGTTCGCTTCGCTAGTAGCTACTACAGTGTATTTGAGCGTAAGTGTAGTTTCATTATTACTCTATTTTTACTCTATTTTCATTACGAAAATAAGGTGAGTTTCTACTGTTTTATTCGAGTGATTGTTGGAATTAAAGTTGTTCATGAGTTATTAATCTATCTAAGAAGTATTAAATCATGTTAGATTCAAGTGTTTAGGGAGTTACTGGTAATTAGAGTAATGGTGCTCAACCTGGTTAAGGTTATAATAGTAATAACACTTCAAGGTCAATTCATGATAAACTCAACAGATTGAATAATCTTGTTAAGAGTCTAGCCACAGCAATACAAGTTAATAGACAACCACCCCTTGGTATATAATACCATAACCCATAAGAAAATGCCCCTAAGAGATACCATAGCTAAGGTGATCAAGTCAATTACCCAGTTCGACTGCAACAAGTTGGAGGAGTAGTATATTGAGTAGCTAGACGAAGATTAGAGTTAAAGGAGATTGAGGAAGATGATGAGGAGTTAGATGTTAAAGAGTTTAGGGATGAAGAAGAAGAAGTTGACTATTACTAAGCACAGGGATAAGGGTGCCAAGTCCCATGAGGGTTAGACAATGTCAAGGTTCAAATCCTACCCTTCAGTGGAAGTGGAAATGCAGATGAATACTTGGAGTAGGAAGAGAAGGTTAAGAAAGTGTTTGAATGTTATCGATATACGAATGTTGTCAAAGTCCAACTTGCTACATTGAAGTTTACTAAGTATGCCACTATGTGGTAGAAAAATCTGAATGCAACCAAAACAAGAGATAGAAGACGAGGTGTTCGAACTTAGGATGGGATGATAAGGTTGTTAAGAGGTAGATTTGTAACCAAGACTTACCTACAAGATATGTTTGCAAAATTAAAAAAGCTTCACTAAGGAAGCTAATTTGTTGATGACTATGTCAAAGAGTTCCAGATAATTATGATCTAGGCTACTGTAGAAGAACCCGAGGCTTGCATTGTATTGAGGTTCATTTTTGGACTTTGACTTAACATTCGCAACATTGTGGAGTTACAAAGGTTTTATTCCTTACAAGAGGTAATAAAGATAGCATAGAGGGTAGAAAAATAGAGGAGAAGTGCTCTCAGCTAACCTAAGCCAACATTTTCCTGACCAATAGTTCTGTACCGACCTATTCAAGCTGAATTGAGGAGGCCATACAAGGACGAGGATAGGAATGACCAATATAATGATAGTCGAGCAAGCCAACAAGGCTAAGCTGGTCAAACAAGTCGACCTGAGGATATATGAGAAAGGGCAAGCATCCAAACGGAAGACCAGCGAGGTGAAATGTTTTAAATGTTTGGGCTTTGGACATATGGTTACTAAATGTCCAAATCGATGCATCATGGTGCTCTGTGGAGATTTAATGGAAAGCACCAACGAAAGCAAGCCTAAGAAAGAAGAGGATGTTGGAAAACCTAATGCCAAAGAGGATGAGGAAACCTATGTCTATACTGACCAGGGAAAAGTGATGACCTTAGTCCTAAGACAAGTACTGAGCTCCATACTGAACTCTGAGGAGAACTAAAGGAAGAATCTATTCCATACCAAGTGTACCATCAAAGGCCAATTATGCATGATCATTGTGGATGGAGGAAGTTGTACTAATGTTGTTGTACAGTCCTTTGTGTAAAGGTTAGGTTTACCGACCTCAAAATATCCTCGACCTTACAAGCTACATTAACTTCATGATAAGGGTGCTTTGCACATGACTGAACAAGTGATAGTACCATTTAGTGTTAAGAGCATATATAGGGATGAGGTAATCTGCAATGTTATCCCCATGGGAGCTTCACATCTGCTACTTTGACTACCTTGGTTATTTAACCGACATTTTACTCAAGACAGGTGTAAGAACACCTATGCCCTTGTTAAGGATGGAAAGAATATTATGTTGCAACCTTGACCCCATCCTAAGTAAATGAAACCCATAATTAGCTTACCAAGCTAATAAGAAGAATGCCTTAGTGATGAGTTGAAGAGAGCTCCAAGCTGTTGAAAAGGCTGAAGAATCTATGTTCTTATTGATCAAAAGATTGTTGGAAATGAGAAATTCGAAGGATAACCTTAATGAAACTTAAGGGTTACTAAATGAGTTTTCCGATCTATTCCCTGAAGAACTGCTTATAGAACTGCCTCCAATCCAAGGCATTAAGCACTAGTATTGACCTAAAACCAGGCGCCACCCTGCTAAAACAAACTACATATAAAATGAACTCTGAGCAGGTTACCGAGATAAAAAGATGGGTGGATGAACTCATAGAGCAAAGATATGTAAGAAAAAGCATGAGCACTTATGCTGTACTAGCTCTGCTAGTTCCTAAGAAAGATGGTTCATGGCACATATGCATAGATAGCCTAGCAATCAACTAAATTGCCATCAAGTATAGATATCCAATACCAAGGCTCAATAACATGTTAGATGAGCTTCGTGGCACCAAGATATTTTCAAAGATTGATTTGCAAAGTGACTACCACTAAATTCACATGAGGCCAAGTGGTGAACGAAAGATTGACTTTAAGACTAGTCATGGACTCTATGAATGGTTAGTTATGCCATTTAGACTTACTAATGCATCGAGCACATTCATAAGGTTGATGAACCATGTAATGTGCTCTTTAATTGGAATATGTGTGGCCGTCTACTTTGATGAAATATTGATATATTGTGCCAACTTGAACGACCATGCTCAACATCTTCATCGAGAATTTAACATTTTGCAAACTAAGAAGTTGTATGGGAATGTGAAGAAGTATATGTTCTGCCAAACAGAGGTGATCTTCCTAGGGTTTGTAGTGTCAGGGGAAGGACTTTAAGTAGATGAGGAGAAGATCTGAGTTGTTCTTGAGTGGTTGATGCCAAAGAATGTCACTAAGGTTTGTAGCTTTCATGGCTTAACTTCTTTCTATAGGCTATTTATCAAAAACTTTAATACCATAGCCACCCCTTTGACAAAGCTGACAAAGAAGAATGAAGGGTTCAAATGGAATGATCGAGTTGAGCAAAGCATTAGGGAGATTGAAGAGAAGCTCACCTCGATGTATGTCCTTTCACTACCAGATTTTAACAAACCCTTTGAATTGGAATGCGATGCATCGAGAGTAGGAATTATCGCTATCCTAATGCAAGAGTGATGACCCGTCGCTTACCATAGCAAGAAAGCTTAGTGGTCTTACATTGAACTATTCTATGTACAAGAAAGAGTTGTACTCTCTTTACCGAGCCCTTACTATTTGGCAACACGATTTGCTACCATAAGAGTTTGTTATTTATACAGGCTATGAGTCTCTAAAGCATCTAAGAAGTCTTGAAAAGGCAAGCAAAGTAGTTAGAGTTTATGGAAGGGTTCTCATATGTCATTCAACATAAGAAGGGAAATGCAAATGTGGTCGCCAACTCTCTATCGCGATGGCAAATCTTGCTAACCACTTTATAGGCAAAATCATTCGGATTCTTACTCATTACTGAGTAATACACTCATGATCCTCATTTTGGCCTTATCCTAAAATAGTACAAGGATAAAATTGTTATTAAAGGATATTATCTTAAGGAAGGCTATCTGTTCAAGGGCCGAAGGCTGTGCATACCAAATTAAGGAAGCTCATAATGGTGGATTATCAAGTAACTTTGGGGAGACTAAGACAGCCAATCTATTAAGAGAGAACTTTTCTAAGCTAGGTTTGGCAAAGGATGTCCATCAAATAGTTGGTTATTATAAAGTGTATAAGTGGGCTAAAGGGAAGAGAGAACACCATGGAAAATACATGCCACTGCTAACACCAACCTTACCGTGGGTCAACCTCAACATAAACTTTATCCAAGGTTTGCCTTAGACATCCAAAGGCAAAGATTCTATCTTTAGACCTCTTTAGCAAGATAACACACTTCATTTCATGCCATGACTAACACTACTTTATATATTGCTAATCTGTTTTTGTAGGAGGTTATCCAATTACATAGGGTACCAAAGATTATTGTTTCATATTGAGACATGAAAATTTTGAGCTATTTTTGGAAGACTTTTTGGAGAAGACTTGGAACCAAACTTGTATTCAGCTTTATTAGCCACCTACAAATGGATGGCCAGACTGAAGTGGTAAACAGAACACTAGGCAATATATTCAAAGTTGTCTAGGAAAGAACTTGAGGGATTAGGATCTATGCCTACTAGTTGTAGAGTTTACATACAATAGAACTATCTATAGCATTACTGGGAAGACCCCATTCAAGGTCATCTATGGCCTTAACCCTACTATTCCCCTAGATATGATCAACACCCCAATAGCTACTAACAAGAGTTCATTCGAAGTTGACTAAGCCTAAGAACTACATAAACTACACTAGTTTGTAACCAAGAAGATTTCCAAATTCAAACAAAGATAGCAAGAAATTAGTAGTCAAAGTCATCGAACTGTGTCTTTCCTCCTAAGAGACTTAGTATGGATATACCTCAGTCAAGAATGATTCCCTCACTTAAGACAGAACAAGCTATCTCCTCAAGCTAATGGTCTATTCAAAATCATGAAGAAGATCAACCACAACGCTTACTAAATCGAGTTACCTAATGCCTATGGTGTTTCTTCCACCTTCAATGTGTCCAATCCGATCCCTCACCAACCAAAAGAAGACCCCGCATATGCTTCAAAAGAAGAAGTAAAAACCCCTCTAATAATGTTATTTACCTGCAAAAATCTTAAAATAGACCTTAAAATTCAAATAACCCAAGTATTATTTATAGGAATCAAGCCACTAAACCCATCACTTGTATTCGAGTTAAAGGACTCTAAAGACTTACATAAAGAATACTAACTCAAGACCAAAGCCAAGGCGAGGATCCCTATGCCAAACTGATCTCTTACTAACTTATCTGTCATACCCCGAAGTCGTAGAGTCGCCATAGTCCTGCCGTATAAACCTTTCTATGATAGTAACTGGCTTTACAGTGCCTACCATAGACATAATCTACACAAGGCGTGGATGGCTCCTCGCTTTGAAGTAAACAGTCCGATTAAAAGTTTAACTACAATTATGATAAATATTACAAATTTCTAATAAACATGTATAATTATATGTAAGTCCACAGAACTTCCTAAGAAATTTTACATATTCACAACTGTTTACTAATTTACATAATAACTATTAGTCTTTCATCCTTAACTACAAAGACACTCTAATTACACATTATTACTAAGTAACTTGATCCTTACTCCCCTAGCTTCAAAAGGACAAACCTTTGGGTAATTGTAGGGCGGCATAATACTTGAAGTGTTTAGAAATCAAGGCTTGCAAAAGGATCTATAAGGGTATGAGCAACTATAGCTCAGTAAGTTGAATTGGAGACTCATGAATGCATACAAGCACAAACAAGATTATCAAGCAATTATTTTCATGCAATGCAACAATCAAGTGTCATCGTGCAACGTAGTTCGGTCTGTTGTGAAATCAGAGAAATTTTACCCTCTCCAATCTGGGTTGAGAAGTTTCCATGTTATGCAGCAGCTCACAACTAAACCTAGGCTTGTGCAATGGAGACCTCGCTCCTCCCACAACTACCTTCGAACCATTGACTTCACACTCGCCACGACCTCCTCTCCTGTCACTTAGTTCTTCTAAGGATGAAGAAGGGACCATTTTGCAATCCTGCACTATCCCTTTTGAAGGGGTCGTATTTAGTTGGAGAATCGTACGATCCCCTAATAGGTTGCAATGCATGACATTTTTGGTTATTAGAGTTGAATAAGATTAAATTTCATTTAGGGTTTTCAAACAATTTTACACCAATTCAATCAATCACAAAATCACTTACATTACAAATTCAACACGAATTCAGATACATCAAACACATGCGTAAACTACTTACAATCACAACCATGTACAAGCTTAAGTCTCCGAGCACCATAAAACTAGTACTTTATTACAATAAGTAATAATTCAACTTACTTGGAATTTCTCAATCGCCTGATCACTTAGTTGCAAGTCAATTCGTCTCTAGGTGTCCTATAATACAAATAGGTCTTTTTAGTACTTATACGTTAAGGATTCTAAGTTATAATTTAATTCTTTTTTCCATGTATACCTAGTATATACTAATAATTCTTTCTACTCTATTTCGAGGTTCAAATCCTAAATTAGATTCTAGTTTTGATTCTTAAGTCCTAAATATGCTCGAATCCTAATGTGAAATTAATCACATTAAGCTCGAGTATTCAAATATCCTATTGGGTCTTAATTTAGTATTCTAAACTATTCGGTACATGCTATTCCTAATTGGGGTATCAGATTTATCCCCGATGTGAGAAAATCTTACATTCTTATATAATTACCTAAAATTAAATCTTATTTCAGATTTAATATTATTCTGATTTTTATTATAATATTATCTAAATAACCCTAATTTTTTAGATTTATTAATTTCCAATTCTACATATTACTAATTTCTTACAATAACTACCTAATTCCCTAAATTAACTATAATCAATACTCCAAAGGCTAGGATTAGGTTTTCACATCAGAGATTAACATCCCTAAAAATCTAATTACTATCTAAATCAGTAATTACTATCTTAATCATCTAATTAACCCCAAATTACTCAATTTTTCCATTATTTTAGGGCTAAAAATTAACTTAAAATTTTCGAAAATTATTTTTAGAAAAATAGCTTCATAACACTGTTTTATATCACATAAGCATTCTACAGGAAAAAAAAAAATGAGCTCCAAACTACACTCCTAAGCCTATTTATTTCCCGTTCTAATCATGCTCGGTCTGTTAAGAACCCAATATTTTCAGACGTTATTAAACTAAATCACTATTTTTCCCTAAATCTACATATAATAAAACCGTAGAATAACAAGTTTCATAATTTTCTGGGCAAAATAACTAATTTTACGAAATTGTTCAAAATTAGGGCAATCAAGGGACTAACCGGTTTGATTTTTTTTTTTTTTTTTGCCATCAAAATCCAATCCAAGTGTATTGGCCAGCCTAAACAGTGGGGCTAGAGTAAGGTAGTGGTGGTGGCTTGGTCTCAAGTGGTGGTGAGGTGTGGGTTTAGCTCACTAGCCCTATCTATACAGTTTCCTTTTCTTTTCTTTTCTTTTTTTTTTTTTTAGATTTTCTCTCGAATTTTTTAAGTTCCCTATTTTTCTTTGATTCTAAACTATCCAAAGGAGTTCTCTGAAAAATTTCCCTATTTATAGACGTTTTGGGTAATTAATATGCATTAATTAAACATGACATTGCCCCATTTTCTTGATTTTTTACTTTTGTGTTGCTTAATTGTAATTGTCAAATTCTCACATATATCATATTTGCTCCTGCCCAATAATAATGCCTTACTCTCTAATACAGCCTAAGACTATTCGGACCAAGCTATTAGACCAACCACAAACACTTGACGCTAATATAGTTGACTTCTTTACAAGACTAATCCAGATCAGGTCACCCCTGACCACAAGCATTACTCTATTTTCACCTACCTTATATCATATTCCTTCCATCTAGCTACAAGCAACACGTGTCTTCTAACATAATATTCCAGAATGATTCTTTATTTTCAGTACTAAATATTCTTTGCCCTTTTTACCCCTTTTAGTATGTTTTATGTAACCTAATCGTAGAATACACTAACCCCTCGTAGATAGGTATATAAACCCCTACTTTCCTACATATAAACAATCAACTAATCAATACACAATTATTCACTTTGAGCAACCTTAGTGTTCTTGTTATCATTAAACTCTTATATATTCCCTTTAGCAAGAGTAGTAGCAAGTGACCCTTCAATTCGAACAGCGATGTCATATCAAACGGATTATAGGCCAAGTAGGATCAAGTGGTGCATCATATCCATTCGGTAGTTACCTGAACTTTGCTAACTTTTTCCCTGTTTGTTTGGGTTTGCTTCATTGTGGTACTTCTCTATTTGTCTGACCCCAGAGACACATCAATTATTTACATGATTCAGTATTTGAGTTTACTTAAGTTTTACATAATTCGACACTTAAAGATTAAAGAACCAAAACTTCAAAAGCTCAATTGTTATCCAGTTTTATATCCTCACTTCCTTAGATGTAACAATCATTACTTCAGGGTAGTTTTAATGTAACTTCCTAGTCAGCACCTAAAGAAACATTTATACAAATGCGAGCAACCAACTACTTATTAAGCTAGGATCATAAGACTATATGTAAAGCACAAACAAAGTTATCAAGTAAGTATTTAAATGCAATGCAAAAAACAATTATTACCATATGATGTTATCCAATCCATCATGAGATTAGAAGAGTTTCACCCACTTTAATCCAGGTTTGAGGAGTTCTAATTTGTATGCAATAGCTTACAACCAAACCTAACCTTATGTAATGGAGACATCTCTCCTCTCATGACTATCCTTCTAACCACCACCTTCATCTTTGCCGTAACCTCCTCTCCTATCACTTAGTTTGACTAAGGAAAAAGAAGGGACCATTATCCTACAGTTCTATCCCTTTCAAAGGTATTAGTATTCAGCTAAAGAATCTTAAGCATTCCCTAATGGGTTGCAATACATGTTTAGTTTAAGATTTCCAATCTAATATAATTAAATCCAATTTAGGGTGATCATTCAAATCCATATAGTACAAACAATTACAATCCATAGCAACAACCAGTAATATGGAATCAAGCATCAAAGATGCACACAAGCATGTATACAAACAAGCTTCTTACAAGCAAAACCAAGTATAATCTAAAACCTCTAAGTCCTATAAAACATTACTTCGAGATACAGTAACGTATTAGTCCTAAACTTACCTTAAATTATTCACTTACTCACTAAGGTACGACTTATGTTGAACCTTTATAACTAATCCCTATAATATAAATATTATTTTAGTATTCGTACAATTACTACATATAGGTTTTATTCTATAACTCAGATTATTATCTTTAATTTAAGGTTATACTTTACTTAATAATCCAGGTTTTAGGTCTTTTGTGATTAACCTCACTCCTAATTAGTCTTTGATTCAACTTTTGATTCAATTTCTAATTTAGCTTCTATTCTGCCTCTAATTGCAATTTTACTCATAAGCCTTAAAACATCTATTGATCCATTCTTTGAAGTTTATGTAACTTTGTCTCAAGTTTATAGAGTTTTTGAATTATGTTCTGATCAACTTCCTAGTTCACTCTATATGCCTTATCTCAAATCTAGTTTCTAAATTAGCCTCAATCCGAACATACACCACATTTTACCATAATTTCACACAATTTTATTCATGATCAAATCCAAAATACACTACATAGCCTAACACTAATTCAATTTGACTCAAACATACCGCATCCCATTAATTTAGCTCTTCACACTTAATACATACATCAATACTAAATCTTCAATTTTCAAATCTAACACTTCCAACACTATAAATGTAATCTCTCAACATCATTCAATATTTTAACATATCAAAATACATACAAAATCATAATCAAAGTCAATTTCTTGAAAAATCACTAAATATATTTTGATAAATGGCTTTTTAATAGGTATTTAAGACCTAAAAATTAGATAAAAATTTACAAAATAGTTTTCACATAAAAGTCTTCATATTAATTATATATATTATAGATATTTCACATAAAAGTTTTGAAGTTGAAAACATTTACAAGGTTTTTAAAAACAAAAGAGAAATTGGCTCAATTTTATTGATTTCTTAAGCGTAATGCATAAATGACTTAATTTAATACAAACAACATTTTTCTACATTTATACATACAAAATAATATAAATATAATTTATTTTTTGACAATTTCCAGTGTGATTTAATATTTTTAAGAAAGTATTGAAAATTGGAGAGAAATTAAAGACTTATTGGCACACAAACTTTCAATAAGTAGATGATTTGTTGATCCTTGTAGATGGGATGATGGATGGTAGAGTCAAGTCCTATTTTCCATTCCTAACTTCTCATGATTAGATCTTTCTTAGTATTTTTTTTTTTTTTTGTTTCCCCTTTTCCCTTTTAATTTAAGTCAATCCCCTTTTTCATTTTCTCATTTTTTTTTCTTACAATCTATAATGGTTAATGTTATGAAATGGCCTAAAATGAAAGTATAGTAGCGAATTTATAAGGGACTAGGTCGATGAATGCACATACTTACCTAGGTGGCTCCATCCTAATTTCTTTCTATATTTTATTATTAATGAAGTATCTAAATGTTATAGTTTGTTCTACATTAATATTTGTTGATTCCTCAACCAATTGCCATGCTGACAATCATACTAATGGTGTTATCCCTTATAACATAACATTTTTTAAATGTTGGCTATTTAGTTATTTTAGGTATAAGATATACATAAGTAGGATTTTAAGTCAATTAAGGGTTTATATGTGAATGTGTATGTATATATATATATATATATATATACATTAAATATCGACAAATACATATTTCCTATATATTATTTCATGTTTTTCCAATAATTTTTTTTTCTACTCATATAGTTTACTTCTTAAAGCCAGTTAACTATCGGTTCTAATTCGAATATTTCTTATAAATAATGAATAATATGCTATATCCTACAAATATAAAATTTTATTATTTTATTTTCCTTGATCCAAACTCATAGGACTATTTCTACTAATATTCATAGCTTTATTTTAAAATTTGGGCTTGATTAGACACCTTATGCAATCACCTTAAATTTTATGTACTGTTTCCAAATCGATCAATTCTAATTTATTAACCAGTTTGGTGAGATCTCATCATTTTTACCCTTTTTAGTACATTTAAATGCTTATGTAACCCTTAAACATATGGGTATAAAACCCCCTTGATAAGACATTATAAGGGATTCTGCTATTGTCTTTTATTGCTATCTAATAGAATTTTCAAGTTTTCCTATCCTTGTTAGGAATACCTAAAACCTTCTTAACTCATATCAACCCTTAAGTAAGGTTATGCAATGAGCAACTTATTTTCTTGGACCAATGGGTCACATCCTGCAAGGCATTAACCATGAAAGTTCAATTGGTGCATCACATACATTGAATGACTTACGGTTTGCTTACCTTCTATGCAAAATCTACCCAAATCCATCTATTTTTCTTTGATTTTTCTCAAAGGATCCATCCATGCTACAGTAAGAGCTCCTCTAAGGCACACCTTCAATTTGCATGTCATATCATCTCAATATCAAAGCTTAAGGTTCCAAATAGATCCTAGAGTTCTTAAGTCACCTTGTTCTTGTTGTATGAGTATGTGTGTGTGCTGGTTTTGTGTTTGAGAAGTACTGTATTTATGGTAATGTTGTATGGTGTGTAGTATCATGGTTGCGGTTGTAGCTTATAGTGCAACTTTGTTGTGCTCTGCTTTCACCCTTTGGAAACATAGTTAGGTATTGTAAGTAGTGTTTTTGTTGTGTTAATGATTATCAACGTATTGAAGTGGTGGTTGTTTAATCTTAAGGTAATACAGTGTGTATTGGAGTTTAATCGAAAATTTATTGTCCTATAGTGAGAATGATGGAATACAATGTGAATGCTATGATTAGAAATAATGAAAGTAATGCTTTGGGAAAAGGTCACCGTGTAGAGTAGATACCCAGATGCCATGAAGACAGAATGGACCACCTTACAAAGTTACTGGAGTAGATGTTGACCATGATCTAAAAAAATATTATTGCTCATGTAGGAGGAGCTTATCGAACTGAGGACTAAGTTGTTGGCTGAGCTTATGAGAAGATTCCAGTTCAAAACCCAGCTATTTATAGGGACAACTAAGCTCATAATGATGTTCTGTATAGAAGAGAAATCTGCCTAGCTCAATATACACGAGTTAGAGGAATTGAATAGAGTCAATCATAAATTGAAACTAAAAGAAGAAGATGAGAGTAATGGAGAGGAATTTTATGAGGTCAAGGAGAGGGTGGATCTTGTACCATAAGGTAGACATCATGAAAATCTACTTGATCCAATACACTATCCTATTTAGCACTCTTAATGAGAGCTAATCGGCAAGCTCGACACAAGATAGAACTTAATGATGATTTTGTGATAGAGAAAGAACTTGATGAAGAGCTCTATGATGTCAATATGAGAATGGGTTGACTATGCCTGAGGCTAACCAAATAGAGTTATATAACATACTCAGAACTTTAGAGGAAGAGTATGTCATCTTGCTTGCCGAAAGAATGATCTCGATGTAAGGGAGATTAACAAAGATTTCAATGAGGACTATCACGATGAAGAACGTATTGTTTGAGCTTCTAGAAGTATTGACAATTTAAAATTTAGATTTCAAGCTATTCGAGGAGTGGTAATGCTAATGAGTACTTGGATTGAGAGGAGCGAGTGGAAAAGTTGTTTAAATGTTAAAGGGATAAAGTTAAGCTTACTACCCTAGAATTCATTGAGTACACTTGCATGTGGTGGATAAAATAGCAATTGATACGAAGAATGGATGGAAAACTAAGTGTTAGGATATGGGGAGAAATAAAGAGAGTAATGCAAGGTAGATTGATCCTTGATCCTTATTATTGGGATACTTGTACCAAGTTACATGAGTTAAGGTAAGGGAATTGAACTATCGATGAATATTTACAAGCGTTCCAAATGCTAATGAATTGGTGTGAAGTAGAAGAACTCAAAGCCCAAACTATGCCTAGATTCGTTATTGGCCTAAGACCTGAACTTAAAGCCACCATTAAGGTACAATTCTGTCATACCTTCAAAGAAGCTACCAAGGTTGCCTAATGAGTTAAACAACAAAGAAAGAGTTGACCTTATTAAATACCAACTTTCCAATTTGTTCAATCTATATAACCTATTTAAGGAAGTGGCAAAAGGCCTAATGTTTCAGTGCTAAGCAAGAAGGAACAGTAGATGTCACAAGTAGAAGGAGTAAGGTTGGAATAAGGAGGGAAAGACAAGGAATTTCAAAAGGGGCAAACCTTAAGAAGGATAGCAAGTGAACTAAAGTTAATCGGCTTCAAGCATGTGCATGGTCAAGTTATAGTATAGTTGAAACCAATATGATTATAAGTGACAATCCCATGATGAACCATGAATGTGAAAACCCTAGATTACTAGTAATTTGCCCTAAATTATCAATTATCTAACTTAACAATGTTGAATAATACTAATTAGTAAAGAAAGATAAATAAGGAACGATAATTAAAATAAAAACAATAAAATAAATAAGGACAAATAAAAATAACTAAACTAAATAAAATAAGTATGCATGATTCAATTAAAATATAGATCATATAATCCTTAGTAAATCATTGTTAGTACTACCTAATTCTATGCAATTTTCAATCTCAATTTCTCTTTGGACCATGGAGAAGCCTAACCTAAATTAACCAAACTCACATCTCTAGCCAATTCGTAATCCTAAAGCCCTCTCTACCCGAATCGCTTTTGAATAGTATGTCATAGAATTGTATTAAGAACTTGGATCTCACTATTCGGTTAGCCATTCTAGGTTGCCTTAATCTGGAAAAATCAATACCTAATTTCTTAGGATACTCAATTCCTTCTAATCACATAGGTCTGTTCATTAAAGGACTCACGTCTCAAACAGTAAACTCAAATGTCAAACTAGTAACTTAGGTAAATACTAATTCAATGACAAAATAACAGTGTAATTAGATCTTTTAAGGTAATATCATCAATTAAATAGAAGAAAATTGTTGATAAAGAACTAAAGTTTAGTAACGATTCACTAAGAACAAACTAAAGTAACAACATGATGAAATTAAAAGAAGAAAAGAGATAAGAAACCTTAGATATAATTTTAACCTAAGACTCTTCCAAAGGGGTCTCTCTTTACAAATCTAGGCCTAAGTATCTATTTATAAGAGTAACTCTCTCTACAAACCTAATCCTAAGCATCTATTTATAGGAGTAAGACCTCGATTTACAAAGAAAACCTAACAAAAATAAAAGATCCATAAATCATTGCAAGTTTGCAAGTAAGGTATACGGTTATGATGTTTAAGTGTATACTTGTACTTTGCTCAAAATCTTCAAAATTTGATGACATAGATCAACGAAGGGAACACGAGCATGGACCATGACCATGGTCTTCAACCATGATGAACTGCCGACCATCAATCTCATTATTTACGCATGGCTCCAAGGACTATAATCCCTCACTTGAAGAATCCTCTCTTGGCAACCTATTGATGACGAGAAAATTTACACCGAAGGAAGGTGGCTGAACTCCTTGAGCTCCCTGCATTGTTATACGTTGATCTATACTCTCGGTAGTGATGTTACCGACCATTCCCTTACCAATGACCCTATGCCAAGTAATCTGACCAATTGCTATCGAAAGGTTCTTGCCAAGTGACCAGTGACTCGCTTACTGGTCGAGTAGTTTTCTTTTAGCATCTTACCATTTCTCCCGACCCAGGCCCTTTATTGCCACAACATCTTGATCCCTCTTACCTACTGTGTTCAAAGAATCTTTGTACGAGACCAATGCTACACTATTACCTATCTACCTCATCTAACATTGTACTACCTTTCCATTTTTGTCTTTTGTCCTTTTTACCCATTTTTTGTATGTACTAGGAATTCCCTTTTTGTATATACTTTCTTATAATTTCTTTATTTGTAATATTACCCTAAAGACTTACTATAAATAGTCCCTTTCCCTTGTAAGCCGCAGATAACTTAACAATGAAACATTGAATATTCTGTTCTTGTAAAACAACACTCTCCAAGTCCATCTTTCATACACTCTTATCTAATCTTGTTGAGAAGCTTAGGATTAGTGGCGGGTAGACCTTGACATCAACTTGTGCATAATATCAAGTGAGGTTTGAAGTTGTGTTGTATTCGTTAGTGAGTCACATCCTCCAAGCAACTTCACGTCAACTACTCTTATTCACCTGTAGACCATTTCCCTCTAATTTCTTCGATATTTCAAAGGACCCATTTAGTTTAGATTTGCCATGGTAAGTCTTAGTGATAACTAAGCTCCTAGGCACACCAAACCATGATCTCTCTTAGACTTCATTTCTTACTCGAAATTCTTCTGCTTCAATCCTTGATCAACGCTTTATCCAAATAAACTCTAAATCTTGATAAAAATCCTTGAAAGTTTATCAAATTCCTCTTAAAGTCCTTAAAAATGAAAATTAAATGATTAACTTCAAAATACTATAAGATTAACTAAATCAACATCCAAAATAACACAACATTAGTATAGAATATATCTGCTAATTTCACGTTATCAAAAGTTCTTTAAATGCAAGGGTTTTAAACATATGGCTGCCTAGCATCTGAACCAACAAATTATGGTAATTAAAGATGATGTCCTAACTTTTGAAATGTATAGTACCAAATGAAAGAGTTAGTGAAGCAATGAAAGAATTGGAAGAAGGAGCAAAGATAAAGACTACAAAAGATAATATTTATCTAGAGGAAGGGGACATCTAACATTAGTTGTCTACAGAGCTTTAAGTATTAAACACGATCAACAAAATGAGCAATGAGAGAATCTATTCCAACAACTTGTAAGGTATAAGATTAGCTTTTTGCTTTAATCATTAATAGTTGTAGTTATACGAATGTTGCATCTACAAGACTAGTTGTACAATTAAATTTTCCAACCTCTTTACACCCTAAGCCATACAAACTACATTGGCTAAATGAAAGGGATCGTTGCATGTTATAAAGTAAGTATTGTTACCAATTTCTGTGAGGAGTTATAAGGATGAGATATTGCATGATGTACTACTAATATGTGCTTCTCATATTCTACTTAGCTGCCATTGGTTGTTCAATAAGTTATACATGATGGCTATAGAAATACCTACAACTTTAAGAAGGATGGCTAATCTGTTACACTTTTTCTAACGATGCCAAGTCAAGTGTGTAATATGCAATCCAGGCTAAGTCAAAGAACCAAGAAAACATTAGTAATGAGCCAATCCAAATTAAGAAAGACTATAAACTCTAATAAGCCGACCTTTTTTGTTGATACAAAGGCTGCTAGAGCTATGAAAGTAAGTCAACTTGTCGAAAGAGGTTAAGAATTTGTTAAATGAGTTCTCTAATCTATTCCCTAAAGAGTTGGTAAAAGGATTTTCACCAAAGTGAGGAATAGAGCATGGCATTGAGTTATAACCAAGTACCGCCCCTATTTAATCAACTAACTTACTAAATAAATCTTAAGTAAGCTTTTGAGATTCAAAAGCAAGTGAATGAATTGATTGACAAAGGATATGTACACAAGATCATGAGTCCTTATGTTATACCTACATTATTAGTACCCAAGAAGAGCTGAAGCATGTATGTCGACAGTCAAGTTGTAAATAGGATCACTATCAAATATCAATATCTAATAGCAAGGTTAGATCATATACTGGATGAGTTATATGAACCAAAAGTGTTTTTAAAGATTGATCTAAATTGTGGATATCATCAAATTCACATGAAAGAAAGTAATGAATGGAAGCTAGCCTTTAAAACTAGACATTGATTGTATAAGTGGCTCATGAGATTGATGAACCATGTTTTGAGGAATTAAATAGGGAAGTTCATCTTGATGCATTTTGATGGCATGGTATGTAAGCTTAACATAACCAGCTATGTAAATCATCTCAAGTTGTTTTTCAAGTGTTGAAGACTAAGAAGTTCTCTGGAAATTTGAAGAAGTGTTGTTTTTACCAAAGAGTAGACAAAGAGAAGATACGTAGAACTTCAGTTCATTGCTATACCCCTTACTAAGGTCATGAAGAACAATGTCACATTTAGATAGGGAAATAAGGAGGAAGCAAGCCTTGCAAAGTTAAAGAAGAGAGTGACTTCAGCCCCTATTCTTTTGCTAACAAATTTTAGTGAAGTGTTCAAGCTAGAGTATGATGCTTCTAGCATAGGAATTAGAGCAGTATCAATACAAGATTGCCAACCTATAACCTATTTCAGTGAAAGCTCAAAGGTTCAACCCTAAATTATTATGTCTACAAGAAGGAGTTGTACGCACTTATCAAAGCTATGCAAACTTGGAAAAGTTACTTAATACCAAAGGAGTTTGTTATCCATTCCAACCATCAAAATTTGAGGTATCTAAAAAGCCGACCTAGGTTATCGAGGTGACAAATGTAATGGGTAGAGTTTATTGAAGGGTTCTCCTTTGTGATAAGGTATAAGAAGGGGAAGACGAATGTACTTGTTGATGTCTTATCTAGACAACATGCACTACTTTCTGATTTTTGGGTAAGACTAATGGGGTTTACCGGTATCAAAGAGCAATACTCACAAGATGAGCATTTTAAACCAATCTATGCTCATTGCATTGAAGGGAAGATGCTAAACAATTACTTTGTTGAAAAGAAATTTCACCCCTAAGAAGGAAGCAACCATAGAAGAAGAAGTTTAAAAGCTCTTAAAGGTAGGATTCATTCAGGAAGAGCCTTATCCGACTTAGTTGGCTAACTATATGTTAATCAAAAAGTTTAATGGCAAGTGACATATGTGCATAGACTTCACCAATCTGAATAAGAGCTGTCTAAAAGATTGCTTTCCCTTGCTGAGAATATACTAGATGGTTGACTCAACTGCTAGGCATGCTTTACTTTCTTTCATGGATGCATTTTTTAGCTACAATCAACTTAAAATGGATGAGGAAGACAAGGTTTATACGTCATTCATCACTAATTTTGGAATGTACTGATATACGGTAATGCCCTTCGAACTAAACAACACTAATGTAACTAATTAATGGCTTATCACTATTGATAGTTAAATTTCATTCACTCAACTACTCAGCTTCTGACATGCCAAGTAACTCCATTCTCAGCTAATGCCATGTAACATAGATCCATATCTGATTTGAATTAAAGGAAAGTAGTGTGAACAATTATCACTTTAGGATGGTTATATTATACAACTACCTACTATTCCTACATTTCAGGAATGTACCTGATCAAAAGGCCTCTACGTATCCTAATGATCACTCTATTAACTGTTGTTTCAAACACAATATTCACCTATAAATAGGAAGAAAAAACATTGTAAGATATATTTGATAACTCTCCACTACTTAGTCTTTTACAAGATTCACAACTAACTAAGGTAACGAAATGGTCACACCGGACTAGCCTCAATACCAAAAGCTTTTTTCTTTCTTTACAGGATAGAAGTTTTAACCCAAAATCACCTAACAACATTTGGTACCATCTATTTTTTCTAACCCATCCACATAACTAGGACGAAGTTAACTAAAAGTGTAGGTGTTAGTACTTCATCCCATTACCTTTGTACATGAGGGCTTTAAGGGGTGAAGAAATTTCCAAGTAGTCACTTATCCAAAAGGAAAGTCAATTAGCATAGACATAGACAATGCCAAAAATGAGACAAAAGAAATTTCTTTGGGAGGTGACCTTGGAAAAGCAACCAAGATAAGGAAACCCTTGCCAGCATACATCCATCAAAGTTTAATCAACTTTCTATAAGACAATGCCAATATTTGCATGGTCCCCTTTAGACATACTGGGTATCCCTAGGGACGTCATGGTATACAAGCTCTAGATTAATCCTAGTACAAAAGTGACCCAACAAAAGAAAAGGCATTTTTCCCTTGAGAGGTAAGCGGCCATAGAAGATAAAGTTCAAAAACTCTTGAAGGCGGGATTCATTCGAGAAAAGCCTTATCTGACTTAGCTAGCTAACTATGTGTTAGTCAAGAAGTCTAATGGGAAATAGCATATGTACATAAACTTCACAGATCCTAATAAGGCCTGTCTTAAGGATTGCTTTCTACTGTCGAAAATTGATTAGATGGTTGATTCAACCACCGGGCATGCATTGCTTTCTTTTATGGATGCTTTTTCAGCTGCAACCAAATCAAAATTGATAAGGAAGACAATGTTTACACATCATTCATTACTAATTTTGGAACATATTGTTATACAATATTGCCCTTTGGGTTGAAAAATGCTGATGCAACTTACCAAAGGCTTGTCACTATAATATTCAGACCCTAGTTCCATCGAAATGTCGAAGTATATGTCAACGACATGATTGTGAAAAGCGTAACAAAGGACCAACATCTTGCTGATCTTGAGGAGACATTTAATACTTTGAGGAAATATAACATGAAGCTCAATCCACAAAAGTGATACAAGAACTCATTGAATGAATTGCCACCCTTAATCGATTTGTGTCAAAAAGTACGGATAAGTGTGCAAAATTCTTTAAAATTTTAAAGAATCTAAAAGATTTCAAATGGATAGATGATTGGGAGAGGGAATTTAATAAACTTAAATAATTTCTTGCATCACCCCCGATACATTAGACACCTATCTTAAGAGAGAAGTTGTATTTTTACTTATCAATCAGCTACCAAGCGTTATCTTCTATATTAGTCCAAATTAATAGCAAAGAGCATTGACTAATTTATGACATGAGTCTTGTCTTACAAGGACTGAAGCATCGATACATGAAAATTGAGAAATTTGTCTTAGTAATGGTTCTCTCAACAAGGAAGCTGAAGCTGAAGCTGTATTTTAAGGCTCAATCGTAATCCTCATTGATCAACCTTTGCGGTAAGCATTGCAACAACTAGACTCTTTCGAAAGCATGATAAAATACACCTTGGATCCAAGTGTCTATAGTGTACAATACAAACCCAAAATGACATTAAAAGCTCAAGTGCTAGCTTATTTTCTAACTGAGTTCACAAGTAAGGAAGATAACGTGGAGATTGCTGCGAAACCCACATAGTATCTTTATATGGATGGTTCTTCCACTAGAGAGCGAAGTAATGCAAGCCTTATTTTACAAGGACCCTACAATGTTAAGGTTAATTATGTATTGAGATTCAGATTTCCAACTAGCAATAACGAAGCAGAATATAAAGCTTTGATAGCTGGACTTAAACTGGCAAAAGAAATTGGTGTCGAGAGACTTAAAGTTTTCTCCAATTCACAAATAGTGGTGAATCAAGTCATAAGAAGTTATGCAACAAGGGAAGAAGAAATAAGTAAGTACTTATTGATAATACGAACACTTGTGAAAGAATTTCAGTCTTTTTTTATCCACAAAATAACAAAGAGTAAGAATATGGATGCTAACAAAGTTGTCCAAGCTAGCTAGTTGGCATTTTCTGACTTGAGCAACAAACTCTTTGTTGAGTTTCTCCCAAACAAAAGTTTATCCATTATCTCATAGAGTTTTGAATTAGCTCCTTGCTTGAGAGAGAAGTCCTGGATGGATCCCCTCCTAGATTACTTAAGGGATGGTATCCTCCCTGATGATAAGAAAGAGGCTTGAAGATTGGTTTATCAAGCTGCAAATTATATACCGATAGATGATCAGCTACTTAAACATAGTATATCCTAACCTTAACTTCAATGCAACCTTCTGAAAGATGCCCAATGGGTATTGTCTAAACTACATGACAATGTATACAACAACTACATAAAAGCACAAACATTGTATATCTGTATGTTGTGACTCGACTATTATTGGTCAACCATGAAAGAAGATGTAAGAAAAGCTATTCGGCATTTTCCACAATGCCAAAAGCATGAGGCATCAAGTCATGTGCCTTTTATTGAATTATGCTACTTATCCAGTCGCTAGCCCTTTACCCAATGGAGGTTAGATATGCTCAAACTATTTTCGAAGTCTACAACCTAGCAACGATTCGTTATTATTGTTGTGGATTATTTCACAAAATGGGTAGAGGCCAAAGCACTGGCAAGGGTCACCAAGCAAAAAGTTAATGCATTTATTTTTAACCCCATAATATCAAGGTTCGGAGTCCCATTTATGATAATTACAGAAAATGGACCATAATTTGAAAACAACAAATTTTGACCATTTTGTGAGAAATATGGCATTCACCTGAACTGCACATCCGTAGCTCACCCTTAGACAAATGGACAAGTTGAAGCTATTAACAAGATCATCTTACACGGCCTAAGGAGGAAGGTTAATCAAGCCAAAGGAAAATGGGCTAACAAATTGTTAGATATCTTATGGAGATACCAAACTACCTACAGAATCGCAATAGGGGAAACACCCTTTAGGTTAGCATATGGTACGGAAGCAATTTTGATTTGGACCTATGGGTTGACAAATTGTTAGATATCTTATGGAGATACCAAGCTACCCACAGAACCACAATAAGGGAAATACCCTTTAGGTTGGCATATGGTACGGAAGCAATTTCGATTTAGACCTACCAAATATATGCATACAGAATTTTGATGTAATGATCAACCATGTTGGTTTGACGGCAAATTTGGATACAATAGAAGAAATCAGAGATGTCACAAAAGCAAAGGTTATGGCATATCAACATAGGGCAGTTGAATATTATAATCAAAAGATGAAGTATAAGGTTTTTCAGCCTAGAGATTTGGTTTGTCAAAAACTGGAGGCGACTAGCACATAAGAAAAATGAGGGAAGGTCGAAGCAAATTGGGAGGATCCTATTAGGGTCCGTAAATACGTTGGTGAGGGGGCCTATTGAACTAGAAGTGATTGGCATGCAAGAAAAACAAAAGAAGCTCAACACAAATTGGGAGGATCCTATTATGGTCCAAGAAGTCGTTAGCGTAAGGGCCTATCAACTAGAAAGGCTAGATGTTGCAGTTATCCTTCATACATGGAATGTCAAGAACTTAAATCTTTATTTTAATTAATTCCCTTGATGTTGTACATTTCCATTTGTTTTGTAGGGCAACAACCTACTTATTTTGGAAGATAGTTATATTCAAAGTTAAAGCTTTAATTTGTTTCTCAATCTTTTTATAATTGACAAGTTAATAAATGGTAAACAAACTAATACAAGTTTGAGCCTATTGTAGGTAACAAACTAATACAAGTTTGAGCCTATCGTAGGTAACAAACTTCATAAATCGGTCAAAAAGCCTAATAACGAACTTTATACTAAGTTCAAGAAAAATGGCTAGTCCACGTCTAAAATGACTAATGAATAATATCTTAAAGGACATCTAAATATCACGTGTGAAATAAAACATGCCAAGGAAACATCACGTATAAAATAAAACATGCCGAGGAAATATCACATATGAAATAAAACATGCCGAGAATCTATCGCATATGAAATAAAACATGCTAAGAAGCTTTAGAACACATGAATTAAAAATGCTAAAACCACAACACTAAAAAGTGATACTAATACAGTGATATGTTCAAACATTTAGCTAAAATACGCCTTTACAACTTAGTCCTAGGATGAAAAATATTTTGATTAGATTGATGCATTTCCTTTATCGGAATCTATGACCTTGGAGCTAATCTCTTTTTCAGCGCTTAGGGTTTGAGAATAGGTGGATTTCTCTTTACGCACATATGGGATTTCCTTGGAGAGGCAATCTTCATGATTTCTAAGGCCCTCGACACGACCTTCATTATCATCCTGCATATTAATCTTTTAATCTTAGCACTTGAATCTTCAATGTCTTCCTCATCACAACTACTAACTTTATCGTCAACATCGCTAAAGTCTAAGCACGAGAGTCATAGTTAGGGTGAAACTTAAGGATTCCTTCTCTTGCCACTTAGACCCTTCAACAACTTTTTTCTCAGCAATCTTTTATATTGCCAACTAGGAGTTACGATTTCAAGTACCTCTTCAACAGATAGCCCTTTCTTTGCTACATCTTCTAACTCGATAATATGGCTTCACAATCCAGCATTGTTGGTTTCTAGCTCCTTTATCTTCATCCTGAGCCTATCTTCCTCCTCACTTATGGAGTTGAGTGTTTGGCCCAAATCCCAGCATTCCTCTTTTTTCTTGTAAAGATCCTCTTTTAAGTCCTCAACTTCCTTATATTACTCTTCACTTTAGCCTTCAGGCTCGAGACTTCATCAGTAATAAGTTCATCTTAATACTTCCCAGCTTCCATCTCAACCATTATTCTCACGTTCACAACAGCTGCAGTTTAAGCTTTTTAGCAATTGTATATGTCCTCAATTTTCTACAACAAATCGATATGGAATGATGAATCCGCTAGACCACTTGGCAAAATACATGAAAGATTACTATTATTATTACCTTTTTCATTTCTTTATTGACTTCATCTAAGGCCATCAAAATGTGGCTACTAATCTATAAGCAAACAGAAGCGTTAGCTATCAAACATACCTAAAGATTTAAAGCAATTTAAAGGATTCAATTAATACTTCCATCATATAGCTTGGCCGCGATGTACACCTTATTACAACTGCTAATCCTGTTGACATCCTTCTTCGCAATCTCCTTATCCTTAGGAAGAATAATGCCTTCCATCAAGGCCAAGAATTTTATCCTATCACCTAGGGTCGAATCAGTGTATAAGATGTTATGGCTCTAATACGAAATGAAGTACTGGCCAACCTCAATATTAAGGATGAATTCGGTACTATTGATGTTGAAAGTTTTGTTCCACATTATCTCCTTCACCCTTTCGTCCAATTCCTTGGACCTTTTTGTAGGTCGTTAGACAACGGGTTCCTTCACACTTCTTTTGTTTATACTTGACACAACCAACATTAGGAGTGATAACCCTTTAACGGAATCAAAATTAGTGACTTCAACCTCATTTCGAGGTTTGATTCCTTGGTCACCCTCTCTCGGCTCCATAGTAAGAGGAATATTTTTGGTTGGAAGGGTCTTAATCCATATAGTCTTAGCCAACCTAGGTTTCTCACTCCATTATCGCTTCTCAGCTATACAGGAGGTCTTCTTTTAGGACACCACTTGTTTTGCTGTGCCTTCTTTTACTACCTTCTTGACAGCAATCGGCCAAGTAGTAATAACCATGGAGGCTATACGTTTATCAGCTTTTGATTTCTTAGCTTTTGCTTGGGCTAACAGCTTAGTAAGGTTTACCTTAGTAGTACCCATATCTACAATACAAAGTAGATACATTAATACTAAAGTGAGGACTAAGAAAGAACTTATATTCTCCATGCTAAGCAAGGCTCAAAGGCAACAATTCCTCCCTTAAGTCATGAGAACGACTTTCCTCTTGTAACTATACTTGGCATAGAGATTACTTAATGGCATACCTTTCTTCTCGGAAAATATTGGCTCTTCATTCTCATACTACCTTATAATCCTCTTGACATCTTAGAAAAATATCTTGTTTTTCCTTCTCTCTTTGATTTTCTTTGCCATAGCAACATCATTTAGCATCATGTTAATGTCCTTTGTGCAAATTGGTTCAATCCATTAAGTCTAAGAGTCCAAGAATCCAACTCTTCGTCTAAAACGATAGATATAAACTTGTCATGCCACTTATGAATCTTATACTCCAGTCTGTCTATGAACTTCTACCTATACCCAACAGCCACAAAGTGCCAGCCATCGGGTTACCTCCTAATTGTAAAGAAATACAAAAATAATTATGGCATAACCTTAACTTCAACTTCTTCATAGACTATCTCGAAAGCAGCGAAGAGTTGATAAGTGTTTGGTGAGAACATACTCAGTACAACTCGAAAATAGTTAAAGAACTGCTTGACAAAAGCTAAGAAGAAGAAGCATAATCTAAAGTCGAGATATTTCAAATAGATGTAAAACTTACGTTCCCTTGGAAAACACACCCTTTCCTCTTCTTACAGCCTCTTAAGGTTCCACACTTCAGGAAGGTCTTGCTAATACTTGTTATATTTTAAAACAAGGACTCTATCAATAGCATTGGCCACTCCATCTAACAAATCACAGAAGTAAACTGTATTATTATATAGATACCTAGCCACTATCTTCCTTATCATCTGGATAGGTATCTGTTGCTAGAGAGTTAATTCAAGCAAGCATGTCCCACTACTCTACTATACTGTCAGCCTAACTACTTAAGGACCATGCTGTCTCATTCCTATTTTAGGGGAGAGAAGTAACCTAAGTCTCAGTTGCTTCAAAATCTAAAAGGATAAGTCAATGAATTACACTACAAACCATACCTAATCAACTATAATGAATGTCACAGAATTTAAAGAATTTGAAAGTGAAGATGAGATGTTAAAAGCAAACGAAAACTTAAGGATGTGACTGAAGAAATCTGTTTTTAGTATTGAAAAGTTACTTAATATGGATTATTTACCATCGTAACTACAGTAAGTCTCTAACAAAAATGATTCGCTGCTTGAATGATGGCATAGATTATAGATGCGTGTTTCGAGACAAAAATCTAATGGCTGTCAAAGCTCTGATAGTTATTAGTGCCTATGATGTAATTATAGCTAGTATGACAACTATCATATAAGCTACCAATTAGTCTTTTAACAAGTAGGAAAATTGAAAAGTTATGACCTTTCGGATAGGATACGATCTATCCTTTTAAACAAAAATCAAAGGAACTTCCCACATTACTCGACATTTAGGAAATTATTCTCTACTCAACCACCATAGAGAATATTAAAATATTTACTCCCTTAGTCGAATCCTCAAACATAATAGTTGGGGGTAAATGTTAATAGTCAAATTTCATTCACTCAGCTACTGACATGCCAAGTAACTCTATTCTCGGCTAATGTTGAATAACATAGATTCATATCTGATTTGAATTTAAGGAAAGTAGTGTGAACAAGTATCACTTAGGACGGTTATATTACATAACTACCCATTATTCCTACATTTTAGGAATGTACCTAATCAGGAGGCTTCCATGTGTCCTGATAATCACTCCCTTAATTGTTGTTTCAAATATAGCATTCGCTTATAAATAGGAAGAAGAAACAATGTAAGATATATCCGATAACTCTTTACTACTTAGCCTTTTATAACATTCATCGACTGACTTAGGCATTGAAGTAGTTGCACTAGACTAGCCTTGATACCAAAAGCTTTTTTATTTCTTTGCATGATAGAGGTTCTAACCCAAAATCACCTAACAACAATCACCAAGATGTTCAAACCACCAATCCATTGAATTGTTGAAGTGTATGTGGATAACATGATCATGAAAAGAACAATAGAAGATCGGCATCTCACTGATCTTCAAGAGACATTCAACACTTTAAGGAGATACGATATGAAGCTGAATCTGCAAAAGTGCATTTTTGGAGCTACCTCAGGAAAGTTTTTAGGGTAGATGGTCACTCAGTGTGATATTCAAGCAAATTTAAGAAAGATTGATGTATCAGAAACATTAAGTCTCCTCATTCTGTCAAGGAGGTTCCAGAGTAACTGGGCAAATAGCCACTCTTAACAGGATTGTGTCAAGAAGTGTGAATAGGTGTATAGAATTCTTCAAAATTTTAAATAATCTAAAAGATTTCAAGTAGACGGATAAGTGTGAAATAGCATTCAGTGGGCTTAAATAATTTCTCACGTCACCACCAATACTCTCAACACCTATTTAAGGAGAGAATTTATATTTATACTTGTTAGTCAGCTACCAAGCACTTTCCCCAGTAATGGTCTAAGTTAAGGGCAAGGAGCATCAACCAATTTATCATGTGATTTATGTCCTACAAGGACTAGAACATCGATATATGAAAATTGAGAAACTTATATTAGCAGTGGTTCCCTTGGTAAGGAAGTTGAAATCATATTTTGGGGCTCATCAAATTGTAGTCCTCACTAATTAGCCTTCACACCAAGCATTGCAGTAGCTAAATTCGTCAGGAAGGATGATGAAGTATGCCTTGGTGCTAAGTGCTTATGGCATACAATACAAACCCAAAATGGCATTAAAAGCTCAAGTATTAGCAGATTTTCTGGCCCAGTTCACTAGTGAAGAAGACGACAAAGAAATTGTCGAGAAACCAATATGGAATCTTTATGTTGATGGTTCTTCAACTAAAGAAGGAAGTGGTGCGAGTCTTGTCTTGTAGGGACCCATCATGTCAAGGCTGATTATGCCTTGAAATTTGAATTTTTGGCCAATAACAATGAAGCTTAATATGATGCCTAAATAACTAAACTCAGATTGGCAGAGGGAGTTAGTGTAGAGAAAGTTGAAGTTTTCTCTGATTCACAACTTATTGCAAATCAAGTCAAAGGGAGTTATATGGCTAAAGAGGAAGAAATGAGCAAGTACTTATTGATAGTATGAACACTCACGAAGGAATTTTAGTCCTTTTCAATTCACATAATACCAAAGAGTAAGAACATCACAGTTGATAAGCTATCAAAGTTAACCAATGTAGGACTTCTTGATTTGAATGAAAAACTCTTTGTCGAGTTTCTCATATGTAAGACTTTACCAATAGTTCAGCAGAGGTTTGAACTAGCTCCTTACTCAAAAGAAAGGTCCTAGACGGATCCAATTGTAGATTATCTAAAAGATGGTGTCCTTCTTAATGATAGGAAAAAGGCTCAAAGCTTAATTTACCAAACTATGAATCACATACTGATAGATGATCAATTGTTCAAACGCGGTATTTCGCAACCTTATCTTTGATGCCTTCCTCTAAAAGATGCCCAACAAGTATTATCTGAACTACATCGCGGCGTATGCAGCAACTATGTAAAAGGACAAACATTGTATATTTGTACCTATGACTTGGCTATTATTAGCCAATAATGAAAGATGATGCTAGAACATCAATTCTGTAGTATCCACAATACTAAAAGCATGAGGCGTTCAGTTATGCACCTTCTACAGAACCATGTTGCCTAACCAGTCCCTAACCCTTTACCTAATGGGGATTAGATATACTCAGACCGTTTCCAAAGTCTATGGCCTAGTGACAATTAGTCATTGTTGCCTTGGATTATTTTACTAAGTGGGTAGAGGCCGAGGCATTAGTAAGGATTATGGAATAGAAGGTTGAAGCTTTTGTTTTCAAATTTATTATATTAAGATTCAGGGTCCCATTTATGATAATCACAAATAATGGACCACAATTTGATAATGAAAAATTTTAGCCATTTTGTAAGAAACACAGCATCCATCTAAATTACACATTTATAGAACACCTTCAAATCAATGGGTAAGTAAAATATATTAACAAGATCATCTTACACAACCTGATAAGGAAAGTTAATCAAGCTAAAGGAAAATGGGCTGACGAATTGCTAGATGTTTTGTGGGGATATTGGATAACCCATAGGACTGCAATAAGGGAAATACCATTCAGATTAGTGTATGAGACAAAAGCAGTATTGCCGATTGATTTAAACCTGCTCAATCTATATACACAGAATTTCGATGTGATGACCAACTAGGTCGGTTTAATGGCTAATTTGGACACTATCAGAGAGATAAGAGACGTTGTAAGAGCAAGAGTTGCAGAATACCAACATAAGACGGCTAGGTATTATAACTAGAAGATGAAACATAAGGTTTTTCTGTTTGGAGATTTAGTTTATAAGAAATTAAAAGCAATTGGTGCATAAGATAAATAAGGGAAACTCGGCACAAATTGGGAGGATCCAATTAGGGTCTAGGAAGTCGTTGGTGAAGGGGCCTATCAACTAGAAAGGTTGGATGGAATAATCATCCCTCGAGTATGGAGTCCCAAGAACTTGAAGCTTTATTTTAATTAATTCCTTTGATGTTATGAAGTATTTTTGCTTTTTTTTAAGGCAATAGCTTAGTTGTTATTTCAAATGCGAACGCTTATTTTAATTTCTAATGTCAACTTGTTTTCCTTCCTGATCATTTCATGATTAATAGATCATTATTAAGTTCAAATTGCATAGTAAACGAATTAATTTTTAATAAGCTCAAACCTATCATGGTTAGTGAGCTTTATAATTTAATTGAAAAGCTAAACAACGATTGTATAAGTTCTTATAAATGATCTTACAGCTCAAGGAAGACAACTAGTCCATGTCTTAAATGACTAACGAACATTATCTTTAAAAAGACATTCATCATATCAAGTGTGAAATAAAACATGCTTAAAAAAGTAGGCATGTGAAATAAAACATGCCAAGGGAATTGGTGTGTGAAATAAAACATGCCGATAAACAAAGTGCATGAAAGAAAAGGTACTCTAAGTATTAAATTACACATGAGGAAATGTGAATAATATTAATACTACATTGTATGTTCGAGCACTCAGTCGAACTTTATTCATACGACTCTGTAAAAATTAAACACAGCAACAACCCTAAGATTTTGAGTTGTTCTTAGATTGTGTAGAGGCATTCCATTGATCGTAGGATAGGACCTTACGGGAGCATATTTCTTTCTCACTGCCAGGGGTTTTGGAACAGATGGATTTCTCCTTGTACAGGTAGGGGATCTCCTTGGATAGTTGGTTCTCGTCATCGTTAAGACCCTTGGCACGAACTCTATTGTCATCACCTTATATATGGACCTCAACACTTATATCTTTGCCAGCTTCTTTATTACTACTAACATTATTATTGATGTCGGCAAAATCTAGGCATGAAAGATAATATTTAGGGTAAAACTTTAAAATTTCTTCTCTTGCCACTTAGGCCCCCTCTAATAACTTCTTTCTCAACAATCTATTATACTGCCAACTTGGAGTCATGATCTCTAATGCTTCTTCAATAGAAGGCACTTTCATCGCTGCTTCCTTTAACTAGGCAATACAACTTTGCAATTTAGAGTTATTGGTCTCTAATTCTTTTATTTGCACCCTAAGTCTATCCTCCTTATCGCTCATTGAGTTGAGCGTTCAACCCAACCCTCAGCAGTCTTCTCTTTTCTTACAAAGCTCTTCCTTCGGGTCTTCAATCTCCTTAAATTAATCCTCACTCTTGGCTCTAAGGCTCAAGACTTCATCAGCCACTAATGAATGTGCCAATTTCTCAATTACCAACTCCTCTTGATATTTTCTAGCCTCCATCTCAACCTTTATTCTTACACTTTCAATTGCCACAATCTAAGCCCTCGTAAAGTTATTTGCATCCTCAATTTTCTACAATAAGTTGACAATAAAAATAATAAATTCGCTAGATCACTCGGTAGAACAATAAATTTTTTGTTACCTTTTTCATCTCCTTATTGACTTCATCTAAAGCCGTTAGAATGTGATTATTGATCTACATACAAAGAGAATTATGTTAGCTATAAAACATGTGCCATAAGTGAAAGGATTCAATTGATACTTACATCATACAATTTAGCTATGATGTATACCTTATTACACCACCAACCCTATCGACATCCTTTTTCACTATCACCCTGTCCGTAGGAAGAATAATTCCTTCCATCAAAGCCAGGGATTTAGTCATGTCACCTAAGTTCGAATCGATGTAGACAATATTATGGCTCTAGTACGAAATAAAGTACTCACCAACCTCGGTGTTAGTGTCACATCTTGACATAGCACGAAATGTATCATCACATAGGAATACCTATTGAAAACTTAACTCAACCTACTCATTCATAAAAAAAATTAAAAAAAAAACAGTGTTTACATAATGAAGGGTTTTTACATTGGAGTTCAGCTAAATTCCCTATTATAATTTATGAGTACAACATAATATTTACATCAAAACATAAACCAACTTTTTCCTTTATCATCTTCATAATAATAAGAGTCCTGACTTAGTATAAGCTCCATACAAAAGTTGCTGACTCTGACTTACACTCTCAGTATATATATATAACCCCCTACCTCCCCCCCAGCTTTGGGCCCTTCATGATACAGTTAACATAAGGATAAAACATTTTATTACCTTAGCTACTGAAGCTGAGTGAGAGTGCATAACATACAACACAATATAGACAATATGATAGACAATATTGCATATCACAACTAAAACATTTCAATCATAATCCACAGGTTTAACTTCACATATGCATTCACCTAACCGGGCGTTTATTACTAGCAATGCAGCATGTTATGCTCATATATACATGGCATGCATCGGTACCGAAATCCTATGCCTTCCAAACTTCTTTTGGTTAGTCGACATAACCGGGCATTTAGATACAACGTCCAGGAACCTAAGGCAACAATGAGTTGCCTAAGAGTAAGACATCCACCAAATTGGACTACATACTGTAGTTTACCATTTTCAAAAAGAGTAACAAGAAGCTGCTTGGGAGTAGGACCCCCAAATTTACTTTACAAAATTAGACTACACACTAGAGTTCACCAAATCAAAGTAGCAATACAACCAAATTAAACCACACACCACAATCTACCAAATCAAAACAGCAATGTTGCCAAATTAGACCATACATTGTAGTTTACCAAATTTAACTATCAAAATAGTCACAATGTTCAAGCAATGCAATTTATATGCTTCCAAAAATTGAGTTCATAAAGCCATACTTTTTCCATGATCACATGGAAGCCTCATTCTAAAATTTCTACCCCATAGGTCCCTTTTTGTGCCATGCCATGCCATGCCATGATATGCAATAACAACTCAGTATATCACATAACTAGTCTTTTAGTTTTATTCGACCTAGTGATTTGATTCTAGTTATTGAACTCTCCTTAGTGGAATTCTAATATCTCACTTCGGTGAACAATTAGAAGATTAAGTTAGTAATTACTTCACTTCCTTAGTTAGCACAATCATTCGTAAGCACAAATCATTACCAACATGGCAACATATCAGTTTAACAAGAATACACTTACTATCTTTCAAAATCAATACATTAGCATCCACTATACTAGCATATCAATTCACCCAAGATATACTCATATTCAATCAACATAGCATCAAACAACACACAGTATTATAAGTAGCAATTTATGTACTCCACACATGAGTTAAATCCACTTACCTAGGCTTAGTAATAGCAAAAAATCCTAAACTTCATGATGTAGTCTTTCCTTACATATCACACCTAAGAAAATATAACACAGTCTTTAAATCAACTATGGGTCAAACCTAAACTGTTATAAGCATTCATTTCAGTGTTTTTAAACTTCATTTGATTGTATCTTACTCATTTCTTATCCGATTTTGATAAACCTTATATCATCACAATTTTTATTTTGAGTACTATTAAGATATATTAAGAATCAAGACTTATCAATTTTTTTCAAAATTCCAAAAATACTTTTTCCTGTTATCGATTCGACTATACATTATTATAACTTTGTAATTAACTCAAATATATCTTAAATCTAAATTAAAATTCATAAAACTCCTCATTCCCCAAGCTATTCAGCATTCATTATGTACTCAAAAATGAAAATCCTTAACACGTTTAACGAATATCACATTAATACTAATTAGTATATCTTATATTAGACTAAGATATAGGTTTATATTAAGGAAATACTTAATAAATGGTATATGAGCTCGATCAATTCCACAAAAAAATCCTATAGACTTAAAATTATGTAGTTTAATTATTGATCATAAATTATACTAAACTAGCTATTATATTTTTTTTTATAGAATTAGCGATTTTAACTCGAAATTAGTGAAAATTAAGTGAACAAGTGAATTTAATTGCAAGATAAAATTCCAGTGTCCCAATCATCATTATAAACTTCTAGAAATCATAATACATAGGGCTTATACTTTTATTTTATTAAAAACTAATTAATTCACTAAAACAGCGAAATTGCCAGTTTTGTCCAAAATAATTATAATAAATAGAAAACATGATTATTTTCAAAAATTCTTGTTACTGCAGTTAAACACATATATTCAGTATGATATGTACAAATTTTTAGCTTAAAAGAACATTATTTAATATTTCTAAAATTTAATTCAATTTTCATCCAAACAGAGTCATTTCTTAAGGACCTTATATTTCCAATAATTATTTACCAAAAATAAAATTAATATATTAATCTACACATAAAATAACTCTTGAAAACCAAATTTCATAATTAAATAACATCATTGCTATTTTTACAAAATTTACAAAGTTTCAACCAAAAATTTGGTTCACCTCAACTGGCCGTCTCCAACCACCCAACCTTGTCAGAACACCTCCTCTGGTGGTGCTTCCTTTGACCCCAAATGGCTACCATAATTAGGTACTGACAACCCATTGAACCGACCTGATCAAATTTCGTGCTCTATTTTTGCTTTATATTTTTTTCTAATTTATTTCAAAATTTTCTTGAGTGATTTTCTATTTTTTTTTTTTTAGACTTCCAAAATGTTGTTTTCAAAATGTCAATGCCCTATTTATAATTTTCAAATGGATTAGGACTAATAAAAATTGGAAATGGGGCTTACACGTTATTTTCTTGATTTTTCAAAGAATGAGGTGTCAATTTCTTATTTCTTACCTTTTTACTCATCAATTGTAATTTATCCTAAGCTACCACATCATGGGATGACTCATCCTTTCATTTTTTAATTAATTTTCCATTTTTAAATATTAATTTACCTTATTTTAATAATAATTTCTTACTATATATGTATATTTGATACAAATAATGCATATTCTATGTTAATACATATATATTATGTATAATTAAACTTCATTTATTATTTTTTAAAGTTAATTAACTTATCTCTAATATCTCGCTATATCTAAAAGCTCGAATTTTACTATTATTGACTTTATTGATAAATTAATATTTTTTTCAAATTAATAATCTTATATAGCTTATTTTTAGAAATTAAGTTTACTTGAATTATTTCGTCTAACTTTTCTAACTTTACTGTGAAATTTGAAATAAAAGTGATAACTTAGTCCAATGCCCTAAATTTAGGAGCTGAGATCCTAAAGTTATTAAACTAGCTGGAAAAACCTAAGGTACTACAATTAAGGACAAATTTGATACTATTGATAGTAAGAGGTTTATTCCTCATAGCCTCCTTCATCCTTTCATCTAAAGTCTTGGATCTCTTAGAAGGACGTTGGCTAACAAGCTCCTTCCCACTTCTTTTGTTAGTACTCAGCACAATATCCACTTGGAGTGACAACTCCTTAATAGCCTCATGATGGGTGATTGCAGCCTCGCTACAAACACCAATTTCTCAACCAGAATCCCTTAGCAATATAAATGAAGGAATAATTTTGGCTAAAGGGATTACTTCAACTTATGCGGCCTCAGTGACCCCAAGCTTTTTACTCCCTTATCCCTTGTCGGCTAGACGAGATGCCTTTTTCAAGGTTACTACTTGCATCGCTGCTTTTTGTTATATGACTTTCCTCAGAGCAACCAATTGAGTTACAGTAACCTTAACACTTGTTCATTTGTCAAATTTGGGTTTTTTTGGCCTTTTCTTGGGCTAACAATTTAATCGGATCTACATCACCTATGCCCATGTCTACAATAAAAGGTAAATGCATTAACAATAAAGAGAGAAATAAAAGACCTACATGTTCCGTGTTGAGCAAGGCTAAAAGGCAACTATCTTCCCTCATGTCACGAGAATAGCTTTCCCCTTGTAGCTCTACTCAACATGGCAATTACTCAATAGCATACCTTCCTTTTCGGAGAAGATTAGTTCTCCATTTTCATATCACCTTATTATTCTCTTAGCATCCTAGAAAAACATTTTTTTTTTCTACTCTCGTGAATCTCTTTTGCTACGACAACATCATTCAGCATCAACTTAATATCTTTCATACGAATAAGTTTAGCCCATTAAGGCCAAAAGTCCAACATAATCGATACAAACTTATCGTACCACTTATGAATCTTCGACTCCAATTTGTCCATGAATTTCCACCCACGCTTAGTGGCTACAAAATATCAACCATCGGGCTGCCTCCTTATTGTAAAGAAATACCTATATAATTGAGACATAACCCTAACCTCAACCTCTTCGCAAACTATCTTAAAAGTTGTGAGAAGCCGGTAAGTGTTTAGCAAGAACATGCTTGGTGTAACTCAAAAATAGTTAAAGAATTGCTTGACAAAAGTAGAAATGGGAAGTATAGTCCAAAGTTGAGATACTTCAAATAAATATGAAACTCAGGCTCCCTTAGAAAGCACACCCTTCCCTCCTCTTTCAACCTCCATAAATTCCATACCTCAAGAAGATCTTGCCAGTATTTATTGTATTTTGATACAAGAACTTTATCAGCAACACTTGCCACTACATCTAAAGAATCACTAAAGTAAACTACATTGTTATTCAAATACCTAGCTACAGATCTTCCTTCTTTGTCATCTGGATAGGTATCTACTACAATAGAGTTAATATGGGCAAGTTTGTCCCATCGCTCCACCATACTGTCAGCCAAGCTATACGAGGATTATGCCATATCGTTCCTTTTGAGGGGGAGAGAGGTAGCCTCAATCTGAATTGCTTCGAAATCTGAAAGAACAAGTCAACAAATTACGTTTCAAACCATACCTGATTCTAGCTATATGATTAAAGTTACAAAAATTTTGAGAATTTTGAAGATGAAGACGAGATGAAAGCTTATGTATACAGATGAAAATGAAGCAAGTAAATCTTCTTTCAATATTGAAAATTCCTTGTATATGAGCAATTTCCCTTAATAACCATAACATAGTTCTAACAAGAATGATGCGCTGATTAGACGATGTCGTATGAATTTTTGACATGTGTTTTGATACAAGGATCCCACAGTTGTCATTGCTTTGACAATTATTAGCCCTGTAGTGTAATTATGGCTAGAGTGACAATTGTCATATGTACTGCTACTTAGTTTTCTATACATGCAAGAAATTTGAAGAGTTATGACTCTTCGATTAAGATATAATTTGTCATGTTCTAAAAAAAAAAAATCAAGAGACTTCCTACATTACTCGTCATCTGGCAAATTTAGCTTTTCATACTTCAACCCCATCAACAAAACCTTAAGCTTTATTTACACCTTAAAGTCGAGTTCCTAACCACGGGAGTTGAGGGGAAAATGCTAATAGTCAAATTTCATCCTTTGAATTCACTTAACCTTTCGACTGATGAAAAGCTAAGTAACTCAGCTCTTAGCATACACCGAGTAAGACTGATTCATGTCTTGTTTAAACTTAGTAAAAGTGGTGCAAACGATTATCATCCAACACAATTCCATTACATAACCACCCATCACTCCTATATTTCCAACATATGCTTAATTATGAGGTCTCCACGTATCACATGACCCATGATTAACTGCTACTTTAGACACCTAACATTCGCTTATAAATATAGAGAAAGAGCACTATAAGAATTCTCTCATGATCCATAACTACTACTTATATTCTCTTGAACATGTTTACCGACTTAGGCATTAGAGTGGCCATGTCATACTAGCTTTAGTTCCGTTTAGCTCTTTGTGTATTGTAAGAATAAGATTTCATACCAAAATCACATAACAACACCAAGGATTTGATCCTAAATCCTAAATACCCAAATGGAATGGTGGGAATCAATTGATAGAACAAATCACCTATTACCAAAGAAAAAGGTTAGCTAGAATGGTCTACTGAGTCCTTAACTATTGCCTCACTTCAAAAGATGACAACCTATTAAGCTACCCTGATATGGTCGTGCTAGCCTCATCTCCACATAAGACCAAGGTCATACTAAGCTGTCCCAAAGCTCAATGCCATTCTTGCTAACTTATCTTGAAGACTACTCTTTACCAGATGCTATGCTAACCTAAGAGCCAAAATTATCTTCTTAAAGTTGTTTAAGCATTAAATCTTCCAACCATCCACTAGGCAACACATGCTGCATTCCCTACAACTTGCCTCTTCACAACCTAACATTCTCTTTCTAAGCAAAGTACATATTTGTCTTTTGTACTATTAGATGTGTATAGTTTTTACCTTTTTTAGTCAATTTGAATGCTTATCTAACCCTGAATGTATGGGTATAAAAAACACCTTAATAAGACATTGTAAAGTATTTTGCCATTATCTTTTATTGCTATCTAATAGAATTTCTATGTTTCCTCTCCTTATTAGGAATACCTAAAATCTTCTTAGCTCATATTGACCCTTAAGCAAGGTTATGCGGCAAGTAACCCACTGTCTTGGACCAGTAAGTCACATCCGGTAAAGAATTAGCCATAAGAGTTCGAGTAGTTCATCACATCTATTAAGCGGCTTATGGCTTTGCTTACCTTCTACCTAAAATCCACCCAAATCCATCTATTTTTCTTCGATTCTTCTCAAAGAACCCATCCACACTATGGCAAGACCTCCTTCAAGGTATACCTTTAGTCTATATATCGTATCAATAGGTATTATTCCATATTAAGGAGATACCTCATAAGCTTAATTACTCGAGTCAACGAGACCCATTCCTAAACTTTTATTCAATTAATTCCAATTATTTAATTAATTATTCATCAAACTACTTTTGATCATTTGTTTATTTACTCTAAATAAAATTCTCTAAAAGATATCAAAGCGCAATATATATACTAGAGAAAGTTTAAAAATGTAAATAACTAACCCTTAACTGGTCAATATTAAGGGTGAGTAGGTAAAAGGTATTTAAGGTATGATAACTTACCCATACAATACCATACCCTACCATATAGGTATAGGTTCCAAAAATTTTTTACCTAAAACTTATCTTATGGCACCTTGAAACCTATATTCTGTAAATTTTACAGGTTACCTTATGAAACCTACATATATATATATATATATTTTATAATTTATCTTATTTCAAAATATTGTACAGACATATAATCAATATCAAACCTATACTTACAGCAATGGACCAAATAGTAAAATTTGAAATATTCTTATATTTGTAATACATTTAATTGTAACAATATGAAACTTTGGTAGGTAGAGAATATCACTACAATTGGAAAACATTTAACCATTGGTTGGGTCATGCTATGTTATTTTTTATCTTTTCTTTTCAAAACATCAAGATAAAATTTTTATCAAATCATAAGCTATTATGTACAGAATACAAAAAATATGTGCTAAGAAACTCTAATAAAACATATTGGACAATATGTTAAGAGCTGAAATGTTTTTATTACCTTATTAGATTAGGGTTAATAAAAGAGGAAGAAAGCAGTGTAAAAATCAGATAGTAAAAAAAAGATAGAGAAAGTTTAGCCAAAAAAAGCAACAAGAAAACTAGAGAAGGAAAACGCTATAGACACAAGAGCATGTAGCCTTAAGTTTTTGTTATATGTTGAGCTTTTGTTGTTATTTTCTTAATGTTAAAAAAAATGCAATAGTATTAATTTTTTATTTGTTAACATTATCAATTATCATTACAAGGAGAATATAAAGTAACTTGAAATTTGTATCTTATATAATTCAATGTACAAGTTCTAGCATAGGTATAGAATGTCTTATCATTATTCCCATACCCTACTCTATAAGAGCGGGTTCTAGGAAATTTTGAAACCTACCCGATGGCCTTCTTTACCCACCTAGAACTTATTCAGTAAAGTAAGGTCTAAGTGAGTACCATATACAACAAGGTTACTTGCTAACTCCTTCAATATTTAAACTAATCCCAAGTCCCAGTCTAAACTTATATAATGAATAACTTTACTTCATAAAGATTTCATCATTCAACTCTAGGCAAGTGCATAATCATTATAATGATCAAGTAAAAGTCATACAAATTTTGAAAAAAATTATCTCAAAAAGGTGCTGATGGGACAATCAACACCAAAACTGGAGATTTTTAGACACAAATTTTATGGAATTTTCAAAACAATGTTAAATCCTTAATCGACTAGTGTACTAAATCGTCTGTAGTAATAATATTAGTAAGTATTCACCCAATCAAATTCCTTAGGGAGAAGGGCTCATCTAAATACCAAATTCTACTTACTACTCTAATCTAAGTGAATCAAATACTAAATTAGGATTTGTAATTAATATTAAAATGATAGTAAAAAGTGACAATTAATACAAATAATAAAGACTAGGCTTATGACATGCTTTCGAAGTAGTGGTGAAGGTATGCCATTACGATATTAGGGATGGTTTAGCTCTAAATTTTGATGGAACACACTTATGTTCAATCTCAAGTAAGGTACCTCACCCAACTATGTAGAGGAAAATCGCCTCTTGATCTCATTTCCTTATACAATCAACTAAATTACTTAATCCCTGCCACGAGTTAAGTAATCTAGTCCAAGGAATTAGGTGGTTAATCTCCTATCAGTCTCATAACCTATCTTAACTCATGAAGATCGCATAACTCATTATGAATTCAATAGGGAACACCTAATCTCCTCTTGATCTCATAAGTGTAAGAACCTATTGTCGATTTTCTGTTGACTCAATAACTCAAATTGGGAATTACACAACTAATCTCCTATTAGTTTCATAATTATGCAAACCCCATAAACTCTCAAGGGTACTTCCTAGGACTAATCTCCCCTCGGTCTTATAATCACAAGAAAACCCATTGAAAATTTCTTTAAAAAGCTCCTCGAGGAGTCTTAAAGTAATATCAATCATCAAAATCACATTTAAATACACATACCCATATCATAACTATAAGGTTACAATATCTACAACATCCACATATTAACAAACCCACTACAACCTACTTAGCCACACTTAATATCAACAATGGTAGCAATAAAAGATGAGAAAATAGCAGAAAACTCCATGGATGAATAAGTAAAGATCATGAACAAATGAACAAGAGATTAGATGAAGAAGCTTTAGTCAATGCTTATTAAACTAACATAAATGTACATTAAAATCATAAAAAAAATCACTAAATGTCATAAACAAAGCAATAGAACCATAAATCAGACAAGGAGCTCATAAGTCTATACTAAGAAATGTCTAAAACATAATTGCAGTTCACCTTTTCTACTGCAAATGCAAGTATATATAGATTTAGGCTACCAATCAATTAGTGGAAGGGTCTACCGATCGATCAATAGATACGTATCAGCTTTAGGTTACCTTCATAGTTAATGAAACGCGGCATTTAAGACAATTAGGGTTTTAATAAAAAAACCCTAACCTTAGTTTCTTCTATAAATCGATCAATGCTAAAGCTACTGATCAGTTAATATGGTTGAATCCATTACTATACATTCTATTTATGATATTGGCCTCTCTAATGATTTGTTGCTCAATAGGTCACCTCATCCTTGACACTTCAAGGCCTACCAATCAATAGGCCAAATTTACCAGCACTCTTCACTCTATCCTCCTTGATCAAATGGTAGGGGTTACCAAGACCATGGTAACCTTCGTGCACCTATACATAGGTTATAAAATAAGACAAATTCAACTAAAAACAATATTTTTTCATGTAGTTTTAACAATTTTGCACAAGTTGGTCCATTTTTTGCATAAACTTCAATTTCATGAAAAATTAACTAAACTTTGCAAGAAAATAAGCACAAATGCAGGTTTTAAAGTTAGAAAAATTGCAAATTTTGAGCTGCAATCACTTGCCTTAACTTTAGAACCTTACTTATCCTTAAGCAAGTTTAAAATCACGCAATTCAAAAAACAATAAGACAAGCATACAATTCCTTTATGCTTGTATATAAGTATGAGTATGCTACACATAGAAAGCTTAAAGTTTGCATGCTTTTGAAATAGTGCAAAAAACTTTAGAGGTGATGCTAAAATTGTTCCACTTATGTCAAATTGAATGCTCATAAATCAAAAGACTGTGTAACTAATTCAAGAATCAATGCCTAGAAAAGTTAACTTCCCATTTAAGTTAGGCTTATGAAATTTGAAGTCAAGTCTAACATTTCAAGCTAAGTGAGAAATCTCGATGTTTTAATTAGTTGACCCAAATATATACGTCTTCTTTATTGGTCTCTTCAGTATGTTAATGCCATGCAAATAGAAAGTGACCACTAAATTATACCTTACTTAGCCTCCCATACTTTGGAATAACTTCTATACTTTGTCCGTTATTCTCTTTTTGGATTTTCAATTTTTCTCTTTTTCTATTTCTTTCTTTTTAATTCTTGACTACTTTTTCTTTTTGTAATGGGGTCATACTTTTGATATGTAATGACTTTTCTTTGTCCTCATCGTTTTTCTTTTCAACTTTTCTTTTCTTCTTAGGCATTCATTGTACATCGATTAGAGAATGTTCAAGTAAAATCTAGTAACCACTTCAGTTCACATAACACTAACATACCACTTGATTCCTCAAAAGAATGGTGTATATATACAAGTCAACTTCTAAAAACGCAAAAATTTAACACCTAATCAAAACATTTCCCTAACTCTAAATCTCTAAACCATGCCTAAATCAGGCATAACTGAACAAAGTAAAGATTCTATGAATTAATTACAAAGTTTTGAGAAATATTCATGACTTAATCACAAGGGACTTCTTTCAAAATAAAGCTTTAATCACTTCTTTCTACTTTCTTTCATGCAAACTTTATAAATGGTAAAATACTTCAAATTTTAAAAGTAGAGAGCATAAACGAAAATGGATCCAACTTCTTAAAAAGAAACTATCTTATTGGTGCTTAAAAGGGATAACATATCACAAATTTAATTAAATCATTAAAGCTTATTCAAAATCACACAACTTTAATGTTTATGTCTAACTTTCCAATCCCCAACTTTAATTCAGATATATATATATATATATATCTCATAATTTAGTGCACAAACAAAGGGAAGTCAAAGAGAAAGTTAAAATAGAACTTCCCTGATTTCTTAGTGTGTTCCAGATTTCTTAAATCCCTTCAGAATTCATTGATGATATCTTTAAATCAATGGATTCAATATTCCTTTATTTATTCACAGGTGCCTACATAACACTAAAAGAGACATAGCTAAAAAGAATTGAAATTGAAAATGCTTAGACATAAACTTAAATAAAAAGATAAAGTAAAGATGGTAAGTCGAGTTACCTCTTACCAAGCACTTGGATTTAAGCCTCCAAGGTAGCCTTTTGATGCAAGCTCAAGGTGGGTCCTCTAGAAAAGTAATTTGTTTAACAGAATCCTCTTCTTTCATCTCATAAAAAGGCTTAAGCATGTGTCCATTTACTTTGAAGGTTTTCCTTCTTCTCCTCTAACTTCAATTACCTCATAGTGTGATATTCTTGTTATTATATATGGTCCTATCCATTTCAACTTAAGTTTGCTAGGAAACAACCTTAATCGACCATTATATAGGATAACTTTCTATGCAACTCCAAAATTCTTGAAGAGTATTTTCTTGTCATGCCACCTCTTCATCTTCTATTTTTAGATTCGAGCATTCTTGAAAGCTTCATTCCTAAGCTCTTCTAATTCATCCAACTGTAGCATTCGATAGTCCCCTACTAAATTTTTATCAAAGTTTAGGAATTTAATTGCTTAATAAGCTTTGTGCTCGATCTCATTTGGTAGATGACATGCTTTCCCATAAACCATTTGATAAGGGGACATCCTTATGGGGTTTTTGTAAGCTATTCTATAAGCCTATAATGCATCATTCAATTTTTAAGCCCAATCGTTTTTGGAAGTGTTGACATTTTTTCCCAAAATTTACTTTAATTCTTGGTTCAACAGTTCAACCTATCCAGTTGTCTAAAGATGATACGGTAATGCCACCATGTGTTTAACCTCCTACTTATCTAATAAACTATTAACTTGATTGTTATGTTAATGTGTTCTACCATCGTTGATTATGGTCGTTGGTATACCAAAACATGTAAAGATGTTTTTCTTAAGAAACTAAAGGATGTTTCAAAAGTTGTTAGTAGGTACGGTAGCTACATCTACCCACTTTGAAACATAGTCCACTACCACCAAAATGTATTTCTTAGACATTGATGAGTAGAATGGCCCCATGAAGTCTACTCCCTAAACATCAAACTTTTCAATGACAAGAATCCCTTGTTGTAGCATCTCATTTTGCTTTGATATACTCCCTTTTCTTTAACAACTTGAGCACTACATAATGTACTCTTTGTAATCAACAAAAATAGTTGGCTAGTAAAAACCACATTACAAGATCTTTGCTGCCGTACAATATACTTCAAAATGTCTCCTTGTAGGTTCCACATGATAGTGAGTAATAATGTCATATGCTTTTATTAACACCTAATCATTAGGTATGCACAACAGATATGACTCTTCCCAAAAATAGTTCTACACCTCATTCAAAAATTTTCTCTTTTTGATTTTAATCTAAACCCTATGGCTTAATCCCTCCAACCAAATAGTTGACTATGTCTGCATAATAAGACAATTGAGTTGAACCAATCATGTCTAGTTGCTCATCTAAAAAGCTTTCATGAATAGGCTGGTTACTTTCACTAGTGGTGATTCGTGACAAATGATCCACTACTGGGTTATCACTACCTCTCCTATAATTGATATGCTAATCAAATTCTTATAATAGGAGAACCCAATTGATTAGCCTTGGTTTAGCATTTGGTTTATTCTATAGATACTTTAAAGGTATGTGGTTTATGTATATTATAACCTTGGATCATATCAAGTACGATTGAAACTTATCACATGAGAATACTACTACAAGCAGTTCCTTTTTAGTGGTTTCATAATTTTTTCAACATCATTAAGCATCTTGCTTACATAGTAAATTATTTGGAAAACTTGTTTTTCCTTTATCGTAAAACTCTACCAACAATAATGTTGCTCACATCACACATGAGCTCAAATGGTAATATCCAATCAAGAGCTACTATGATTGTTGCTATCAGTAATTTTTCATTCAATATCTTAAATACATTCATACATTCAAAATTGAAATCAAAAGGTACATCTTTTGCTAGAAAAGCACATAGTGGTTTTGAAATTTTGGAGAAATCCTTGATAAATTGACAATAGAACCCCACATGACCAAGAAAACTTCTAATCCCCTTCACATTAATGGGTAGAGGTAGCTTAGCAATCACTTTCACCATTGCTATATCTACCTCTATCCCTCATTTAGACATTTTATATCCTAGTACAATTCCTTCTTATATCATGAAGTGACACTTCTCCCAATTAAGAACTACATGAGTCTCATTAAAACATTTCAAAATTGTAGCCAAATTCCCAAGACATTTCTTAAATGTTTCTCCATACAAAGAAAAATCATCCATGATTACATCGATCCCATGTTTGATCATGTCTAAGAATATTGACATGTGCATTGCTGAAAGGTTACTGGTGTGTTGCAGAGTCTAAATGGCATTCTTCTAAATGCAAATGTCCATGTAAAAGTTATCTTTTCTTGATCTTTGAGTTCTGTAGGGATCTAATTGTATCCTAAATTATCTATCCTAAAAGCAATAATATTCATGTCTTGCCAGTCACTTAACCATCTAATCAATGAATGGCAAAGGGAAGTGATATTTTCATATAACATCATTTAACTTACAATAATCTATGCACACTTGTCATCCTATCATAGTCCTTGTTAGGATTAACTCGTTCTTCTCGTTTCTCGCCACAATCATTCCTCCTTTCTTAAGGACTATTGGACAAGACTTACCTATTCACTATCCAAAATTGGGTAAATTATCCCTGCATCTAATAATTTTACCACTTCTTTTTTTACTCCTTCTTATACAATGAGATTAATTCGTCTCTATGGTTGTACAAGACGTTTACACTATGATTCAAGAAAGATCCTATGCATGCATAATGAAGGGCAAATGCCACATATATCTACTATGATCCAACCAGTAGCCTCTTTGTTCCCTTTTAGTGTCTAGCAATTTTTGCTCTTTTTCCTTTGATAAATCAGAGGCTACTATCACCAGCAAAGTTTCTTTTTCTCCTAAAAAGGCATATTTCATATTATCTAGCAACTATTTTAATTCCAACTAAGGTAAGATTTTAGTTGATGGTTAAGGTTTGTCCTTGTTAGGCTGAATTACTACTAGCTATATTGCTTCTAACCAAACTCTAGCTACATTTTCAACTTTATTCCCTTCTAGATCATCTTCCTCATCTATGTTACTATCACTATCACTCCATTCAAAGTCCTCTCTACACTTACCAAATCTTACTTTACTAGTATCCTCCTCTTATGGCTCTCCCATTAAATAGTCAATTAATTCCATAGCATGACAATCGTCAGCTCCTTATGGTAACTTCTTCACTCGAGGTACTCTAATTGTGATTTCTTCATTAAGTGCAGTTAATGTAATCTTTCCCTCAACATTTATCATTACTTGTGCAATGGCTATAAAAATCCTTCCTAAGATCAAAGGAACATTGTTATCATCATCCATATCTAGCACAATAAAGTCTATTGAAAACAAAGTTACCAACAGTCATAAGCATATCTTTAGCTATTCCTCAAGGATACTTCATGTTCTTATCTATTAATTGAAGAGTCATTCTAGTTGGCTTACACTCTTCTAATTCAAGAAGCTTGAACATAGAGTATGGCATTAGGTTAATGCTTACACGGAAATCACATAATGCCCTACTTTCAAATGCTTCTCCTATCATGCAAGGAATTATTAAGCTTCTATGGTCCTTCAACTTCCTTGGTAATTCATCTAACATGACAGCAAGGCACCTGTCGAGCCTGATTTTTTCTATTTCTTTTATTTAAAATTGATTTCTCATTTCTTGATTAATACCAAACCCTAACCCATTTAATATTAATCCTCGACTAAAGAAATTGAGAAATTCTGGTTTTTTATTGAAAATCATTTTTGGAGTCGCCACCCAACCGAAGTCGAGAAAAGAAAAAGAAACCGTAACCAATTGGGTGGATTGATTACGATTTAGCTACCGGTTTTTAATTTCAAATTTAATGAAGAACTAGAGGGTTCCGAATTCGGGGGCTAACCTATTAAACCCTAACGAGTGCCACTATCTATTTACCGAAATTAGAATTATTTTTCTAATTATAATATTTAAAAAATAAATAAATAAATAAATAAAATAAAAGAACCTAAGTTTCTATATATTTTATCGTCGCCTCGAAGGTGCCTATATACCCGCTAGTCGGGATCAGACGAACGTAGTTCTTTCAAAAAAAAAATTTAGGTTGTTGATTGATTTTAATTTTTGAAAATCGTCCGAGTTTACATTATTATCAATTTAATTTTTTCAAGAAAAAAAATTATAAATAAATAAATAAAGGGCCCTAACTCGTAAATGATCAAAAAGACTCCCTAAAACATTATAATCTTTTTTCATTTAATTAATTAGTTTTTCTAAAAAAAAAACAATTTCCTATATGAAGATTTCTAAATAAATTGGAAAACTAATTCTAAAGGAATCCTAAGCACATGTATATATATATATATATATATATATAAATATGCATCTACACTATTTCTATTCAACAATTATCCTCTTAAGTGAATTAATAACGTCAAGAAATATACCTAATATAAAAACTAAACTTAAAGATTTCCTAAACTAACGTATGTATTAAATCACTAAAAACTTAACAACATAATAATAATAATCAAATAATAAATAAATAAAATAAAATAAAAAAACTCATCAACTGAACCTGATTTGGCTATGTGGTGAAGGGGCTGCTACAAGTGTGGATGGGAAGACAACGGCTGCCACCGACATCCATGTTAGTTGAAGATTCAGGCGCGGTTCGTGCCTGCACTATGGGTTGGGTTAACTTGGCGCGTCCTAAAGTTTGCTGTGCTATAACGAGACGTTGGATTTCTACTACTGTTTGGCTATTATTCTGCTACTTTGTTGTTTTACTGCTATGTGGTTGTTGTTCTGCTGCGACAGGAGACAGATGGTGCACTGTGGACATTGGATTTCTGCTGCTGTTTGGCTACTGTTCTGCTCCTTTGTTGTTCTGCTGCTGTGTGGTGGCTGTTCTGCTGCGACAGGAGACAGACAGACTGCTGTTGCGCGTAGATTTGCTATAGAGTATTTCTAGTTCTAGAGCCTTTTTTCTGTTTCTGTTTCTGTTCCTGTTTCTATTTTTTTTTTTTTCCGACCGCGTGAAGTTTTTATATAGTCTAACCAAATCATATCATATTATATCTGATTCGTTAATTAAATTAGATTCAAATTTAATTCAAATCTGATTTAACTAATATTCATATGATTTGATTAGATATGAATCCAATTTTAAATCTTGCTTCTACAAAGACAGAAAAATAAAGACATAGGTGCCTGCTGAAACTCGAATCCGTGACCTCCAACTAAATCCACCCAAATACTCCGTTGCTTATCCATTAAGCCGTTGACTGCACCTTGACATTCATTACCAATAAATTATATTTAAACTATCCGATTCCCTAAAATAAAATTTTTAACTAAACTAAACTAAACTAAAATTATTCCTAATATAAATTACTTCCTAAAAATTTACGAAATTTTTATGATTTTTCCTTTTCTTATTTATTTGTTATTATTATTATTATTACTTTTTTTGTATTTTCATTATTTGTCAATTTTTTTTTTATCTCTTATTAATTTTTTTGTTTATTATTTTTGAATTAGGACCCTTTTTGTAAAATTAAAAATTAGGACTTTAGAGGGGCAAAAATTAGGTGTCTACAACTATTCCTCTTTGTAGTGAAGTTTGAGCAAAACTTTGCCACAAAGAGAAAAAAGACACCGTTTTTGCCTCAGAACAACTCTATCTTAAGGAATGTTAAGAAACTTGATGAGGGTCAGAATGACAATGGGAAGTGCCTTTGTGAATTGGCAAAAATCTCTAAAAAAGAATAACGAGAATCTTGGTCGTGCCCTGGATGAGCTGACTAACCAAGGCGGTCAAAGCGCCCCTTGAGCTGGCTAAGACCTAAAGAATAAAGAAAACTTGGTCATGCCCTTAATGAGCTGACTAACCAAAGAGGTCAAAGCGCCCTTTGAGCTGGCTAAGACCTAAAAATAATGAAGAAAACTTGGATCATTCCCTTAATGAGCTAACTAACCACGGCGGTCAAAGCGCCTTATGAGCTGGCTAAGACCTAAAAATAATGAAGAAGACTTGGATCGTGCCCTTAATGAGTTGACTAACTAAGGCGGTCAAAGCGCCCTATGAGCTGACTAAGACCTAAAAATTTGAAGAAGACTTGGATCGTGCTCTTAATGAGTTGACTAACCAAGGCGGTCAAAGCGCCCCATGAGCTAGCTAAGACCTAAAAATAATGAAGAAGACTTAGATCGTGCCCTTAATGAGCTGACTAACCAAGGCGGTCAAAGCGCCCTATGAGCTGGCTAAGACCTAAAAATTTGAAGAAGACTTAGATCGTGCCCTTAATGAGCTGACTAACCAAGGCGGTCAAAGCGCCCCTTGAGCTGGCTAAGACCTAAAAATAATGAAGAAGACTTGGATCGTGCCTTTAATGAGCTGATTAATTAAGGCGGTCAAAGTACCTCATGAGCTAGCTAAGACCTAAAAAAAATCTGAAGAAGACTTGGATCGTGCCCTTACTGAGCTGACTAACCAAGGCGGTTAAAGAGCCCCATGAGCTGGCTAAGACCTAAAAATAATGAAGATGACTTCGATCGTGCCCTTAATGAGCTGACTAACCAAGGCAGTCAAAGCGCCCCATGAGATGGCTAAGACTTAAAAAATCTTAAGGAAAACTTGGATCGTTCCCTTAATGAGCTGACTAACCAAGGCGATCAAAGCGCCCCATGAGTTGTCTAAGACCTAAAAATCTGAAGAAGATTTGGATCGTTCCCTTGCTGAGCTGACTAACCAAGGCGATTAAAGAGCCCCATGAGCTGGCTAAGACCTAAAAATAATGAAGAAGACTTTGATCGTGCCCTTAATGAGCTGACTAACCAAGGCTGTCAAAGTGCCCCATGAGCTGGCTAAGACCTAAAAAATCTGAAGGAAAACTTGGATCGTGCCCTTAATGAGCTAACTAACCAAGGTGGTCAAAGCGCCTTATGAGCTGGCTAAGACCTAAAAATTTGAAGAAGACTTGGATCGTACCCTTAATGAGCTAACTAACCAAGGCGGTCAAAACGTTTCATGAGCTGGCTAAGACCTAAAAAAATCTGAAGAAGACTTTGAGTCAGGATAGAGCTCCATGAGCTTACTAAATCCCTAGGAGAAATTTTGAGCCGGGTAACATTCTGTAAGTCATACTACTGGGAGTTTAAGAAACTCTGGATTAGGATTACACTCTATAAGTTGGCTAGCTCCTTAGGAGATTATAAATTGGGACTGTGTTTTGGGAGCCATCCGGAAGCTTAAGAAACTTTAGATTGGGATTACACTCTATGAATTGGCTAGATCCCTAAATGAAAATATGAATCTACAAGCACTCCATAAACTGATTGAAGCGCTAAAGAAGATATGGATAGGAACAGTGTACTATGAGTTGGCTATATCCTTGAGGAAACAAATAAAGGGTAAGCACCCTTTGGATTTGCTTAAGCTCTACTGAGAGTTAAAAGCAAACTGAGGAACATAGCCAACTAAAAAAAAAAAAAACTCTTGATTTGAGAAATTTACAAACAAGGAATTTGGTGAATACTATTTATAACATGAATTGAAAATTTGGCTACTATGGATGAAATGGACTAGAAAATGAATGGAAAAACTTGTAACAAACCTCCACTTTCTCTCTCTCCTTTTCATGTCTTTTCATTTTCTTTTTTTCCTCTTTTTCTATGAAAGTCTGCTAATGGATATAAATTCCTATTTAAAAGGGAAACGCTATAATCATGTAGTGTATCTCATATCCACCCTAGTTTGTAACCTAGAACAATGAGCTTCTTAGGTAGGCCTTAAACATTCATTTCATAAGAAAAAGGTAACTCACGATTAGTTTAGTCAAAGAGGACTTCCTTACGCACTCTCGGTCTAGATGTCACTCTTGACTACTATTCTGAAAATTACAGTCCAATTTGCAAGTGATACGCTTTGATCGATTTGCAAGTCTTTTTGGGTTCAGTATTGTAAATTTGGCTTTTGGTCAAATGCTTTCAAGAGAAGTTAATTGAGAGGGCTTATTTAAAAAAAAAAAAAAAAGTGCTTTCATCTAACCCAGGGGGTACAAGTCAAGAATCCTTAGGAATGAACTAGATGTGCGCTTGCCCCAGTTTCAAAGATAATTTTTATCTTAGATAAATTATTTTTCAAAATTGGAAGAGCTTTGAGTAGGGAGGTATTATGGGTGGGAAGGTCTTGTGTTTGAGAATTAAGTGGGTATAAAGGGTTTATGTTTATGATTTGGAGTGTGATTTTAAACTGAATATGGAGTTTTTGGTTTGCGGTTGAAAACATTATCTTGAATGAATATGAGGTTTTGTGTTTTTGGTTAGGAATGCAATTCAAGGCCTTTTGTTTTTAGAGCAACTTAGGCCTTCTTTGATTGGGGATTTGCTCAAGCCGAATATTTGGGTATTTCTTCATTTTCCTTTTTCTTAGTTTTTTCTTTTTTCTTTTTTTTTTCTCTTTTTCTTTTTCTTTTCTTTTTTTTTTTATTTTTTTTTTCGTTTCGTTTCGTTTCGTTTCGTTTCATTTCTTTCTTTTCTCTCCCCAAAAATAACTATCTCTTTTGTCAAGTTTTTGTCTTTGGATGAATCAAAGCCCTAAATCCATAGGTATAGGTTCAGAGTGCATTGGCATAGGCAAGGTATATGTAGCCTTTAGGGTATTTGGAAAAAATGTTAGCTCTTCTTCAAAGAAAACAATTTATCGAAAACAAAAATTATCCTTGAATTGTTATTACTAGGGTAAGCACAAATCATTTTTATCCTTTTCTCCTAATTAATGACCCTAACCTCCGAATTGCCCCACTGTAGGGTAGTTCTTGACAGGGTTTACATTTGAAATGACTCCGGATCAGTCCAATGGGGTTATCAAAGGATAATTGTGTTTGGGATTTGAAAATGAATACTTAACTTCATTTCGATCTACGTATCAAATTCAAAATGGACCTCCTTTAAGGAATGAGTCCAAAATATCCTCACTATGATGTCTCTCAACTCTCAAAGTGTTTAAGGGTTAGTGTATAGAATATAGCTCACCTCTTTTCATTCAAAACTTTTTAAAAGTGAGTTACCAATTCCTTACATAAGGATGAATTGACCTTAAGGTGATGACGGAACTTACTCCCCCTATTCCTTGGAACATGCCCCGATTGTGAAATTTCAAAGACTAAATGGCCCATGCCCCAGACTTATAGGTCTTAACGCCCTTAAGCTTCCAGATCTGATTTTGGGTTAGGTTCTTTAAAGTTCAAATAGGCTGAAACTGACAACTTTTGAAGTAGAAGGGACTAATGATTTGCCCTTTTTGTTTGTATCAGAGATCAAGCTTAGGATAGTGTTTCATGGCTTTATGTTTTGACTCAGTTCATGGTTTGGACTCGATAACTCAGGGGTTTTGAGTTGGTTGAATCATCTCGATAGGCTAAGGTTCGGGTTTGGTTAGTTATTTTCTCGGGCCAAGTGGGTCTGTTTAGGTTATCTGCCTTAATGGGCCAAGTGATTGTGTTTATCCCGAACCCTAAAAGGATTTGTAACCGTTAGCAACTTTCTTTCTTTTTCTTTTCTTTCCTTTCCTTCTTTTTTCTTTCTTTTCTCCTTTTTTTTATAGAAAGAGAGGAAATGTGAAGGCTTTCATGTTACAGAGCCCAAGTGATGAGATTGTAAATGGATGATTATGGAGGATTGCTTTCATAGAATTCTATATACAAGCTTATACAATTTATCATTACTAAGGGTCTATTTATAAGCGAGGAATTCTGAAGAATAAAAGACTAAACAAAGAAAATATCTAAATCTTATTCATTCTAAACGAAGAAAGCTATTTGCAAAATTATAAATTTTCCTAAAAGAATGAATATTTCTGGTCAGTAGAATACTAGGCACAATGATAACTACCTATTATTTTACAGGTTTAATTCTTTTCATTTTGTTTCTTTTTTTATTTTTTTTATTCTTTTTGTTTTGTTTTCTATTTACTCCATGTGGGTTGGGCTCAATTGATGTGGGCCTAAAGTGATATATTCGAGCCCTAATAGATGCACTAAAGCCCTCACTATAGTAATATTTATAAGGCTCTTCTATAGGGGCAAGATGAGCCCAATCTTGTTCCATATAAATTCTTACTAATTTGAGCTAAAAATTTAGAACCATATCAAGAAGATCTTTTAAGGCCAATGAGGTGGGTAGACGTGGATCTGTTTAGAAGCCACTTGACTCGATCTAGCCATAATTGATCAAAATCAAAATTAAAATTACAACATAATCTAAAGCTTACATAAAATTTTACAAATTATTTACAAGGAAATATTACAATTACAATCACAACTTCACAACTACCATTATCCATTTAGGTTTACCACATCATAAGTTCTTACAATTTTTTTTTAAAAAAGGTTTTGTGTAATGCAAAAGGGTGGGTTCTAGAGGTTCTCAAATTCTGCAATCACTATGTTTTTTCAAAGCAACGATTCTGTGGTCGCATTTGAACTTGAGTGGGGTAACCTGATCGGCCTTGGAAGGTGGTTACCCCACAACATTCGAAACTTACACAATGGCCCTCCTCCTAAGGTCTTAAGACGGCTTGGTTCTGATCGTGTCTAACATGCGTTTATGATGCAGGAAAGAAAAGAAAAGAAAATTAAATTAAATAAATAAAAGTAAAAAAAAAACGCCAAAATTCCCCCTTAAATAAACTGCCACAGATAAAAAAAATGTTAGCAAAAACAAATAAACAGATACATAAAATAACATGCCTAAGTTCTTATTTTTTTTATTATTTCATTTTTTTTTTTTGAAAAATAATCCTACTTTCGGCAATTTCTAGTGGCTAGCCCTCTAGCGGTCCCCAGTAAAGTCGCCAAACTGTCGAGCCTGATTTTTTCTATTTCTTTTATTTAAAATTTATTTCTCATTTCTTGATTAATACCAAATCCTAACCCATTTAATATTAATCCTCGACTAAAGAAATTGAGAAATTCTGATTTTTTATTGAAAATCATTTTTGAAGTCGCCACCCAACTGAAGTCGAGAAAAGAAAAAGAAATCGTAACCAATTGGGTGGATTGATTACGATTTAGCTACCGGTTTTTTATTTCAAATTTGATGAAGAACCAAAGGGTTCTGAATTTAGGGGCTAACCTATTAAACCCTAACGAGTACCACTATCTATTTACCAAAATTAGAATTATTTTTCTAATTATAATATTTAAAAAATAAATAAATAAAATAAAAGAACCTAAGTTTCTATATATTTTATCGTCGCCTTGAAGGTGCCTACATACTCGCTAGTCGGGATCAGACGATCGTAGTTCTTTAAAAAAGAAAAAAACTTTAGGATGTTGATTGATTTTAATTTTTGAAAACCGTCCTAATTTACATTATTATCAATTTAATTTTTTCAATAAAAAAATTATAAATAAATAAATAAAGGGCCCTAACTCGTAAATGATCAAAAGACTCCCTAAAACATTATAATCTTTTTTCGTTTAATTAATTAGTTTTTCTAAAAAAAACAATTTCTTATATGAAGATTTCTAAATAAATAGGAAAACTAATTCTAAAGGAATCCTAAGCACATGTATATATATATATATATATATATATAAATATGCATCTACACTATTTCTATTCAACAATTATCCTCTTAAGTGAATTAATAACGTTAGGAAATATACCTAATATAAAAACTAAACTTAAAGATTTCCTAAACTAATGTATGTATTAAATCACTAAAGACTTAACAACATAATAATAATAATCAAATAATAAATAAATAAAATAAAATAAAACAACTCATCAACTGAACCTGATTTGGCTATGTGGTGAAGGGGCTGCTACAAGTGTAGATGGGAAGACAGCGGCTGCCACCGACGTCCGTGTTGGACAAAGATTCAGGCGCGGTTCGTGCCTGCACTGTGGGTTGGGTTGACTTGGTGCGTCCTAGAGTTTGCTGTACTGTAACGTGCTGTGAGTGCTACGAGAGAGGGACGAAAGCTGTTGGCTTCTGCAGTGAAGAGTGCTGTAGCAGATGGTGCACTGTAGACGTTGGTTTCTGCTACTGTTTGCTACTATTCTGCTACTTTATTGTTCTACTACTGTGTGGTTGCTGTTCTGCTGATCTGTGGCTACTATTCTGCTATGACAGGAGACAGACAGACTGTTGTTGCGCGTGGATTTGCCGTGGAGTATTTCTAGTTCTAGAGCCTTTTTTCTGTTTCTGTTTCTGTTCGTGTTTCTATTTTTGTTTCTATTGTTTTTTTTTCGGACTACGTGAAGTGTTTATATAGTCTAACCAAATCATATCAGATCATATCTAATTATATATGATTCGTTAATTAAATTAGATTTAAATTTAATTCAAATCTGATTTAACTAATATTCATATAATTTGATTAGATATGAATCCAATTTTAAATCTTGCTTCTGCAAAGACAAAAAAATAAAGACATAAGTGCCTGCTGAGACTCAAACCCGTGACCTCCAACTAAATCCACCCAAATACTCCGTTACTTATCCATTAGGCCGTTGACTGCACCTTGACATTCATTACCAATAAATTATATTTGAACAATTCGATTCCCTAAAATAAAATTTTTAACTAAACTAAACTAAAATTATTCCTAATATAAATTACTTCCTAAAAATCTACGAAATTTTTATGATTTTTCCTTTTCTTATTTATTTATTTATTATTATTATTATTACTTTTTTTGTATTTTCATTATTTGTCAATTTTTTTATTTTTATCTCTTATTAATTTTTTTGTTTATTATTTTTAAATTAGAACCCTTTTTGTAAAAATAAAAATTAGGACTTCAGAGGGGCAAAAATTAGGTGTCTACAGCACTCCTTAGAGAGCATCATCACTTCCTTCTCTACCTTCCTTTTCCACGTTAAAATTTCCTTCACGAATTTTGCACTTGAGGGCATCTGCTTAAGAGCCTCAAAAAGGGGTACATTAATATGCAACTGTTTAAATGTTTACAAGAATTACATAAATTGTTAGTTTAGTTTTTGTTGTTTCTATCTAGCTAGGAAGGGTATTGGAGGGCTATAAATACGTAGTTCAGGTTCTTTCTTAAGGGAAGAGTCATTTCTTTGTTTCTCCTTTTCTTCATCACCTTTTCCGTTGCTCTCCTAGCTATAGATTCCCTTTCAAGGCATGGTCATTTAATTTCCCTTCCACTTCTTAGCCGAATTGCCTCAACTTTGTTAGGTGACTACTATTTGCTTCCCACCATAGTGTCATTTTACTTGAGTGAATGTAGCACCTCTAAGAGTTCCCTAAGCCATTCTTCTAACTACAAATGTTTCATGTTGTAATACCTTAAGATTTCGAGCCAATTCAATTACCCTAGGATTCATAAATTTAGGGTATCGAACTAAGTTATCCATTTTATTTCAAACTTCACAATAAAATTAGAAAAGTTAAACAAAGTAATTTAAGTAAATTCAATTTCTTAAAATAAGTTATATAAAAATATTAATTTGAGAAAAACATTAATTTATCGATAAAGCTAATAATCATAAAATTCGAGATTTTAAATATAACAAGATATTAGAAATAAGTTAATTAACTTTCAAAAAATAATCAATGACGTTGAATTATACATAATATACATATATTTACATGTGATATACATTATATGTATTAAATATATACATATAATAATAATGAATTATTAAAATTAGGTAAAATAATGTAAAATAATAGAAAATGAATAAAAAAATTGAATGAATGAGTCACCTAATGATGTGTAAACTCAGTATTAATTAGAAATAATAAGTCAATACTTGATTGATGAGGAGATGACACATGTCATTTAGGAAAATGGAAAATTGATATGTGTCATACATGTCTAAATTCTATTTAATTAAGCAAACTTCAAAAACTATAAATAGGACCTAAACCCCCAATTTCAATATTTTGGAATACTGAAAATAAAAGAAAATAATTTAGAAAAATTAGGAAAAATAAAAATAAAAATAGAACAAGAAATAGGGTCAGAATGGGTCTAGGGCGGTTCGTGTACCAAACCACAACCTGACTTAGACCAGCTTAGAGGTTTAACAAAGAGTGGTTGAAAAAACTTTTTAGACTAGGTCACCCATAAATTATTTAATTTTGTAAAAATATCAAATGTTACTGATTAATTATGAAATTTGGTTTTCTTGAATTATTTTAGGTTTATATTAATTTAGTAATTTTATTTTAATTAAATAATTAGTAGAAATATGGGTTCCTTGAGAAAATGCCCTCTTTGGTCGAAAATTGAATAAATTTATAAATATTAGATGATGTTGTATCAAGCTAAATTTTTTTATATAATACACCTAAAATATACATTTAATTTTGGTGATAATAATTTTCTAAATTAAGCGTGTTTACTATTTTTTATAATTATTTTGAATAAAACTATCAATTTTACTTAATTGTTGAAATAATTAGTTTTGATAAAATTAATGAATGAGCCTTACATGTTTAGAATTTTGGATTTTTACAATGATATTTGGAATATTTAATTTTTATCTCACACATAAAGTTATTTATTTTCCCTAATTTTTCATAATTTCAAGCTAAAATCATTATTTTCATAAAAATAGATAATAGCTAGTTTAGTATAATTCATGATCAATAATTAAAATAAATATTTTTGTGACTTTATAGGATTTTTCATGAAATTAATCAAGCTCATATACTATTTATTACTTATTTTCCTAATATAAGCTTATATATTGGCTTAATATGTAATATAGTAATTAGTACTAGTAAGATATTTGTCAAATTGACATAAAATGAACACAATGAGGTATATCAAGGGTTACTAGACTGGATAAGTTTAGAAAATGTGATTTTTAGGGTTTTCAATTCAATACTAAAGCTTATTCGAGTCAATTATGGAGTTTAAGTAGCATACGGTCAAGTTATAATGAAAAATGGGTAATTTTGGACTATTGAAAATATTGATAGACTTAGTTTTTAAGATATCTCAATAGCAATCATGTCAATATAAAGTTTGCTGAAATCAGATAGGGAATGAGTAAGATACGATTATATGAAGTTTAAAAACGCAGAAATGAAAGTTTATAACAGTTCGGGTTCGACCCATACTTGATTTGAAGATTGTGTTATATTTTCATAGGTGTGATAAATAAGAAAGGACTAGGTAGCTAAGTTTAGGATTTTGCACTATTACTGAGTCCAAGTAAGTGGATCTAACCCATGCTTAGAGGAAATACATTGCTATTCATAACACTGCGTACTGTTTGATGCTATATTGATTAAATATGGACATATCATGAGTGAACTGATATGCTACTATAGTAGATATTGATGTGATGATTTTGAATGACAGTAACTGTATCTTGGTTAAACTATTATACTGCTATGTTGGGTGATGATTTGTGCTTACGAATGATTGTACTAACTAAGGAAGTTGAGTGATTACTAGCTCAATCTTCTAGGTGTTCACCTAAGTGAACCCTAAGTAAGATATTAGAATTCTACTATAGAGAGTTTGAAAACTAGAATCAAATAACTAGGTCAAATAAAACTTAAAGATTGATTGTATTGATTAATATTCTTAAGTTATTATTGCATATCATGGCATGGTATGGCACAAAAAGGGACATACGAGTCAAAACTTTTAGAATGAGGCTTCCAAATGATCATAGAAAGAATATGGCTTTGTGAACTTAGTTTTTGGAAGCATATAGATTGCATTGCCCGAACATTATGACTATTTTGATAGTCAAATTTAGTAGACTACAATGTATAGTATAATTTGGTAGTGTTGCCACTTTGATTTGGTGAACTATAGTGTATAGTTTAATTTTGCAAAGCAAAGTTAAGGGTCCTACTCCATAACAGCTCCTTGTTAACCTTTTTGAAAATGGTAGACTACGTGTGTAGTCCAATTTGGTAAGGGTCCTACTCTAAGACAACTCTTTATTGCCCATAGGTTCCTAGACTTTGTATCCAAATGCCAAGCTATGTCGACCAACCGAAAGAAGATTGGAAGGCACTAGATATCAGTACCGATGCATGTCATGTACATGAGAATAGCATTCTACATTACTAGTAGTAAATGATCGGTTGGGCGGATGCATATGTGAAGTTGAACCTGCAAGTTATGATTGAAATATTTTAGTTGTGATATGTTATATTGTCTATCATATTGTCTATATTATGTTGTTTGTTATCCATTCTTACTTAGCTTCAGTAGTTGAGGGGATAAAATGTTTTATCCTCGATTTAACTGTATTGTGAAAGGCCAAACACTAAGGGGGGGTATGTATACTGAGAACTTGAGTTATATTCAACGACTTTTGTATGGAACCTTTACTAAGTCAAGAATCCTATTATTGTGAAGATGATAAAGGAAAAAGTTAGTTCATGTTTTGATGTAAATATTATGTTAGATACATAAGTTATAACAGAATATCCAGCCGAACTCCAATGTAGCAACCCCTTTATCATCTAAACAATGTTGTCTTTTGATAAATGAATAGGTTGAGTTAAGTTTTCAACAAGTATTCATGTATGATGGTACATCCTATGCTAAGCCGAGATGTGACACATGTCATGGTTTTAAAGAAATTCATTCAAATATTTTTGAGGTTATTTCTTAATTTCTAAGCTACCCTTTGGAGATCGCTTAAGTAAGTCACTGAGTCAATCCATAGCTATGGTTTCCTTAACCTTGTTGAAGGATAACCTTAGCGATTTTCCAAATGAGTTTGCTAATGATTGCCTAGATGAAGCCTTAGGGCTATACTTCAATGTCCTTACTTACCCTAATTAAGGATAATTTTGTTTACCATAAGCAAACTCACACTTAGCACAAACCTCAATTGGTTGGACCTCTTGTATGCAAGCATACCTAACTTTGTTTTGGTTGTCAAACTACTCAAATAACCTTCCAACTTGTTCCTTTAGTCGGTTGAATTCTCCTTCAGTCGACTCCCTAGCAATGTTTCTCATATGAGCACGAGCTCTTTAATTCCTATCACTATATGCTATCACTTCAAGCAAGTCTCATGCTCCATTCTCTATTTTACTCAATAAACTACCTCAACAGTAGTATCTACCAGTAATCCATACTCATAACTAAGTCCATTATAAAAAGTCTACAATTGTTATCCTTTAGACATCCCATGGCAAGAGCATTATCTTAATATACCCTTAAATTATTCCTATGCTTCACTCAAAGGATCTCTTTCCCTTTTCATAATATCTTGAGTCAAAGGGTAGCGACTTTGTTCAATGGAAAAAAAAAATATGCAAGAAAACGAGAGACTAATTTCTCCCAAGTGTCTATATCTTGCCCTTCATACCATAAAACCAACTCCTTGCACTTCCTTTAAGAGAAAAGGGGAACAAATTCAATTTTAATGCATCCTTTAAAACTCCTTGATATTTGATTGTTGAGCATAATTGGTGAAACTCTTGAATATGCTCCTTTGGATCTTCATCTAGTTTTCCCTCAAACAGTCTATCTTGGACAGGTCTAAGTAACTCAAGTTTGAGCTTAAAGTTCATAGCTTGAATTTTAGGTAAGTTGAGGATTAGAGTTATGTTACGAATAGATGAGACTGAATATACTCAAAGTATTTTATTGTCTCCCATATCTACATACCTAATGTCTACTTCTTTCCACTTCGATTGAACTGCCAAACTATAGCTTGCAAATTTCAATGCAAAAATGAAAACAGTACACTTCCTAGCTCAACACAAATCAGCTAAGGACAAATTCAACACTTTTCAACAAAATCAACAAGAAAGTTTCAAAATTTACCTTCAAAGGAACCCAATTTGACAACATACTAATAAAATCAGCTCAATTAAACAAGAAAATAAATAAAGATTGCAACTATAACAACTAAAATACTCAAATTGAACAGAATTTAAACTAAGCTACCAACAACACTATGCTATACTAAAGCTACACTAGGGCTTAGTCTTCTAGTCCCCAGTTAATTTGATATTAGCACAATTGCCTTCTCCCTAGCAATAGCGCCAAAAATTGATAGGACAATCGAATGAACACTGGAGATTTTTAGACACAAATTTTATAATTGGAAATTTTTGAAACAATGTCAAACTGTTAACGAACTAGTGTACCAAATCATCTGCAATAATAATACTAGTAAGTATTAACCAAGTCAAATTCCCAAGAGAGAAAGACTCGTCTAATTACCAGATTCTAGTTGCTACTCTACTCTAAGCGAATCAAATGTTGAATTAGGATTTGTAGTTGAAATTAAAATGAAAGGAAAAAGTGACAGTTAACATAAATAATAAAGACATAGGTTTGGGACATGCTTTTAAGGTAGAGATAAAGGTATGCCGTTATGATACTAGGGATGGTTTTTAACTGTGTTTTAATGGAACTCACTTGAGTTCAATCCCGGGTAAGGCACCTCACTCAACTATGTTAAGTAATCTAGTCGCAGGAATTAGGTGGTCAATCTCCTCTGTGTCTCATAACCAGTCCTAACTCACTAAGACTACATAACACATAGTGAATTCAATGGGGAATACCTTATCTTTTCTCGGTTTCATAAGTGCAAGAACCCATTATCAATATTATATCAACTCAATGACTCAAATTGGGAATTACACAACTAATCTCCTCTCGATCTCATAATTATGCAAACCCCATAAATTCTCAAGGATACTTCTTAGGACTAATCTCCTCTCGGCCTCATAAGTATGAGGAAACCCATTGAAAATTTCATTAAAAATCACCTCAAGAAGTCTCAAAGTAATATCAATCATCAACATCCCATTTAAGCACACATACCTATATCATGATTACAAGGTTACACCATCTAAACATCGACATATTCATAAACCCAATACAACCTACTTAGTCACACATAATATCAATAATGGTAGTAATAAAAGATGGGAAAATAGCATTGCTGCACATTCTATTTATGTACCAACCAATCGGTGCTAAAGCTACTAAACGGTCATTATGGTTGAATCCATTACTACACTATCTATTTATGACACCGGCCTCTCCAGCAATTGGTCACTTAATAGGTCGCCTCATCCCTAACACTTCAGGGCTTAGATAGATTGATTTACCATAATAATAAATAGAGTCAATGGTGACTCTACCATGATTAATCCTTCCTAAATGCAACATACAATTGATCGGTAGGCCAAATTTATCAGCGCCCTTCACTTTAGCCTCCTTGATTAAATGGTAGGGGTTACTAAGACCATGTAACCCCTGTATACCTATACTTGGGATATAAACTAAGTCAAATTCATGTAAAAATAATACTCTTTCTTCCATTGTTAACAATTTTGCATAAGTTGGTTCTTTTTGTGCATAAACTTCAATTTCATGAAAAATTAACTAAACTTTATAAGAAACTAAGCACAAACACAAGTATTGAAGTTAGAAAAATCTCACATTTTGAGCCCTGATTAGGTGCTTGTCTTCTTTTTTTTCAAATGAAAAATAATGGTGAATAAATATGCAATACCAACCAAATTGCTTCTATATCCCTAAAAAAAAATTGCAAAAATCATAATTGTCAGAGTATAATCAAATCAGCTTAAATCCAAAACTTTTTATAAATTTTCATTCAATAGAATATCACTCTAATCCTCTCCTATAGTCATCTTAATAAGAATCAAGCTATTCATCCTTTGACCCGTAGCCAAGCCCAAAGACTAAAGGGACTGGCAAAGCGAATACTCCTACTCCAACCAACTCCTACTAAAGTTAAGTATCTCTTTGTCAATCTACTCTGCATGTCTAACCAAATGACTGCCCATCTCTTAGAGATTGTATATTAAATAGCAGATTACCGAGATATCTACCAAGCCTTGCACACTTACTTACTTATGCCTGAGCTAACCACTTACTCAACATTACCTTTGCCAAGAGGCCTAGAGGGAGAGCCCGGACTAATCCTCAGTTACCCCTACTCGGATAAGCAATTTGATCGTACTCTTTTATCTATATCCTCCAATGGCCTCACCAATTCATCTCTGCCACATGTATAGGACCTCGTATAGAATCTATTACACTAATTATTGTTTTCTTGAATATTCATTTTTACCCTTTGTATTCCTTGTACATTACTTCTTTAGGCAATACCCTTTTAGGTAAGTTGCCTTAACTTATCGGGTATAAATACCCCTGTACTTGTAACTAGAATGAGATTTACCATTAATACACTGAATATTCTTCCTCTTGTAAACACGGATTGTTTACTTTCATTGCACTCTTATTTTAACCCTTAAGTAAGTTAGGTGGCGAGTAACCTCACTGGACCGATTCGTACGTCATATTAAGTTGTGCCATAAGTCCTCAAAAGTTCTATTGGTACGTCATATTTTTTAAAAATTTTTTATAGGTTTTGCTTATGTTTCATTTACTTTTTCATTCTTTCATGCATTCCCCTATCACCCTTTTTCAAGCTTTCGACAAGCTTGGATCTATCCATACAACCGGCCTTCTCTATTCTTGGCTATGATTCACATCATCTTGGTATCAAAGTAGATGTTTCACTTGAATTGTAATAGATTGTTTCAAAGTTATGTCTATACTCTATTTTGTGTGTGTGAAGTAGAGCAAGTTACTATGTTCATTTAATTGCTATATTTGTTGGTTATTAAATTTCTAGTTTGCGGAAGTGTTTACTGAAACACCTAATTGAAGAGTTTGAAAATTAAAATCTATTAAAGAAAATATCAAAACCAAGTGTTAATGTTGGTGTTGGAGATGACAACAGTGGAGTTGTCTACTTTGGCCAATAGTCTTAGGGTACCCTTAGGAGCATTAACGAGAGACTTGATAAGGTGGCTAACCTCTTAGTGAATTTAACCTAAGCTGTTCATACGTTGTCTTATTGACCTATTGAAGCAACGCATAGTACCCTACAAGCAACCCAACCTGAGAGAGGTTAGAACTTAGCTCGACAAGTTCCAGGTAGAAGAGTAGGTAGATGAGTAAGGAGAAGAATTAACTTAGGAGATCTGGGAGAAGAGGATGAGGAAAAGTATTACGAAGAAGAAGAGTGAGTTCAAGCACTTAAAGCCTCTGAACATATGAGGCTTCGGATTCTGAGCTTCAATAGGTTTAAAAGTGTAGATGAATATATAGAGTAGGAAGAGAAGGTAAAGTATGCATTTGACCATTACCAATATGAGGATTACGAGAAAGTGACAAACTGCTACTGTTGAGTTATTTAGATATGCCACTATGTGGTGGAAGAATTTCTAGGCTATGAGGAGACGAGAAAGATATAGAAAGATTAATACTTAGCCTGAGATGACGAGAATACTAAAAAATAGATTTATGTTAGCTACTTATCTGCAAGATACTTTTACTTAGCTTTAAGAGCTAAGACAATAAGGCCAATCTATTGACAAGTATGTCCAAGAATTGCAAACGCTTATGATCCGCTGTAATGTAGAGGAATCGTTAGTACAAATAATCTTTAGGTTCCTTACTAGATTGAGAGGTGACATTCAAGACATTGTGGAAATCCAATGATTCATCATAATAGATGAAGCTACTCGAATAGCTCAATGAGTAGAGAGGTAGAAAAGAAGCTAAGTACTAACCAAATTGCCAACTAGCCAACCTGAATAGGGAAGTCATCGAGCTCAGTTAGGTACTAAGTCAATCTAAAAGGTAGATGTCCGAGTCAAGTAAAAGGGCTGACCTAACAGTGACGTGCCAACCCAAAGTTATGAGAAAGGGCAAGGATTTTGTAAGAAGACAAGCTAGATCAAGTGCTTTAAGTGCTAAGGGTTTGGACATATGACTACTCAATGCCCAAACCGAAGAACTATGGTCATCAAGGGAGATATCTTAAAGTAAGAAGTGGAGAGTACTGATGAGGAACCTGAAGAGGAGAGCCCTGCCAAGAAAGAAGTTTCTCATGATAATGAATAGATTAAGGAAGATGTGTTTATTGAGGACTTGGATCAATTGATCTTGGTTGTCCGATACATAATGAACTTTAAACCCTCGTGTGAGGAGGAGCAAAGGGAGAACTTACTTCATATCACCTGTAAGGTGAATGATCAAGTAAGTGCACTAATTGTTGATACTGGAAGTTATACCAATGTAGCATCAACTAATTTGATTACAAGGTTAAAGTTGCTAACTATTGTACACTTGAGGTTATACAAATTGCATTAGCTGAGTGAAAAGGGAGCGCTACATGTCACTTGGCAAGTACTACTGCCAATCATAATTGGAAATTACTCCAACAAGATTCTCTATAATGTGCTGCCTATGTGCACCTCACACGTATTGCTTAGCCAACCATAGCTATTCGATAGAAGAATTATCCATGATGGATATAGGAACACATATATATTCGAGAAAGATGGCCAAAATATTACACTAAACCTGATGTTATCGAATGAAGTTAATAAACTATAGGCTAAACTTGCTCGTCGATCAAAAAAGACTCTAATGATGAGTAAAGCTGAGCTTTGAGAGGCCATCAATGCCGACAAGTCGATCCTCATATTAGTTAGACATCTATTAGAGCTAAAGGAGCAGGGTGAACTACCCCTAGAATTAAGAAAGTTGCAAGACAAATATGCCAATCTATTCTTAGAGTAGTTACTCGAGGGATTGCCCCCAATCCAAAGCACAGAACATTGCATCAACTTAATACCCTACACCACCTTACTGAATAAACCAACCAATCAAATGAGTCCCAAATAAGCTTCTAAGCTCCAACAACAAGTCAATGAACTATTGGAGACAGGTCATGTTAGGGAAAGTCTTAACCCTTACGCTGTTTTGGTGCTTCTAGTGCCAAAAAAGAATGGAACCTAGCGAATGTATGTTAATAGCCAAGCCGTAGACAAGATCACAATCAAATACAAGTATCCTATCTTGAGATTAGAAGATGTGTTGGATAAATTGAGTGGAGCCAAGATCTTTAGCAAGATCGATTTGAAGTCTGGCTAACATCAAATTCGCATGAGGCCAGGAGATGAGTAGAAGACTACATTCAAAATTCGGCATGGACTCTATGAGTGGATAGTCATGCCATTTAGCTTGTCGAATGCCCCAAGCACTTTCATGTGACTGATGAACCATGTGCTAAGAAATCTAATGAGGAAGTGTGTCACGGTGTACTTTGACAACGTCTTAGTATACAGTGCCAACATATCAAGTCACTATGAACATCTCCATACTGTAACGAATATCCTCCTTACTAAGAGATTTTTCAGCAATTTTAAGAAATGTTGCTTTTGCCATTGCTAAGAGGAAGTGGTATTCTTAGACTATGCAATAAGTGGAGGAGGTTTATGGGTAGATGATGAGAAGATCTGAACAATCGTCGAGTAGCCGACTCCCATGACTCGTGCTAAAGCTAGAAGTTTTCATGGACTGGCTTCCTTCTAAAGAAGATTTATAAGGAATTTCAGCACCCTTGCCGCACCCCTTACTAAGCTGATAAAGAAGAAAACCGAATTTAAATGAGGAAAAAAGGAGGAGAGAAGTTTTACTAAAGTGAATGAAAATTCAACTTCCGCCCCTGTATTAGTTTTACCTGACTTCGAAAAGGTATTTGAACTGGAATGTAACGCATCAGACAATGGAATAGGCATTGTCTTAATGTAGAAAAGCCGACCAATTACCTACTACAATGGAAAGCTCAAAGGACCTTAGCTAAAGTACTCTTTGTCTGACAAATAACTCTTGGTGCTAATCCGAGCACTGTAAGTATGGTAGCATTATCTACTGTTGAGAAAATTTATCATCTATACTAACCATGAGTCCTTGAGGTACCTCTGAAGTTAAACAAAGTTGTCAAAGCGGTAGGCGAGATGGGTCGAATTCCTTGAAGGATTTAATTTCGTAAGAAAATACAAACAAGAAAAGAGCAACATAGTTACAGATGCTTGTTTGAGAAAACATGCACTCCTTACCAAATTGCAAACGAGATTGTTTGGGTTTATAAGCATTAAGGACCAATATGCTAGGGATCCATACTTTAGACCCATATTGCGTGTTGTGTCGACAAGAGGACAGTAGACAAATATCACATAGAGGATGGATACTTATTCCAAGGAGGAAAATTATGCGCATAAACCTATTCACTAAGGGAATTACTAATCAAGGAAGCCCATAATGGAGGACTCTCCAAGCATTTTAAGGAGAAAAGGACCTATGAACTGTTGAATGGTCATTTCTTCTGGCCAAGAATGAGACGAAACTTTCACTGAGTTATAGAAGGTTGTTCCATGTGCAAGAGGGCTAAATGCCAAGCTGAGCAAGGGAAAGCAATGCCTTTACCTGTTCCAACGAGACCGTGGATTGAGTTGAGCATATACTTTGTTCTCAGATTTCCACGAACTGCTCAAGGTAAAGATTCTGTAATGATCATCGTAAATATGTTCAGTAAGATGGCACACTTTGTGCCTTGCTCCAAGACTAACGATGCTTCAACTATTACTTCTCTTTTTCTGCAGGAAATTGTTAAGCTATACAGCGTGCTGAGAAATGCAGTATTAGATAGAGAACTGATGGCCAAACAGAAGTAGTCGATCGTACTTTGGGATTGTTGCTCTAAGCTATAGTAAGCAAGAACTTAGCTGTAGTAAGCAAGAACTTAGCTGATTGGGACGTCTACTTACCAGTGGTTGAATTCACTTACAACTAAACAGTACATGACACCACTAAGTAGATCCCTTTTAAGGTTATCTATGGTTTTAACCCCAAGTTACCCCTCCATTACACCCCTGTACCTAAATCCAAGTAAGAAGGCCTTGATGCAAGAGCTTAAGCATAGTCTCTTCAATACATCTACAACAAAGTTACTCGACAGATAGACTAAGCTACTAGAAGAATACAAGAGAAGGCTAAGGGTAAGATGGCTAAACGATTCCAGCCAGCAGACTCGGTATAGCTTCATCTCATCAAGGAAAGGTTCTTAAGTAAGAGGAGGAACAAACTTTCTATAAGAGCTAAAGGAACCTTCAAAATCATCTAAAAGATCAATGACAACGCATATAAGTTTACCGACCTCAATCCATATCAAGCTGACAAAGAGCTAAACGAAAACCATTCAAATTTGATCCCAAATCTAAATTAACCCAGAAGGAATAATAAGGATCAGGCTACTAGGCCTTTGACTTATAGTCAAGTTCGAAGACTAAAGGGACTAGCAAGGCAAATCCTCCTACTATATCTGACTCTTGCTAAAGCCGAGTATCTCTTTGTCAATCTACTCTGCATGCCGAACTAAATGATTGCCCATCTTTCAAAGATTGTGTGCCAAATAATAGAATGCAGGGATATCTACCAAGCTTTACGCACTTACTCACTCATGCTCGAGCCAACCACTTGCTCGACATCACCATTGCTAAGAAGCCAAGAGAGAGAGCTCGGACTAATCCTCAATCACCCCGGCTCAAATAAGAAATCTGATAATACTCTTTTGTCTACATCCTCCAACAGCCTCACTAATACATCTCTACCACGTGTACATTATTATGCGTAGAATCTGTTACGCTAGTTATTGCTTTCTTGAATATTCATTTTTATTCTTTGTATTCTTTGTACATTACTTCTTTGGGCAATACCTTTTTTGTCTTTTCCCCTTTTAGGCAATTTACCCTAACTTATCGAGTATAAATACCTTATACTTGTAGTCGGAATGAGATTTACCATTAATATACGGAATATTCTTCCTCTCGTAAACATTGATTGTTTACTTTCATTGCACTCTTATCCTAACTCTTAAGCAAGACTAGGTAGCAAGTAACCTTACCGGACCAATTTGTGCATCATATTAAGTTATGCCGTAAGTTCTCAGAAGTTCCATTATTGCATCATATCCTTTAAAGCTATTCGTGGGTTTTACATACTTTTCATTCACTTTTTCGCTCTTTCACACAGTCCACATCACCCCTTTTCAAGCTTTCGATAAGCTTGGATCCATCCCCACAACCAGCCTTATCTATTCTTGGCTATGGTTCGCATCACATCTTGTACATCGTCCTCAATGTACAAATATGAACAATAAAAGCATAAAAATTATTGGGAAAAAGGAAAGAGAAAAAGATAAAAGAACTTGAAACTTCCCTAATTTAAGCTCAAACACTAATTTTTTTGAAATTGCCCTGTAAGAAGATTGTATCCATATAATTTGATGTCCTAAAGACCTTGCAAAATAAGACAATGCAAAACAAAGAATGATAAAATGCATGAAAGAAAACTAAAATCTAAAAAGTAAAAATAAAAATAAAATTTCCCATAAAACTACTCTTAACTATAAGCAAGAAAAATTCATTAAAAGTACCATAAAACTAGCAAGAATAATACTTTACTAACTATAAAATACATCAAAAATAAAGAAAAGTGCAAAATTAGCTAATACAAAATCTCATAATAGCACATCCTACAAATCCTTATTTCTTTCCTATCTCTTGACATGTTTCTTAAAAAATATAAGAAAATATAAGCTCATATCCCATGGGTAGGAATCAAACTATCAGACCTTTAACCTAAGCCCATGCGTAAGGTCTTGAGGGACTAGCGAAGTGAGTTCTACTGTTCCAACTAACACCTGCTAAGGTTGAGTTGATCCTCACTATCAACTAACTCCATATGTCAAGCTGAATAACTTCTCATCTCTTAATAGTCGAGTGTCGACCAGAAATATGCTCTACTGACAGTCTAACCCCTCACATGTTTGCTCGATCATAACCATATTGACTTTTAGCTTGATAGTATTAGTGCCAAGGACCCCAACTCACGTCTACACCTACATCTTCTTAGAAGGACCCCTAGGTCTACTTGGTACCTCTACTCAGCGACCTCCATCCTGACCATACCATTTGTCTATTTCTACCAAAAGCATCTCTAATGACCTGTTGCCACGTATTCAGTCTTACATAAAAGGATGTTGCTACACTAATCATTGATTTCTTTATTTTTCATTTGTACTACTTTATTATTCCTTGTGCATTACTTCTTTTAGGTAACACCCTTTTTGTCTTTTCCATTTTAGATAAAATGCCCTAACATTTCAAGTATAAATATCCTTGTAATATGTAGCCGCAATAAGAATCATATATCTGATATTGAATATACTTCCTTTCATGAGCTAAGTGTGCTTACTTTCCTCTTCTTACTCTTATCATAACCCTGAAGCAAGCCTTAGTGGTGAGTGACCTCACTAAGTTGCTCATGCATGATATCGAGTTAACTTTGTGAGTCTTAGGAGTTTCCTTAATGCATTATATCCTTAGAACCATTCGTGGTTTTGCCTGTTCGTCTCATTAACTTGTTCCAATTTTCGTATTTCATTACCCTTCATTTTAAGCTTGGTACAAGCTTAGACCCATCCCAATACTATAGCCCTTGTCTACTCTCAGTGCAATTTATCATATTGGTATCAAAGTAAAGATTCATTTGGGTAAGTTATGTTTAAGCTTTGTCCTGATTAATGATTGTTGTAAAAGTGTATTAGAATTACATAGAAGCTAGCTATGAGTGTTTAAGTAAGTAAAAGGTGTAATAGTTTACTGTAACTATATACGTTATACTATTTTGAACATATAAAACAAAGCAAGTTTCAATTTGGTTTATTGTTCTTTAGAGTAGTTGTTGTGTTTGCAGATTAGTTAGACATTCATATGGAAGAGTATGTATGAGTTGTTTGAGTTAGGAGGACGATCTCTATTGTTTTATGAATTACAAGATTAATTACTAAGTTTTGTCGAAAGTATAATAGATCCAAGTGTCAAAGTTAGTATTGGAGATGATAATAGTGGTGTTGTCCACCATAGATGACAACCCCAAAACACCCTTAGAAGTATAGATGAACAAATTGATGAGATGGCTAATCTTATAGCCAATCTGACCAAAGTTGTCCATGCATTGGCCTTTCAACCTACTGAGGCCATGCAGAATACTCCCCAAGCTACTCAACCTGCAAGAGGATAGATCCTAACTCGATAAGCTCAAGGTAGAAGAGTAAGAGGACGAGTATGAAGAAGGATTAACTTAAGTGGTATAGATGAAGAAAGAGAAGAAGAGTACAATGAGGAAGAGAAGTAAACTCAAGCATCTCAAGCTACCAACCATGTGAAGCTTCAAATTCCTAACTTCAATGGTTTTGGAAATGCTAGCGACTATCTAGAAGGTGAGGAATGCTGGTAAAAGAACTTCCAAATTATGAGGAAGCAAGAAGGATATAGGGAAGTTAATACTTAGCTTGGGATGAAGAGGATACTTAGAAATAGATTTGTACCAAATGCTTATTTATAAGATACTTTTGCTCAACTTTAAGAGCTGAGAGAAAGAAGAAAAACTATTGATGAGTATGTCTAGGAGTTTTAAATACTCATGATTTGATGTGAAGTAGATGAACCATTAGCCCAAATGGTATCTAGATTTCTCACTGGATTGAAAGGGGACATCCAAGATGTCATAGAGGTTCAACAGTTTACTTCATTAGATGAGGTTATAAGAATAACCCAACAAGTAGGAAGATAAAGGAGGAATAGGCCAAACCCACCTCTAATGAGTCGACCAGTCTAACCAGGTTAACCCACTCAAGGAAGTTACCTAGCTCGGTAAAGTGTCAAGCTGAGTAGAAGAATGGAAGTCAAAGCTAAACAAAAAGAGCAACCAACTGATAGTGACGTACCGCCAAGAACTTATGAGAAAAGATAAGGGTCTAGGAAGAATACAAGCCAAATAAAGTGCTATAAGTGCCAAGGGTTTGGACACATGGCCACCCAATGTCCAAATCAGAGAACTATGATTATCAAGGGAGATGCCTCGAAGATTGAAGTAAACAACACAAATGAAGAACCATAGAAGGGAAATGAAGTGGAGGAAGAGATTAAGGTTAAAGGCAAACTAGTTGAGGAAGATGTGTTTGCTAAAGATCTGGACAAGTTAACTTTAGTTGTCCGACGTAGAATGAGTTTGAAACCCTTTACTAAGGAAGAGGAAATAGAGAATTTGTTGCACATCACATACAAGGTGAATGGGCAAGTATGTGGGCTTATAGTAAACAATGGAAGTTACACTATTATCATGTCTACTAACCTATTTAAAAGGCTTAAGTTGTTGACTAGCCACACTCGAAGCTATATAAGTTACATTAGCTAAATGAGAAGGGAGCACTACATGTCACTCAACAAGTATTGCTGCTGATCTCTGTTGGAAATTATTTTAATACAATTCCCTATGACGTACTACCCATATGTGCATCTTATATATTGCTTAGTAAACCTTGGCTTTTTTATCAGAAGGTTATGCATGATGGATTCGAGAACACCTATGTATTTGAGAAGGATGGAAGGAAGATCACTTTGAACCCTATGACGCTAAGTCAAGTTAGCAAGCTACAAGCTAAACTTGCTCAAGGACCTAAGAAGACTTTGATTCTGAGTAGAGCCGAGCTCCAACTAGCTATTAAAGCCAACATGATGACTTTTCTATTGATTAAGTGACAGTTAAAGTTAAAGGAGCAGATTGAGCTACCCCTAGAGGTTAAAGTGCTACTAGATGAGTAAGCCTACCTATTTCCTAAACAGTTGCTTAAGGGGTTACCCCCTTTCAGAGGCATTGAACATTGCATTGACTTAATACCCAGTGCTAGCTTGCCAAACAAACTAGCTTATCAGATGAACCCTGAATAAGCTATTGAACTTTAAAGACAAGTCAATGTGTTATTGGCAAAAGGATATGTAAGGGAAGGTCTTAGCCCCTATATTGTGCTAATGTTCCTTATGCCAAAAAAGGATGATACATGGTGTATGTATATAGATAACAAAGCCGTGAATAAGATCATGATCAAGTACCGATATCCTTTCCCTAGGTTGGATGATAAGTTAGATGAATTGAATGGAGCTAGGCTCTTTAGTAAAATTAATCTGAAGTTTCGCTATCATCAAATCTGGATGAGGCCAGAAAACAAGTAGAAAACTGCATTCAAAACTAGGTATGGTCTCTATAAGTAGATGATTATGCCTTTTGGCTTGTTTTCCTCAAGTACCTCCACGAGATTGATGAACCATGTGCTAAGAAACCTAATTGAGAAGTGTATTGTAGTATATTTTAATGACATCCTTATATATAGTACCAACCTGCCAAGCCACTTTGAGCATCTCCATGCTATGCTTGATGTACTTCAAGCCAAGAAGTTATTTAGTAATTTGAAGAAGTGTTGTTTCTGCCAAGAGAAAGTAGTATTTCTAGGATATATAGTTGGTAAAGGAGGCTTATGAGTTGATGATGAGAAAATTTGAGCTATTGTTGAATGGCTAACTCCAACCACCTATATCGAGGTGAGAAGTTTCTATGGACTGGCATCTTTTTATTGAAGATTCATCATAAACTTCAGCACCATTGTTGCACCCCTTACTGAGATGAGAAAGAGGAATATTAAGTATAGGTGGGGCGAGAGAGAGGAGAGAAGTTTCATTGAAGTAAAGGCAAGATTGACTTCTAGTATTAGCTTTGCCTAACTTCAAGAAAAATTTTTAGCTCAAATGTAATGCATTAGGTATTAGGATAGGCACTGTCTTGATGCAAAAAGGCCGACCAATTACTTACCATAACAAGATGCTAAGGGCACCTCAATTGAACTACTCAGTGTATGACAAAAAACTCTTAGCCCTTATCCAAGCACTCTAAATACGATAGCACTATCCATTGCTGAGAGATTTTGTCATTTATACAAATCATGAATCTCTAAGATACCTCAAAAGTCAGACCAAGTTATCAAAATAATAAGCATGGTGGGTTAAATTCTTAAGAGGATTCAACTTTGTGAACTAGTGCAAATAAGGCAAGAATAACGTAGTTGTTGATGTTCTATCTAGAAGGCATGTTCTTCTTATCAAATTGCAAACCAAACCATTAAGGTTTGTGAGCATCAAAGAATATTATCCTCAAGACCTACATTTTGGTCTTATATTTAGATGAGAAGAATAGTGGCTGACTATCACATGGAACGTAGGTATCTATTCCAGAGAGGCAAGTTATGTATGCCAACTTATTCTTTGAAAGAATTACTTGTTGAAGAAGCTCATTCTAGTTAACTTTTCAAACATTTTAAGGAGAAGATAATGTATGAGTTGTTAAGTAGATAACTCTTTTGGCCAAAGATGAGGTGAGATTTGTTCTAAATTATTGAGAGCTATGCTACTTGTAAGAGGGTCAAATGCTGAGTTAAGCAAAGGAAAGCAATGCCTTTACTTGTCTCGACCTGACCTTAGACTGAGTTAAGCATGGACTTTATTCTCAAATTACCGAAAACTGCCTAAGGCAAAGATCCTATGATGGTTGTCATAGATTGATTTAGTAAGACAATACACTTTATGCCATGCTCTAAAACTAACGATGCTTCAACTATTGTTTTTCTCTTTTTGTAGGAAATTGTTTGATTACAAAGCATACCGAGAAGCATAGTCTTAGATAGAGATCCAAAGTTTCTAAGCCATTTTTGGAGAACTCTTTGGTGTCATATGGGAACTAAACTACTATTCAGCACCTCCTATCACCCCCAAACCGATGGCTAAATAGAGATAGCCAATCGTACTGTAAGATCACTACTTTAAGCTGCAGTAAGGAAGAATTTGACTTATTGGAATGTTTGTTTACCTATAGTAGGATTCACTTACAATGACATTGTACAAGACACCACCAAATAAACACCCTTTGAAGTCGTCTATGGCTTCAATCTAAAGCTACCCCTTGATTATGCCCTTGTACCCATGTCTAAGCAAGAAAACCCTGACACAAGAACCTGAGCACAATCTCTACAATAGATCTACGAGAAAGTTACCTAGTAGATTAACCAAGCTGCTAAGAGAATGAGAGAAAAGAATAAAGGAAGGAAGTCAGTATAATGTTAACCTGGAGATTTGGTGTAGCTATACTAGTTGTTTACCCAAGTTGAAGGTCCCTTCAGAAGACTCCAAAAGATTAACAATGGTACCTATTGATTGGAATTACCCGAGGATTATGGAGCCTCTAACACCTTCAACATTACCGACCTTAGCCCCTACTAACTTAAGAAAGAATTAAGCAAAGACCAATCTGATTTGATCTTAAATCTAAATCAACCTGAAAGGGATTATAGGAATCAAACTACCAGACCTTTAACTTAAGCCTAAGTACGAGGTTTTAAGGGACTAAAAAAGTGGATTCTACTGTTCTAGCCAACTCTTACCAAGGTTAAGCTAATCCTTATTGCCAACCAACTCCATACACTGAGCTAAATAACTTCTCATCACTCAATAGTTGAGTACAGACTAGAAATATTCTCCACTGACAATCCAACCCCTCACACATCTGCTTAACCATGATCATGCTAACCTTTAGCTTAGCAGTACTGGTACTAAGGACCCCAGTACACATTCATACCTAAGTCTTCTAAAAAGGACCCCTAAGTTTACTCAGCACCTCTACTCAGTAACCTCTATCCTAACTATACCATTTGTTTGTTTCTTCCAGAAGCGTCTCTAATGACCTATTGCCATGTGTTCAATCCCACATAAAAGGATTTTATAGCACTAATCGTTGATTTCTTTGATTTTTCATTTGTACTCCTTTATTATTCTTTGTACATTACGTCTTTTAGGTAACATCCTTTTTGTCTTTTCCATTTTAGATAGGATGCCCTAACATTTCAAGTATAAATATCCTTATAATATGTAGCTGCAATAAGAATCATATATCTAATATTGAACATACTTCCTTTCATGAGCTAAGTGTGCTTACTTTCCTTTTCTTACTCTTATCCTAACCCTTAAGCAAGGCTTGGTAACAAGTAACCTCACCTAATTGCTCTTGCATGATATCGAGTTAGCTTTGTGAGTCCGCAGAGTTTCCTTCGTACGTCATATCCTCAGAATCTTTCATGGTTTTGCTTGTTCATCTCGTTTACTTGTTCCAATCTTTGCATCTCATCACGCTTCATTCCAAGCTTTCTGCAAGCTTAGACCCATCTCGATACTATTGCTCATGTCTGCTTTCGGCGTAGTGTATCATCATAAACATCTCCTCCATACAAATAATTTGTAATAGTGAATAAGACAATGTACAATGTGTAGAGAACCAATAGCTTAAAACACAACATCAGATAAAGCACAATTAAAACTAATCAATTTTAGTCAAGCATAAAATAAAAAAAAAATAATCAATTGGTTTCTAGTTTTATAGTCCTTACGTGTTAAAAGAATATTATTTAAGTAAGTTTAGTTACTAAATAGAAAATTGCTCTAATTTGACTAATCTAGCTTATTAATTTCTTAACTTCACTAAGTTGCAAAAAAAGACACAATTTTTTTTTTCATGAAGAAACACTCCAAAGAGTACAAAAATTCATAAAAATTTTCAAGACTATAAATAAAAAATATATATAAATGTTATGCCAAAGTTAATGCATCAATTGACCATTCTAATAACAAAACTAACCACTTATATCTATAGATGAAATTAACAAATCAAAACAATAGTTACATATCAATGATATGCAAAGAACCAAATCTATCTTCTTAATTACAAATCCTAAATATGAGCGAAAAGGGGGGCAAACTAACAATAAAGCTTACATGCATAGAAGAATAGATATGGTAAAGAGGGGAAAAAGCAAGAGAAGAAGAGTGGGAAAACATACTTGATTTTTTATGTTTATAAAGATGTAAAATAAAACAATTGAAAGGCCAAAAATCTAATTCATGCAAGGAGTGATCACGATTGAGGATCACGGTTGAGGACCATAGGTGTGATCCTTGCTACGATTACCTAGGCTAGCTTTTTGGTCTTTTATCTATTCTTTAGTGAAGATCATACTTTGTTTCACAAGTGTGATTCTTACCTATGCTTCTCTCAATCTCTTTCTTGGTTAAAATTTCTCAAGTAAAATCTTTTTAATTCCCTACAAAAACTTGTTCTAACCTTTAAAAAGAATACACAAAAGAGTCCATTCAAGCTCCTAATTTCAAAACTAATAATGCAAGTGGAATAATTTTTTTTTTTCTTTTTATTTCAATTTTGATAAAGAGAAAGAAAATCAAATCACCTAAATTAACAAAATAAAGGATATGGTCCTTCCTTTACTTGCAATTTAGTCCTAATCCTATAGGTTTAGGATCGATTCCTATGCTACCTAGCACTTCCAAGGGTTTGTCTTTGACATCAGCTTAACCAATTGCTTATTTAAATTTTTTATTTCATTTACCCATCTTTTCCAAAAATTATGCAAGCCATATGCTACTCTTGGACATGTCCTACAAAAGAGCACAACAATAGCATAAATGATTCGAATAATAAAAAATAGGCAAGGAATGAACAAGCAAAGAATAATTTTTAGAATAATAAGTCAAAGGGTTTTCCTAATATTCAAAATTCTTAGTCCCCAGCAACAGTTCTAAAAAACGTTATCAAAGGCAAGTGCATCTGTCAAGTTATAGTATAGTAAAATGCTTTTAAGTCCGAATGTTGATCTCTCAAGGACTAATTATTGACATACTAGTGTTTCCCCTTATTTTCCTTTTATCAAACCTAACAATTAAGTGCAAATTATTAAATCTAATTAACTAAACTAATTTAAAAGAACAATAACTAGGAGAACTAATAAAACAAAAAGTAAAAGAAATAATAAAGATTCTGATGAATCCATGAACTTTAGTATTCAAATATTGAATTTTCTGCTAGAATCTATACCACATTCAATCTCATTCTTGTTATTAGGTCATAAGAGTTCCTAAAGTGAGTTAACTAAAATCATCTCCCTAATTAATCCTCGACCTCAATTATACTTTACCCGAATCGCTTTTATAATAAAACGCATCATGATCGCATTGAGTCCTTGAACAATACTATTAAGCTACCATAATCTGAAGAAATTAAATAGCCAATCACTTAATCTATTTCGACTCCTTTAGTTACACCAATCTATTTACAATAGGATCTCACGAACTCTAAGTGAACTCTAACAACCTAAACTTATTAATTCAATACATTAAAGCATAATGTAATTAGAACTCAAAAACAACAAATCACATATTGAAGTAAAACAAATGAAATAATTTTACATAGATTATAGCATTCAATACTCAAATGCTCAAAAGAAACAAAATTAACACATTAAAAAAAAACTAAATGAAAAGATGGAAATACTGATAAGAGAGGGTTAAGAGACAGCCCTCATAAGTCTTAAATTTTGACCGAATCAAAGAATTGCTTTTTTTAGTACAAGGCTTATATGCTATTTATTATATAAGGGAATCTTTAATATATTTGTTGAACTCTCTCTTAAATAATTTTGATGATAACAAAAAGGTTAAAATATGTCTAACAAATATAATGAGTATGTAGGACATTTAGAGTTAGGTTAAGTTAAGAAATAAAGTAAGGTTTGAAAACTACAATGTTAGAATGCTAATCAGAAACTATATCAACAAAAGAATAAGGTCATATTGATAGTACTTAGAATCTAGATCACAAAGTTGTTTTGTACTGATCTTTAAATTACTTAAGTTGAACAAATTGATAATGAAGACGTAGCTCTACTTTCTTGGGAATATTTGGGAAATATGCTCAATTCTATTCTATTAAGATGGTTTAAGTCCACAAGGATTTTAAGAAAAATTTACATTTAGTTAGATGTTTCTAAGAGCATCATAGTAATTAGATTAATGAAGAAATTTGAACAACTATGAAACCTATTCAAGCTGATGTCATGGTAAAGCTAAGAGTGACTACACAATTATAGTTGCAATTTCAATTTCTTCGAAGATTAAGAAGATCAAGTATACGCTAGTGACATGTAGATTTACTAACATGGAAGTTTAAAGATATTGTTCATTTTTAAAGTTGAGACGTTTCAGGGATTTAAATCTAAAAAAGAGGATAAGGAAGATTTAATTTTCAAAATAAATTAAGCTGCAACTTCAAGATAAGGCTCATTAACTCAAAAAATTTGCAACTTAAATGGATAAGGATGAATCAAATTTCAAATAAAATTTGATATGCTCTAAGCATTTAGTCATGAATATATTTGATAAACATCAGTAAAAGATACTGAAGATTTTTAAACAGATGAGGAAAGAAGTCAACAAGTTTCAAATATTTGAAGAAATGTTGCATAAGATCCATTAAGCTCAATTTCAAAAATATCTTATTTATGCTTATCTAAAACAAAAGAAAATCGGATTTCAAATTTTAAACTGTACTAAGGAGCTCAGGAATCAAATAAAACAACCAGCAACATTCAGAAAGGAAGATCATGCTCACCTCACAACATATCAAGAGATAACACATTATAAATTTCAATTTCAAACATTCAAGCTCCTATTTTCTTAGGATTTTTCTTCAATAGCAAAACACATTTGTTTGGATCAAGATCTTTTGAAGAAAAATTATAAGATAGCCATTTTCTAGCTATTACTCAAAGGATCATTCAATATGAGTTGAAGCTATAAAAGAAACAAGGCAATACTTAGAACAAAGCTAAACATTTCAAAACTCTCTTATGCAAACTATTAGAAACTTTGTCAGAAACTGTGCTAAATAGAGATTTTACTCTATTGTTTTTGTGTCTTATAGGAAAGTCTTAGAGATAGTTCTTTTATTACATGATCTCATTTCTTGTAATCATTATTGAGAAGTTGAATTTGAGTGAGTGAAAGTTTAAGGAATTCTCTATAAGCTTATATTTAGCTTAGGAAAAGCTAATGAGAGAGTAAAGAAGTGACTAGATATCCCCGTAACCTCAAGGTTCCTTTTTTATTATTGAAAGTATTAGACTAGTGAAACGATACTACTGAGGAAGACTGAGTCCCTAACAGTAGAGCTAGAAGAAAACAATAAGCAAAAGGTTGAAGCTCTTTAAATTAATTAACCGATCCTCTTTTTATCTTTCTTATTTACTTTTCTACATTATATTATTTGAGTTATTCTTTTTGTGCCTAAGTTAACAATCAATAAACAATTGCTTATACGCCATTTAAGTTATCAATAGGGGATTTTTTTCTGAAAAATCAAAAAGCTTCCCCCCCTTCCACCCTTTCTTGATATCTTACACAAAACCTACAATTGGTATTAAAGCCTCACTCTAATATCACAGAGAGTTAAGAACAATGGCAAAATGTAGTAGTTCATTAACTATTCAACTTAGCAAGGATTCATTCTTTAATGGTACTAATTGTCTTTATTAGAAGTTCGGGATGGGAAAGTACATTAAGGTAATTGACTGTCAAGCTTGGGGAATCATTTCGAATGGAGATGTCAAAGTTTAGAAACTCCTCACACATCAAATGAAATTACAAAAGCTAAACTAAACACAAAGGTTGAGAATTTACTTCTTTCTATTATTAACTTCTGAGTTCTATCTAATTTTTTCTTGTGGTACAGATAAAGAGATCTAAGATACCCTAGTTCAAACTTATGAAGGGTTAAATACTATAAAGGAAACAAGGACTAATTCCTTGATGCAATAATATGGAAAATTTTGTATCCTTCCTGGTGAAGAAATAAAAGAATCTTTTAGTCACTTTACTACTATTACTAACAAGTTATCATCTCTTGGAAAAAAGATGAGTGATGTAGATCTTGTTAGGAAAATGCTAAGAATCTTGCCTAAGGCTTGGAATGTAAAGAAAACAGCCATCAAGGAAGCTTATGACATAAATAAGCTTAGTTTAAGCCAATTGCACAACAAGTTGATGGCTTATGAAGTTAACTTCCTTAAGTCAAAAAGTCTGTTAGAAGATCTAAAGAAAAAGTCTATAGCCTTTAAAGTTAAGGATGTTGAAATAGATTCAGAAAGTGACAAGTCTTCTTGAGATGAGGAAGAAGACGTATCAATGCTAACAAGGTGCATAAACTACTTACTTAAAAGAAAAGGTAAGAGATCTTATAACAAGAAAAAGTTTTCTTCCAACAAAAATAAGAGTGATGTAAGAAAGGGTTACAAAGAGAAAGAAGAAAAGAAAGTTAAAGAAAAGAAAGAGCTCATATGTTATGAATGCAAGAAAGTTGGACATATCAAGTATGAGTATCTAATGTTAATCAAGAAAATGGATACATACAAAAAGAAACGCAAATCATTGATGGCCACATGGAGTGACTTGGACAAGCCAAAAATTGAGGCAGAAAGTATAAATAATAAAATCGAGGAAGCAAACTATTGTTTAATAGCTCTTTTTAAGGTAAGCTCTAAATCCGAAAATGAATTTGATGATGAAATTCCTGATGATATATGTACTGAAATAAGTAAATTGTTAAAAGCTCTTTCTAAAGCTCATGATTAGAAAATAAGAATCAATAATGAAAATAATTTATTGAAAGAAAAAAAAAAACCGCTCTTATTCTAACAAATAAATTGTTAGCAGATGAGAATGACATCTTAAAAAATAATGTTAGAGGTATGCATGTTGCTACGGAAGCACTAATTGATGAGAATCTGATATTAAAAGAAGAGATAAAAAGCTTGAAAGGATGAATAGATGATTTGTCTAGTTTAAATCAAGATACACTTAGAAAAATTGATGAAAGTGATAAAAAAAAACTCTAACTGCTCATTTCATGTCATCATATGGATTAATCTAAGATCGGTTTAGGGTTTGAAAATGATGAATCATCACATACTAAAAGAGAGATAGTATTTGTAAAACCAAAGGATACACATGATAAAGAAATAATTGTTAATAAGGAAAAAGGCAAGGCTATAGTATATAGTCTAATTTGGTAGGAATCTTACTCCCAAGCAGCTCCTTATTGCCCCAGCTTCTTAGACGTTGTATCTAGATGTCCAGATATGTCAACTAACTAGAAGAAGTTTAAAGGGCATAAGATATCGGTATCGATACATGCCATGTGCATGAGCTTAACATGATACATTACTAGTAGTAAATGCCCAATTAAGCAAATGCATATGTGAAGTTGAACCTACGGGTTATGATTAAAATGTTTTAGTTGTGATATGTAATATTGTCTATATTGTGTTACATGTTATCCACTCTCACTCAGCTTCAGTAGCTGAGGAGATAAAATGTTTTATCCTCTGGTTAATAGCATCATAAAAAGCTCAACACTAAAGGAAGATACATATACTGAGAGCGTGAGTCAGAGTGAACAACTTTTGTATGGAGCTTGTACTAAGTTAAGAATCCTATTACTGTAAAGGTGATAAAAGGAAAAAGCTAGTTCATGTTTTGATGCAAATATTATGTTGTACACATAAGTTATAACAAGAAATCCAGCTGAACTCCGATGTAGAAACCCCTTTATACTGTAAACAATGTTGTCTTTTGATGAATAAGCAGGTTGAGTTAAGTTTTCAATAGGTATTCCTACGTTACGGTACATCTCGTGCTATGTTGGGATGTAGCAGAAACTATATCGAAGTTTAATTGGCTCTTTGTTATATCTGACTACTTCTCATCTTGATATTGTATGCATTATAGGTATTTGTGCAAGATTCCAGAGCAATCCAAAAGAAACACACCCATTTCTTGTAAAGAAAACTTTTAAGTATATTCACAATACTGTAAAATTAGGAATTTGGTACCCCAAAAATCAAATTTTTGATTTGATTGGATATTTAGATGCTAATTGTGTAGGTTATAAAGTAGACAAGAAGAGTACTTCATATACATGTCAATTTTTAGGGACAAATTAGTTTCTTAGTCCTCTAAGAAGCAAAATTCTATCACCTTCTCTATTGTAGAAGTAGAGTATGTTTCTATTGGTAACTACTGTACTCAAATCTTATGGTTAAAACAATAGTTGGTTGATTATGGTTTGTCTTATAAAAATATTCCTATTAAATGTGATAATACGAGTGCCATAAATCTAACAAAATAATCTAATTGATCATTCTAGATCTAAATATATTGAAATAAGATATCACTTTATAAGAGATCATGTGAACAATGGGGATATCACAATAGAATTTGTACCAACCAAGAATCAGTTAGCAGATTTATTTACTAAACCCTTTAAAGTGATTTGTTTTGAATATATCAGAAATGAGATAGGGGTATGTAATCCTTTTTGTTAGCTAAATAAATTTGTGATTTTAAGTATAAATTAAAATTTAATATACAAAAAAAATATACAAAATAGTCTTTCAAAGATAGAATTAAAAAACTTAAGATGTAAAATAATTATAGCTTATCAAATAATAAAGTCAAATTGTAAAATATCTTAATTTTCTCTCTCTTAGATTTGCTTTGCCCGTAACTTCTCTCACATGCAATTAGGAACATCATTGCTCTTTTTTGAAAAAAATGTGATCGTATCCTTAAAGTACGTTCTTTTTCGTGCTCAAGAAAATTAAAGCATATCCAGTAGTTGGTTACTCTCGTTATACATTCTCTCTCAATTCATGCCCATCCTTCATTCTTCCTTCTTCATCTTCACCATGCAACTCAAAATGTCAACTAAACTTCAAGCTAAACCATCGAAACCCAAAAAGAAACTCCATAAAACCATCATAGACCTCACTAATGAACCTTCTAACTCCATTGAAGTGACTTACATTAACCAAACTAAGACTAATCCAAACCTTGATTCCAATTAAGACACCATTGCGGCTTAAGATTATGTCAATGTAGCTCAAGAAGGTAATAGCTATGAAAGTATAGCTATCGGTACAAAGGAATATGAGGAAACACCCACCCACCCCCCACCTCCCCCTAGAAGAGAAACAAAAGAAAGCCTCTCAAAAGAGAAAGTCTGTGAATAAGGCTACAAAGAACTTTAATTTGATTCAAGAGAGTAACCAATCATGCTTAAAAGAGGAAGAGACTAAAAGATTTTGATGAAAATTATAAAGTGGTTCAAGAAGTTGTCAAGAAGATCAAAGGTAAACCTGTTCAATCAAACTATTTCAATTTTCCATACTTTTTAAAGAATGGCTTATGTTATGACAAGATAGTAGAGTCTCTATGGTGCAACAAACTATATGACATTAATGAGATTGTGAACAATGAGTTAGTAATAGAATTTTATAAAAATTTGAAGTTTAATGCGAAAGCTATTATGAAGTCAGAAATTAAGGGTAAGAAAATTGAAATAACTAGAAAAGATTTGATCAAGTGTTTTGCTTAAAGGATGTGAAAGATGATGGTGAGTTAAGTAAGATTTCAAAAAAAGGATTTATTCACCATATTGAATGATGGGGTCAAGGTTAGTAATGAAAGAAATGTATTTGTGTTTGATTTTGAGTTGATTGTAAGGGTACATCATATATTGATTGCAAGTTGCATATTTTATTGCACAAAAAGGGTAGTACTATAACTATATCTACAAAAGATGCCTTGATAATGTTTTCTTTGAAATTGAAAAAAGGAGTGGATATTTCTAATCAAATTCTGAGGCATATGAAAAGAAACCAAGATAGCAAACCTTATAGAGCAATTATCATGAAATTGCTCAAATTCATAAGCATAAAAATACCAAAAGTGTCAAAAATATCAATTCCAATAAAAAAGTTTGGTAAGTTAGTTTTTAAGCATATAGGAATCTTTGTTAAAGACAAACTATGGTTCATAAAACTTGGCTCATTACATTCTTCCTTAGAACAGGAAAAGAACATTAGATTTTAGTGCTTATGGGATTGATGGGGAGAATACATTAAGAGGTCCAAGATTTGATGACTTTGAGCTATCAGGAAATGAATCAAAAAGTCCAGTTGAAGATCCCAAAAGAAAGGGGAAGAAACTTGTCAAGTCAAAGAAGAAGCAATATGTGCCAATGACAGGTGGAGACTTCAACATTGGAAGAAAGAAGGCTAAGACAAAGTTGGAATCTAAGTTAGAAAGTGACTCAAAAACTGTAGCAACAAACATAGGACATTCATCTATTGATCCTTTTGGATTGAACAAATTAGATCTCAAAAAACTTATTGCAAAGATATTGGATGAGAGGTTAGGAGGTCAAACACCATAAAAAAAATCTATCCCAACACCTATAAAGAAAGATACTTCTCCAAAATAAGATACCTAACCATCTGATACTCCTTACGTAACATCAATTGTTTATCATTCTCCACTACCTCTCTAGCCCTCTTCTCCAACTCAACAAAATCCTAAAGTTGAAGTTATTCGTTCTACTTCTATTGAGCAGATAAATCATGATGTTCATCCTACTACCTTTGAGCAAATTCCCGAATCAGCTCAAGGTCTTTCGCTTAATCTAGTACCATATGTACCAAGATCCTCTCTATTATCATCTATTCTAACAACAAGCCCTCCTATTGTATCTACTCCATCTTCTTCAGTAGCATAAGGAAGTTAATTTGCCAAGTATAAGAGAACTAAATCTATAGCTCACAAGAAGACCAATCTAAAGAAGAAGTAGTAGATTTTATTTTCTAGTATAGTCTATGATATTTCAGTTTAAGAAAGTTAGTTCAACTTAGTCTATGATGTTTAGTCTATCAAGTCAAGTCTATTATTTTCATACCAGGTTCTTTCCATTTAATGTTAGTTTAATGTCAGGTTGTATCATGGACTATGCCCATCTTCAAGTCAGTTATGTAATCTGCTACTGTAGTTTGAATTAATACAATTTCCTATTTTCCTTTATCTATTAAGCATTAATCAATTTGTTCTTTATGTCTTATATTTAGGGGGAGAAAATACAACTGAAAGATGATAACAAAAAGGGGGAGTAATGAGAAAAACAAAAACATTTTCACAAAGAAACTCAATAAAACCTACTTAAATTTGTTAATATCTAGTTATTTATTACTTCTGCTCCTAAATTGTTACTACCATATACTTGGGATATGTTAAATGTTATGCTTTATGTTTTTGTTTTAAATGATGTTTTGTTATCATCAAAAAGGAGAAGAATGTTGAAGTATCTCTTAAATGATTTTAATGATAACAAAAATATTAAAATGCATCTAATAAGTATAACAAGTGTGCAAGACATTTAGAGTTAAGTCAAGTTAAGAAAGAAAGTAAGGTTTGAAAACTACACTATCAAAATGCTCAGTAAAAGAAAAAGATCATATTAACAATATTCAAAATCTAGATCAAAAAGTTCTTCTATGCTAATCTTTAAATTACCTAAGTTGGACAAATTGATAATGAAGACCTAGCTCCAGTTTCATGGCCATATTTGGGAAATATGCTCAATTCCATTCCACTAAGAATGGTTTAATGCATAGAGATTTTAAGAAAAATTTACATTTGGTTAGATAATTCTAAGAAGATCATAGTAATTAAATTAATAAAGAAATTTGAACTATGAAATGTATTCAAGCTGATGTTAAGGTGAAGTTGAGAGTGATTGCACAATTATAGCTGCAAGTTCAATTTTTCTAAAACTCAAGAAGATCATGTATAAACTAATGACCTATGGATTTGCTACCATGGAAGTTTAAAGATCTTGTTCATTTTTTAAGCTAAGATGTTTTAGGGATTTAAATTGGGAAAAAGGACAAGGAAGATTTATTTTTCAAAATAAATTAAGCCACAACTTCAAGACAATACTCATTAATTAAAAAAATGTACAACTTGAAAGGATAAGGATGAATCAAATTTCAAATAAAATATGATATGTTCCAAGGATTTAGTAATGGATATATTTGATAAAATAAGCAAAAGCTACTAGAGATTTTTAAACAGATGAGGAAAGAAGTCTGCACGTTTCAAATATTTGAAGAAGTGTTGGACAAGATCCATCAAGCTCAATTTTAAAAATATCTTATTTATGCTTATCTAAAACAAAAGAAAATTTGATTTCAAATTTTAAACAATATTGAGGAACTCGCAAGTCAAAGAAAACAACCTACCACATTCAAAGAGGAAGATCAAGCTCAACTCATAACATATCAGGAGATAATGGATTTTAAATTTCAATTTCAAACGTTTAAGCTCCTATTTTCTTGCAATTTTTCTTCAACAGCAAAACAACATTTGTTTGGATCAAGATCTTTTGAAGAAAAATCAGGAACTAGCTGTTTTCTAACTATTACTCAAAGGATCATTCAATGTAATTCGAAGCTGTAGAAGAAACAAGACAATACTCAGAACAAAGATAAACATTTTAAAACACTCTTATTCAAACTATTAGAAACTTTGTTAAAGACTGTACTAAACAAAGATTTCACTCTATTGTTTTTGTGTCTTATCTGAAAGTCTATAAGATGTTTCTTTTATTATATTATCTCATTTCTTATAATCAATATTGAGAAGTTGTATTTAAGTGAGTGAAAGGTTAGGGAATTTTCTATAGCCCTATGTTTAGCTTTAGGAGAGCTAGTGAGATAGGATAGAGAAGTGATCAAATATCCTTGTAACCTTAAGATTCCTTTTTCATTATTGAAAGCATTGAACTAGTGGAATCGTACCAGTTAGGAGGACAGGATCCCAGTAATGAAGCTAGAAGAGAGCAATTGGCAAAAGGATGAAGCTCTTTAAATCAATTGCCCGATCCCTTTTCTCTCTTTCTTATTTACTCTTTTGCATTATATTATTTAAGCTATTCTTTTTACACCTAAGTTAACAATCAATAAACAACTACTTATATGCCATTTAAGTTATTAAGAGGGGATTCTATCTGAAAAATTTAAAAAAAAAAAAATTACCAACCCCGCCCTCCCCATCCCCCCTCCCTTAGCCCTAATATCTTACATAAGACCTACAATATTTTGAATGCATCTTCAAATATTACGTGTATATCTCTTCTTTTTTTTCAAATTAGGCTCCCAAATAAAAGATACATAGAAGCATGGTTATTAAACTCATGATTTTACATAATGTAGAATCGAAACGTAAAAATGTGAGTTTTTATAACATATATGAAATATCTTTCAAAAACTGTATATTTGCTTATAATAATTATAAAAGAAATTTGAAATTGATAAAACAGATATAAGAAATTCAACATATATTTTCACTATGTGTCAAATTCTCTAAAACCCAATTCCATTTTTTGCTCCAATAATTAGATATAGACAATAATATCAATATCAATATATTAATATCTAATGAAATAAACAAGCTTTACAAATTTTATGTATGCTACTTGTCATTTAAAATTGTAAATCTTCATAATAGGAAAAATGCAAGCGATTTGAGAACTCATCCACAAGTTACTACAAGTAAGTAATATAAAAAAACAAAAAAACAAAAAAGGAAAGCCCATTGGCCCTAGAAATTGTTAAAATGAATACAACATCCAACCTTTACCGATTCCATGCTCCATGTTTAGAAAAAAGAAAAAAAAAGTCAACTCAACTAAACTAATAATTGGTAGAACGCTTTATTGGAAGGTAAAAACAAAATTAAGCCTCGCCTTAAGACTTTTACACCTCATTGGCTTCAAATTTGTAGTCTAAAATATTGATAGTCCACCTTCTTCATTAAGAAGCCTAAAACAATTATAGCAACAACTGATGCAAGTTCACATATGAAGCAAATACAAGTTTGCAAGTCAACATGAATTCATGGTCTAGGGCAAATCAAAATTTTTAAAAATTATGCATTTACATAACAAGAAAATAGCAACTCATAGTGATTGAATTGAAGGGCAAGAAGGCATAATCAAATAAAAGGAAAAAGAAAAAAAAAAGAGATAAGAATACATAAATGAGAGCTAATAGAAGGAATAAATATAAAATACACTATACTTATTTGCATTACGAAAACAGAAAATGACAATAATTAATTTGTTGTAGCATCAAATATATTTAGAGGACCAAAAAGGATAATAATTATAGAATAGATGAATTTATCTATTTGTTTCTTATCACCAATTCCTTTATCCATTTCATTATTCTTGTCAATTCCTTTGATCATAGACTTGTAACAATTCATAAAAATCCATTTTCATTTCTAAGTGAAAGGGTATTTAAGGTTCTAGCAACTTATGTATCTTCAGGAAAATTGCTCTTGCAAAATTTTGGAAAAAGAAAAAGGTTAAAATTTTAGTCTTATTAAGGCCAAGTCAAGTTAACGGTAGTCAAATAACAAAATGAAATCATACAATGACATTAAGAAAACAAGGAGGAAAGGCAAATTTGATGCACCAATTCATGTTTGCATGTTGCAACAATGTTTTATTTTATTTTTCTATTGATTCCTCCATTTTATGTTATTACATAAACAAACAAGGGGACATGTCCCTAAATAGCTTTATTCGTAGTCATCTAAATTAATATATGATATTGAATGGAGCAATATAAAAATCATACGCACGAACAAAAAATAAGACTTATAAAATTGCAGCTTTATCAAAATCATTTCTTTCATCAAACTTTCAAAGACACTAAGAACATTGAAGTAAAAGAAATTTCTTGAACCAAGCAATGTAAATTGTAGAGTCTACCAACGATCAAGTCATCAAATATGGCATCTTGCATCAATATTGTAGTCCAGCTATGGATAAACCTGAATAAGCTGTGATAGCATGTAATTGATAACATAAAACATCGAGCAAAGCTTAATAGCAAATCAATACCTCATAAATATAAAAATTACATGCATGAAATGAAGGGGAAAAAGAAAATTGATGAATGTGAGTGGAAGAAATTAGCCAATGGTACATCAACAGAGCTTCCCAAAACTGAATATTAAAATTCTCTTATAGACTTCTCGTTCAATTAGTCATGGGTGGTTACACAAAACTAAGAATGTTAAAAGTGAGGAATTAGGGTAAGTAAGTAAGTGGAGGAAGAGGAATTGGGCACATCATGTAAAAGAAAGATAGAAAAGAAAAAGAAATATGAATGGGCCAACCTAAAAGTTGAAGTCCAACATGAACAAGTCAAAATAAAGGAGAGGAACACAATTGCTAGAATTGGACATAAAAACATGATTCCACTTATTTAGCCGAGTTAAGTCATGATTTTATCTTAATTTTGACCAAAAACGAATCAGCCAATGTGTTAATTAAGAAAAGGTAACTAACTATGTAAAAACGTACAATTTTACTTGTCAACTCATGATTTTGACAACATTGCATAGAATCATGGCATAGCATGTCATTAAGATTGCAAGATCAGAATGTTAGGTTCGTAGTCGCCGATTCTTAGATGTGAACCTCTCGTTAGCTAATTTCTTTTTATTTTAACCCATAATCTCGATCCATAATTTATATTCTTGGATGTGATTCTCCTTTAGGCTTCAAAACTTATAAAAATTATCTCCAAATCATCTACAACTTTATCAAATTCATCAATAAAGCCTAAAATAGAAAAATAAACCAATTAAATACCAAAATAACTAAAAAAAAGTCAAGAAATATATTTAAAACACAATAAAAATAACCCATAAAAATATGTATATTTTAGTACTTATAACATTTCTTTTAACTAAGAATAATGAAGAACATTCATCAAGTCTTGGAGAGATATGCCATGTGTAAGAGAGCCAAGGGAAAGAGGAATCCTATAGAGAGCACACACTACTATTGATCCCATTGTAGTAATCAACTAACCTTGCTATGTACTTCATTAGATTCTATTATGGTAGTTAGAGATCTATTCATCAAGATGGTCCATTTCAATCCCTACCATAAGATAGAACATGATTTATTTGTTGCTAAACTCTTTGTACAAGAGACCATTACAATTACATGGAGTTTTCGACAACACAATTTTAGTTTAGGATGTGAAATTCATAAGCTTCTTTTAAAAGACCCTATGAAAGAGACTTAGCATAAAGTTGATCTACAAAATATCTTGCCATCCTCAAATTAACGGCCATATTGAGGCGTTAACTGAATCTTAGGTGTGGTACTCTAAGCTACAGTTGGTAAGAACCTTACTAACTTGAACTCTTACCTACCTATTATTAACTTTACTTATAATAGTTTTACATAATGTTATTGGTAAGTTTCCATTTGAGGTTTATTATGGAAACAATCCGACTCTTCCTATGGTATGTTCTCTATTCTAACCCCAAAGTAAGATAGTTCGTGTAGAGTTAACAAAGTATAAGAGTTTCAAAAGCTATACTAGAAAGTTTTTGAGTACCTCACCATAACCATAACCATAACTAAGCAACAAAAGCTTGAAAACCAATGAAGGAAGGTCATAAGCTTCAAACTGGGAGACTTAATGTGAATTTACTTAAGTAAGGAAAGATTTTATAATTGCAAATATGGTGAGTTGTCTCCTCAAGAAAATGGACCATTCAAAATTCTGTGAAAAATCAACAACAATGCCTATAAACTAGAATTCTCGTAAGGTTATGATGTTTCTCTAACCTTCAGTGTTAGCAACCTGACTCCTTATGTGCTAGACAAAGTGAGCCAAACGACACTCTTAATTCGAGTCCAAACCATCAAACTCGTAGGGAAGGTGATAGGAATTTGAATTTAAGACCCATGACCTAAACTATACTAAGAGAACTCCAAAATTTGGCATAAAGGATCTTAAGCAACTAGTCTACTAAAGACAAGGTTTTCTTCACACAAAGCTATAGCATACATCATTTGTTGAGCTAAAGTGGCTTACCTATGGTCACTTTAGCTAAAGAGTTATGGGATTGTTTGGCCTAGGATGAAGTTAAGATTTTCTTAGAAGACCTTAATAGGTTGGAACGACCGAGTTGAAAGACCATTTAACTATTTAAATCCTCATCGTATTGATTTTTAACTTGTTCACCTTGTCATTCTCTATCCTAGTACCGTCTCGCTCTCCATAAGCTCAAATTGTGTCTTCCTAGTTTATGAACATTTTTGCCTTCTACATGAAGACAACATATATTTTGGGCTTTTTTTAGTATTAATTGTTTTAAGAACTTCCCATCAATGTTCAAACCGTACATGACTACATCCAAGGCTACCACCTATCTAAATTTAGCTATTCTAAGGTTACCTTATTGAATCAATCAAGATATTCTCTAAGGAACACATCTTTGGACTACTATATTATGTAGATTGTAAAGGATTCTATGCTAATCACTCGACTAGCTATGAAGTGCTACTAAAAAACAGTAACTAGCTCATTAAAAGACAAAATAATACATTGCTTTGGTGTATTATACCATAGTAAAGCTGCTTTGATGAAGTATTGGAGAAAGCCTTGCATATTATACTATTAAAGGAGTCATAAAGGCTCATCATGGTCCTAAAGTAGATAAGCTGATCAAACGAATTCAAGGCTTTATCATGAGACGAGTTGTTTATCATTAGGATAGGTGTCAAGTGGAAGTGACAAGTGCATAATGTCCACTGGAACACCCGCATATTTTATCATCAACTTAATGAATTAATTTTAAGATAACAATATCTACTTGGATACTATGGTGGAAGTGTGTTATATGAGTGTAAGGACGGTAGTCTTGCTTGGGGTAGTAACACTTAAGGCTAGTAATTCATACTATTATGCCATGTCTTATTTCCTTGTTTAAAAAAGTTCGTGTTTTGAAAAGCACAACCCATAACATGCTCCATTTATTAATCATGTATGAAAACCTGAACATGTAAGCCGATGTATCTTGAAGCCATGTCTGGGTTAGACTTATTTATTGATTAAAAAGTTAGAATTAAATCTATAAAATTTTTATAAATATAAAGGGGGAAAGGCGATAATATTATTTAAATTTTACAAAAAGAAATGACATAATATCTTCATACTTTGTATAAACTTATAACCCAAATATATGTTTTAGTAAAGAAAAATTGTAATGCTAAGATTACCTAAAATCTTCATATCATGAGTATACCCACGACATAAAGACTATCTTATTAGTTAGAGGTTGCAAAACTTTAGCTAATAAGTTACTATTCATACTTATTCTTTTTACATTAATCGACTTAATTATAAATGTGGCCAAATTGATTCCTTTTTTCTAGTTTTATGTAATAACTCCATGTTAGGTCTATAGGAGGTTCTTTAGATCACCTATTAGGCTTTTAATACATTCTTTTTTAGTTCCTTTAAGCTACTGGCTAATCCTATTTTAATGGGTTGTAGCTCTATGTTTTGAGCCTTTTTAATGAGTTTTAGGCTACTTTCACATCCTATAGCCCTAAACTCAATTTTATTTGTTCTTTTAGGCCTAAATATACTACAAACCCATAAAATATACCATTTTTAATAAAGGTCCAAATCTAATGCATATCGATTATTGAGCCTCCTATCAAGTTCCTAAACCCTAGATCACATTTTAAGCCTATTTAGGCTTTTAAGTCATTGTTAGTCTACTGAACCATCTCTTTTTTTATTCCTTACACTACCATTAAGCTAAAGAGGCTTGTAAATCATAAAAGAAAAAAAATCATGCTACGTTGGCTTTTTGCTTTTATATTAATTCAAAAGCTACATATGCCAAATAGTTTTTGTTGTCTAATGATATCATTTTATAAGAACAAGTGCATAAATTTAACTTATCCAACAAAAAAATAAAAACAAGTGTAGAGATTTATGCTCAAGACATGTAACTGCCTTTTTAGATTTATAGAAAGGCAATGAAATTTGAAGAGAAGAAGAAGAAAATAAAATTTAACAACAAATTTTTCCATCAATACGTTCCTAATACATTAGCAGTTACTATAATTCAAAATCATTTAAACTAAAAAATTATGTGAAGTCCTCTAACAAAATTATTAGTTTGTTCTCTCTATCTCTGCATTTTACATTTTCTATGAACATTAATATTATTAGCTATTACTATTTATTACACTAACAAGCCGTTCATTTTGTTGAATGGTAAGAGAAGGGAATGGAATTGAATGTGAATTACCGTGTACACTTAAGTATAATGGAAGATGTAATACATTGTTCACTTGATGGAATAAATTAGGAAATAAGTAATGAATAAACATGAAAATATCCAATCATAACAAAGAGTACAACATAGGAATGAAAAGGAACAGAATACCAAAATAGTTTAGCCCTAAATTAATAAATTGCATTAGAAAACCTAAAATAAGAGAGGAAGAAATTAAAAACAACAGGACTCTTCATCATTTAAAAAATGTGACCTACAAATATACTATTAAGCAAGTAGCAAAAAAGAAAAACTTAACAAATTAAAAGCCTATGATATAGAGATTAGAGATAGAAGAATTGTACAACTCGCTAAATTAAGGGATCATGACTCGAAACCAACTGATAGCTACCTTAACCTATCAGCCTCGTGGCATGACACCTCAAAATTGACTTGCAACAACCAAATGCACATCATTCTATCACCATTGCAACAAAGAGACGAGAGAATAAAGTATTAAGGGAGAGATAGTGACATAGCCAAATGCTTAAGATAGAGAGATGAGTGATCATGGGATAAGGGGGAGAGAGAGATTGAAGGGATAGAAATACTAGGGAAGAGAGGATGATAGAATATAGATTAGGATTTTTGAATTTATGACTTACTTTATTAATGTGAAGATAAATATGTAATTTTGTAATTTTGATAAGGTTATTTAGGAAATAAAAATACGAGTTGGCATTAGGAATCTTGATTCACGGCTTTAGATAATGAATGGTGATTCCTTATATTTTTTTAATTGGAATTCCATATGTAATGGCAATTACAAGGTAAAAATCCAAGTAAACAATGTAACGAGGGATCTCTAGGAAATAAAAGGGGAATGGAATTATCATTCTCCTCAACTAAACATACTATAAGTAACTAGCTAAAAAATAAAGTGACAAATCATTCAAGTCCATGGCTATGAAGTAAAGTAAAGTCTGACTCATACTTTCTCTCTTTTCTTCTTTTTGGTAGGTCAAAGTCAGACGACTCACCTCATAATAAGTTAACCCACTTTGACCCGTAGTTAAAGTGGGTGAGCTAAAAAAACTTGTGTTTAGGCTAGTTAGAAAATGGTAACCCAACCCATATTTTTTTCAAGTTAACTAAGTCAACTTACATAACTCGCCCGCTTACACTACTCTAGAGTCATTAAGTTAATAAATCAAAATGTGTAGTTTGAATCTCCTTCTATAGGTGGCATCCATATTGGTTTTCCCTAGGGCTTTCATTAATTTTTTATGTAACACTCATTTTAATGCACTCCAATCACTTTTAAACTAGGTTTTAAACTAAATGGGATCAATACTGTGAGAAAAGCTCATGAAAAGGAGGATATTCCTTCTTCTAAAAGGTAGCATATATGGGGAGTTAGGATTTTAGGGGTTCTTCTACTTATTTCTTTCTAATACCCTCTTTTCTCAACATTTTCATGCATATTAGTGTTTTTATTTAGCTAATGAGTCATGTATTAGAATTAACCATGCTTGTTGCTACACTATCTTACACTAAAACCTTTCAACATGATTGGACATAAGAATTTGCCACTTAAGATACAAGAACAAGTTGATAATTCTAAGAAAATAATATAGGAGCTTCACTTTTGTTACATTGTAGAGGAGTTTAAATTCTCCTTGATTATGCTATGAGATGGTGGAGTTTAGCATATGTATCTATGTTAATAAGGAAGGGCGAAGAGGGAGGAAAGTATGGTGGGTGGTGGTTGGTGGTGGCATATGGTGGTTAGGGTGGAAAAGTAAGCAGTAGTGGTTGTGTTAATGGTCAAGAAAGGAAATGAAGGGGAAGAAGGTAGTAGTTTTTTTTTTTTTTTTTAACTTTTGGAGAAGATTTCCTTGAGTGTTTTAAGGGTGAAATGAAGAAGGAATAAGGGTTTGAAGGGTTTAATTTTCTGTGCTAAAGAGAGAGGAATGAGGGGGATAAAGGCGCCTAATTTGGTATGATGAGGACAATACTTTAGGGTACCTTAGGAATGTTTGTAAGGTTAACTATTTATGGTAATATTTTGTCTCCTTAAATAACAATGTCCTTTAGCCACTAACTAGTTATTTTGGCATCATGCCCTTAATGATCCTTACCTATTTGCTAATCATAATGCATTAGGGTTGGTTATAAGATTAAGATGTAATTAGAATAATTAACCATGATTAAGCACATTAAGCCTAATTTTAGGGTTTTATTGAGTTTAATCATCTTAGCTAAGTTAATTGGCCTATATTATTTAACTTTCTAGGGTTTGCCAACATTTGGAACTAATAGGGGTTATTGGACCGCATACATGATCAAAACTTTAAGGTTTTGAAGTGATTAACGAAATCATTTTTATTTAGCTAGTAATTTAGCTATATAATTAGATTTGATTAGTTATATTAGGGTTTTAGACATTTAATGAAGGTTTAGGAGGTCTATTAAGGTTCTTATTCGTTTTAGGGTTTCTTGCATATTAGAGTGTAAGGTTTATGGTTTTATACGCATGGTTAGGATTTAAGGCTTTTACCTCTATTAGGGTTTTCAACTTATCACTTAGAATTTGTTTGCATCTTTTAAGGTTTTCATTTGATCTTATTAACTTCTTAGTTATTTATATCTTGTGTAGTTCATATAAGGTATAATTTAGTTTCTTAATCTTAATTACGAGTACACATGACATTAATTAGGTGTTGTTTAAGGCTTAATGTATCAAATTAAGTTAATTAAGACTATTGGGTGATCTCATTTAATTGATTTTGGGTTCTTAGGAATTGAAATTGATTATTGTTAATCGATTAAATTCTAGAAGGTAAACTAAGGTTATATGGTGATTAAGTAAATAGTTTTTCTTTTTAATTAGGCTTATTAGGGTTTTTGACACTATATTTAAGGGTTTCAATATTTATTTTAAGGTTTCGAACCAATCATTAGAGTTGTATATGTAGATATTAATTTTTAGCTTGGTTTACCCTTTATCGATTTTAAGGAACTCTTATAGGCTCTAACTATCGATCACTTTCCTTTAAAGGTTTAGGGTTTGTTTAATTAAATTAGATCTTAAAAGTTATCATTAGTTATTGGTATTCTCTTACAAGATTTATGGTTTTAGGTATAAGATCGAACTAAGGTTGAGGTTATCATTTAGGGTTTTAAGAGTTTAAGTTAGGTTTTTCAAGTGTAGTGTCTTAGGTTTAAGGCTAGTTATCTCATTGATACCAAGGATGTTCTTTCGATACTTCTATCAACTTCTAGCCCCTATTAAAAAATTTATGGGGTTTACAAGAATCTTACCAAATACCGAAAATTTAAGTTGTATAACATCACTAAATTAAGTAAAACTATGGATTAAATGCATATTGGTATTATTACTACTGTTGATTTTCAAATTTATCATATTATTTGTCAACTTTTCAAGAGAGACAGTCAAAGAATATACAGATGATTATATAACTTTTTGCTCATTTAAACTATGATGTAGCAAGAAAAATATATAGCATCACTAAATTAAGTAGAACCATGACTTAAATGGATATTATATTACTATCAATATTAATTTCCAAATTTATCACATTATTTATTGGATTTTCAAATGAGATAATCAAAGAATTTACACTTGAATTAATAATTTTTTGCTCATTTAAACTAAGATGCAATAAGAAGAATATATAAATAAAAATAGTGAATCCCATACCTTTAATTAAGATATTGACATAGAAAGAAACAACTTATGCAACAAAAGGCAAATATGGAAGAACATATAGAGTAACTCGTGTCTAAGTTTGGGAACTTGACCCAAACCCAGACATTGATTGGGGATATCTTCAACTATTCGGCTAGAGACTCTGCAAGTTTAACCTCTTTGACCTCAAAAAGCTTTTTGAGGTTCTCATCAAGTTGCTCTACATCTATATCTTCAATTTTCTTTTACTATGCTGAAGGTAGCTTAGGTCAATCTTCTTGAGCTACAGGTAAATCTCAGTGGCACATTGCATCATGCATGCCAGATTGTATCAACAATAATTCTTTTGCAAAGGGTAGTAATGGTGCACTTTTGGTTAGAGGATAACGAGCATGTATAACCTAATTGTTGCTAAACAGTTCATACCTTAAACGATCATGGCTCCAAGCACTCACACGAAATGGTGAATGGTTGCCATCACAAGGGTTATTCTTATAAGGAAATCAATGGCAACGATTTGGAGCAATGGCATGTCCTTCAATTCCTTTAAATAAACCACCTCACCCTCTAAGGTGACATTCTTCTCTTAAAATTGCTTATTTTGTTGCATGAACAACCCAAACTAACGTTTCAACTTTGTGAATTCACATTGATCAACAACTTAAGCAAACTGTGTAGATTACAATTACTGGTTAGTTACCTTCACCAACATCTAGGTTTGTAGTTCTTGGAATTCTAGAATTTCTTAAGTTTCTTACTATGATTTTCTATGGATTCTATAATAGAAAGTGCTAAGTATTATTTACAAATTTTGCTAAGAATTGAGATTGTGTTGCTGGGCTTGATTCTTAAATGTCTAAGCTTAAAGTCTTGATTCATGAAGTAATAAAACCTGCAATAATGAACAGGAATTTGTTCTAGTGTAAGCTCTCCAACTTTTAAGTTAATTTGAGAAGGAAAATTAGCAGAGTAACTACTATATGAGTCAAGGTTATTGTACTTGGAGGCATCATCCCCTATATATTAGTGAAGTTGGATTTACCAAATCTAGAACTGTATCTTTTCAAATAGGTAAGTGTATATAGTTAAATAGATACACATCTTCTAAAAGTTGAAGCATATCTTTATAAAGTTTACCCTAGATATAGGTGTCATTGTATCTACTCCGACCTAAGCAAAGGTCAAGTTAGAACAAGCTTGTAAGAGTTCTCATCATGAGCCATAGAAATGGCTATACGTAATAAAAAGTACCCTAATGGAGATCAAGGTAGAGTAACCTTTGCAATTAGACAATTTGAAATTGGTACATAAAATTTAGGGTAATCACGAAAATTATCTAATTGAGCCTAAAATTTATGACAATGTTAGAAAAGTTAATAGAACTAGCCCTATAAGGTTAGATTTAGGAAAATAAAATAATGACATAATTGAATTATTGAATATGAATATGAATATAATTATACTTATACTTTTTCGTTATTTATTAGAAACATATAAAACGAGTTTCAATAATTAATAAGCTTCTAACGATGAATTATATGGATACCATAAATTATAAAATGATATGGAATATTATTTAAGAATACGTATTTACATTAAAGATATTTTACGTATACAAATATATACCTATAATTATCTAAAAACCCTAGTCGTTTACCAAATAAATAAAGAAAAATAGGCAAAAATAATTAAAAAATTAAAAAAAAAAAAGTTGCTAGAGAACATTAATAAAAGGTATAGCATCTTGGTAATCTAATTAATATGTGCATGGGATAGAATTAAGACATGTGAAGCACCTAAATAAGGCTAATTTTAGACACCTAAAAGCTAAAATGAAATCCAACCGACTCAACCCTGAGTATTTAAGCCAAATTCTCTTTCCATGATTCATTTTAGTTACTCTAAAACTTAGTAAAAATAAGGAATGCTATGAGAAAATGAAGTGGTCTTGAACAAAATTATAAAAAATAGGGTGTAAATCTAGTATTCTAAGAGTTTGCAAGTGCAAGTGACTTCTAGAAGTAAACCACCACTTAAAGCCAAAGCGAAGGCCCATGATAAGGTGGTCTAACACACCTAACGTGGCTAGAGGTAGCCAAAGCAACGAATTCCGATGAGTTTAAGTTTTAACTCTGATTTTCATGAAATTGATAAAATTACTAAACTTTCTTAAAAATTATGGAAGAACATTTTCTGATGTATTATTGTATGTATATTCTAGGAAAAATGTTATTTTATTAAAATTATGTGTTTAAGTATATCACTTTTAAGAAATTACTAAAACTGAACATATTCAATCTTATTTTCAAAATGCTTAATATTGTTGTTTTAACTTCAAAATTATTGTGGGGGATTACTTACAATGTATATAAAATTGCTATGTAAGTAGTGAAGTTGGGATGAATTTTAATTAAGGTGTGATGGTGGATTTCTTATAGGAGTTAGTTTGATGTTTTATTGTGAATTTTTCTTATGTGTAGTTAATAAATCTTTAATTATATGTGGAATTGAATGAAGTTGGTTTGATGTGTGATTTGTACAAGGGTAGATTAGATGTATGGATATTAGTATTAAGTTAACTCGAGCAATAAAATGGACATTCTAAGGAATAGGTGAAATTTTAGTGAAAACAAAGGATAAATCAAAGGATTTTAGGTCCATGCTACATTGGAAACTTATTCATAGGCTAAATCAAAGACTATATATATGCAAATAATAATTAGGTTGAACCTATAGGATGGATCAGAAGGTATTTTAAGAACCTTTAAGTTAAGTTGGATTTAGGGGATGTTTCAAAGGATTATTCAGAGGATGAACAAAGGATAATTTAGGAAGGAATTAATATCACATAACCTTAAAGGTCAAATACTTAGGTAAATAGCTTTTCAAACTCTAAGTTAACAAGCTAATAAATAAGAATATCAATAGATTTGAACCCATATAAATATTGAAAACGTCATGCGTACTATAAGGTTTGTAATGAAGAGGTGCATCACAACTACACCAAATTGAGCAACAATGAATCTAAGTTAGTTAAGATCAATGTGTAACTGTATTTTGGAGTATTGTTTTCTAATACTTAGAGGCCTAAGTATATACTTGTCTGTAATTATAGATAGATTAGTTGTATATATGCTTATATATCCCTAACACTTAGTTGAATTATATCATGATTTGCTTTTGCTAGAGTGCGAGTTGATGGATTGTTTGAATTGTTTTATCACCCTTAATCAAAACCAATTTATAATAGACCTAAGACTTAACTAAACATGCATCATAACCCATTAGGAGACAAGGAGGATTCTCTAACCAAATTATGACTCCTTCAAAAGGGATAGCTAAAATGATATGTTTTTCATCCTTAGTCAAATTAAGTAATAAAAAAGGAGGTTATGATAAGCTTAAGGATTGTGCTTTGACGATAGTTATGGTATGAGGGAAGTCTCCATTTGCACAAGCTTGAGTCTAGTTATGAGAGCATCATGGCCTATAAAACACCTCGAAACATAGATTAGATCAGGTGTAATTCATCTAATTTCACAATAGATCAGGCAATATCATACTATGGCATTTGTTATGATGTATTGCATCACATTAATTGCTTGATAACCCTGTTTATACTTATTTTGTATGCTTATGTCTCCATTCTACTCGCTAAGTAGTTGATTGCTCACATCCTTGTAAATTCTTTTATAGATATAGAATAGATGTTGTATTATGCCTATCCAGAGGTTAATGCAACTAAGAATAGGGAGTAAGGAAATAAATTAGAGACTCAGCTAGACCCAAGAGTCTTCCCTTTTGTTTCTTTTCATTTGATACTTATATATGTATAAATATACCTATAACAAAACTGCTATATTATGTAAGATAAACTTTCAAACTAGTTTTCTTTAAATACAAGTACTAAAGACTTTACCTAAAATTTATGTTTATTATGTGATGACTTGTTTGCATCAAAGAGTATTAGTCATAAATGCCCTATGTAGACTAGGTCCATGATAGCAACTATGAGATAAACTTCTATTTTAAGATGGTTTACATAACAATGCTATATAACTCTATCACTAATAACTAAAAGTAGTTAAACATCATAGGAATACAATGAAAGGGGTAGTAATAAGAGGGTAGTAATAGACTACATTAGGAAGCTATAATGTAAATTAATTATAGTACTGAATTATGATGTAGGTTGACTATGATCTTAAGTTCACCAACAGGGTCATAGAAGGGAATTAATAGTTAGTTGCTTACATTTTAAATAAGACGAAGAGGAATCTCTTATTTAGTATAGGGTTAAGTTGTAGAGACTTCTCTTGGAGATGGCAAAGTGGGATATATTTAAGACTATTGATGAGATTCTTGATAAGTTTTATTGGAGAATGTATTATAGTTGGTAAGATACATGAGGTGATCATGGTTACAGATTTGAAACCTCAATATAATTAGTATATTGCTATAGCTACTTTTAAAGAAAGGTGGTTTGAGAGTAAAGGTATTATGGCTTTGATGATGCCTATACGATATTTCTGAGCGATATTAAAGGAATGATGACCTTACCTTGTGAGCATTACTCACATTCTTGTAGGTGTCCCCTATATTATAAAAGTTACCCTCCAGGTTTTATTGATTGGTTTCCATGTTTTCCTGACTCAGCTAGAGTAGGATTTAAGGTATCCCTAAAGCAAAATGAACCTGGACCTAAACAAGTAGTAACTGAAGTACTATAAGGAGACTAGTAACTTGTAGAACCCTAAAAAGAGGCATAATCTACAATACAAATTAACTGTAGAACAGTTGAGGGAGATTTAGAAGAAGATCCACAATAATAAGATCTAAAGGAAAAGGAATTAAAGGAAGAGTTAGAAGAGGATCCTAATGAGGATTTGAGTACTTTAGTAATGCAAGCTATAATAGCAACTGAGATGGATGATATGGCAAGACATGGCGTCAGGGGATAATCAATAGCTAATCTAGAGAATCGATTAGAACTTATTCTAAAGGAACAATCAGAACATAATTCAAAGGATAATCTTATTAACAATGAAGCAACTATCCCCCGAAGCTATAGTTATACATGATACTGATGAATCTCATGGTGATAGAGTTTATTAGTTAATTGTTATACCTAATACCCCCAAGGTCACACAATTAAGTTTAGAATTTGCTGGTAAAAATAATGATGAGGAAGTTAGAGGACATATGGAGAGGATTCCCTTTGAGTATATGGTTGCCATTAATAGTTCAAAAGATCAAGAAGACGAGTAGTTTAGAATAGGTGGTTTCATTTTACTAGGACAATAAAGTTTTGATCCTATGCTACTTTTTGACTTGTCTAGATGTACTTTTGACTTTTTTATGTATCATGTGAACTTTGATATATATGTAGTTTTTTGGCTATGTACAGATTTTGTAAATATCTCATGTACTCAACTAATAAGGGATTTAATAGGATCAATTAAAATTCAACTGTTAGCATTGTAAACCCTTTGTATGTACAGTTGTAATTATTGTGTCAGTAAAGTCTTATGTAAGCAAATATGGTAATTGGGTTATAAATTTTTATGTATGGAATCATGTAGCTATCGAGTTTGTAAATTTTATTTCCTTTTAAGCTCATAAGCAAATGTAAGTGATGTAAAACAATTACAAAACGACTAGTAGAGATCTTCATATCATGTTATGATAGGTGAAATGCTACCATTATATTGTATATATATTAAGTTACAAGGAATCATTAACTCCTTGTATATAAGAATGAAATCATGTTATCAAAGGAACTTACGAGTGGATATGAATGCAAGTACCATAAGTTATTAATATTAAGTTGAGCAATGGTTGAAGAAGGAAATGAAAATCACAACGGAAGGCCTAAAGGAAACTAGGATCCTCCACCACGAGTTCCTTCGTCACTACGAGAGTAACTTAGACAAGATGTACCCCTACCCCTAGAGGAAGCAATTCCTATTAAACAACTACTCACTAGTATGCATACTATGATACAACAATTAGGTACATTAACCTAGTATCTCATTACAAGAGGAAATGTAATAAATAAGATGCCTCAAGAGATAGAACAAAGAGGAGATAGCCTTCAAGATGTTGCTAAGCTATCTGAATTCATTAATGTAACATGGTATTTCAAGGGTGAGATGGGTAAACATACTATGGTTGATGATTGGTTAACTTAAATTGAATGAAGTTTCAAAGCTTTTAGAATTCTAGAGCATCAAAAGTTGGCTTTTGGTATGTTCATGTTAAAATTAGCTGCACGAGTCGATAGGACTTTAAAGTTAGGCAACTAGGAGAAAATATTACCTTGCAAGTGTTTAGGGATGAATTTAGAAAAGAATACTTCCCTAATAGTGTTTACATAAAGATGGTCTAAGATTTGTTTAAAGTAAAGAAGGATAGTAAGGACATGCCTTAATATGAGACCAAATTTAATAAATTAATGCAATATGCACCAATTGATGGGAATCAGACTACTAGACCTTTAACCTACAGCCGAGCTTGAGGAGTAGAGGAGCTAGCAAGGTAAATCCTCCTACTCCAACCAACTCTTGCTGAAGCTAAGCATCTCTTTACTAAGCCACTCTACATGCCAAGCCAAATGAATACCCATCTCTCAAAAGCTTTATGCCGAATAGTAGACTGCTAAAACAATGACCAGGCCTTGCATGCTTACTTACTCACGTTTGGACCGACTAATTTCTCAGTATCACCCTTGCAAGAGGATGAGGGATAAACCTTGGGCTAATCCTTAGTTACCCCTACTTAGACAAGTAACCTAATCGTATTCTTTTGTTTGCATCCTCTAATGGCATCACCAATGCATCTCTACCGCAAGTACAAGACCACGTATAGCATATACTACACTAATCATTGTTTTTCTTGAATATTCATTTTTACCCTTTTATATTCTTATACATTACTTCTTTGGGGTAATATCTTTTTTGTCTTATCCCTTTTTGGCAAGTTACCCTAAATTCTTAAGTATAAATACCCTTTGTACATGTAGCCACAAACGATCAGATTACCATTAATACACTGAACATTCTTCCTTTTGTAAACATTAATTATTTGCTTTTATTTCACTCTTATCCTAACCCTTAAGCAAGACTAGGTCGTAAGTAACCTCACCGAACCATCTTATACATCATATCGAGTTATGCCATAAGTTTGTAAAAGTTTCATTAGTATGTCATATCCTTTGGAGCTGTTCATAGTTTTGCTTACTTCTCTTTCACTCTTTCATGCATTCCCCATCACTCATTTTTCAAGCTTGTGACAAGCTTAAACCCATCCAACTACCAACCTTGTTTGTTATTGGTGACAGTACACATCATCTTGGTATCAAAGTAGAGGTTTTACTTAAGTTGTAGTAGATAGTTTCGAAGTTCTATCTATATTCTATTTTGCGTGTGTAAAACAAAGCAAGTTACTATATTTGTTTAACTACTGTGTTTGCTGGCTATTAAGTTTTTAATTTGCGAAAGTGTTTGCTAAAACACCTAATTGAAGAGTTGAGAAACTAAAGCCTATTAGGAAAATGATGAAACCAAGTGTTAACGTTAGTGTTGGAGATGACAACAATGGTGTTGTTCACCATAGTAGACAATCCTAAGGTATACCTAAGAATACTGACAAGAGATTTAACAAGGTGGCCAACCTCTTAGTGGATTTATCTTAAGCTGTTCATGTGTTGGCATGTATTGGCTTACCAACCTTCTAAAATTACACATAACACCTCACAAGCTACCTAATCTGCGAGAGGTTAGAACCCAACTTCATAAGTTTGAGGTGGTACAGTAAGCATATGAGTAAAAAGAAGGATTGACTTGGAGGACACAGGAGAGGAGGACGAGGAAGAGTATTATGAAGAAGAAAAGTGAGTTCGAGTACCTAGAGCATTTGACCATGTGAAGCTTCAGATTTCGAACTTCAATGGGTCTGGAAGTGCGAATGAGTACTTAAAATGGGAAGAGAAGGTGGAGTATGTATTTAACTATTACCAATATGAAGATTACAAGAAAGTGAGAACTGCTACTATTGGGTTCTTCGAATATGTTGCTATGTGGTAGAAGAATTTTCAGGCTATGAGGAGACGAGAAGGATACAGAGAGACTAATACTTAACCTGAGATGAAGATAATACTTAGAAACAATTTTGTATCAGATACTAATCTACAAGATATTTTTACTTAGCTTTAGGAGCTGAGATCAGGAGGCTAATCTATTGATGAGTATGTCCAAGAATTTCAAATGCTAATGATCCACTGTAAAGTAGAGGAACTACTAGCTCGAACGATCTCTAGGTTCCTTACTGGATTGAGAGGTAACATCTGAGACATTGTGAAACTCCAACGATCTACAATAATGGATGAAGCCGTTAAAATAGCTCAACGAGTGGAGAGATAGAAAAGAAGCCGAGTATTGACTAAACTGCTAACAAGCCGACTAGGGCAAGGAAGTCGCTAAGTACAATCAAGTATCGAACCAATCCAAAAGATGGATGTTCGAGTCGAGTAGAAAGGTTAACCTAACAGAAGTAATGGCCCGAGCCTATGAGAAAAGGTAAGGATCTAGTAAGAAGAGGAGCCAGATCAAGTGTTTTAAGTGCCGAGAATTTGAACATATGGCTGCTCAATGCCCAAACTAAAGAACTATGGGCATTAAGGGAGACGTCCCAAAGCTAGAAGTAGAGAGCACTAACGAAGAACCTGAAGAGAAGGATACTGCCGAGAAAGAAGTTCATCATGAGAATTAACCAATCAAGGAAGACGTGTTTACCGAAGACTTAGACCAATTGATCTCGATCATTCGACGTACAATAAACTTAGAATACTTATAGAAGAGGAGCAAAGGGAGACCTTATTTCATATCACCATAAGGTGAATGATTAGGTATATGCACTAATTGTGGATAGTGAAAGTTGCACCAATGTGCATCAGCTGATCTGATTACAAAGTTAAAGTTGCCGATAACTACAAATCTAAGGTCGTACAAGTTGCATTGGCTAAGTGAGAAGGGTACACTACACGTTACTCTGCAAGTACTACTATCGATTGCTATTAAAAATTACTTCGATGAGATTCATTACGATGTGCTACCTATGTAGACCTCACAAGTATTGCTTAGCCAACTATGGTTGTTTGATAGAAAAGTTATCCATGACAAATACAATAACACATATATGTTCTAGAAGGATGGCTAAAAGATTACACTATACATGACGCCGCTGAGTGAAGTTGACAAACTACAAGCAAAACTTGCTTGCAAATCGAAGAAGACTCTAATGCTGAGTAAAGCTGAGCTTTGAGAGGCCATCAACACTAGCAAACTGACCTTCATGTTAGTTAGGCATCTATTAGAATTAAAGGAGCAGGGTGAACTACCCTTGGAAGTAATAAAGTTGCTAGAGGAATATGTTGATTTGTTCTTAAAGTAATTACCCGAGGGATTACCCCCAATCTAAGGCATAGAATAATGTATTAACTTAATACTCGATGCCACCCTACCGAATAAACTAGCATATTAGATAAGTCCCGAATAGGCTTCTAAACTCCAACGACAAGTCAATGAACAATTGGAGAGAGGTTATCTTAAGGAAAGTCTCAACCCTTGTGCTGTTTTAGCACTCCTAGTATCTAAAAAGGATGGAACCTGGGAATGTATGTTGACAATTGAGCAATGAACAAGATAACGATCAAATACAGGTATCCAATCCCTAGGTTAAAAGATATATTAGATGAGTTGAGTAAAGCTTAAAGCTTCAGCAAGATTGATCAGAAGCCTGGCTACCATTAAATTCATATAAGGCTAGAAGATGAGTGGAAAACTACATTCAAAACTCAATATGAACTCTATGAGTGGATGGTCATGCCATTTGGCTTATCGAATGCCTCGAACACTTTCATGAGACTGATGAACCATGTATTAAGACATCTAATGGGGAAATGTTTCATAGTGTATTTTGATGACATCCTAATGTATAATACTGACAAGCCAAGTCACTATGAACATCTTCAAGTCATACTAAATGTCCTCCGTATCGAAAGGTTATTCGGTAACCTTAAGAAATGTTGCTTTTGCTAAAAGGAAGTGGTATTCTTAAGCTACGTAGTAAGTAGAGGAAGCTTACGAATGAACAATGAGAAGATTTGAGCAATCGTCAAATGGCCGACTCCAACTACTTATGCCGAAGTGAGAAGTTTCCATAGATTAGTTTTCTTCTATAGAAGATTCATTAGGAATTTCAATACCCTTGCTATTCCCCTTATTGAGTTGATAAAGAAGAACATCGATTTCCAATAGGGAGAAAAGGAGGAGAGAAGCTTTGCCGAGGTGAAGGAAAGAGTGACCTCTACTCCTGTACTAGTTTTACTAAACTTTGAGAAAGTATTTGAGTTAGAATGTAACGCTTCAAGCATTGGAATAGACGCTGTCCTAATGTAAGAAGGCCGACTAATTGCTTACCATAGTGAGAAGCTTAGGGGACCTCAGCTAAACTACTTTATGTATGATAAGGAACTCTTGGTGCTAATCCGAGAACTACATGTATGGCATTATTATCTATTGCCAAGAGAATTTGTCATCTACACTGACCATGAATCTTTAAGGTATCTCTAAAGCCAGATGAAGTTGTCGAAGCAACAGGCGAGGTGGGTCAAATTCTTTAAGGGGTTTAACTTTGTAATAAAATACAAACAAGGAAAGAGTAACGTGATTGCAAATGCTCTTTAGAGGAGGCATACACTCCTAAATGAACTACAAAACAGATTATTTAGGTTTGCAAGCATTAAAGAGCAATACTCTAAAGATCTACACATTATACTCATATTGGTACGATGTGTCGATAGAAAGATAGTGGACAGGTATCATGTAGAAGATCAATACCTGTTTCGAAGAGGAAAATTATACGTACTAACCTGCTCTTTACGAGAATTACTTATCAAGGAAGCCCACAGTGGAGGACTCTCCAAGGTCATCAAACTTGCCATTCAACCTAGAATCGTTAAAGAGTCTATAAAATCGTAACGCAAAATCGAAATGTAGAAACATAAGTTTCTACAGCTTATATAAAATAGCTTTAAAAAATTACTAATATACTTATAGTAGTTATGCAAAACTTAAAATATATGATAAAATTTTAAAAAAAAAAATTGAAGAAATTAAGTTTTTTTTTTTCATAAAACTTCTTAATATATAATTTAACATGTTTAAAAGAAGGACAAATAAAGCTAAAACTAAACTTTTTCCTAACTTTTTTTTTTAAGTTATAAGTTAAAGAGAATGAAATATTTCAACTCATTTTAAGTATGATGGCATAAAATAAAGTATATAGTTCGCTTTATAAACTTTGTTATCAGAACTAAAACTTAATAAAAGCTATCAACATAAAATAAGAGATTAAGAGAGAAAGAAAGAGGAAAAAAATTAGGATAGGATAGATGTTGTAATGTCTTTATAGTTAATGACTTATAAAAGTTTAGTTGTATTATTTTTTTCTTTAATTTTTTAGTGCATTCAATTCATATATGCAGAATTAGTAAACTCAATAAAAAAACGTAAGTTTCTACTAAGTTTATATGTAAACATGGTTAAAAACGTAAGTTTCTATACAAAAAAAGATTTTACACTCGAGTTAACTCAAAAGAGCTACCTAAAATCGTAAACTTAAAAAATTGCATGGGTAAAATCGAAATTTTGACAACTATGCTCTAGGCATGTTGGGGAAAGAAGGACCTATGAACTGATGAATGGTTGTTTCTTCTGGTCGAGATTGAGGCGTAATGTACACCGAGTCATTGAAGGTGGTATCGTATGTAAGAAGGCTAAATGCTAAGCCAAGCAGGGAAAAGCAATACCTTTACTTGTTTCGACGAAACCATAGACCGAGTTGAGTATGGATTTTGTTCTCAAATTACCACGAACTGCCCAAGGCAAAGATTTTGTAATGGTCATCGTGGATAGGTTCAATAAGATAGCATACTTTGTGCCTAGTTTCAAGACTAACGATGCTTCATTTATTACTTTCCCTTACTTACAGGAAATTATTTGGCTATACAACTTGCCTAAAAGTTTAGTATTAGATAGAGACCTAAAGTTCTTAAGCCATTTTTGGAGAACTCTGTGGTGACGGATGGAGACCAAACTACTATTTAGTACTTCCTACTACTACTAAACGGATGGCAAAACAAAGGTAGTCAATCAAACTTTAAGATCGTTGCTCGGAGCTACAGTGGGTAAAAACTTAACTGATTGGGACATATGCTTAATAGTGGTCAAATTCGCTTACAACCGAACAGTACATGACACTACCAAGCAGACCCTCTTTAAGGTTATCTATGGTTTCAAACCTAAGTTGCCCTTCAATCATACCCTTGTACTCGAATCCGAGCAAGAAAACATTAATGCGAAAGCCTCAGTATAGTCTCTTCAACACATCTATAACAAAGTCACTCAGTAGATCAACCAAGCTACTAGAAGAATGCAAAAGAGGACTAAAGGTAAGACAATTAAACAATTCTAGCTAAGAGACTTAGTATAGCTGCACCTCAACAAGGAAAGGTGTCCGAGCAAGAGGAGGAACAAACTATCTATAAGAGCTAAAGGACCTTTCAAAATTCTCCAGAAGGTCAACGACAATGCCTATAGGTTGGAGCTGCCCGAAGATTATGGGGTTTCTAACACCTTTTACGTTGTCAACCTCAATCTATATCACCCTGATGGAAAGCTGATCAAAGACCATTTGAATTTGATTTAAAATATAAATCAACTTAAAGAGAATGATGTAAATCAGGCTACTAAGCCTTTGACCTACAGCCAAATCTGAAGACCAGAGGGCTTGGCAAGACGAATCCTCTTGCTCCAACGAGTATCCCTTTGCCAAGCCACTCTGCATGCCGAGCCGAATGATTATCCATCTCTCAGAAGCTTTATGTTGAATAGTAGATTACCAAGATAGCGACCAGGCCTTGCACGCACGCTCACTTACATCTAAAGAAATCAATTTCTCAGTATCACCTTTGCCAAGAGGACGAGAGATAAACCTTGGGCTAATCTTCAGTTACCCCTACTCAAATAAGCAACCTGATCGTACTCTTTTGTTTGCATCCTCCAACGACATCACCAATGCATCTCTACCACGTATATAGGACCACATGTAGCATCTATTACACTAATCATTATTTTTCTTAAATATTCATTTTTACCATTTTAGATTCTTGTACATTACTTCTTTAAGGTAATACCCTTTTATCTTTTCCCTTTTTGATAAGTTATCTTAAATTCTTAGGTATAAATACCCATTGTACATGTAGCAACAAATAATCATATTACTATCAATATAATGAACATTTTTCCTTTCGTAAATGCTAATTGTTTACTTTCATTTCACTCTTAACCTATCTCTTAAATAAGGCTAGGTGACGAATAACCTCACCGAGCCATCTCTTATGTCATATCGAGTTGTATTGTAAGTCTTCGAAAGTTCTATTGGTGCGTCATATCCTTTAGAGTTATTCGTAGGTTTGCTTACTTCTCTTTAACTCTTTCATACATTGCCCATCACCCCTTTTTCAAGTGTTCAACAAGCTTAGACCTATCCAAAGACCGACTTTGTTTGTTCTTAGTTACGGTATGCATCACCAACCTTTTATAGAGATGACCCAGAGTTAAAGGACCTATTCGTTACTAGATTTGACCCTATTATGTGTTATTAGTTAGAGGATTATGGTTTTAATACTTATAATAAGGTGATAGATAAGGTACGTCAATTAGAAAATAACCACTTGAGAATGTAAGCTCAATGGAGGCAAAAGTTAAGTGGAAGTTTTTTTATCAAGTCCATCATTTAAAAGGTCTTATCTAGGTACTAGTAGTTTGGTCGTAAGAAAAAGAAACCAATAACTTTAACTCATAGTATAACGCAGTTAATGTCTCGTTTAAGGTTTTATGACAAAGATGGAAACATAAGGTGTTGGAAATGTAGAGCCAATCATTTTCTAAGATAGTATGCATAGCTTAAGGGAAAGGATTTCATTTATGGTGATAAGAATCACATAGCTCATAGTTATCAAAGGATGAAGTTGCTTAAGTGTACTTGTGTGGAAAGAGTGGACATTTCTCTAGAACTTGTCCACAGTTCATACAAAGTGCTAGAGATTCTAAACAAACCAATGCTGCTACTGCACTTGCTCAAGTTTTTGCCATAGAAAGTGTAGATGATGATGATAAGGAATTTGTTGACTACATAGAGGAATAATATCATGATGACTCTGATGAGAATGTAGGAGCAAAAGATAAGATTGATGAGGGACTCGTGACATGTATGTTTCTAAATTCTCTCACTTAATTAATGATTAAAGTATACGTTATAGGTAGTTAGTTAAACTATATGTTATGTGAATAAGAATTATGGAATTCTGTGATATGTTTTGCTGAAATTGGTTGGAAATTATAGCAATAGTATATATTATAGGAGATGTGCTTGTAAATGGACAATCTGCATATGCATTATTTGACATTAGTGCATTACATTCTTTTGTAAGCCAGAACTTTGTAAATGGACATGGAATTGGAGTAATTAAAATTAATACCACTTATAAAATTATAACTTCTATTGGAGAGAAAGTGACAACTTGAAAATTTATGGAAAATGGCCAGATTAAAATTCAAGAAAAGGAATCTCCAATCAGTTTATTAGTTTTACCACTATAAGGTTATGATGTAATAATAGGAATACATCAGTTCTCTAAACATAAGGCTAGCATGGAATGTCAAAGTAAGAGCATCACTCTAGATGGTGGAGAAATCATGTTTCAAGGAAAGGCTAGTGAGGATAAATTAACATTAGCAATTATTGAAGTATGTGATGAGAAAGAAGAGAATAAGAAAGAAAGAGAAGATTAGAAATTTTGTTGAATAGTCATAGTTGAAGGGAAGAAGGAAACCCTAAAGGTGTTAGAAATACTTGTAGTATGTAAATTCCTATATGTGCTTCCTAAAGATTTGCCTAGTTTAGCTCTGCATCAAGAATTAGACTTTATTGTTTAGTTTTAGGGACTAAACCCATATCTAAAGCTTTGAACATGATGTTGTCAATGGAACTACATGAGCTGAAGAAGCAACTTAAGGAGCTACTAGATAAAGAATTTATTCGACCAAGCATTTCACTATAGGGAGCACCTATATTGTTTGAGAAGAAAAAGGATGACACCATGAGATTATGTATAGATTACAAAGAGAATAATAAAGTAACCATTAAGAATAAATATCCATTATCCCAAATTCATTATTTATTTAACCAATTACAAAAAGCAACTATGTTTTCTTAGATAGACTTAATGCTAGGATACCATCAACTATGAGTCAAACCAGAAGATGTACCTAAAATTGTGTTTAGGACATAATATAATCCTTATGAATTTTAGTGATGCATTTTGGATTGACTAATGCACTTGATGAATTCATGGATCTAAGGAATTGTACATATCAATCATATATAGATAAATTTGTTGTGGTTTTTATTAATTACATCATAATTTATTCAAAGACTAAGGAGGAACATGCATAGCACTTATGATTGGCATTGCATATAATAAGTTCTATACTAAGTTAAGCAAGAGTGATTTTTGGCTAGATAAGATTTCCTTCCTTAGATATATTATATTTGGAGAAAGAATTTTTATAGATCCTAAAAAGATGAAAGTGACCAAATGGAAACAATTTGTAACTATTTCAAAAGTACAAAGTTTCTTAGGTATAACAGGATACTACAGGCGGTTTATAAAAGGATTTCTTCAAAATCACAAGACCTTTGACTTGGTTGACTCAGAAAGACATGTTCAAGTGAAGCGATGAATGTATAGAAAGTACAGTGTAAATCTAGGATTTTAAGAGTTCACGAGTGCAAGTGACTTCTAAAAGTAAACTACCACTTAGGCCCCGTTTGTTTCATAGAAATCTACTCTTTTGTAGAAAAGGTTTTCCTTTAGGCCCTATTTGGTTGTTTTGTTGATTTATAGTGGAAAAATCTTTTTGGTGTTTGTTTATTAATTTATTATCCTTCACAAAATAAATTAATTAACATAAGATAAATTTATACTAAAATATATGGCTTAACCAATGTAAGATGAGATTTATGAATGATGAATAATCATTAATAAACTACATTGAAACCACTAATCTAATTTTTTTTCTTTTTTCTAGATCACAAAATACTCAAAATTATCCTTGACAACAATCAAGTCTTAACCACATGAGAACATAATATAGGATGACTCTACACAAAATAATCTTGTTAAATAACACATAAGCCACTCTAGCAATTATATTTCTACCTTAAGAGCCACCTATAATTGGTTGGACTCGATAATCATCTTTGCTAAAATAATAATTCAATGAACATTCTCATGCCCAAAAAAAAAAAGAAATATTTAAATATGCAATGTTAAAAAATTTAGAAATCATAAATAACATAAATCAACAATATGGCAGCATAAAGCTATCATATTATTAAAACATTATCCAACAAATAAATTAAAAACACAAAGTTCAACTCATTGCAATTTATTAAACTAACATAATCCAAACCAACAAAATCTAAGCCACTAAAATTAAATCACCTCACTACCTATGAATGAATTTATAGATCTATATACGTTGAAGTTCATCACTTTTAACTATAAAAGCTATTGTAATCTTTTCATTTTTAACTAAGAAATCAAACACTTTAGCTAAAGTAACTTAGTCAAATTCCTCTATCTTCATAACCTCACCATAAAGTTTGTCAACATCCAATTTGTTTTTGCTTAATTCTTTGATTGCTCTTTCTCCTCATTGAAGTTCTTCAATACCTTATTTTCGAATATCTCACCGGTGTTTTACTTTTGTTTCTTATGTGATTGAGGGTTAAATGAATTTTTAGTCTTTTCTTTTAGTTCCTTTTCACCATTTTCATTACCATCTTGTAATTCAATAAGGAGAGAGTCATTTTCAGCATTCAACATATTTAAGAACTCCCTACATTGCCTAACAAAACTATCAATAGCAGTATCTCTTCCCACAACTAAATCAATTTTATTGTACATAGTAATTTTCTTATTCAAGAATTTCTCATGATTTAAATGTGCCTAAAAAAAATGAGAAAGAAAAGAAATCATTTAAATAATAGGTAATGCACCACGGTAATATTCATTTAAAGTGAAAGGAAATATTACAAATACCTTGCTATAACTTCTTCGCTGAAAACTTTCTTATCAACTATAATCATCTTTACCTCATCATCCCATCCAAAACTATTCTTATTTCTCAACTTTTGTATAATAGCTCATGTACTTTTGATAGTATGAAGATGATTCTTAACATGACCTAGAAAGTAACCAACTCCAAATTTTTCATTAATTACGCTTATAACTCAAGTGAGAGATGATAATTTGAATGTTATTGAAAGTTTATTTCTCTTAAGAACCTCATTATCTAGAATTTCTAGCATCAAATCTTTCATTAGCCTAGTCTATCTGAAGTATTTAACTTTTGTCTCCTTGTTAATAGCATTCACTTCTTTTTCATTATTTTTTTTTCCCTATTGTTAGAGCATATTCAAATGGACTATTATGCCAATAAATTTCAAAGGCAAAATAATAAGCATTAATAAGAAACAATAGAAACATGAAATGATTACAAAAAGGCAATTGAAATGCCAATAAATTTCAAAGGCAAAATAAGAAGCATTAATAAGAAACAATAGAAACATGAAATGATTACAAAAAGGCAATTGAAATGCTAATAAATTTCAAAGGCAAAATAAGAAGCATTAATAAGAAACAATAGAAACATGAAATGATTACAAAAAGGCAATTGAAATTTGAAAGAATACTTGAATATGTTTAGGAAATTCATGTTTGGCAATAAAAAAAAAAAGAACTACATAACAAGAGTTCAATAACTTAAAAAACTACAAACTATACTTATTTGTCCTATAATTGCTCCACATTATAAAAGTACTTTCATCTCTTTTCATCAACTATGCCCTATTTTCTTTTCTCGCTTTCCTTTAGCTTCATTGAGATATTTGACTACTTTGAGATTCTAAATGTCCTGATGCTTTTTCTACTACAAAATCTGTTAGATCAAGCCTTATAATGACATTGTAAAGGATATAACAAGTGATCACTACATTTGTTTGTATTTCAAATAACCAAAAAAGATATTGAATTTAAGACACAAAAATAACTTTTAAAGATTTTAAAGCCCCTTTTAATGGTAGTTTGTAAAGAAGAATAATGAAGAATAAAAAACTCTTTCACATTTTCTAGATAGCGATTATGACTAAACTGTTTAAGATAATATCGAACCCCTCAATAAGGAGATATGATTCCTTATTAAATGCCATAACTAACATTTCCAAGGTAACATTCACCCATAAATTGCAATGAAATATCACTTATTGTTCGTAAAAAAATTATATTAATTATATATTTACTCTATATTAGTGAATTCATCTATATCTTTAAGAATCCTAAGTCCACTTCTTCTTAATAATGCATTACTTAAGACATACGAATCATAAGTTAAACCTTCCCATCCAGTTAATACATGAACAAATTTTAAATCAAAGGTTATAGTTAGAAGAACATTTTGTGTAGTGCCTTCTCTTTAACCTCTAGAGTACACTTGAATTTTAGAGCGAATCAATGCAAGAATAGATATGCCACCAATTGTGCCTTTACAATCCTAATAGTAATTAATGTTATAATTAACATGCTATATTGGTACTTAAAATAACATAAGATAAATTTTGTTGTTTTGATGGCATACCTTAAAATATTGATAGAATCTTTGATTATTCATTATCTCTGGAGGGATTTTGTTACTTTCATTTTGACCATAAACTTATATAACTTTGAAATCATTTCCAAAACGATCCAAAAGTATCAATATACAATTTCAATAGATCTATGGAATTTACCCCCATCACTTTATATGTGACGTTATACCTATACAAATAACAAAATATCATAACTTGTTCTCTAATGGATATATTTTTAGTATTATGTAATAAATTTTTCTCTTTAAGTATCTGATGTAACTCAAATAATGCCTTTAGCCTCATATGTATTTGATTGATGCAATAGATATCTTCACTATATAGAATTCGATTTATATACAACTTTCTTTCATACTTTCTATTCACATAAAGATCTCTCAACATTTTGTTTAAATGATGTTTTTGTTTAGCTATGATAATCCCAGCTAAAAGAACCATATTTGTTGTATCAACTATTGTGGCATAAATTTCATTCCCATCCATCTATATATGAAAATATTTGAATTATTAAAATGTTCAAATTTTGTGAAAAAATGATCATCAAATAATTACTAATGATAAAATTTAAAAATATAAAATAGAAGACACATTACCCAAAATAATATTGAAACGAAAAAATTAAAAACAAAGTAAGATAGAGAATCTGAATATCACTTAAGATAATCCTAAATCTACTATATAAATCAATAACACAAATACTCAAAAGAAAAAAGAGAGAGAGAGAGAGAGAGAGAGAGAGAAAAAGAACCATAAAATCTCACCAAGTCTAAACATAATGTATAGTATTTGTATAAAATAATAATTGTGCATCTTTTATTCTACCATAGTCAAGAGTTATCTTTTAATACCCTCTTAAGTTTTAAAGGTACCATAATGTCCTATTTTAATTACATTAATGTTGATATGTTCTATTAGCATAAGTAAATACAACATTTCATTTTAGTTCTTAGGTTAGAACTAAAAAAAGAGTGAAAATAATTATTCAAAGCATGCATGTTATATTCTTATTATTTTTATTTATTGTTTTATACTTAATTTTGCTTACGCTCACATTTTAAAGATATCTTCCAAAAATCATTAATGGAGGAACTAAGGGTATCCCTTTTTTTTTTCCTCCTTCTCTCTTGTTTCATACCTGCATTATCAACAAAATATATATAAGTTTTCATTAGTAATAGTAAATAATCATCTAATTTAAATTATAGATATATGTTTATGATTATTTACTTAAAAAAGATTAATATAAAAATATAGTGTATACAAGTGTTTGTTTAACTACACCAATTAATCATTTCTCCTTATCTCACATGCAATTGTTGTAATCCCTATTCCATCTATTTACTTTTCAATTTATTTGATTAATTGCTCTTCAAAATGTAGGGTACACTCTCATAAATGCTTTTCCAGCAAATTAAATGAACAAGAGATGGTAGCTTAATAGAAATATATAAGAATTTCCCTAAGTCATAACACGAGCCGAAGTAATAAAGAATAAAATTATTAATTAAAAAAAGAAAAAAAAAAGATTGTGGATATCCATACAACAAGAGTTAATATTTAATTAAAAGTAACTATTTGAAACATTCATCATAGAAATATCTAACAAAAACAAGTATATAAATTTATCAAATATCATGCTACAAAGAATGGGATAAGTATCGTTGCATATAATAATAACATAACAATTCCTATCGAAAAAATAATAATAACATGATAATATCTTGATAAATTCATCAATTTTCCACTACATCTTTTAATAACAATGCAACCCATCTTGTGTATGTGATTTTTCAATCTTTCATTAAAAATTAGTAATTAAACAATAGACATTATTATTTAGATGGAAAATAGATAATAACTTATGAAGGAGTTGTTACCTTTTTTTTTTGGTGGGGGGGATAAACTCCTTGACTCTTTTGATGGCTGCAACTTGGACAAAACAAAATCAAAATCTTATGTTAAAAGTGTAAAGGAAAAGTGCAAAGGGAAAGAGAGAGATAGAGTAGAAAGTTACATAATGATAGAAATAAAATAAGTAAAGATAAAGAAAAGAGGAAAGAGAACAGGGAGAGAGAAAGTTACATTAATAAAACTTTGAGTGACATAGAATAAAGTAGGTTGTAGGTCAGTTTTATAAACTTGGAAAATGACTTAAAATTTTGAAAATCAAATGTTGTTTTCCATTAGGATTCATAAAACTAGATATGTATGAGAATGGATTTTATTTTTTTTACTAGGAATTCTTTTTCTACTTAAAAGCCCTATTTTAACTAAACAAAACATAGGAAATCATAGAAATAAGTTTTTTGAAAACATAAAACATCAAACAAATGAGGCCTTAGTGTTGAAGGAAACCCCATGAGAAGGTAGTTAGAGACACTTAGGGAAGAAGGTGATCCGAGCAATGGATTTCGGTGAATCTAAGTTTTACCTCCAATTATCATAAAATCGATAAAAATACCAAAATTTATTGGAAAATTATGGGAAAAAGTTTTCTAAAATACTTTTGCATATAGATTCTAGGAAAAATGTTATTTTATTAAAATTATGTATCTAAATATACCTCTCTTAAAAAATTACTAAAACCGAACAATTTCGATATTTTTTTCAAAACCATTAATGTTGTTGTTTCAATTTCAAAATTTTTTTAGACATTACATATAATGTATATAAAATTGCTATGTAAAGTGTTTTACCAAAACTATTTTCTATATTTTTTGCAATTTCTAGCCTTTAATGGTTAAATTAGTAAATATTAAAGATAATTTGATATTTTTGCCATAACACTAGCTTAATTTTTTTTATCATAGATGACTTAAAGCATACAATGATGTAAGTAGTAAAGCTAAAAAGGATTTTGATTAAGGTATACAATTATAGTTCCAATAGGAGTTAGTTTGATGTTTAATTATGTTTTTTTTTTTCGGAGTGTATGATTAATGAATCTTTAATTATATGTGAAATTGAATGAAGTTAGGTTGATAGTGATTTGTACAAGGGTAGATTGGACGTGTGGGTGATAACTCTTATTTTAAATACATTTCACATGGTGATTTTATAGTATTTCCCTTACATCTTTGGTTTTTTTAAAAAGAAATTGATACTTAATTGAGTAAAATTTTGATTTCAAGAGTTGAACGCGTTCTCGGATTAAAAACAAAGAAAAGGAATCAAGTTTCACTTAATTTAGAGTTCAAATGAATGAGTTATAAAGTTTTGAAGTTACCTAGACAATAGGAATTTTGGTCAGAAAGTTATACAGTCTGGGATACAACTGTATCCCCAGGCTGTGTCCATCCAGGAAGATTTGCTAAGGTCAGAAAGTTACACAACTTAGGGACACAATTGTGTCCCAGGCTGTGTCTAGCGACAAAAACGGAAACCTTACAATACATTATAAAAGGACTTATTAGAGTTTCGCACATAACATTGGACTTTCAAAAGAGAAAAAGACTTGAAGAAAAGGAAAAGAAAAAGGCAAAAGCAACACTCAACTTCAAGGTTGAAGAGATTTATCATCAACAAAAGGGGTTTTTCATGTTTTATTTATTGATTTTGTTGCAATTCGTTTTTTAGTTTCATTATGATAGTTTAAAATTCTTGTATTTAGGATTATGGAACCTAGGGTTTCATGTGACTATTAGATTGATTAATAATTTTCAATAAAGTTCTATCTTTTCTTGATTCAATTATATTATTTAATTGTTAATTGACATTTCTAAGGTATCAATTTATGATATTATGCATGATGATTAAGAAATCGTATGAATAATGAGATCTTGACATAATTGGAGAGAATTACATGTATACTTAGAAATAAGATACATATTTCTTCCGAAAGGTTATTTTTTTTATGGGAATTCATTATACATTAATGCGATTTTGAATTATAATACTAAGTGAAGAGATTCCGGTCAATAATTTAGGATTAGAGTTAATATGCTTGAGTAAGGTATTAACTTTAATTGTGAATCCCTCCAGTCAAGAATAATAGAGATTGAATTGAATACATTTTAAGCAATCACATGTTAAATACTAGGGGAAATAATTCCTAAATACGTTATTTTCCTTCTTAAAGTCGTTCTTAATTTTATCGCTTTCTAAATTGCTTAATCAAGTCTCAGAATTAAGTTAGTTTGTTAATTTTAGTATTTTTAATTCATTCAACTCATCACAATTTTCCGGTTAGATAATAGAGCTAAGGTTAATATTAGTATTCGAAGTCTCTGAGGGATCGATTCGGACTCACATCTACTATATTAAAACTGATAGGTACACTTGCCTCGTATTAGTAGGTATTAGTGTTGTGTTAATTAGGGCGATGAAATGGACATTCTAATGAAATTAGTAAGTTTTAGCAAAAACAAGGGATAAATTAAGGGATTCTAGGTCCATGCTGCATTAGAAACTTATTTAAAGGTGAAATTAAAGACTATATATATGCAAACAATAATTAGATTAGACTTAAAGGATGGATTAGAAGGTATTTTAAGAGCCTTTTAAGTTAGATTCAGGAGATGTTTTAGATAATAATTCAAAGGATGAATTAGAGGATAACTTAGGAAATAGTTAATATCACATGACCTTAAAAAGGCTAAATTCTTAGATAAAATAACTCTCTAAACTTAAGTTAACAAGCTAATAAATAAGAATATCATTGCATTATAACTTCTATAAATATTAAAAGTGTTTTCTATATTATGAGGATTTGTAGTAAAGAGATACATTGTGATATCCCATAAATTAGCAATCAAGATATAAATATCTAGTATTAGGACAAAGCCCTATTTTTGTACGATTAGGATCGATAATTGATCTGGAGCATTTAAGAAAGCAAATCAAATATATTAGAAACTTACGAGAAATATGACAACCCCAATTGAGGAATTCTCATATACTTGGAAATAAAAAATATAATAAACTATCAAGAATATAATCAAAATAGTGAGAATTCACTTTATATAAGACTCTAAAGTCTTATTTAAAGCAATTGTACCTAAATTTAAGGCTTTCTAAAAAGTATATCAAATTGAATTCAAATTTTACAAGTAAGTTAGAAAAGTTAGTCAAAGTGACATAATAAGGTTAGATTTCAAAAAGTAACAATCCAAAATCCTAAATTTAGCCTTAAAAATATGATTATTTAATATAGTGTAAAAATAACCGAAACTCTTAAAATCGAGCTTGAAATGCGACAAGTACTTAGAGATAAATTAACTAAGTAATAAAATAAAATAATATAACATAATATACTATATGAGTATACATGTATTTTTATGAGTATACTTGGTATATATAATAAATATACCCATAAATTAATCTAAAATTATATAATTATGTATAATAAGTGACAAAATCGCAAAATTAAATATGAAAAGTATCTTAAAAATAAAAGATATACTAAAAACATGATTATACATATATAATTACCCATTATGTGTATGAAATATATAAGATATATACAGGATATATATATATGTATATTAACAAAATAATTAAATACTGATATAAAATATCAAAATACCTTAAAATATTATCTAAAAATTATAAAAAAAATAAGAAACAACTTGAATTGTGATTGGATTAAATGTGGCGCAGATTAAAAAGTTGCATCAAAAGAAAATTTATAAAAAATTGACACCTCCTATTATACGTTTTTCAAGAAAAATATTAAAATAAATTACTTAATAATTAAGAAAAAATCGCAACCAACCTAAATCACAATAAATAAGATACTAGGAGTTAGATTTCATGTTTTGGCAACCAAAAACACTTAAGAAAAATTCAAAAAAATATTTGGAAAAAATAAGAAAAATAGAGCAAAAGTCGTATTAGGCTAGTTTCCAACCCAAAAGTGAATCTACTTTGGAACTCGATTGGCCACCACTAATCTACCCATCGCTCAGGTTAGCCAACAACCACTCTCCAGGCAATGGTTATTAGAGCTCTGATGAACTCAGTTCTAGAGTTTTTGCCATATTTTTCTCTATTTTTGATAAATTATTAAATTAATTAGGAAAAATATAAAAAAAATTAATTCCTAGGTTATTTAAGATGTACTTTCATTTGGTAAATTTATTTTTACAAAATTAGGAGTATTTAATGTACTTGCTTAACAAATGTATTATTCATTTGAAATTTGAAATTCAAAATAAATATACTAAATGATATAGTTTCTAGCTCAAAATTTTTGCACATGATATATAAATAATTTCTATGCAGCCTAATTTTTTATTTAAGTACTTTTAATATTTATTGTATTTTTTGACCTAAAAATAGTTAGAAATTAGGGTGAAAATGTGAAATAAATAGGTTTTATGAAATTAAATAATGAAATTAACCTATAATGATTTCTAGTGAAATATAATGATACTAGGATAGGTTGAAAATAATTTTGCATAAAAAAGAATCATATTCGGATAATTAAGTATAATTTAGGGATAAAATTGTAATTTCGAATATATATGCAATAAATCGAAAACCTGAAACCCAATGATGATTGAATTCCCCATATTTTTAGGAGTTTATAGAAATTTTCAAAGAATTATTTGGTAACCTAAGTTATTTATTACGATTTACATAGTAAAATTGTTTAAATTATGAATCAGAACTCAATTTTTAGTAATAATAGGTTAAAACATGATAAATATTGAAATTAAAACTTTATATATACATATTGGTTAGATTTTATGAAAAAGTAAAATCTTAATATATTTAATTTTATTTTAACAACCGGGTTATGTTATATGTGTATTAGAGTTAGATAATATTTATATTATAGAGTTATGTCGACAAATTATGTAAAATATAGTTTAATTATATAAAATACATATAATATGATAATATTTACTTAGACACACGTAACTATGTTAGAAATTTGAACTACTCATTAGAAGTTATCTTTATAAATAAAACCCGTAATATGTGTCGCTAAGTTTATACGAACCCAATAATACTATTTTTACAAAAATCGGATAATCTTAGGTAATATAACTTATATCTCTATGATATTATGAGAATTTGCATATTACAATATCCTTATCATAATTGAAATATGATTTAATTGATTAAAAGTATGTTTCGATACGATCGAAACGATATATTATACGTAATAGTATAATTATATATATTGTTAATAAGTAATAACTTGACTTGACTTATATAATAAAACTATATTATTATTATAATGTACTTTAGATAAGATTCTAATGTTTTGTAACTATTATAAAAATTAAATTTTAAGTTATATATATATAAGGTTTCCCCATGATTGGATCGTTGACGATACGAACTTTTCTACAGCGAGTGTCTAAACAAGTAAGTGGGTTCAATACTTTATGGCATTTTGAGGTATTATTTCAGAATATGTACAGACTTTGATATATATTTGCTTATAACTATAATTAACTATTCATGTGTATATAGCGCTTATGGTTGAGTTTCAATTGCTATGATAGGAGCTAATCTCCATGTTATGGTTGTTTTGTGAATATTATTATGCTTGACTTAGTTGGTCACCTTAAAAAAATGAACTAACTCAAACTTGGTTTAATACCTAACCTAATATGCATCGTAATCTCAAGCTAAATATGGACTCCATTCGATGAGGATAGATGAAATGGTTTTTTCCCCACCTTTAGTTGAACTAAGCGATAAGAAAAGAGATTATGGTAAGGTTAGGGATCGTGGTTCGAAAGTGGTCACAGGAGAAGGGTGCTCTTTATTACATAAACCTTGATTTGGTCTCGATTTACAAAGTATGTGACGTCAATCTCCTCAACTTGGATTAGAGCAGACGTAATTTTTCTGATCTCATGATGGATTAGATAACGTCGTGCGATGATATTTGCTTATACATGCATTATATCTAACCAACTTGCTGAGAAAACCTACTTGTGATGTACTGAATGTATATTTTTGTCTCTACCAAACTTATTAAGCAAATTGTTGCTTATTCTCCTATAGTTTGTTTTGTAAGTTCCAAATGGATTATAAGCGCCTAACCAACACTAAAACATTAGTAAATGAGAATGGACAGTGAGATACAATAAGAAATGGTTGGTTATTGTCCTTAGTATTAACTTCTTTTTTTTTTCATTTTTAAGGAAAACTATATAGAACTTATCAAGAGGCTTGGTAGTTTTCAATATTCTAGTTGGTATATGAAATGACAGGTACTTGTGGGATTTACTACCATTCTTTTGTAAGATTAAACTATAAATTTATTTTTAAAAAATTATTTTAAGAGATTACTTCATAAGTTTATATCAAACAAGTATTGAATTGGACGCTTTAAAAGGGTAAAGTTAAGTACACCTAATGTGAATTAGGTCTAGGATGATAGCTATGAGAACAACTTTTATCTTAGGATGACTCATATGGTAGGACTGTTACGACTTTATCTTTTCGAGTCATAACACACATCATACTTGTACTTAGTTGAGTGATACTAAATTCGAGTAAGTTAGGATTAATGCATAACTACCTTTTAGAGTACTATTTTATAACACTTATAGGTCTAAGTTTATACTTGTTTGTATTTATAGATAGCTTGGTTATGTATGTGTTTGTGTGTCCTTGGTATCTGGTTGAACATATCATGGTTTGCTTTTGCTAAAATGTAAGTTAATGGATTGTTTGGTCACCCTTAATTGAAACCAATTTATTATAGACTTAAGACTTAACTAGATTTGCATCATAACCTATTAAGGGATGGTTAGCATTCTCCAATCAAATGCTGATTCATTTGAAAGTGATAATTGAAATAGTCTTTTCTTTACCTTTAGTTAAACTAAGTGACAAGAGAAAATTTCGTTATAAGGTTGAAGATACTGGTTCGAAAGTAATCGCTAAAAGAAGGACATCTCAATTGGATAAGTATGGGTTTAGTCGTGAGGGCATTATAGCTTATGGAACTCTTCGAAAACTGAATTAGAGTAGGCATAATTTTTGTAATTTCATGACAGATCAGATAGTATTATACCATGACATTTATTTTATTACATTATATCATATTAATTGCTTAATAATCCTATTTGTGCTTGTTATATAAGCTTATGTCTTTTGTCTCCCTTAAGCAATTGGTTACTCAAATCTCTATAGATCTTTTTGTAGATTTAGAGTAGATGTGGCGTTACACATATTAAGTCAATATAGTTGTGAATGAGGAGTAAGGACATAAATTAAAGGCTTGGACCCATATGGCATTTAGAGTCTTCCCCTACGTTTCTTTTAGCTTAATACTTATACATGTATAAATACACTTATATTTAAATTGCTACATTATGTACGATAAACCTTGGAACAAGTTTTCTATAAATACAAGTATTAAAAACTTTATCCAAAGTTTATGTTTGTTATGTGATAAGCTATTTATATTAAAGTGAGTTAGTTATAGATACCTTATATAGATTGGACCTATGATATTAGTTGTAAGGTCAACTTTTATTTTGAAATGGTTTACATATTAAGACTTATTACGACTTTCTTACTTTTATGCGTGATGGTAATAAAGGACTTGACATAGAGAGAGGTTAGGTTAAGCCGAGTAGATTGACTTTGTTGTCAAGCAATGTGATATTGCTAAAGTAGATGGGCATAAAATGTCCAACTTAAAAGTAGGTTGAACCATGCCTTAGACCTATCTTGGCACCAGGTTAGGTTGGACATAGTTAGGTTAAGGGAAATCTTTTATACTATATTTCATGTGGCAATTATTATTCTTATTGAGAAATTGAGAATTATGGTGATACATATGCATAGCAAATACTTATGATTTATTATTCTTTTAGTAGAAAATAATAAAAAATTTTCAAGAATATATTCAAAAACTCGACATATAGTTTGAATATATTCTAAACCTTTAATAGTTTGACATATAATTCATATATTTAATTAATAATCAATAAATGACATATCACAGATAAGTGTATACTGTTTTGATGTATGCATTATTATAAATTTCTTATAATTTTTTTCTTTTATGTGAGAAACTAGATAAATAATGGAATAGGGAGATTCTTTTCTAAGTTTCTTTAATGTAATTTTTTTATTTAAATAATTGTTTTGCAATTAAAATTCTATATACATTTAATATTTTTAATTTGTATGACCATTGCGTGTTTGGTGATGGTATATATGCACTTTAGGTACCTTGCGAAGACCCTAAAAAAAATGGAAAAGGGGGGAAAAAGAGGTAAAACGGGTGCGGAAAAAGAGAGAGAGAGTAGTGGTCCTTTATCCGTGGAGTCAGTATAGTGGGAATTGGCCTGCAAAACCACCATTCGCCAAAATATTCTCTCTCTCTATCTCTAATATCTCTAAAGCCTGCCTTTTCCTCTTGTCTGTTCAATTAACCCACAGCGAAGCCAATCTCCATTCTCGAGTGTCAGGCCATGGGTTCTGAAGGATCGCGTGTTGTTGGTGAGTTTTCTTGAACTTAGATTTTTCTTAATCATATTCCATAACTCCAGTTCAATTTAATCTTCTCAAACCATATATTTAATAAAATTCGTCAATAAGTGGTTTTGATGTGGTAATTTAGGGTTTTTCCTTGTTCCGAGTGATTGTTTGACAAAATGCTTAGGTAATAGTATTGTTTGGAATGATTGTGAATGTCTGCTGCAATTTGAGGTTCATTTTGACGTAGAACAGTTATCGCATTGCTGGATGTTTGATTGAGCTTTCCGTTTGTAATTCCATGATCAGATGTGCATCTTTTACACTTTCCAAAACTAATGAGGTATATGATCATAAAATGGATTCCGTTTGTTAAATCTTGTGGACCTCAGAATTCTCAATTCCTTGGTCTTTTTGATGGATACGTCATCTACTTGCGGAAGCAGGAAACATGTGTTTTATCATTGAACAGTATCTATCGTCAGGCTTATGTTCCATTTGTGTCTCCCTAGCAGTTTTAAACGAGAGTGACAACTGGAGTTTAGTAGTTAGCTTAGTCTATCTTGCGAGTTGATTAATGGTCTGATGGACAGTTGTTCAACATCGAACTGTCTCTATCTCTATATGTATATATCTGAACTTGAGAAATACTGTAGGACACTGATACTAACTTTTGTAGCATACAATGTGGTGTTTTGATCCCTCAATTCCCATTTCAAAAGGGGGCTCTTTGGTGAAGTCCTTGGTTGTATCAGTTCTCCCTTGGGATCTTAAGAAACCCAAAATTGGAGCCTTAACGATTTGAAACAGCTAGGCGTATTAATGACAGTGAAGTGCCTGAGCTTCTTTTGTCTGGTTTTAGTGCCCAACCTTTAAATTCTTTTGTTCGTTTTGGTGCCTAAACATTTTGAAGTAAGACAAATATGTGACTCCATTGTATCGGCTGAGTGTATATTCAATAAAGTGCATGAAATTTCATTTTTTTCTTTACATTTTCGTGTCCCAAATGTTAATATATATATACACTCATATATATAGATAGATAGATAGATAGATACATTGTTTTGGAGCCTTAGTTTTTTGAAATAAAAAATTGAACAGCATGAAAATGTTGAGAAAAAAGGATGAATAGGAAAAAAAGAAAAAAATTAAGAAAAAAGGAGAGAATAAATAGAACTTAAAACAGAAATTGGTACATGCAAAACTTTTCATAGTAGGCAACTTTTGCATACAATATACAATTTTTGTGAACTTCATATTGTCAAAAAAAGTCATGACTTGTGATGTAATTTAACAATAAAACTAGGTATGAATCTTAAAATTGTGTAGTCTATTCTTTCTTTACAATTTTATCCTGATAAGGCAATTCTGAGATGAGCTGGTATTATTTTTATTTAATAACATGAGTTTTTTAGTGATGCAAAGCTTGCAATAATTGTATATTGAATGCAAAAGTTAAAGTTTCAAGACATCTAACTATTTCTTTAACTTTTTCATCATCATTTTTTTTTCAATCTTTTATCATTGTTGACTGACCTGGACCAGACAAGCTGGTTCAACTGGCATCCCTGAAACTGGCTCTTTATCTGGTCTGGTCAGAGCTAAAGAACTGGAAGAACTGGGAATGGTGCCACATCATTAAACCAGGTGGTTGAAGTTAAACCAAATAACTGGCCTACCTGAGATGGAGTGGTTCCCACATAACTTCAAATTTTGAGCTCCATTGTGAGAATGTTGTTAATACCTTTAACTCATTCTCCAAGGCTTTTTCACCAGCAAAACCATACTTCTTGAGTTTCACTTCTTAGGAGAGCTCATAACATGGAGATGTCTAAGTCCCTTTCTTGTAACTTCAAACTCCCAACTTCCTTTTTGTAGCTTGCCTTGAGTTTCCAACTCTGACTCAAGGCCAATGTGGAAGCACGAGTTGAAGTTCAAAAGCCTATTCCATGGCTTGTCTTCTAATAGATGTATCAATTTACCCATTCAGATGATTTAAACCTTACCAGCATTCTCATAAGCCTTCTTTAAGTGTCTATTCTTTCAGGATTCAAAGATATGGAAGGAGGGACTATTGAATATAGTGCATCTCTACACACAAGTGACAAGTTTACATATTTTTTCTCATTTGAATTTCTTTGTTCATTTCATGTGGCATTAAATCGGAGTAGTAAAACATGAAGTAAAAATTTTCTTTTTTTTTTAAGAGTTCATATTATTTACAATTAAAAAAAAAAAAAAATATTTCGATGAATATAAATTTCCATTTCGGCCCCATTGAACCACTTAACCTTTGATCCCTAGCCTTATCCTGATCAATCCTGGTCAATGTCTGATCTGATTTTAACTTCTTTTTTTTTTTTTTTGGGGGGGGGGGGGGGGGGGGGTGGGGGTAATAACAACAATATAAAGGAGCCACTTATTTGTCCTATTTTAAAAGGTTGAGGCATCAAAAGAAAAAAGTCAGAATTTAAGCACCAAAACTGAAAAAATTGAAAGTTTCAAGCACTTCACCTGTTATGCCATTTTGGAATAATGACTGTTATAACAGTCACTTATCTGTCTCACTCTGTAAAGTTGAGGCATTAAAGAAAAAATTTAAAGTTTGGGCACTAAGACAAATTAAGTGAATTTTCAGGCACATTTAATTGTCATTATCATCCCAGCTGAGCCAGAGTCCATTCTTTGAATTAAATGGCTGCAAGTTTCATACGAGGTATGTTTTGGATGGTTTTGTTCATCACTACAAGTTTTGGGATACTGAGGACCTCTAAGTATGGTGCCTGTGTTCTTGGTCCCATATATGGTCATTGGATTTTGCTGGTGCCTGAGCATCGACAATAAGTTTTGAGGAAACTCCTCTATGCAACTTGCTAGATTTTTAGCACCGACCAACCTTGTATAGAGAGGAGGGCAAAACCTGGAGTTGATCTTTCCAAAAATCGAGGTAGTGACATGGGTGGGGTAGGTGTTTACATGATAGGCTGGAAAAAGGTGGGCCAGTTAACTGCAAGTAGAAGTGTGGTGTGTGTGCATGTGTGTGTGTTTCAGAAGTTGCAGAAAATCTGACGAAAATAATGAAGGAATAATTTAAGTTAATTAGACTAATTTTGAGCATGTTTGTTGCTTTTTTATTCCTTACCCTTGTGCTTGCTTCTTCACCGATGGATTCATCAATCATCTTGGAGGGAAAATGTTATGAGCTTGAGTGTGGAGGAGGAGAGAAGCGATGGCTTGGTTATAGGAGGAGGGGAGGATTTGATGTATTGATTGGAGGCTATGTGTATAGGACAGGTGTTTGTGTGGGAAGATGTATGTGGAAGGATTGGTGAATATGTGGGAGCAGTGTCTTGGTAGTAGGGAAAGTGGGCATGAGAAAGAAAGAACGTAATGGTGGTTAGAGGATAATGGAAATGTAATGGCTTCTGTCTGGAGTTTGCCTCACTAATGAGGGGAGGAAGATTGGACGGTAGAAGTTGGTGGAAAATTCTCATGAAAATATGTCTAGATGGACATAAAGTTTGGAAATGCTGTACAAATGTAGTGCCATTTACTGAATGGATTTTGGAGTTTTTGAGAAGAGGATAATTGGACTATGAGGGGAAAAAAGGTTTGAAGTGAAGAGATTATTCAAATGTCAAAGCTCTTTAATTTTGTTTGGGTAGTTTTTCTTTTTCATTTTCTTTTGTCTTTCTGTAGGTTCTATGTATTGTTTGTATCTTAATTGTATTTGTTTGAAGTATAATATTTTGGTAAGTAAATAATTCATTGATATAATAAAATGTACTAACCCTTAATGCGGGATAGGTTACATATGAAAAAGCCTATACATAGAACAGGGAAGAAGCTTAAGCAAAGCTAAGAAGCACATAAGTGTTAAAAGTTATTGGAAAACCACTAGTAGGTTGAATTACTCATATGATGGACGGAGTGAATCACTCATAGGTTGAATCAACATAAGAAACAATTTGTCTTGCAAGATATAGTGGTTGGGATATGGGAGAGCCTAAATGAGTTTAGTTTCTTGCCCTCCCAATGCAATATACGGAGGCTGCAAGTCCAATTTATTTTTTGATGATTGTAGGAGTTAATGAAGATGTAGATGCAATGAGGTCCCGAGTGATTCCTTGTCGTGATTGGTAGGAAGTTGGTTAGTGTAATACTTTTGTAATTTCAAACCATAAAAAATAGGGACTCAAAGAAGAAATGGTGATGGTTCTCTTGACCATTTACACAAAACCCATCATGTAGATGAAGCAAATCGCCGAGAGAAGATTTTGTCAAGGGTATATAGTTTCTCAAGCCATAGGAAAAAAGATTGCCCTTTCACTTCATGAATTGTAATACAGTTGGAATTGAATAGAAAAGTAATAGCTATTATAGTCCAATTAAATTGTTTAGTTGACATAAAATAATGTGAGGTTACATTGGAAAAAGAGCAAAATATTTGTTATGCCCTTGCAATACAACTTAAAGTCTAAAACCCTAACAACCTAATGCCTTTCTATCTTCTTATCTAGAAATCCTATCCATTGCCTAATTGTCATTTCCAAACAAATCAACAAGTGAAAGTGAGGAGGAAATGAACTTAAAAAATACATTTTGGAATATGAATTAATTGAGTGGACAATTGTTAAAGCATGGATTAATTGAGTGATCGTGCTTAGTTATAGTTAGCTACTAAGGTGGGCTCACTCGTAGATGGTGAAGAATAAGAACATCCTAATAATTGTATGGGCAATCATTGATACCTTACTAGTAAATAGTATTTATATGTAATGATATTTAGATTATTATTTGGTGGTCTTAATAATATTAAATTTCAACGAGAGAAAGAGATTGGTCATTGGAGTTGGTTGTGTTTGTCGGTGGTGGAAGGTCATTGGAGGTTGTTGGCTTTGCTAATGGTGGTTCATTAAACGATGGGCTGAGTGGTGGGTGCTCTATGGGTAGGGACATTTTTGTGAAGGAACGCGAATATAATGTTGAATAGTAATTCATGGGGTAGACACATGAATTGCTATTCAATATTTTAAGTTACAATAATTCATACATAATGGCTATTTGGTGTTTAAAATGCAATTAAACACCGTAATAGCAATTTTGTATAGTATAAGGAGGAAATGGAGTAGTTGCTCCTTCCAAGTGAAAATGCATGAAGTGTCTTGATAGATATTTTTTGCACCATACTACTTTTTTTGATATGGGGACAAACCTGCGTTGTTTGTGTGTAACAATATTAAGAGTGTCAAATTGGAATTTAGGGGTTTTTGGTAATAAAAGATGGGTACTTTTATGGATTTATGGGTTTATTGTAACAAGAAACATAAGGATATGGATAAATAAATTTGATTGATATGATATAAATTGCCACAATCAAATAGATTTGAACTGAGGTTCTTTTGTTTAATCGAATCAATAAGTTAATGAATGCCACAATTGTATTATATGTGCTCATGATATTTTCACCATTTCTTTGCATTTTTCTACTTTATTTTCCGAAGTACATTTCCAATTGGTGCCAATAAAGTAACATGTTAGAAACTCGATTGAGTTTGTAGTATTGGGGTTCAACAATCACTTACAGTTGCAGCATGTCTTGTTTGGTTATGTTGACAGTCCAGAAGAGTTTTCCACGGACTTGGACCCCTTCTTACCCTAGAAATGTTGCTAAATTGCTCCTTGAGTAAATCTGAAAATTTCTGAATTGAAGTTTCAGTTGAGGGAGCAACCGTCATAAGTATGTTATTGCAGATAATGTGCCTTGTTGTAAAATTATGTGAAAGAAATATATATTTTTTTCCTGAATAGAAGAAATTCTTTTGCTAGGCCAAAAATTAGAAATATTTGACATTTAAATTTTTCATATTTTCGATAGTTGTTCTGCGATTGCATCCTAAGTGCTAATGATTCACTATTGCACCCTGCTATCTTCTTTAGCACTCTTACCTGCTTTTTGTACCTAGGAAAAAAGAAGTTATTTCCTCTAATTCATGGAATATTGTTGTAATGCTTATTCATACCTCATTTGCAGTTCCTAGGAATTTTAGATTACTTGAAGAGCTTGAGAGAGGAGAAAAAGGAATTGGAGATGGCACTGTCAGCTATGGAATGGATGATGCTGATGATATATACATGCAGTCATGGACTGGGACTATAATTGGCCCGCCTAATGTAACATGTTCTGGACTGATATAGTCTTTTTCTCTCTTCCTCTTTCTGTCTTCATCTTATCACATTCTTACCCATGCATTCCTGTGAATATACTCAGCATACAATTATAGTAAACTGATGAGTGATGAAGCCACATGTTGTGCATAAGCAGCATAGCTAAATTTGTTTTGAGGTTTTAGGATGAATCTCATTAAACAGATTTATCTATGAAGTTTTATCTACGATATTCTTGTGAAGATTTTGTATTGCAGTGAGAGTAACTGAGTTTTTGGTGTTAAAGTGATATTTGAAAAGTTTTTGTTGGGCAATTGATTAAATTCTGATATTTGGAAAGTTCTCAAGGAGGAATATGACTATGCAATGAAGATCTTAAATTGTAAATAATGGGTGAGCATTTTGGAAATTGGTTGATTTCAACCTTTTAATCTTTTGTTCACACAAGAGTAGTACAGTCTTGCTTGAGATTTCAAGAGAGACTAAAGACCAAAGTACATGCTGCCCTTTTGGATGTTTCTCTAGGACCCAGCTCATTACATCTTTTTGGATGTCATTTTCATGTGATAACTTTATAAGTTGTCCCGTTTTAAGAATGTTCACATCTTATTATGCAACATTAGATGTCCCACTGCCTTGTTGGGGCTGATTTAGATCATTCTTGTGTATAATTGGAGCACGTGTTTTTTATGTTCAATGTTTGCCTACCTTTTCTATTCATATCTCAACCTTTGATTTTTTCTATTCGAGTATTCAATATATTCCAACTTTTACAAACTAAAACTTTTGTTAACTATGTTAAGTTTTCCAATTCATGGGTCGATAATAATCAATTTAAACAAATAATATTATTAAACACATATCAATCATTTATTAAAAAAAAAAATGTATCTAAATTTTTTTTTTAAATTTACCCAATTTTTTTTTAATTTATCCCAAATTTTTTTTAAAATTTATTCCCAAGAAAAAATCAAAGAAACTATAAGAAAATAGAAAAAATTCAGAAAATTAGGAAAAAAGAGGAAAAAACAAAAATTAAAAAAAAAAAGGACCCCAGCCATCTTAAGGCTTGGGGTGGCTGATGACTACCTTCTTGGCAAAACTGACCCACTCTATGACAAAAGGAAAACAAGTTCCAGCCAACAGTATTGAGGACAAGCTATTTGCCCTTTTTGGGCGGCATCATTGCCGAGAGACAAATGGTGCACTTGTTTTCTTGTATTTTTCTATCACACTATCGACAGCAATTACAGTCATGTTCCTTCCTTGCTTTCTTTCACTCAATTTCTCAAACATGAAAAATCCTCTTTCTCTCTCTATCAAACAACCAACTCACTTCACCGCTGTTACACCTCCCTGCCATTGCACTGGGATGTCTCTCCTTCCCCACCATACATACCTTAACTACTTTTCTACCAAGAATGCTCCTTCACCACCACACATTTTAGTGTAAACCAATCCTCCAAATAAGTCATTGAGGTGGGGTTTCTTCTGGCAAAGATGCTTTATATGGCCTGGGAGAATGAGGAGGATGAGACACTATCTCTCCTGGTCCCATTGAGTTCATCATTTCAGAGAGAGTGAAAGTGGTGGCTATGCTTGGTTTGGTTTCATCTCTATGTAATGCTGATCATGTAATCATGTCTGTCATGATTCTCACTAGCTTTAACGGCTTGAGCCTATCTTTCATTGGCATCGTTTGGATTTATTCTCAATTTCACTTCAATTACGTACATTTACGTCATATATAGAAAAGGAAGTGTTAGATGAATTAGATCTATTGCTCAGTTTTTTCATTGATTTTTTTAATTGTTTTTATTGTTTTATTTAGTTGAAATATATTTAATTATATTATTTATTTAGAAAAATAAAAAGTTTGAGGATTCAAATAGAATAGTAGGTAAATATTGAGACTAAAGGTGTACATTTATTTATTTAAGATTGAGTGAATGCGTATGATTTCTATGGACAACTGTGTCCTGGAGAGGTAAATTTTGTACATATCACATGTTGTTTCATTTTGGATATAGTGAAACTTGGGGTGATGCATTCACTTTGAAGTCATATTTCAAGCATCTGTATATTTGATGGTTCATTTTTAGGAAAGGGATGTTTTGTTGATCTTTTTTTTTCTTTGCTTCTTTTTCCTTTTTCCTCCTTTATCAGACTGTCCATGAGGGGCGTATTTATCAGCTGAAATTGTTTTGCGGCAAGGATTATCCGGATAACCCACCTACCGTGAGGTTTCAAACTCGAATAAATATGACTTGTGTCAATCAGGAAACTGGAGTGGTATGTAAACATTGGGTTGTTTTCTGGAGTTGATTCTCTTCTTATAACTCTTGGTGGCCTTGTAATAGGTCGAACCAAGTCTTTTTCCAATGCTTGGTAATTGGCAAAGAGAATACAACATGGAGGACATTTTACTACAATTGAAGAAAGAGATGTTATCACCTCAGAATCGGAAGCTTGCTCAGCCTCCTGAAGGTTTGGATGCTAATTCTCAGCTATGGATTGGAAACAGTGTTATAAGATTATATATATTGATGGTGTGTTGTTGACATTGTTGTTAGGACTGTAAAGTAGGTGACTTTTCTACTATATGTTCGTGTGTATGTAAGCATGCTTAAAAAGATGTATATTTAATCACCCAAAATTGATAAACATCTGGATAGACATACATATATATGATGCTAGGTTGCAGTGACCTTCCCCCAAAAGGCGTGTATGGTTCTTTTGAAGTATGTGGCATGGACATGGCTTGAACATGCCGATGACATGCACCAGATACAGTACAGGAATGTCCTGCTGGGAAATAAATAGGAACAATTTGGACACAAGTAGGACATGATGTGGTTAAAAAAATTAAAGACTGCAGAGTTGGATGTATACTTTTTGCAATCCTTTTGGTAATTTCTTACACCCAACCTCGCCCCCCACCCCCAACAAAGACAAAAACATTTCGGAATTTAAGAATTTGTGAAGAACTTTGGGCTTCTATCATTTAGATGTTAAAAAATACATAATGTCTATTATTTGTATCATAATACCGACATCCAATCAGAACTTGGCATTAGAACCTTAGCAGGTAGTGTCCTTGGTCTCTTTTACGTTTCCACTTACACACACACACTCTCTGACACACACTCACACTCTGCCATACACTCGCTCACACACTAGTATCTTAGAATATTCATTTTCTTTTTATTCATGGCATCTGTGGTACCCGTTTCAAAACCAACAAACCTATTGCTTGAACACTGAATTATTAAATTGATGTTTTTTGTTTTCAAATATTTAACATTTGACTACAGGATTGATGCTTGGGTCAAGGAAAAAAAAAAAGAATGAACAAAATATTGATATGTCAATTTAATAAGTCAATTTTCCAGCATTTAAGATGTTAGATAGCATAAGAAAGGCAGAGGGCATTAGTTATCGAGGTTTATTTAAATGATGGGAATATCATTTTCTTTTTAACTTGTTAAATTATGTAAGCGATCCAGTTTATTCATAAGTTACTATTACTTTCTGGGGATAATATAAAAATTAAGTTGCTTAAAGATTAAACAAAAAAAAAATAAAAATGCACAGGTTGTTGCATTGTTTTTTATTTTTATAAACATGTGTCGCTTATGTGCTTGAGTTGGGTCCTGGGCATGTTCTATTTCTATCCAAATTGCTTTAGTTTATTTTTCTTTTCCAGCATTCAAGATGTTAGATAGCATGAGAAAGTCAGAGGCATTACTTATCGAGGTTTAGTTAGATGATGGGATTATCACTTTCTTTTTAACTTTTTAAATTATAGAAGTGATCCAGCGTGTTCATGAGTTATTATTATTTTCTGGGGGTAATATAAAAATTAAGTTGTTGAAAGATTAACAAAAAAATTGCACAGAATCTTGCATTGTTTAGTTATTTTTGTAAGCATGTGTCATTGATGTGCTCGAGTTGTGTCCTGAGCATGTTCTATTTCTATCCAAATTGCTTTAGTTTATTTTTTTTTTAAAATAGGATACTCTGGTGCCATGTCGGAAACATGTTTGAGCCAAATTGTTCTCAGCTTTCACCTTCCCTTTATGGGAACTTGTTCGTGTACTATATCTAATTTTTCAATTTCTCATCGATTTGCATTTGTTATTTTGTGTTATATGAAGATTGGGTCACACAGCCGAATAACATAACTCTCTCTCACCATGTAGAGAGAGAGAACCCTTCCTAGCCCCCCCTTTTCCCTCTTTTCTCGTCCTTTGCCTACTATTCTACTTAGTTTCCATCCTCTCCCTCATATTCTTACCCTGTCTTGTTTCCTTTCCCTTTCCTGTTTCCTTCCTCTTCTTTTGCTACGGTTCTTCTAGTTATTCTTAGTTTTGCTTGTCCAGTTTTTTAGTTCTTTGTATCTGTCATTTCCAAGGGCCCCCTATGACGACTTTTGTATGCAGAAACAAGAAAGTTTATTTTGGATCAATTGTGGCTGTGTCTTTGGCCAGACCTCCAGCAACTGAACTTTGAAGAGGAAAGCTTAGGAAGAAGAAAGGTCCTTTCTCAATTACGTCTAGGGGTTCTCGTGGTGACAAAAGTGTAGTGGTTTCTAGTATTAAAGGGAAGAAAACCATTAGGGTTCAAACCTTAAGGAAGCTACAAATGATGTGACTTATCATGACTAAGTTTTTGCTTTAGATGATAGGGTAAAGTTGTCAGAGGTATTAGCTAGAGGTCAAACCAAGGATTCCATTCCTAGTTCTATAGCGCTTCCCAAGGAGAAAAGAAGAGGATAGGATTCTTGCATTGGTTGATAGTCAAAGCTCTACCTTTGACTCTACTATTAGGGTTATGACAAAAGTTGCTAGTGAAGTTGAAACTTTTGTAGCCCAAAGCAAAAAAGCTGCTGTGGATGCTGCTAGCTCCTAAAAACCACTATTGTTTGTTCAGGTGGTTTGACGAAATATCCCTTCTACTACTTCTAGTTTGGTTGATGTATCTCTCGACTACTACTTTCTATCTAAACAAGGTGATCTCATTTCTGTGGAACCCTCTATCTTTGTCTCGTATGTTGGAGAAAAACTTTGGAAAAACACCATTGTAGGTTATTTCTTAGGTTGGGGCCTTTCCTTTTTGTCCATCCAAAGATTACCAAATAACTTTTGGAAGGATGATGGGTTGATAGAAGTGTTAGCAAATGGACGAGGCTTTTTCTTTTTCAAGTTCAAGGAAGAAGCTACATTGTCTAATATCTTAAGCTAACCTTGGTTGTTCGCTAATCAATTAATAATTTTGGAATGGTGGTCCTTAACAGCGGACTATGACAAGGTCTTGCCTAAAAAGTTGCCTATTTGGGTAAAATTGTGGAGTATGCCTATAGAATTCCTACATAGAGATGGTATTGGCCACATAGCTAGTGCTATTGGACGCTCACTCTATGTAGACTTGGTCTTGGTGAGGAACAAAAGAATCAGGTTTGTGAAGGCGTTGGTGGAAATAGCAGTGGATTCAACCTTTTCTCTCTCGTTCGCAATGAGAATATCAAGTGAGAAACTAACTATGGTGGATGTTGGGTATCAACACGTGCCAACTCATTGCCAGTGCTGTAGGGTGTTTGGCCATTCACTTAGCCAGTGTGAAGGTAACAAGATCACTGAAGGGTTTGATTTGGATAAACAGGGTGAAAACGATAAACTTAGTCTTGTAGTGACAACGAAAGAGGATTAAGGGCGTAATAGATCAGCTCTTGGACCTTGTACAAAAGGAGTGGTTATTAATGAAAACAACCAGGTTGTTGCCTCAAAACCCATAACTCTAAATAAACAATGTGACAAACTTGTTGTAGTGGACTATGATTTCTTAGGTAGCTCTTCTTTAGACCTACCTCTCCAAGTGGGGGACTATTCCCATGCTATTTCAAATGAGCCTTCATTAGAATTGCCATATGTTAAAGAAGTGGATAAGAGTGACTCTTACTTTAACAAGATATCTAAGGCATTTGTATCTATAGTCCTTGAAACACAAGATGAACATGAGAAGGAGTCTAATATGAATAGTTCTTAGTGGAACTCGGTTAAAAGGAAAATGTCGAGAAAAAAAGGAAAGAAGGAGCTAAAGGTAGCTCCGGTTCGTTCGCATCTTAGTTGGATTCTCCCTTAAGTTTTTTCTTCTTCTCTTTTAATAAATTTTAACCATTTGGAATATTAGGGGTCTTAATGATCCTAAAAAGCAAAAGTAGTGAATTTTTTGAGTCCAACCATATTTCTTTGCTGAGTTTAGTTGAGACTAAAGTAAAGGCAAATAAAGCAACCCCCATTTAGATTGGGATGTTTCCAAATTGGAGCTTGGATTACCATGTCAGTGGTCATGTTTGGATAGCTTAGAAGCTATTGTTGTGGCGTGTGGACATTTGTTTCTCTAACTCGCAATTTATTTACGGCCTTTGCTAGAGGGTTGCTGATGATACATGTTTTTAGTTCTTGTGTATATATGGTGCAAACTCTGTTATGCATTTTAAAACTCTTTGGGTAGAATTGCTAAACATAAAGTCTTCCATTCAAGGGTCTTGGTTAGTGGGTGAGGATTTTAACGAGTGTTGTAATGTGGAAGAGAAATTAGGTGGCAATGAAAGTATTACTTTTGGGATGGAAGATTTCAACAACTTGTGCTTAGAAGCGGAAATGGAAGAAGCAAGAACCAATGGCTTACTTCACACCTGGTCGAATATTGATAGGATTTTGGTAAACTTTGATTGGTTACAAGCTTTCTTTAGAATAGATGTTTTGGTTGGTCCTTCGGGCATCTTGGACCGTTGGCCCCTCATTGCATACCTCCACACTGATAGTTCAATAAAGAGGAACCCCTTTTGTTTTTATGATTTTTGGTGATTTGATCCTCTTTTCCTTCAGATCGTGGAGATGGTGTAGCGGATAGAGGTTACTGATACCTTGATGTTTATAGTAGTTTCCAAGAAAAAATTGCCTAAGTAAGAGTTGAAAGAGTTGAACAAGGCAAGTGTACCTATTAGTTTTAATATAACGGATGTGAGTTTGAGTTGATCCCTCAGAGACCTCGAGTATTAATATTAACTTTAGCTCTATTATCCAACTGGAAAATTGTGGTGGATTGGATGAATTAAAAATACTAAAATTAATAAACTAATCTAATTATGATACTTGCTTAAGCAATTTGGAAAGCGATAAAATTAAGAACGATTTCAAGAAAGCAAATAATGTAATTAGGAATTATTTCTTATAGTGTTTAACACGTGACCATTTAAAATGTATCCAATTCAATCTCTATTATTTTTTACCGGAGAGATTCACAATTAAAGGTAACATCTTTTTTAAGCATATTAACCCTAATGCTAAATTATTTCCCGGAATCTCTTCACTTAATAATATAATTTAGAATTGCATTAATGTATAATAAATTCTTACACAAAAAAATAACTTTTTGGAAAAATCATGTATCTTATCTTTAAGTATACATGCAATTCTCTCCAATTATGTTAAAATCTTATTATTCATGTGATTTTTCAATCATTATGCATAATATCATAGATTGATATCCTAGAAATATTAATTAACAATTAAAAAAACATAATTGAATAAAAAAAAGATAGAAACTTTATTGAAAATTATGAATAAATCTAATAGTTAAATGAAACCCTAAGTTCCATAATTCTAAATATATGAATTTAAAGTTATTATAATGAAACTAAAAATGAATTACAATAAAATGAAGAAATAAAACATGAAAAAACCCTTTTTGTTGATGATAAATCTTTTCAATCTTGAAGTTGAGTGTTGCTTTCGCTTTCTTCTTCTTCTCTTTCTCTTCAAGTTTTTTCTCTTTTGAATGTTTAAAATTATGTGCGAAACCCTAATAAGTTCTTTTATAATGTATTGTAAAGTTTTTTTTTTTTTTTTTTTTTTTGTTACTAGATATAGCCTGGAATACAGTTGTGTCCCTAGATCGTGTAACTTACTGACCTTGGCACTTAAACTCTTTTTGCATGGACAGAGCCTGAAGACACAGTTGTATATCAAACTATGTAACTTTCTGACTAAAATTCCTATTATTTACGTAACTTCAAAATTTCATAACTCATTTATTTGAACTCCAAATTGAGTGAAATTTTATTCCTTTTCTGCGTTTTCAATCTGAAAATGTGTTCAAACCTTAAAATCAAAATTTTACTCAATTAAGTATTAATTTCTTAAAAAAAAGCTAAAGATGTAAGGGAAATACAATAAAATCATTATGTGAAATGTATTTAAAATAAGAGTTATCAAACTTTCCCACACTTGAGCATTTGCTTATCCTTAACCAAAAAAGTCAAAACAAAAGTTTCAGAACAAGAAATAATAAATAAAATTTCTTACTACTTAGGAAACCAATGAACGAATATACTTAACTCGAAGAAAGGTAAGAAAATCATTTTCAATTAACTTGCAATAATAAAGTTAAGCAATGTCACCCTTAATAATGTCATAATTTCACCCAATCATATTCGAATACTCTAACAATATTTAATATTAAAGTTCACTAGTTAATTTATGAATGTCAAAGTTTACTCGAATCATTTAATTAAGGATTTCTAAATTAGAAATAAGATTTAATATCTCACTAACTAGGAAAGAGTCATAAAAATTTTGTCTATTTGATTAGAGTGTATACAATTCTCTCTTCAATCTCACTAATCATCATAATCCAAAACAAACACATTTTACATCCACTCATTCGCTGATCATTCCTTTAGTTCATGCTTTTGTTGGGAGGTTTTTAAATTTACTTTATTTAAGCACAATTACTTTTAATAGACAATTGTGTTAGTAAAGGGAAAAAATCTCCCTTTTTTTACGGATCAAGACTAATCTATACCAACTTCTCTCTCATATTAATAGTGGAAAAGAACTTTGCTCTTTTGACGGACTAAGGCTGATTCATACCAAATTTTTTTTTATTAGTATCGATATTGGGACTCAATCTCGTTCTTTTGACGAATCAAGACGAATCTTTATCAATTTTTTTAACTATTCATATACTTGTTATTACTTTTTCCCTCCAGTCATTGTGATTTTTCAGGGGTTTTTTAGAAAAAGAATTTCATTATTTTGTTTGCTAAAAATTATAGGGTTCTAAAAATTTCCAAGAGAAAGGTATACATAAAAGTAAATTTAAAAATAATCATGGCTAAGTTTCAATTAGTGATATTGTTTCAATCTCAAGTCTTGGAGTCCCAAGCTTAATAACTCGTAACTTTGCTCTCTAAAGATTTGATTAATCAATTCTAATAAAGTATAATAAGATCAATAATGATCAAGATGACATATTTGATTTGGCCCAATACTTGTTAATCACTTATTGTAAGTTAACTTAAAAATTGATTGGATCAAATGTGAATAATTGGTCTCTAAAACAGTAATAAATTCATATATATCTTTTCTTCATATTTAATAACGTATATTGTTCTCAATGTATGATTAAGAAAGTACAATAGCAAGATATGAAATAATTAAAAAAAAAATCATAAGGAAAAAGGAAAGATATGTGTTGGAAAAGAAACTAATACTTCTTTACCAATAGAAAAGAATGTGAAGAAGTCCATAATTAGGAGGCTATCGTCATTACATGTCTAATTGCACATGCCCTGGCCAACTAAAAAAAAAAAATTAACTAAGGAGGAGGATTGAAATCCCTCTCTCCATCATCCTCATCAGATGATGCATCCGCCATGTTTTCATCATCGTCTTCTTCACTAACCTCATCATCCTTTTCACTATCCCTAACTTCCTCTTCACTACCCCCATTGTCCTCTTCTTCACTCTTACTATCCTCATCATTTGCATTCGATTTTTTCATCTTGAGAAATTTTTTTAATTTGTCTTGACGAATATGAATTTTATCTACACTTTCTTGGATATAACAAATCTCAGACATTAAGATATTAAATTTGTCCTCAAAGCTTGCTGAAGGCGTTTGTCTTCTAGAGGTGGTTTATGCTTGTTTACCTTGACGTCAGGTTGGTAAAAGGTTCATGAGTCAAAATGAGTTAAGTCGCATAGGAATGACTTGAGTAACAAAGGTAAACGGGGGCCAAATTACAATCTTAGTCTGCATAGCCTGTACTAGTAAGGTGATGTAGGGGCCACAACAAATATACACTTTCTTCCTTATAGTGGTTGCTTGGTGGTAGAAATGTTCAACTAGCTTAGTGGCTAGATTGATTGGGTGCTTATAACTAACACTATATAAGTAGAGGCAATCCTTATTGGAAATCATACTGGTGCTTTGGCCTTAGCTGGTCAATGTATGTGCAAAGAGCCAATGAAGAATACGATATTCAGGTTTGATCAATTGAGAGGCCTTACTCATTGTTAGGTCATAAGCATCACCATCAATAATTTCATCCCAAAACTTCCTTGGTGTTACTTCACATAGAAAACGACATGTTAAACATTGGAACTCTTCTGTCCGTATGAATTTATCCTTATAAAGACTAAGATACTTGCCCAATTGAGTTATTGTCATATGGAAATGCTTGCCATTCAAAGTGAAATGGAGTTTGTGTTTGGGGCTCATGTCACTAATACTCTCTTTATCTAGTTTATATATGCACAAGAACTCCAATGTCAGCTCCTGATAAACTAGAGCTTCGAGAGATAAGAATCGCTCCTAAATGGTTCCTTTCGACAGTTCCTTCATTTCATTTGTTAGCTCTAATTGGGCGAGAATTTTCCAATCCAAATGAAGTGTGTCGTTAAATGGCTTGTTCTTAAGTAAATTATAGCGAGTTGATTGGTATTCCTGCTTGATTTGGAGCATTAGGTGCTCTATTGGAGGGAGAGTGGCTAATAGTTCAATAATGGTATCTTCTTGGGTGGAAGATGATGCTGCATACTTAGATTTTCTTCGAACGGTGAGCTTTGTGCGATTTTTTATTGACTACCTGATAAGAAACACCACACAAAAAAAAAAAAATGTTCATCTTTGTCATACTTAGTTCAAATTAAAATAGAGTTATAAAGGAGTAGAAGTGATGGATATTAAAAGAAATCTCATTGGGACATTTGAACAAACATGTAGAGTGTATCTATAAAACTAGTTGGGTTAAAAGAAATGGTTAGCAAATTTATTCAACTAGTTATACATTAGACTTATTACATTAGAATTTTCTTGAGAAGAAGGCTTCTTAACACTTCAAAAACTTTAAATGTTCCAAAATCACTTTCACAATTCTAACCCTAAATGGCGTAATTGAGTAGTTGACATTGAATTTGCAAACTAAATTCATGTTTGATAGATTATAAAGTAATATCTAGCCATAAGGGGCATCATAAAAGCATGTAAATCTATCAACACAAGGCAAATATATATGTCTATCATGAAAGAATAAAAACCAAGTAGATTCTCAAACAAGATTTATGTACCAACTCACAAAAAACCTAAATTTCGGTTACCTAAGCATGCTTAAACAATGATGAAAACAAAGCGTGAACAAGAGAGGGCATAAAAAAAAAAAAGATGAACTTACTTGGATTGGGTTGGATTAGATGAAAAAATTTGCTGATGAAAAGTAAAATGTGAAGAGAAGGTGGAGAGAAGATGAAAGGTGAAGTGAAGTGTATGTGTTTATGTTTTGATAATGTTGAGCAGTGCGTGTACTAATATCATGTGGTTGTTGGGCAAACACGGGATGGGACACAACCGTGTCTCACGCCCGTGTAATTTTCTGTTGTGGGTGCATATTCCTGAGTGAACACGGGTTTGGTCATAACCGTATCCTATGCCTGTGTAACTTTCTGTTGTGAGTGCATGATTTAGGCGAACACGGGTTGGAACACAATTGTGTCCCACGTCCGTGTAACTTTCTATGTTTATAGTTCATTGAAGGGGTCTCGATGGACACGGGTTGGGATATAATCGTGTCCAATGCCTATGTAACTTTCTTTCTTTTTTTTTTTTTTGCCTGGCCTAAATTGATGAATTTAAATGTAATAAAAATTAAAAAAAGAAAAGAAGAGAAAGAAAAAAAAAATTAAATTAAATAGATCAAAGAAGTAAGGCTAAGTTATATAAAAACAAAACAAAACAGAATGTACTAAAAGAACTAGAGTGCAATCAAAGAATATTAAAGCAAAACATAAACAAAAAAAAGAGTTCGGCATAAGTTGCTTCTTATGAAGCACTATAGTTAACGTCGATAGCTCGACAGGATATGATTATAGCTCATGATTGTTTTGTTGGGTAGAGATAAAATTTCTTTCGTCCAATATCCTTTAAATTTTCACTTAAGTATAACTTCAATCGTTACTCATTTACCTTAAATGTGCCTTTTTTCGGGTGTGTAACTTTAACAATCCCATATGGGAAAACTTGTGTAATTGTAAATGGTCCAGATCACTTAGATTTCAACTTAACTAGAAATAAACGAAGGTAAGAATTATACAAAAGGGCATGATCACCTTCTTTAAATTGTCGACCTTGTTTGATTCGTTGATCCTGGTTTTTTTGGCCCTTTTTTTGTATAATTTGGAGTTCTTATATGCTTTCGCTCGCCATTTCTCTAACTCATTCAATTGAAGCTTCCTATGAGAACTTACACACTCAAAATCAACATTAGCACTTTTAATTGCCCAATAAGCCTTATGTTTAATCTCTACCGGTAAATGACAAGCCTTCCCATATACAAGTTGGTAGGCTATAGTCCTTAGTGGGGTTATGTAAGTGGTTCTGTGTGCCCATAGAGCATCTTCCAACTTTTCTAACCAATCTCTCCTATGATACTCTATGGTTTTTTTAAGAATTTGCTTAAGATCGCGATTAGCGACTTCCACTTGGGCACTGCTTTGGGGGTAGTATGGGGTGGCTATTCTCAGTGTGACGCTATATCGTTTCAACACTTGGTCGAGTTAGGCATTACAAAAGTGTGTTTCCTTATCAGTTATAATTGTCCTAGAAATACCAAATCAAGAAAATAGGCCTTTCAAGAATTTTTTTACTACCTTAGCATCATCAGTAGGTAGAAGCTAAAGCCCTACCTACTTAGAGACGTAGTCAATAGCTACTCAGATATATTTATTGCCATTAGAGTTAGGGAAAGGGCCTATAAAATCGATCTCCCACACATTGAATACCTCGACCTCGATGATGGGGTTTTGTAGTATTTCATCCCTATGAGATATATTCCCCACTTATTGACAATGATCATAAATCTCAACGTATTTCTGAGTATATTTGAATAAGGTAGGCTAATAAAATCCAGCCTCTAAGACCTTATAAGTTGTCTTATTGGCATTATGATGCCCACCTGTAAGCCTCGAATGACAGTGGCTCAAAATTTGCCATCCTTTGACGTCTGGTATACACCTTTGAATAACATGATCTGCACATACTTTAAACAGGTAAGGATTATTCTAAAAATAATGTTTCATATTAGAAAAAGATTTTTTCTTTTGCTGGTGTGGAAGTTCTTTCAGTATAATCCTAGCAGCTAAAAAATTGGCGATATTCGCAAATCAAGGAATTTCCATATCACTTATTTGGTTAATGGCATAGAGTCGCTTCTCAAGGAACTCATCTTTGATCTTATTCTCTTCGAGCATTTCCAAGTTTGGATTTTTCAATCGAGATAGGTGATTTGTTGCCAAATTCTTTGCGTCTTTTTTGTCTTTGATCTTCACATTAAACTTTTGTATCAATAAGATTCACTTAATTAATCTAGCTTTGCATCTGATTTTGTTAGTAAGTACCTAAGGACAGAATAATTAGTATAAACAATCACTTTAGATAGAAGTAAATAAGAGCGAAACTTATCAAAGGAAAAAATAATTGCTAGCAACTCTTTCTATAGCAGTGTAATTTTCTTGAGCATTAGTAAAAGTTTTGTTAGCGTAGTGAATAGGTTGAAAATGCTTGTCCTGTATTTGTCCCAACACTGCCCTTACTGCGTGATCACTTGCGTCACACATGAGTTCAAAGGGAAGTGCCTTATTAGGTACTATTATGATTGGGGCATTAGTAAGTTTCTTTTTAAGGATATTAAAAGTTTCCAAACACTCTTGAGAGAAAATATAAAGTACATCATTCTCTAATAACTTAGTCAAAGGGTGGGTAATTTTCGAGAAGTCCTTAATAAATCGCCTATAAAACTTGCATGTCCTAAAAAGTTTCTTATGGCCTTAACCCAAGTTGGAGATGAGAGTTTTGCAATAGCGTCCACTTTGGTAGTATCAACTTCAATTCCTCGATATGAGATCTTATGGCCCAGCACAATACCCTCTTGTACCATGAAGTGACACTTCTCCCAATTGAGTACAAGATTGTTCTCTTCACACCTGGTAAGTACTATGTCCATATTATTTAAACAATGGTTAAATGAGTTGCCAAAAACTGAAAAATCATCCATGAATACCTCTATTATGTCCTCAATCAAATCATAAAAAATGGCTAACATGCATCGCTAGAATGTAGTAGGTGCATTGCAAGGACTAAAAAGCATTATGCGGTAAGTAAAGGTGCCATAAGGACAAGTGAAAGTGGTCTTCTCTTGATCTTCAAGTGTAATAGGTATCTGAAAATAACCAGATAAGCCATCTAGAAAACAATAAAACATATATCTAGCTAATCATTTTATCATTTGATCAACAAAAGGTAAGGGGATATAGTCCTTATGTATAGCATTATTTAACTTTCTATAATCAATACATACATGCCAACTTGTTACCGTTCTCATTGGAATCAATTCATTCTTTTTATTAGAAATTATTGTCATTCTACCTTTTTTTGGAACTACTTGTACTGGACTTACGCATGAGCTATTAGAGGTAGGATATATCATACCTATATCAAAGGAGTTTGATAACTTTCTTTTTTACTTCCTTTTTCATGTTCGGATTCAAGCGTCTCTGAGGTTGTACAACCGGCTTGTGTTTTTCTTCCATCAAAATCTTATGAGTACAAAAGTAGGGATTGATACCTTGAATATTGGATATTTTCCAAGTAATGGCCCTCTTATACTCCTTGAGTACTTTCAACAACCTTTCTCTTTGTTCTTCTTCTAAATTGGATGCTATAATTACCGATAATTTGGAGTCCTTCTCTAAAAAGGCATATTCCAAGTAGTCGGGTAATTGCTTTAACTCCAATATTGGTAGCTCCTCGATCGAAGATTTTAATTGTGCTTCCTTCATCTTTTCAATCTCTTCAAACCCTTTCTCAATAGATGTAGGTTTATTTGCCTCCAATTGAGCTACCATCTCGGATTTGATAGGATCTTCCGAAGCTTCTTTCGTGCCTAATTGCAAGTAACTCTTTAGCGGATCCTTAAAAAAAATTCCTACATATAACTTGAAATAAAAGTGTCAGCAACATCCAAAAGGTAGCAAGTATCATCCTGATCAACAGATCTTTTCATAGCTTCCGAAATTTCAAACATGATCTTTTTGTCTCCTACTCTAAGAATGAGCTTGCCATCATTAACATCAATGATAGCCCTAGCGGTAGCTAAGAACGGTCTACCTAGGATAAAGGGTAACTCATAATCTTCATACATGTCCAATATCACAAAGTCAACTAGAAAAATAAATTTACCCACTTGGACTAATACATCCTCAATAATATTTCTAGGATACGTTACAGATCTATCAACTAATTGCAAGCTTATGTATGTGGGTTTAAGTTTCCCTAATCCTACCTTCTTGAAAAATTTATAAGGTATCAAATTGATGTTAATACCCAAATAAGTTAAAACTTTGTTAACTAACAAGTTACCAATATGATAAGGAATTGTAGAACTTTTTGGATCTTTTAGTATCTTGAGTAACTTGTTTTGCATGATCGTTGAACATTCTTCACCTAATATGATTGTAGAAAGCTCTGTAAGTTTCCTCTTGTTGGATAACAAATCTTTCAAGAACTTAGCGTACTTTGGCATCTGTGACAAAACATCAATAAGAGGTAAGTTAATATGCAATTATTTAAAGAGGTCAAGGAACTTACTGAATTGTTGGTCATTGCGATCTTACGTGAGTTTTTAGGGATATGGGATGGGTGGTTGATATTTCTTCGCCTTAGATGACTTTACATCTTCCTTGGCTTTTGTCTCCTCATTGCTCTTATTAGTCTCTTCGCTAACCTTCCTCTTAGCATGCAACTCCTTCCCACTTCGAAATGTCATTGCCTTGACATGTTCTTTTGAATTGGTTTCTGTATTTCCCGGTAGTGTTCCCTGTAGTCTTTCAAAGATTAGCTTCGCAAGTTTAACTAATTTGGTTCTCAAGGTTGCGATTGGAAGCTTCTTGATTCTTTAACGATGATTTAATGTTTAGTAAGCGAGCCTCATTGCCTTGAATATATTTTGTGAGAAGTTTTTTCATACTAGACTTCTTTTCTTGAGGAAGAGGAGGTGGTAATGGTTTTTGAAATCTAGGTGGGCCAAAGTTGGTTTTCTGGTAGCCTTGGTTTTGATTTCCCCATAAGAAATTGGGGTGATTCCTTCATCTGGGATTATAAGTGTCGATGTAGAGGTTATTTTGTTGCTCGAGTGGATTTTTTAGATAATCTATTTATTCCAATTGTTCTTGTGCTTTATAACACTGCATGTCAAAGTCACTTACATCTGATTGTACTTGTTGAGTGTCAACAAAGAGTGCATCAATCTTTTTACTCAATAGATCCATATTGGCTGTTAGAGCAGTGGTTAAGTTTACATCATAAATTCTCAGAACCTTTTGCTTGGGTTTAGTGCTTTCCTAGTAATAATTGTTCATCGCTATTCCTTCAATCAAGTTTTGTGTTTGCTTGAGTGTCTTTGTGTTCAAAGTAACTCTTATAGATGTATCAATCATTTGTTTCGTAGATAAATTGAGACCATTATAGAAGGTCTGAATCTGCATCCATAGCGGGAGGCCATGATGTGGACACCTCCTGAGTAAATCCTTGAACCGCTCCTAAGTATTATATAGAGCCCCTGCTTTCAATTATGCAAAACAAAAAATGTCGTTCTAAAGTTTAGTGGTCTTCGTAGGTGGGAAATACTTCTCTAAAAATCTCTCTACCAATTCATTTCAAGTTGTGATTAAATTTCGTGATAGGGAGTTCAGCCACTGCTTTGTTTTACCCCTGGAGGAAAAAGGAAATAACTGCAGTTGGATGACATCATCCGTGGCCCCGTTGATTTTAAATGTATCATAAATCTTTAGAAAGCAAGAGATGTGGGCATTAGGATCTTCATTTTGTAGACTGTCAAACTGAACACATTGTTGCATCATTTGTATGATATTGGATGCAATTTAGAAGTTATTAACTAAGACGGTTGGCCTTGTGATACTAAAGTCAGCTCCCATAAGTGTAGGTTTTGAATAGTCGGACATGGTTCGATTTGCTTCATTACCGTTATTAGCCATGTGCGGTGGATCTTCTTAATTAATGAATTTAGTGTTGGTTTCTTCACCCCCTTCCTTAATCTCAACGATTGACTCGTCTTCTATGGTAGTCACAATTTGTTTAGGTCACAATCTCAAATTTTGAAGGATAGTACTCTTAATTTTAGGATAAAGTTCTATCAAATCTTCTAGGTTGCTTCGAGTTATATACTATAAGGGCAAGAAATATAGAGTCAATTGCAGTTTTAGGTAATAAAAATAAACAATAAAAACAAAAGAGTAAGAAAAAAAATGGTCAAAGTAATAAAGCAACTAGTGTTCTTAATATTGAAAGTTCCTGGTAGCGGCGTCAAAAACTTGATACAAGGCAAGTGTATTTATCAGTTTTAATATAACGGATGTGAGTCCGAGTTGATCCCTCAGAGACCTCACGTATTAATATTAACCTTAATTCTATTATCTAACTGGAAAATTGTGATGGGTTGAATGAATTAAAAATACTAAAATCAATAAACTAACCTAATTATGCTACTTGCTTAAGCAATTTAGAAAGTAATAAAATTAAAAACGACTTTAAGAAGACAAATAATGTATTTAGGAATTATTTTCCTTAGTGTTTAACATGTGACCGTTTAAAATGTATCAAATTCAATCTCTATTATTCTTGTCTGGAGGGATTTATAATTAAAGTTAACACCTTTCTTAAGCATATTAACTTTAATCCTAAATTATTTACCGGAATCTTTTCACTTAGTAATATAATTTATAATCGCATTAATGTATAATGAATTCTCATACAAAAAGAATAACTTTTCGAAAGAATCATGTATCTTATCTCTAAATATATATACAGTTCTCTTCAATTATGTCAAGATCTTATTATTCATGTGATTTTTTATTATCATGTATAATATTATAGATTGATATCCTAAAAATATCAATTAATAATTTAAAAAACATAATTGAATCAAGAAAAGATAGAAACTTTATTGAAAATTACAAATAAATCTAATGATCACATGAAACCCTAGGTTCCATAATTTTAAATGCAAGAATTTTAAGCTATCATAATAAAACTAAAAAACGAATTGTAACAAAATCAATAAATAAAACATGAAAAACTCCTTTTGTTGATGATAAATCTCTTCAATCTTGAAGTTAAGTATTGTTTTTACCTTTTTCTCCTCATTTTTTTCAAGTCTTTTCTCTTTTGAATGCCTAAAATTATGTGTAAAACCCTAATAAGTCCTTTTATAATATATTGTAAAGTTTTTTTTTTCGTCACTAAATACAGCTTGAGACATAGTTGTGTTCCTAAGTTGTGTAACTTACTGACCTTGGTACTTAAAATCTTCTTGCATGGGCCCAGCTTAGGGATATAATTGTGTCCTAAACTGTGTAATTTTTTGATAAAAATTCCTATTGTTTATGTAATTTCAAAAATTCATAACTCATTTATTTGAACTCCAAATTGAGTGAAACTTGATTTCTTTTCTTCGTTTACAATCTGAGAACGCGTTCAAACCTTAAAATCAAAATTTTACTCAATTAAGTATTAATTTCTTTAAAGAAAACCAAAGATGTAAGAGAAATATTATAAAATCATTATGTGAAATATATTTAAAATAAAGGTTATTAGCTACCATAAGAATTCTCGTACGGCAAGATGTGCAATGAAGATTGATATCATAAAAGCCTTTAACCATGTTAATTGGTCTCTTTTTGAAAATTTTTTATTTGTTCTTAACTTTTTCTTAGAGTTTATCCATTGGATCATGGAATGTGTAACATCCCCAAAATTCTCAATAAGCTCGAATGGAGAATTGGAGAGTTATTTCCCTAGATCTTGAGGTCTAAGGCAAGGGGACCCTATAACCCCTTACTTCTTTGTATTGGTAATGGAGGTCCTATCATGCTTTCTTAGGAAGCTTAATCTCCAAAATAACTTTAGACACCACTGGCATTACAAGAAAGTGAAGATAAATTGCCTCATTTTTGTGGACAATCTTCTTATCTTCTCTAAAGGGGAGATCCCATTGGTTACCTTCATTAACCAATGCTTACATGATTTTTTCTCTCTCTCGAGTCTAAGAGGTAGCCTCTCTAAGAGGTATTGTCAAACCCGAGGTACGGTTAAGTATTAGAGAGTTGGTGGCTTTCAAATAAGGAGCTCTTCCAGTGAAATATCTAGGAATTCCCGTAGTCTCCTCTCGCCTTTCAAAGGACCATTGTTAGATCCTAGTTGATAGATTTACTTCCAAAATCAACAATTGGATTGTTAAGTACCTGTCTTATGTGGGTTGTACCGAACTTATTAAGAGTGCCTTCTTCTCCTTACAAATATATTGGGCATCCACATTTTTACTTCCGAAGAGCATTCTTAAAGAGCTCACCATAAAGATGAGACACTTCCTTTGGAATGGGTTGGATGAATCTAAGTCCAAAGCTAAGGTGTTATGGGGAGATGTTTGCTTTCCGAAACATGAAGGTGGATTGGGTATTATGGATATCACTCGATGGAATAAAGTAGCTCAGTTGAAACATGTGTGGCATGTACTGGTGGATATGTTAAGCCTTTGGCTTAGTTGGATAAGGGATGAACCATTGAAGGATAGGAATTTTTGGGAGATTCCTAACCTATCCAATGGCCCTTGGACTTGGCGCAAAATAGCAAGGGGTTGGTCGCACCCACTTTTTGGTTAGCAGATAGGGGACGGAAGCAACATATCCTTGTAGTATGATGACTAGCATCCTAACGGTTTACTGGTGGATTGGTTTGGTAAGAGAGCTAGATATTTGATGGGTTACGCTAAGGAAGCAAAACTAAATCAGATCATTGGTGCTAATAGATGGATGTGACCTAAGGAAGGTACTTGGAATGTGGTGTCATCTACTCTTCCCCATAACATTAACCCAAGATCAAATTCCGCTGATGCATTCCTATAGAGAGCTAACCCCAGTAAGGGTTTTAACATTAAGTCATCTTACAACCTTTCCAAAGAGAGAAGGCAAGCAGTTTCATGGTATGGAATCATTTGGTACAAAAACTTCTTAAGACAGTCTTTCATTTTGTGGTTAGCTAATAGGGAGAGGCTACTAATGCAAGATAAATTGATGCAATGGGGCATCATATCAAGTAACTGTTGCCCTCTATGCTCTAAATCAGAGGAGGATCATACACCTTTTTTTGTAAGTGCCAATATACAAGATCAATCTAAGAAGTTCTCTATCGCTTCCAAGTGTGAACTCCTCTAAGAATCCTCCCTTCCAACACTATGTCTGCTTCTGTTGAAGGTTTTAAATTGAGTTACCCTATTAAATGGAGGAAAATCCTAGTGGTTGTAGTCTATCATGCGTGGAGAGAAAGAAACACAAGATATATGGGGGTGTAACCAACCGCTGCTGGTGTTCTTGCTAGAATTATTTTGACTTATTTTGATTTCTAATTCTTTGAGCTATAATAGTGACCAAGCTCGCCATCCAAAAATTCTTTATTTTTGTTACATCTTAGTTTCTTTTCTATATATACAATAGTCTCAACTAACCTAAAAAAAAAAAATGATTGGGTCACACTACTAAAAGTCAAAACCTGTTTAATGTTTCTGCTTCCAAACCCATTAAAAAAGAGTTAAAAATAGAAGTTTACTTGTTAAGTTGACCCCAATACATTTGGGAATTGCCGAGTCATTAAATCATTAATTTTCCTTGGTGTTCCCTATAATATGAAACACTATTTTGCAAGTTCCATTTGGTAATGGTAAGCATGTTTAGGTTTGGTTTTTGAAAAAAGTTGGAATGGGCCTTAGATGGTTCGATTTTTATTAAGTGACCCATAACCATAGTAGTGTCTTTAACTAAAAAGTACTATCCATCCTGATCTATAGGTTCACTAATTAAAATCATACATATCTACATATGAAAATATAAGTTGACTCAAACAGGTTCATTTGTATAGATTGAAGCAAAAAATTCTAAATATTAAAATTTGAGATGCATGCATTTTGCCAAAATAACCCTATATCTCCAAACCAAGATCATTAATTGAATCTTTAGATTGTATGTCAAAGAATGACGTGAAACCATAGAGGGATAGATTTCTATCTTAAATATTCTAATTCTATTTGCTAGTGGGTGGAGCCTACACAATGTGTGTGGAGCCTACACAATGTGTGTGTATACAGAAAGAAACGATAGGCTGGACTTCTTGTGTGCCTTGGTGCAGTGAAGTGCTTCCCTAGTCAAGTGGGGTATAGGAAAGCATGGTGAGATGTGCATTCAGCCTTGTCATTGTATTTGGCAAAGAGGTTGTTACCATGCTCTGAACTCATGAACCTTTTTTTTTTTTCCGAGTTGCCTAGGGAGTGAGTTGACATGTGCCAAGGCTTGCCCATCATAGAAGAAAGTTGTAGGCATTAAAAAGTCAGCATGAAACCACGAAGTGTCTGATTTCAAGTGGTTCTCTATAGATATGCACACTGCATGGGAAACTTAAAATATTCTATAGACCTAATAATTTAAGGAACCGAAGAAAGAAACTTGGATTTTGAAGTGGAAAATGAAGAGGATGAGTGTGGGGAGAGCAAGAAAATTTTAAGAGACTGGTCAGTTTTGTCCTCCTTTTATGTAATGTTGTTTTGCTTTCGAACATTTTGACCGTTAGAAATGTACAATAGATATTTGTTGGCTTCTTGAGAGCAGGGGGGAGAGTTTCTTCTTCTTCTTCTTCTTTTCCCTCCTAATTGTAGTAATATATGGTCCTAGGTATTGAGAACTAGGAATAAATGAACATTTAATGCCGACAACACCACCTCATCAATACAGGATGTGTAAACTCATACTACCTAGATTGAAATATAGGTGATATTTCATGTAATTGAAAAATATATTTTCGGCTATAAAATAAGTTTTGACAAAAATTTCCTAAAAGAGTAATGTCCCTTAGAAAGAATGAAAATTTAATTGAATTGGACTGAGATTAATTAGTATTCTGTGTCATTGGGGTAGACTGCAAGTTGAAAAATCAATGAAACTTTCCATAAGGCAAGAACATATTGTTTTATTACCGAACCTGAGAGAAGATGCTTGCACCATTGGATTGAGAGAAGATATGCTGTCTTTTTTTTTTTTTTTTTTGTGTTAAGCGGGGAAAATTTATTTTTATTAAGGAGATATGGAATGAAGAAAAGGATACTAAAAACCTATGAAATCAAATTGGTATCAAACAACACAACGATACATATGTTGATAAAATGGCTACGATACTTTAATATTATGTTTGGTATGTTGGAATGGTATAGAATGGAATGGATTGGAATGAATAGATTTGAGTGCAATGGAATTAAGATTGGAATAATAAATCCTTTTCTTTGGATAGAAATACCTACGAAATGGAATGGAATGGAATGGAGTGCTTCTATAGTAATATTTGTTAGAAATGCTTTAATTATTGGATATTGTCATTATATTGAAGGTTAAATGAATAATTTTCAATTAATGATAATTAATGAGGTCGAAATAGAATCATGATTCCGTGAATCTAATTCTCTCTTACAGTCAGAATTGCTGATTCTACTTTATGAAAACACTTTCAAACATGGGAAGGGAATGAAAGTCGGAATGATGATTCTATTTTAAGATTGTTTCCACGTACTAAACTTGACATAAGGCGCTTTAATACAAGAAAGAAACTGCTATAGTAGTAATGAGAAGCAACAAAACAAAGTTACAAAAGACATGACAAAATAGTCCTAAGCACCAGCTCTTAGTGTACTCAAAGTTAACAACACGTGGTGGTTTCTTTCTTTCCAAATAGAATAGCAACCAACAGTGATAGCTTTCTTGCACCGTCACTTAACCCATGCAGCTGGATGAAAAAAAAACTCTGACAAGGTGCTTGCGGTGGATGGTCTCACTGCTGACCTTGTATGGATCTTCTCATCCCTTCCAAATTTCCTCACCATAATAACACGTTAAAAAAAGGTGTTTAAAGACTTCCTCCTTTCCACATAAGGCTACAATTTGTCGTGATAATTTCTCATTGTATCAGTTTGTCCATAGTGAGGAGATTTGCTTGAGCGATGAGCCATGATATAAAAGCATGTCTTGGAGTTGTTGTCTTGTTCCAAAAAATATAGAACCACAGATGGTTATTCTTGCTATAGAGACAAATCCTTGTACTCCTCTCTCCAGACTTAACTTTTCTGTAATGTTGGGTTTGGTTTGATTTCACCCAAAGACGAATCAATATCATTTCAGAAATTCACTATTTGGCCAACTCTATTCATTTGCAGCTATGAAGGAGTTCTCTTTGGTGTCTTTCAGCCAACCCACCATTAGGCTGATCTGTTCTCCATGCCAATCTACCAATAGACCTCCAGGGGGCCATTAGACGTACCAAAAGGATATAATGCTGCCATCTCCAATCTTCCATTTTAGCAATTGCATAGCCAAAGGTCTAGTTTGTAAAATTTTCCTCCATGCCCATCAGACATCATTTCAGATCTGCACACAACCAAAAGCTTCTCCCTCTAAGTAGTTCATGCTTCACCCAACTTGGCCATGGACCAAATGTGCTTCAATTGAGCAACTCTATTCCAAAGCCAATGTGAAGAATACCTAGTCTTCCTTTCTAGGCTTGCAAACATCGTTCCACTTCATTTTCGCCTTGGTCCTAGAGTCTTCATTTCCATTCCAAAGGAAGCACTTCATCTTGGTGTCAATAATCAATGGAATGGTTGGTGGATCAATGTACCTGTAGGGAGAATAAAACATTATTTATAATTTGAGTGTGATCCACATAGGATAGAGGTTGTTGAATGATTTATTCTTGCATCAAATTTATGAACCAAATCCATACACATTGCTTTCAAATTCCTGGATGATGAGAGAAGGATACCAAAGTAGCATACAGAAAGAGTAACCACTTGAAAACCCAAAATTCTAGTGATCTTGGCTTTTATCTGTTCACTTCTGTCTGTGTCTCTTCATGCATTGTGTTCTTGTCATCTGTTTATCTGATTGGATGCTACGTAGATTCTTAACTTCAATATTATGCCATATCAATTATGCAAAAAATATTATGCCATATTTACCAGAAAGGAATATTATGCCATTAAAATTTCCAATCTCTTTCTCCCTCTGTGGCTCTGACCCACCTGCCTGTTTTGTGAAAGCTGGCCACTTTCTCCAATTTTTACCATAGTATAAAATAAACATTGACAGTGGTTTTTGTACAAACTACTATGGCAGGATTTACTATATTTTATGAAGTTGCAACATAAAACGAAATGGACGCAGAGGTTCTGATTTTTATCATTTTCATCAACTTTATCAATGCTGCATTACAGTGGTTGTCAAATGCCTTTTATTTTCTTAATTTTTTTAACTCACCTTTTCATCAGTTATTTTTGTGAGGTCTTATGTTTGTTCTTCAATAGCTGTTGCCATCAATATATATTCATTATCCTAAGTAATTTACATGTTACATGCTATCATGCATGGAAGAGGACAATCTCAATTGTTTTCTAAATAAATTGACTGCTAAAATCAAAATATGCTATCCTTAGTTTGTCTGTTTAAGGTATCTCATGAAATTTTCATTAGGTGCTATCACTGTTTGTGTATTTAGCTCTAAAAAAATCAAGAATGAGATTGACGAATGACAATTAACCAAATGAAAAGTAAAAATAAAAAAAATAAAATTACCGTTTGACAACCGCTGCACTATCATCTACAGATCCAGTTGCAAACACAACTGTGTAGGAAAGTTGAACCATTGTGTTCATTGCATTTGCCTTTGCACTTTATAAAATAGAGTAGCTTCAGCCATTATCGCTTGGACAAACCACTACTGCTGTTGGCTTATGGCTGAAATTGGGAAGAGTAGCCATCTTTTTATACAAGGGAGAGGCAGAGAGAGATGGAAAATGGAAATAATATAATTTTGAAGTTGACAATTTAAATTTATTGAGATTGGAGAAGCTAAGTGAAAAAGTTAAAAAGAAAAGAGTAATATACAATTAATGGAAAAGTACATGGCATGCGTCTTTCTTACTAGCTCATTTATGGAACTATATTTTGACAAGGAATACAAATTAATATTGGTCAAAATGAATTTTATACACAGAAAATTACATGATATGCATCTTTTTTATAAGCTCATTACATGCATTATGGAGACACTTGTTTGCAGTCTCTAAGTATTTGAAAAGGAATACAAAGGGTATTGGTCAATGGATTCAATTAAGTATTCATTCAGTTTTATGGTTCTTTATTCTTCTAGGAATTTTTTTATCATTAATAATTGCTTGAGCATGCATCAATTGATCATGTGGAGTACCATCTCTATTTTGATGCAAGTAATATAAAAGCTGATATATCCTTTATGAATGAGATGCATTAGATTATAGTTATTTCTCATTGAATGTTTATTGAATCCTAAGACTCAATGCCTACAACCATCTATTACTGTAAAGATTATGCGCAAAGGACAAAAGTGACCGGTTCTTCTAAATTTCTCTGTCTGAAGTTCTTTTAAGGCTCCAACTGCTCATATTTCCATACTCTTGCTTCTCAACTTCAGTATGTTTGTTATAGTACAAACCTAAGCTTCAAAACCATGTTCTATTCACTTGAAATATTAGATTATAGTAATCTTTTGGTGTCTCTTTTCCTTTTTCTGGACACATGTTGCATGTGCATAATTCTCCAGTTAACAGAGTTAGAACATCAAAGTCCTGATTCTGACTCTCTATTGTTTCATGTTATCTTTCCAACTCAATTAAATGATCTTGGACTTGATGTTATCACTTGCATGGTGAATTTAGCAGAATTATACTGGTCCTTGCTGTCAAATTCAATTATTTGGAATTTTGCTTGAATTGATGAAATCAGACTGGGAGTTTCATATAAATTTTAATAAGAAAGTGATACATAAAAAATTTAAAAATTGAACCTATCCTTAGGGATTGGTCATGATTTTTCTAGCTGTGCTATAGGTGAGCTACTCTCTGATACTCAGTACCTCACACTCTTTGGTCTGGTCAGATTTTTGCTAACGATTGGCCAGTGCTTATCCAAGTGCAGCTTAGAAGATGTGGGCACAAGTGATGTTGCTTTATAAATTCACCTTTGTGATTATTAGAGACATAGTAAAATTGGTGAACTGGCAGCACTAACACATGAGGTTTGGAGGTGAGAGTGGTATGGATTTAGCTATTAGTATGGTATAGAGTCTGGTAGTATAGTATTTTATTATGGTCCAATAAGATGTAAGCATGTGGCAGGTTCTGGTGATCTTAAGTGCTCTGGTGGATGAGTCTCTGAAGAATTTGAAATCTCAGATGAACTAGATTGTAAATTAAGGAAATCAGTGAAGAAGCTCCTTAGAGATCATACTGGTGGATGGATGACTTGACGATAGTTTCGTTCTCAGTTGAATTCGTCCAAGTTGGTCCAGATTTTGTGCTGTGGAAGTGCTGATATTGTTGCACGATCTTCAGCAATTACATCTTCAGCATTGGGATGATGCTAGTGCAGGGACTAAGTGGGTTGCTAGTGGCAAATCTTTGATGGATAGAGTATGTTTACAATGTCCGATTCATAGGAGAATGTCCAAGTCAAACTTGCAGATGAATCGAAGTCAGTTACAGCAATGTGAACACATTCAATAGAGAGGTTTCTTTGAGCACAGGATGAAGGAAAAAGTGCTAAACCTAATTCTGAGATGGAGAAGAAGCAGGAATGTGCAAATTCTAGAGAACTTCCCTTGAATCTGTTGTGAATTTGACTGAGATAAAGAGACCTCCAGTGACAGATGATATCATGGCTTAGTTTGACATGGCATAATGGCAAAGAAAGTGGATCTTTCAGTTATTGATGGATAGGATCTCACTACTTGGTTTGTAAGAGCGGCACTAAACTTGGAGGTTCATGGTTTATTACTTGAATTGAAGATTCAAATGACATTTATGAGCATGGATGGGTGCATAATTCATTGGTTTCAAATGTTACAAAATAGAATGTCAAATTTTCTGTGGAACTTATTGGCAAGAGAAATGGTTAAGCCATATAGTGGAGAAAAGGTGATTTGTTGAATTGAGCTAGTAGATGGAGGCAGGGAAGGCTGTTTATTGGAAATCAAGAATGCTCTCCCTAATCAATTCTCTTAATGAAAGATATTGTAATGAGAGGGTATTAAGGCATCAAAGAGAAGTCCTGGATTTAGAAATGGCCACTCCATCAAGGTTTTTATGCAAGTTTTAGTTGTCCACCTTATGGATTAGGCTAATCCATGGGGGGTGGCATTCTTACGTACTTAGGGTAGTATGGTTTTAGATACTAGTATGCTGTAGAGTCTATAGTATAGTATTTTAGTTTGATCCACTAAGATGTGACCATGTTGCAATAGAGTAAGGGCTTACACTTGGCATAAGTAGTGGTTACATGGGTTATGTTAAGTATGTATTGAGTTTTCTTATTACCATTATACTGTGAGAGCTAGTAGCTCTATGTAAGGGGCATCCCTTCTCTAGGTTAGTTCCCTTTCATTCAGTTAAGAGTTTGTATCACACATATTTTCATTCAATCAATAGAATATGCTTTTGGTTCCTAACAATATGTATGGAATTTTTCCTTTTTAAAAAATATTTTTAGAAAGGGGTCAAAACCAATAGAATCTACTAGACTATTGTAGTGAAATTGCACTACCAACTTCCACTTTCCATGACAATCGACTGCCACATTCAGCATGAAAGAAGATGCAAGTATAAACTGCATTTTGGAGTCAATTGCGAGAATAAGCAAATTAAAACAAAGATCGCAAAACCTATCTGCTTAATTTTCGGAACCTCTTTCAAACCTTTTTCCTTTGACATCACAGCCACAAACACGTGCTGTCCCACTTTCTCTCCAATCACATTTTTCATGTCTTGTGGATTCTAAGGTTAGGTACATGCCCATCCTTTTTCTGACTATGACTTTTCTCTATAGATTTATCAAGTGATACAAGTCTTTATTCTTGGCAAAAGATTGAGAGAGGGTTTGATGGGTCTCTGTTATTCTTTGGTTAGTGGTCTTTGTGTGGGATGTGTAGAATGAAGGAGCTATCATGTAGGACACAGAAATGCAAATCAACTATGAATTTTTGGTAGAATCAAGGTTTTGAGTGGTTTTGCTTGAAAACACCAGTGTGGTGTGCAATTTGCAGAAGATGAATATCATAGTTGTGATTTTAGTTGACATCATGGGGGCCATTTGAGGGAAATCACATATTGTGGTACTGAGATAAATATTTTCAATTTTTTGGAAGCAATATTTTTATGTATGCTGATTTTAGAAGTTATTATTTAAATGTACTCTAGATCAGCATGCTCCTCCAGGGTTTGGGGTTTCTTAATATGGAGACTAATATCTAGGTTTCTTTTTTCAATTAAATGATTATCTTGACAGTGGAAAGAAAATGGAAGATGCAAGTGTGCAATTGTAAAGTAGAAATAGCCCATCTATATATCAAGTATGCTATTTTAATAAAATGTCAATTCATGAGAAATTGAAAATTAGACTGTCATTAAATCCATGCTTAGTGTAATGATGTCAGTTGAGCTATTAGACAAGTTGATTGATGAAACAGAGATATGGTCATCTGAAACCCTATACCTTTTTACACTTTTCCGATCTTTTCATAAACCTTTTCGAAGTGTCAGTTAGTACTAAGCCCTTTCTCTTGCTCATGTGGCTTTTTGTTGGAGAGCATATGCAACAAGTGTCCTTGAAAAGGATTAGGGGGGAAAAAAGAAAAGAAAACAAAATTTTTAAATTGTTCAGAACTAATTTTCTTTCTTCTTCTCCCTTTCCATATCTCCCCCACCTCCCACTCCCTCAGCCCACCCCATGCTCCCCACCCTTGTGGTTGAGGTGCTTTGAGGTGTTGTGGTGTGGGTTTTTGTTTTCGTGTTTTGGAGGGGTGGGTTGGTTTGGTTGGGGGGTTGGGCTGGCAGTATTAATTGATATGTTGAACAAAGAAAATCAAGATAGAACTCTAGCTATTGTGGCAGAAAAGATCACTCTTTTGAGGATACTTGGTTCTTAGTGCCACGTTTGAAAGGTTTAAAGTGAATCCAAAAAGAGCATAATGTTTTGGGATTCTGGTGCTTTATGCTTTTGTACATTCTCAGTCCTTTCAGATGTTTATATTCTTAAAGTTTTTTGTTCTGGTTAAATATGAATGCTCAAACTTTTCTTGAGGAGTGTAAGAAATATTCATTAAAAGTATATACCAGAGTTATTTAATAATAAATTCAAATTTTTTAGTTTCTTGAAAATGTGTTAGAATATCTGGCTTATTACATAAAACTATACAATATTTTGCTATTTTACTTAGTGTTTGTTTGTATCTTGATTTAAAAAAAAAAAACAATGTTATACAAGCTCTAACCTTACCAAAGACTTCTCTGAACAGGCAGGGCATAAGTGGCATCTACTAGTGCAGTGAATTAATATCAAATGGAACCTTCTGTTGAAACTTATGCAAATTGCAAGCACATCTGTTGGAGTAGGCATTCCTTGTTGGTTCTTGGTTCCCTTCTTGTCATGAGCAAGAAGCTACTGCTAAACCCCAGAGAGTAATCCTGGGTTATTCAAGGGTATTAATTGAAATATGCCAATGTGATTTTGTCTTCCTTCTATGCGTAACGGTTTGCATGTTGGGAAACCATCATTAGCTTGTCCAATTCATGTAGTTTCTCATGGAAAGCCAGCCACACAACAAAACCCAGTGTTAAGGATTATTTTATGATGTCATACACAAATCATGGTACTAAATTTTAGCTGTGTACTTAATTCCAGGCAGATTTTATTGAGCGCAATCCAGTTCAGGCAGGCCTTTGAAGAATCTCTCCTCCTTTGTTGAGTCATAAAACAACATAGCAATAGGGCTGAATTTGAGAATTTTATCCGAGGTTGTTTATCGAATAATTGAGCATAGGCTAGTTTCACTCGGCAAGCCTGTAAAATTACCATGTTGCCTATTGAATAATTGAGCATAGGCTAGTTTCACTCGGCGAGCCTGTAAAATTGCCATGTTGCCTCGCTGATGGTTCCTATGGAAGCTGCGATTCAATAATGATTGCAACGCCATTTCCAAATTCCTGCAAGTAACATGTAAAAATTTGATTGATACTTTCGATATCGTTTCATAATTTAATAGTTCAGGTTTATAGAGTATTGACCAAGAACAAAACTGTTGCAGTTAGAAAGATACTTTATGGCCAAATGTTTTCCTTTATCATTCACTCCAGTTCGGTGTGTCTACTTGGCAGATTTGAGCTTCCTTTTTTTTTTTTTTTTCCCTTGTGGTGTTGTATCAAATTCTACTGTTATTTCCGTTAAAAAATGGTTATGCAGTGATTGACATACCATGCTATTGGTTTGGCTTGATTCAGGAAATGAGGAGGCAAGGATGGATCAAAAAGGAATAGTGCTGAGGTGCTGTGTGATGTGAGAGTCTGTTTATGTGATGATGTATATAAACGAATATTAATGCTTATCATTAATCAGTCTGGCTTAGGATCATGTATGCATATTGGTGTAAGAGAAAAGTAAATGATTAAAACAAACAGTGTTGGAATTGGTTGTGCTACTCTGGCAGGTGGCAGCTGAATAAGTTTAATTCCGGAATATCTGCAGCAAGTTTTGGAAGGTTTCACCTCCGCCCCTCTCTGTGGGGTTTTTCCCCCTCCGCCCTTTATTTTACAATATCCTTTCAGCGATAGAAATGCATGAAAGATCTTCGACGATTGGATTGATTTGTGACGCCTTTCAGAGGTGTCTGCAGCATCCATTAGGAGAAACAAAGTAGTAAATAGCCTCCCATTACTGAGTTTACTCGGAGCGTTTGTTAGGAGTATGAACTTTCAACCCTAGGTCCGACTTGCATTGGCCATACTACCGAGACCCCAAATCTAAATGTTGATAGATAAATGGCCATACTTCGCTGATACATTTTAAACTTTGGAAATTATATATCCAATATTTTAAATGTATAGGTGAACTGGTTTCATACGGATTGACATGTACATGTATACATCTGTAAAATTGCTCCAAGCCCGCCAATATTATTCAAATTGACCAAATATTCTCTGATTTCTAAATTCTAACCCAAAGTTCTCAAGCTAAGTTTATCCCGACATGTCGATATGCGTCAATTAGTGGCAGTGAATTCTCACTGATATAGTTTAATGTAAATTTCAAGTAAAAATAAAATTAACGAGTGGATCAGAGCCACATGTATGCTTATATCGAAAGAACTTTATGGAAAGCAATTCCTTACGAACAAGTTTAACTTGAACTTGTTACTCAAATCTATCTCATATGTTTCTTACTGGATCATTTATGTTGCAAAAATTGACATCTATAGAGCGTTGGATTTTCCCATTCTGACTGGGGAGAGGCTGAGAGGTGAGGGTGAGATCATGAAAATGTATGGATTTGAGACTGATAATTGATGAGAGTAAACTTAATGTGTATGGACTGAGAGTAACAGTCTGGTCTGTATATGAACTGAGAGTACTGGTCTGGTTTGACGAAAAGGCGCATGTGCAAGAGAATGAAACAAGGGATGATAGGAGGTGATCAGGACCGGGAGTCAACTTCTTAGGGATAGGAGTGAGTTTCTTTTTCTTTTTCACCTTTTCCATTCCATGTAAGAAGTGACTCCTTTCAGTTGGCGATAACAACTATTGATGGTCACACACAACTAGACCAGTAGGCCAAAAAGAACTTGATAGATACCAAGGCACTTTCAAGATTGTGTGTGAAAGGGGCCAACATTACAATTGTCACATAAGATAGTTACATAATGTAAAATTACTAACAATTTAAAGAACGATATACAAAGATAGCAAGTAGATTGTAACCAATTGGTAGTGTTTGTATGCAAATTGAAAATAGCAAATAGACTCTTAACTAACTCGTAAAGTTTGTAGATAAACGACACAACTAACTTAAGTACTACAAAGAATATAAAGAAATAAAAAGATCCAGCATTTGGCAGTTCTATTTCATATGCAACATTTCTGTCTAATGTATAGACTTAATATCTTTAGGGTTTTTATTTCATGAGCAACATTTCAGTTCAAGGCAAAGATTGGGAAAATTGGACTAAGCCTTTCCCTTAAAAGCCTAAACATTGGTGCTTTCATTAGTTTTGTCAAGTATCAACAATGACAGACAACATTAGAGGATTTACAAGATTGCAAGAAGAGGTAAGTTTGCATGCAAGTCAATTTGACACAATTAATGCATGCATGGTGCCCATAATGACCATATGGATACTTTTCTTAATCATTGTTTAAGGTTTAAACTTATTCTATGAAAAATAAACCCTTCGTTTTCACAAATATTTCAAAATAAACCATATTTAACGTAGTTACTATGGTGGTGGTGGTGTTGGTTTGCAAAAACTAAAACTTTTTCGATTTTTAAAACAAATCCCCTCTTAATAACATAAATATGTGTATAAGTAGTTAGGTATTGATTGTTGACTTAGGTACAAAAAGAATAATTCAAATAATAAAATGTAGAAGCTAAATATGATAAAGAGATAGAAGATCAGGTGATCAATTTATAAAGCTTCAATCACATGCCTATTACTCTCTTCCGGCTCCATTATTGGGAACTCAATCCTCCTCAGTGGTATCGTTTCACTAGTTGTTATATCTTGGTATAGCATAAAATGTATCATCACACAAGAATACCTGTTTATATTCAATAAATGTTTTATTTATAACAAAAGTGTACTACAATTGAATTCAGTTTAACACATATTTATACAAAAGTTTATATCTATTAACATAACCTAACCTAAAATACAGTATTTTTTTTTCCATGTGTACAGATTCTTTATAGGAATAAGAACAAAATACAACCAAACTTCTTTAAAAGCAACTGACTTCGTCTTATACGCTCTCAAAAGACTTTTTCTCCTAGTTGATACTGCTCCATCAGTTCTCTTTATAACCCGAGGACACACAAGTATCCTCTCGGCTCTTTGTGAGTTAAGTGATAGCGAATAAAACAAAACATAGACTGCATATACATATATTCACACAAATCAATATTATAAAACATTCAATCTCGTAACCCAACTTATCAATACAAACTATTTATATAAAAAATTCGTGTTATGCTCGTGCACCTGATATGCATTAGTGTTGATATTTTATACTTTTCCAATTCTTTATCTGGTTAATCGACATACTTAAGCATCTGAATACAATATTTAGGAACCTAGGGCAACAAAGAGCTGCCTGGGAATAAGACTCCTAACAAAAACCACTTTCTGTGGTTTGAAAATTCAATACATAATCGATCATTCAATGTAGCTAGAATAAGTTGAGTAGTGCACTCTCTATGCTTCAAATCCAACTCAATAGTATTTAAGCTTTTCAGAAACTCGATTCGTAGGTCTTTTCGAGCCATGCCATGAATATAGTAAACAGTAAAGTAATCTAGTATCAGGTACGAATCTCAAGTTTTATGTTATAAACAATTCAACTATCTCATCTTCAGTTTTGTTTCTCAACCTTATATTGCATTTCTTCACATAGGGTTTACTTAGGTGAATACCCTAACCAACAGTTCAGTTTTTAAGTTTTCTAAATAGGAATACATATCGATGAATTAATCATACATAAGGAAACATTACACTTAGTCACACACATTCAACAGAATCAGGTATCTAATCAATTCAGCATGTCATTACAATTCATAACACAATAGACTATAAGTTAAGTAGACATAGGTTTACTTGCATAAAAACAGAAATATTCACTTACCTAAGCTCGATAATAGCGTAAAATCCTAAGCTTCACGATTTGGTTGTTCCTCACCTATCATACCTAGAAAAATACATACGGACCCCAAGTCAACTACCAAGTTGATATTAAGTCCTTTTGTGTTTTTGCTATTGCATTTCTAAGCTTAATTTGATTGTATTCTATTCATTTCTTATCGGATTTTGATAAACTTTATATCATTGCAATTGTTATTTTGAGTACTATTAGGATATCTTAAGAATCATAACTAACCAATATTTCAAAATATCCAAAATAACCCTTTTTCGTGTTATTGATTTGACTGTATGTTATTATAACCTCGTAATTAACTTAATTAAATCCTAAATCTAAATTAAAAATTATAAAATTCCTCATTCCCCAAGTTAGTCAACATTTACTATGTACTCAAAAATGAAAATCCTTTACACATTAGTACTAATTAGTATATCATATATTAGACAAATATATTGGTTTATAATATGAAAATATATAATAAATAGTATACGAGCCCAATTTATTCCATAAAAAATCCTATAGACTCAAAAAAATACATAGTTTAATTATTGACCATAAATTATACTAAAATACCTATTATATATTTTTATGAAAATAGCGATTTTAAAATCACAAGATAAAATTCAAGTGGCCCACAAATCACTATGAACTTCCAGAAATCATAATACATAGGGCTTGTACTTTGATTTTGTTAAAAACTAATGAATTCACTAAAGTAGTGAAATTGTTAGTTTTATCCAAAATAATTATAATAAATAGTAAACATAATTATTTCAAAAAATTATTGTTACTAAAATTAAATAAATATATTGAGTGTGTCATGTACAAAGTTTCAACTTGAAAGGAAATTATTTATTATTTCTAAAATTAAATTAAATTTTCATCCAAACAGAGTTATTTCTTAAGGACCTTATATTTCCAATAATTATTTATCAAAAATAAAATTCCCACATTAATTTACACATAAAATAACTCTAGAAAACCAAGTTTCATAATTAAATAATATCATTTGATATTTTTAGAAAAATTACAAAGTTTCAGCCTGAAATTTGGTTCACTTGAATCGGTCGCCTCCAGCCGCCCAACCTTATCGGAACACCTCTTCTAGTGGTGCTTTCCTTGACCCCAAATGGCCATCATAACTGGACACCAATAGCTTATTAAACCATCTTGATCAGATTTCGTGCTTTATTTTTGCTCTAATTTTCTTATTTTTTTCTAATTTGTTTAGAAATTTTCTTGAGTGATTTTCTATTTTTTTCAGACTTCCAAAATATTTTTTTAAGTGTATAAGCCCTCTTTATATTTTCCAAATGGATTAGAATTTATAAAAATTAGACATGTGGCTTACACATATCATTTTCTTAATTTTCTAAAGCATGAGGTATCATTTTCTTATTATTTGCCTTTTAACTCATCTATCAATTTAATCCTTAGCTGCCACATCATGAGATGACTTATCCTTTCTTTTTTTTTTATTAATTTTTCATTTTTCATATTAATTTACCTTATTTAAATAATACTTTCTTATTATATATGCGTATTAAATTCAAATAATGCATGTTCTATGTTAATACATGTATAATTTAACTTCATTTATTATTTTCATAAGTTAAATAACTTATCTCTAATATCTTATTATATCTAAATACTTGAATTTTACGTTTTCAATATTTATCGACTTTAGCGATAAATTGACGTTTTCTTAAATTAATATTTTTTATATAGCTTATTTTGAGAAATTAACTTTATATGAATTACTTCATCTAATTTTTCTAACCTTATTGTGAAATTTGAAATTAAACAGATATTATAGCCTGATGTCCTAAATTTAAGGGCTTAGATGCTAGGGTAATCATATGGGCTTGAAATCCTAAGATGTCACACTAGTTTAATCTTTCACTAATGAAAAATGATAATGATATTATAATGATATTTAGTCGCTTCTCTATCTTATTTCACTAGCTCTCCATACGCTAAACATAAGATTCAAAGAACTCCATAACCTCACACTCAATTAATTACAATATTAATAATGTATATAAGGAAAATAAGATGATACAATAAAAAAACTCTTTACAACATTCACACTAACGCAATAACTATAGAATGAGAAAATTGTTTTAGTTTAGTTTTTTATATAGTTTCTAACAGTCTGCAAGAAGAGAATTTTTGAAATTCAAATCTGTGTTAAGTATATGTCCCTTGTTTCATCAGCAGCTCGACTTATATTATGTTGATCCTTGATGTTATAGTAAAAATAATAGCTACTTGATGTAGAAAATAGTGGAGATTTTTTCTTTCGTTGTTGTCTTGAATAAGCACTTTGTAACAAAGCGGAGAAAATCTCTCATGGGGTTATTATCTTTCAATTTTGAATTTGAATTTGAATTTGAATAATAGCTTTTGTTGTTGCAGTGATAAACTTTCACCAAATTAGGAAAAGATGTCATTATGACCATTATTTTAAAAGAATTCGTCCTAAAAAATTAGCTATAATTTTCTCTTCATAAACTTTATCATAAAGCTTAAATATCTATAAAAAATTATCTTTTTCATGAATAGATATATCTTACTCATTTTGAATTTAAAATCCCTTCAAAATCTCTACCATATCTTTATAAAATATATCTCTAAAAAAATCTACACCATATTATTATCCATATTTTCATCTTCTCTTATTTGAATTTCAATTCGAGATATTTCTCTAAGCTTAGTCCATATCTCACCTTGATATTGAATATGTAATCCCATAAAAATCTCCACTATAATTTTTTAAAAAATATTTCCATAAAATCTATATCATATGTTTATCCTTATCCTTGTTTTAAATTTGAAACCTAATAAGCCTTATCCGATACTCAAATCCTAGATAATTCTACTTTGTAATTGCTAAACATGATGAGATGTTACATGTGGAATGAAGTAATAGGAACTACGTTGACTTGTTAAACTTGAAGACAATCTTTGACAATTTTTATTCTACTGCCTTGTTAAAAAGAATTTGTTCTTGATATTGATCAACATATCAAAGTAATGTATTTCTAACTTCACTTCAATAAATAAATAATTTTCAAATATTTAGTCCACTTTAACATAATCTAATCTAACTTAATCTAATAATTGTTAACTAACTTCAGTGAAATGGAATTGAATATATTTTCCTAATATATTCAATAGAGTGGAGCAAGGCCTTTGTGTCCTAAAATTATTTAATTTAAATAATCTGCACACCTAATGAATATATTAATAATAACTTATCATATGTTTTATTATCATCAAAACCAAATTAAGAGAGTTAAGATATACTTATCTATACAAAAACAACCATGCACTTCAAAACCATTCATTCAAACCTAACCTTACAAAAACAATTTGATCCCATAATAACCTTTTGCAAATGTTACAACTAATTAGAAGAAAACACTACCTATTAAAAAGACTCCTCCAACAAAACTTTCCTTGAGAAGAGAGAAGTTTGCTTTGCTACAATCTATAAAGGGCATGTATGCAAAGTTGAATTTTTGTTGATGATTCCACCAAAGGAGTAAGATGATTCAAAGTAGGTGATTAAGGAACACATTGATAATTATCATGTTTTGAATAGGTGAAGTCGTAACGATCTTACCATTTGAACCATCCTAAAATATAAGCTAACTTAATAGTTACTATCGTAGATTTAGTTCACATAAGGTATATTCGACTCAACTACTTTGAAATATCCAATTTAAGGCTTGTTTTTTATATAAAACAAGTAGTATAGTCTTGTACTTTTTAGTAGTGAAAACATATGTACAAGTTTGCATTTGAAGTAAAAGCTCACAAATCTAAAAGTATTTTTAAATATGTTTTAACCAAATAGTTGAAAACTACTAGGTCACCTAATGATGCTAAATTAGTTTTCCAAAAAGGTAAAAGTTATAAAAGAGATAAATCCAGCCGTGTCTTCACTAACCCACTCCATGGCCCCATTTGTTATTAATCTAAAATTAGGTAAGCTACTACATTCAACTTTGGATATGCAAAGGAAATTGTAAAGTAATGAGCGACAACTTACTTAGTTAGTAAGTGAAATGGACACAAGTATATATTTAACATAGAATAACCATGGTTTTCAAGAAAGTTTGTTAGATTCAATACTTATACAAGTAAGTACTATTGCACAATATTATTTGGTTCATCGAGAGATAAAAGAAATTGAACCCACTTTAATTCGATTGAGGAGTTTAACGTCACCCACTCATGAATCGAAGCCAAATTGGGGCTTATGCAATGAAAAACATCTTTTGCTTGAGACTATCTTTGAATCATTATCTCTAACTTTGCCACTACCACTTCTCTTGTAATTTAGTTCGACTAAGGGTATGGAAATGATCATTTCAACTATCCTCATCAAATGATCTGTATTTGGTTCAATAATCCTAGATGTCTTCCCTAATGAGTTGTGATGCATATCAGGTTAAACATTAAGTCGAATTCAATTTTGTTCATTTTTATGATGATCAACCAACCTCAAACAATCTAAGCAGAACAATTTACATAGAACAAGTATATAACATGAATCTCATATCCTACCACAACAAATCAAATTTCATACAGATGCGTTGCGTACACATACAAATAACTAACTATAATCAAAAGCAAAAACATACCAAAGTCTTTAAGCATTCCAAAATAATACATAAAAATATTGTAAAACATTGATTCTGCTTACTTGGAATTCGATTGCTCACTAAGTTCGATTGTCAAACTTGTCCTTGTTGGAAACCCTTAAATATTTATCCAATTTATCACTTCATTGCCCAATGAGGCCTAATTAATTTTCTAAGAAGGTAAAAACTACAAAAGAGTTAGATCTAGCCATATCTTCATTAACTTCACTCCCTAGCCCTGTTTGATGTTTTGGAATTGGATAAACTGCTACATTTAACTTTAGACCTACAAAGGAAATTGTAGAGGAATAAGCAATAATTTGCCTAGTAAGTGGGATGGAGATAGAAATATGTATCTAACATAGGATAACAAAGGTTTTCAAGTAAGTTAGTTCGATGCAATTTACGTACAAGTAAGTGCTATACACTACGTTATCCAGCTTATTAAGAGATTAGAAAAATTATGCTCACTTTAATTCGGGTTGAGGAGTTTGATGTCATGTTTTCATGGATTGAAACTAGATTGGAGCTTGTAGAATAAAGAACACCCTCTATTTAAGACTACTTTTGAACAACTTCTCCAACCTTGGCATGGCCTCTTTTCCTATCACTTAGTTCAATTAAGGGAGAAAGGACCATTTCAGTTATCTTTATTAAACGGTTCCTATTTGGCCTAATAACCTAAGTCATTTTCCCTAGTAGGTTGTAGTAAATGTATGGTTAGATGTCAGGCCAAGTTAAAGTTAGTTTGTTTTTAAGGTAATAAACCAATCTCAAACAATCCAATCAGAACAATATACATAGAATAAAGATAACATTAGAGCTCAGCTTCTATCATAACAAATCAAATTTCAAACACATGCACCACACACACTCATATAGCTAAGTACAATCATAAGTAGAAATATATCAAAATCTCTAAATATTGTGAAATAATACTCCAAAATGATGTGAAGCACTAGTCCCACTTACCTAGAATAAGGTTGCTCACTATGCTCAGTTGTTAAATTTGTCCTCATTGGCGACCCTTAGATATTTGTCCAATATATCATTTTAGTCTCCATAAAAGTTATGAAATATTGCTAATGTACCAACCTTGTAAGAATTTAGTTGATTAGACATTATTTGATAGGTTTTTTATACCTTAGGTGTTAGAAGGTTAGAGTTATCTTGTAAGTGAGTTTTACCTTTGGCACCCTCTAAGCTAAGTTCTGAGTTAAGATACCCTAAAAAATTTCTCAATAGAGAAGTTTCTAAGTTGCCTTCTAGGTAATATTGAGTTTAAGGTTCACAGCAGGATTAACCTCTAAGTCAACTTTTGGGTTTAATGGCTCTAACGATTCTTTACAAAACTTCTCATAGAATATCCTTTGAGTTAGCATCTGAGTGCACATAATTACACATTTGTTCCCAAGAACCCTTTCATTTACCTTCTAATTCTAATTATTTGTCCTATAATCCACTAGTTCATGTCATGTCAACCCTCACTCCATCAATTTTTGCAACAACTTGAGTAAAAACTCTCCTCAAAAGCTCATTTCAACTTCCATATCAAGTCTTACTTGCTATCACAATCAATCCTAATTACAATTGGTTAAGAATACATGTTTTAGCCACTTAACATCTTGAATTACTCTTACTTATAATGGGACCAACAGCTTTACACCAACATGATACTTTAATTAGGCTTAACTAATAAAGATTTCAACATATAAACACCTATTCAACATTCCTTTTATGAATATGACTAGAAATTATGTGGTGTCAAAGACTCTTCAATACTCAAATTCAAATTGTAGTAGTTTCAACTAGGATACTTCAAGTGATTTATAAGAAAAACTTCCATTATAACCTACTATTTGAGAAAATATAATTTTAGCAAATATTCAACTTCATTATTTCGTAAATCCCTTTACATAGCATGAAAATATGCCCTTTAAAAAGCTTGTACAAAAAGGTTGGGCTCAAGATCACATTTTTAATCTTCTGAAAAAGTATTTAAAAATTTGTATGATAATGTGATTTCTTATGGAACTCATATATATACTTCAAATTTCAAAAATATGACTTGATTTATAGATTCTAAATACAAAATTATTTAGGTATACTAAATTTCATGATTTTTGAAGAAAATTTAATATTTTTAGTAAATTATTAAAATTCGGATGAGTTCTTGGCACTTATCGATACACTGACTTGTAGCCACTATCCAGTAGTGTAAGTTTGCTGCTAGACGAGTAGTGGTCTATGATGACCATTTGATGTCACATTGTGATTAAACCTTATAATTTTCAAAACACCAAAATTTCCTTCAATTCTCCAAAAGTTCTTTCCTAATTTCCCTTAAGCTTTTATAAGCTCCATAATTCATCTAGAGTGTCTCTATTATTGAAGTGTCATACGAAAGAAAGGCAAATTGCTTATATAGTGGTTTGGGAGGTCGGTGAATTTTTCCCTCACCATCCAGGTGTCTATTGCTCACTTCATATCATATGTTAGATGTCTTCAATTTGAGCTTGCTGTTTGTTTGTTTGTCTTCTTCTTCTTCTTCTTTAATTTCATTTTATGTTAATCCTTGGGTTTCTTGCTATGCTTCAACTGCATTTGTTATTCCTTTCTAATAATCTAACAAGCTAATTTACAAATATTTACTCCTACATATTAAAAATGAGTATCGTATGTATTATTTTTGTCAATTTAGTGATTATATTACTCAAATAATTTATCTTGGAGAATTTATTAGTTATCAAATCTCACATTTCGTGGTTTCGATATATAAAAAACAATAAAATATGGTTAGCTTTAGATTATACTATTATTTTATTATTTCACTTCAAAATCTAAACTTACGGGGACTTTTGGCTAATATTCCTAATGCACATATTGATTTCTAGCTTAATTGGGTAACATTTGTAAATGCCCTAAATTAACCTCTTGGAACCTAATAGCGAAAGTACGAGTCTTACGTAATAATTTTATTGGATGTGTTGATAGGGCCTTTTTGACATAGACTCCTCAAGTCCATCCTGACTTGATAGGGCTCATAGTCTATGAAGGGTCGCCTTCAGTCCAACCTTAGAACATAACTTATCAAGCTATAAGAGGTCTCTCATGGCTAGAAGACTTTGGATAAAGTTGAAAGACTAAGTCAAACAACTAACTCCTATACTTGCGGGCTGCGTCTAATATTTTGACCCCTCTTTCTAACACTTGTAGACATGGCTCTACCTATTAACTCCTCTCCAACTGTTGGCTCCACTTTTCTATAAATATGAGGCCAACACTCAACGATAACTTACTTGATATTTTTTGCACTTGAACTTATATACTGGTCTTGAGTACTCATACTCTCCAAATACTTGATTAACTTAAGTATCGGAATTGCCACGTCAGACAATATCTTAATGCCCCTTCATTATGATTTCTTTTGTAGGCTCACTCATTTGCGCAAAGCTTAATCTCCTTCAAATCCATACTGGAAAATATTTTGAGACAATAGGATGTATATACATGCCCTCCAAAAATTTTTCCTGTCATCTTATAAATTTTGTTACCCATATAATTTATTTCTAAGGCCTTTTTAATTACCAAAAATTATCTTATGTGCTTTTAATAGATAACAAGCATTGTATTAAAAATTAGCTTATTAGTTAGCTTATGATTTTGTTATTATAATTATAAAATCTAACTTACAGGAACAATGAGGTTATATGCTCATCCTTATAGCTAGTTCTTATTACCATCCATAGATTTTAGGAGATTTTAATTGCATGTACCTTACATTTGAGCATAAAGGTTGTATTACTCCTTTTTTTTTTTAAATAATTTGGTCAAAGTAATGGTCTTGGTTTGAATGCATGATTGACTTTAATAATTTATTCTATAATTAGAGAGCTTAACTAATGTATCCACAAGATATTGCAATAGATTCCAAGTGCTTATTAATTCTACTTCATCAAGAGAGTTTACTTTTAAAATTTGTAAATTAAAACTAACTAAGAAGCTAGATTAATGAAGATAATTAGGAAATTGAGTTTGAACAATATTTAAAGAATCAGCTAATAGTTTCATTTAGTAAGCTCCTTAATGGATATTTTTCTTAGTAAGTGGATGGAGGGAAAGCACAACTTATAAACTATATATACTTTTAGCCTACTAAGTTTACCTTGCTCATCAACAGAGGCATGATAGTTCATTTTAATGCAATTGCCCTCTAGGAATTTCTACAAGACAGTTGACATACTTCTGTGAAGACGAGAGGAGCCTACAAAACCTTCCAAATCTTCATGTTGTGATTTGACATCCTCATTATTACAAGTCTACATAACAGTTATATTTAATTTTTGCATTCCAAAAGTGTTGGCTTGATTTGTAACATCTTTGATGGAAGAGTTGTCACAATTTGAAGGACAGCCTAATTGTAGTAGGTCACCGTATTCTATATAAAAGACCGTAGATTGACTATTACTACTCAAAGACTTTTTATATGACATATAAGGCTACTAAAAACCAATTTCCCATGAGTTTTCCAAATAAAGATTATATTATATTAGATATAATATTATAAGTTTTCATATAACATCTTAGCAATTGAGGAGCATGGGACTCTAATTCCCAAAACGATAGTAACCGGGCTTCAATACTAGGGAGAGTAACTTTACATGGTTACTGTATATCAGAAATACAAACAAATATCAAAATACTAACTAAGAGTCCCCTACATATTCATACTCTCGTGTTCTCTCGTCTTTCATACACTTTAGCATGCCTTGGTTAGGAAGAGTAAAATGATCCTCTTACAACAAAAGCCTATAAGGGTATGAGCTATAATGCTTAGTGAGATATGCCTGCATTATATAGATAAGCAAGTTATCAAGTAGTTAATTATAAACATATAAATACATGATCAAGTAGAATGTCACATAAATGCATACAATTGACCTGGTACACTATGTAACTCAAATTTAATACCCTTTGAAATTAGAGTTAGAGAGTACATAACACCAGTTAAATCTGGGTGCTATACCTAAACTTACATAACTATGAGACTTTACATTTTGTATCACAAGAAAACAATTTTATTTGGTTTCATTTTTAAAAACCAAGTTTCAGGTATTATTGTAAGCAATCCCCTGTAGTCCATACTCATCCCTAAATGGATGACTCTAAACTCGACCCTTAGTTAGACGGTTGATGCCTTCAACACTTAGTAAGCCTATGAGTCAAGGCAAGGTTATGTTGTATGAGTAAACAAAACTAAACACTTTATATCATATATATATAACAACCTTTGTACGGTCTCTCACTACCTCCGTGTGATGTGATGAACAAAACATTTATAATGCAATTCATATTTATGCATGATCCAATTTAATTAATTAAGCTAAGTATAATTAAGTTTGGTTATTAGCTGACCAATTTATATCATAGACATCCAAATTTTCTACTGTTATCTATTATGCAATAACCAAATCATTACCTCCATTTAAAGTACTTTCACACAATCAACCAGTCAACAATAATCGCATGTAGATCCCAACCCTACACATTAATAAATTTATCAATAATATTTAACTGCCACTATTTATAATCATAAATAAGTATGGGATCATCAAGAGTACTCACTTGGCTATAGTGATAGTTAAGGATCGTAGTGGTCGGCGAGGAGATTGGTATCTTAATTGGGATCACCTAATAATTAAGGAATATAAAAAGATAATAAATATCTAAGTGCAAAAATTATTCCATCTAAATATTTATTTAAGAGTCTACCTAAATTTCCTATTTATCTTATATATATTTCCTGATTCGAGCTTTTTCTTTAATTGTATATAATTTTTCATTTTAAATTCAATTTTTCTAATCTTATAGTCAATCTTTATTATTTTCGAATATATTTTCATATAGCAAAGTCTGTTTTGGAAGTTGGGACTTGCATTTTTTGTTATGGGCCTGGGTTATTACAAATTTCATTATTTTGGGCTTAATTGCTCTTGATTATCTTCATGGGCTTTTCTTAGTGTTTTATTTATTAAGCTTTATCTAAATTTTATTAATAGGCCTAAATAATTTCTAAATTTTGTATTTTGTAAATATTTTTATTTCTAGGTTGTGATTTTTGTTATTGGTTTAAAACAAGTCTTTTTCCTAAGTTTTTCAATTCTATAAATTAGGGGTTCAACTTGTTTGTATATTTCTTACCCTAAATTAATTAAATGGAATTTTTGTGTACCCTATTTCTTTATGGTTAGATATGATATGGACCTTTACCTATGGGCCTTAGGGCCTAATTTGTCATAATTTCCTTAATCTACGACTTTAGGTCCTAAATCATTAACTATTCTAACTATTATTATAATCATAATTCTAAATAGATTTATTATTATTAATTTTCATAATTTTGTAGCTTCAAGTTAGAAAATTGGGAGGGCCAATGTGGTAGCTTCCTATTGGATTAAGGGTTAATTTTCTTAATTTGTCCATTTTTTTTTGTATTTTTGTTTATTGATGATATTAAATGAACATATATATAATAATTAAATATCTAAAAGATACAAAAAAAAGTAAAATTAAAATAAAAATACTACTATAGACTTGGCATACATCATACGTATATACTTATTTTTGGCATATACATACACATATATACATAAAAATAATGCTAGTATATTTACTAATTTTCAAAATGCTCCAAAATAATAATATGTATATTATTATATGTATATATTTTCCTTTAACATAGAAAATAAAATAGAAATAAAAATAGGATATGTGTATACTAAGTACAAGCGTATCTACATGTATACGCACACACACATACATATTTTCGGAATATACATAAATACTTATATTATATTATGTATATATGTACTCAAGTAGTAGAAAAATAGGAAAATCCATTGTATATGTCTCTAACACATATATATATGTCTGTATGTATTCTACTTTTGCATAAAAAGTAAATATATATGTACATGTTTAAGCATGTATATTTTCTTAGTATGCATATTTCTAAGTACTATGTTTAGAAAAAAAAATGTGTACACTTATAAATACATGTATTTTAATGTACATTGATGTATGTGTATATGTGTACACATAACATAAAAAAAATTCCAAAAAGAAATACAAATAAAAGAAAATGTACATCCCAACTAAATTATAGCTCTTCCTTTATTTGTACATGTGAAACCAAATATATGTACATACAAATCTTAGTAATTTCTCTTATTACATGGAATACCAAGGAAATACATATAAGACCAACAAGAATACACAAAAAGTATGATTTACAAAGAGGAAAATAAATACACATAAAATAAAATGGTATTTATGTTACTTTTTTTTTTTCTTAGAGTTATTAGAAAGGTGGTCTCTTTATTTCCCCCCTTGAAGCTCCTAATCACTTAAAGTTAGTAGAAGAATGGTGGTAAAGATGAGATAAAATGCTACAAAATGAAGGGTGATGGATAGTAAAACAAAAAGGAAAGAAAAATCCTAGAAATAGAAATTTAGGGGAGAGGAACTTTGTTGGACAGAGAGAGAGACGAATGAGTGTAGATTGCAATTTGAAATCTTGTAAGAAAATAAAATAGGTGTAATTACTTTGGTACAATTATAGCTGACAGATAAGGGTAGTAGAGGAAGGTGATTTGACTTGATTTGCACTAATTAACTTTAATCACATGGGTTGATGGGGTAGCTCCTAGTACAGCCGATTTTTCTTTTTTAAGAAAAAAATTGGTTTTCTTTTGGTCTCATCATGTCAGGATTATCTATTCCTTTGGTATGATGCTTTTTAGGTGTGGTTATTTAGAGTGAGCTTTAAGATATGAGTTATGATGGAATGTGATGTAACTGTGAGGAAAAAGGAAAAAAAAAAAAATTTGCATACATATATTTGGTATAAAAAGTAATATAAATTAATATAGTACATAAACATAATGATGTAGTAGTATTAAATCAATAAAAGAAACTAGTATCAAGTAGTCATAGGGTACTATTTGTAATCTTATTAATTTATTTAATTATTATTATTATTTAAAATTATTTCTAACCATTTGTCAGCGATTTTATGTGATCATGCATATCTAGTGATAATTTTACCAATTTAGGCTTTATCACTATTAAGGTAAATTTTTAGGTTTTATAAGTTTAGGTTTTCGGTTATAAGGTTTTCATTAGGTTTGGGTCCAATCTTTTATATTTATGCATACATGGATTTAGAGTTTTTATATGTGATTCGGGTTTTGATTAGTATATTAAGGTTTTTTTTTTTCTCATTCATATTTATAGTTTAATCAAATTTTTAAATTTATCCAGCCTTGCTGAATTATCTATGGCACTTGGGTCTAATTTAAGGTCCTATCTAAAAAGTTGTAGGGTTACATCCTTCCTCCCTTTAAATAAGTTTTGTCCTCAAAACTTACAAAGCATACTTAGTGTTTCGAATAAATGCAGATATTGATCCCTTACTTTTTCTTTCGCTTCTCAAGTTGTTGATTCTCATTTGTGATTTTTCCACAACATTTTGACATATCAGATCTCTTTGTTGTTTAACTTCTATACCTTACGATCCATACTCTCCATAGGGTGCTCCTCATATATTAGGTTATCTTGTAATCATACTGGCTCTAACTCAACCATATGGTAGGGATCAAGAATGTGCTTTCTCAAAATATATATGTGAAACACATTGTGGATTCTCGATAGGTTGAGTAGCAAGGCTAACTAATAAGCCAAATTCTCAACTCGCTTTAAGATTTCAGAAGGACCAATATCTCTTGGGCTCATCTTGCCTTGGGTTTTCACATGGTGTATACTCTTAATTGGATTCACTTTAAGGTAGATATAAATTCCAATTTTCTTCTCTTCAAAGTGACCTAAATCTTTTGTCTATCTTGTATCTCTTTCATTTTTTGCTTAATGATAGCAATCTTATTAGCTACTTCTTATAGTAGATCCGATCCAAATGATACTTTCTCGACATCATCCCAAAACAATGAGGATCAATACTTTCGTCCATATAAGGCTTCATATGGTAGGCATCTGAATGGTAGAGTGGTAGTTGTTGTTGTAAGTAACTCAACTAACGGTAAATGAGCATCCTAACTCCCTTTAAATTCAATGGTGCATACCCTTAGCATATCCTTTAAAATCTGTATAGTTCTCTTGGACTGTCCATTAGTTTATGAATGATATGCAATACTAAACCATAGCTTTGTTCCCATAACTTTTTGTAAGCTTGCCCAAAACCTTTATACAAAATGGGTCTTGTGAATCAAAACCAAACCGGGTCTTATGTAATGGAGAATACTCTTCTCCCATGACCACTTTTGAACCACGGCTCTTAATCTTGCCACAACCTCCTCTCCTATCACTTAGTTAGGTTAAGGGCAAGGAAATGACCATTTCAGCTATCTTTATTGAAGGAAGTACGTATTTTGCTCAAGAATCCTAGCTGTTACCTCTAGTGGGCTGGAATGCATATCAGGTTAGATGTTAAGCTGACTTTGAGTTAGTTTATTTTTAGGATAATGAACTAAGCTCAAACAATTAAGCGTAATAATATTCACAAAATAACCATATCATGGAGCTTATCTCCCATCATAGCAATTGAAACTCAACTACAAGCGCTACATACGAACGAACAGCTAATAATAATCACAAGTAAATACATACCAAATCTCTAAGTATTATGAAATAATATCCCAAAATACTATGAAACATTGATCCCACTTACTTGGAATACGCTCAATCGTATAAGTTTGGTACTCCAAGTTCTTTGTGTCTTGGGAATCCTATCATACACATTAAATTTTATGACTTAATTTTTGTAGGAGTTATAAAAACTTTTAAAGACTCATCCATTTTGTTAATCTATAATTTTTTTGCAATAACATATGCTATATTTCTATACATATATATATGGAATATATATATATATATAAATTGTTCTAGCTACAATGTTATTGCTACATATAATATGCCTATTTGTACTTATAGACTATTTACAGTATATTAGCTATACTTTGAGGAGTTAACACACATATATATGTATAAGGTAAAATGAAGGCATGGTTGTATTAGTAAAATATGTTGGTAAATATGTATGTATGTATGTATATATAAGTTAAGAATATGAGAAGTTTGAGTAAGAAAAACTAAGATATAAATTATATTTGTATATGTGGCATTAAAATTTATGTGCAATGTCACTATCATATTTTTATATATTTTCTTAAATTATAGTTTATGTTATAAAACTATATCCTTAAGTAATTGTATGATACTCTTGACTAGATGTTACACAAAATATACCATTATCTTATCAACTAGGTAGTATGTTTAAACATTAGAAGATTGTCATGAAAAAAATATATATTTATATATTAATAACAATATATTTTCTAAATTATAATTGTAAATCCCACAATTCAAATTGTGTCACATGATCAACAAACGTCCTATTTCCGAAGAATCCTTCTTTGGCCACGAGCAATTTAGTAATAGGAGGAGCCTCATTCATAGAAAATGTCATGAGAGAATGCTAATTGTCCACTGCAAATTATTGTGCTACTAATCTACTCTCTCTCTCTCTATATATATATATATTAATTATCATTCTCCTACCATATAAATATCAAAGTTTCATATGGCAGCAAGCTATATAAACGTGCTTCCATCAATAGGACAAATTTAAAATCACTAAAAGTTGCAATGAGTCCAAGTGCATATTTATTTCTTATTTACAATTATGTTTCTGTTTTCTTCTTCTTGTTTTTTTTTTTTTTTTTTCCTTTTCAAAACTTCTTCCGAAATTGCAATTGTAATATAAATGGGGCAAAATATTACCATAGAATATGTTGAATAACCATGTTTTTTATTCTAGGAAGATGCAAGATATAGCAAAAGGTCCACCAAATTCCTAACGGATTATATATATATATATATATATATATATATATATGTGAAAAGCAAGATAAGACAAATACCAAATAATTGTTTTTCTTTTCTCTTTTTTTTTTTCCACAATTGAATGATAAACTAATATAGTCTAGGCATTCAATAAATTATAGTTCAAAATAGCCATAAATTCATTGTGGATACAAAACACTAATTAGAATGGATTTATAAGTACAACACCCATAATTACATCGTTATGATGTTTTAAAACAATATCAAAATTTATTCAATCTTAGGAATATCTTAGAGACCATATATAAAACGACTAAACTTCACTAAAATAGCATTTTTTTCCCCATTATTCTACATATAAAATAATTTAGGAATAATTTTTCTTAGAATTTTCTGACATGGTCGACTCTTTTTAAACATTGATCAAAATTAAGAGGAAAAATAAGCACTCACACGCATTATAATCCCAACCATCTTTCGACGGGTTGGGTATGTTAGAAGCTCCATTGGGTGAGCTCTGCTCATATATGGCAAGGCTTAATCCTGGGTTTTCTGTTCCATACTCCAACCGCGTGCAACCAGAATAATATATATTCCTGTGTTTTTTTTTTTTCCTTTTTTATTTCTCCTAATATTTCTACACTTCGACAGACATGTTTTTGGACCTTAAATGTTGTGACTTTACCCAAAACTGTAAGATAGGATAATGGATGATTGTTTAATATATGCCAAGGTTGGTTAACTCCCATATGAAAGTCCACCTGTCCTCATTGTTACATTTAATAAATTAATTTGTCGATGTTAGGTGTCTCAAGCTTATAATTGTAATTTCCACTCATTAGCTTTAAAAGCCTCTACGTATGGTGCAATGCCGGTTTACAGATTTAATGGTTTCAGGCCTCTATTTAATAGCTGTTTATTCATTGTCTACTAGTAGCACATACATACATATTTGCGTATATCCTTATGGCTTTATGATCCATGAGTATATATATATATTTTCACCCGTAGTCTATATATATGTATATATATATATTGAATATGACTATGCCTTAAATTTTATTTCTTGTCATGTTATTACATTTAATATTCAAATAATTTATATTTAATAGCTAGTTAATTATTGAGACTCATTTTTCACTATTTTGAGATATAACATGTGTTATTATAGTTGACTTCTTAACTATGTTTTTTTTTTTTTTACTTATTGTTATGATACTTTTGTTATTCTTTCCACAAAATTAAAATTCATAAGATTACTTCGTCTAGTTTTTATGGCCTCATGGCTAACCTTGAGTTTAGCTCAAATTTCTTTTTCTGTTTTCTTTCTCTCTTCTTTTTATTTTTTTTCTTTTTAAATTATGGTCACAATATAATTTAGATGTCAACTCCAATTTGTTAATTTGTTTGTCTCACACTTATTTATCTCTAAGGCTTTGTGAATTGTTTGAACCCATCTTACATGCTTCTGATGAATTACAAATGTTGTAAGAAAATTAGCAGTTTAACTATTTTATAATTTTGCTATTAAATTTAAAAAATCTGAATGTACAGAAGTCACTTTGCTTATTATTTACATGTCTGTATAATGTGTGTGTATATATATATATGTATATATATATTATTTTCTTTCCTAACTATAGTATATTAGCTTAATCATCCTACTTTCCAAAATACCTTAAAGCTATATACTTGGGACTTAGTTACTAGAGTATGGAGCTTATAATTCACTTAACTCAATAGCTCCCATAATCCTTGTAAACCCTACCTTTAGTGGGCCTAAGACTTGATTAAGAGTACTTTCTGAACGTTCCTAAAGATCAACTAAACAAAAAACTTAAGTTTATATTTAGAAAAGAATTAAATTTTTACAATTCAAAAGCCAATTGTCGATAAAACCCGAGCTTGAAGAATTGCAAGCTCTAAAGTTACTTAAAACCCTAAACCTTAAAACCATTAAGGAATTTTAACCCTAAGTAATTAATCAATAATTTGATTTGAATAATTTCATTCAACTTTAGAAAATTTCACAATTTTATAAAAATCAAATCATAAATTACAAAACAATGTGAGATGAAAACCTAAAAACAATTTCTTATAAGGCTATGCCCTTATCTTCATGTATAAGCCTTATACATAAATAAGTAGACTAACCAAACACCTTAGATAACTTATCAATTGAGAGTTGGAATTATTTATCAATTGATAACTTATCAAAATCTAGTGATAAGACAATTTCCTTATCACCTCTTCACTTATACTACATATGGACAATTTTTCACAAGATTTCATAAGCTTAACTTTAATAAATGAGACAAGACCACTTCATGGCCTAAAAAGACTTAAAATGGCAGATCTAAACAAGGGAGAAAGGGGGGCCATGCACTTGTCATTCACCCTTCAATCACTTCTTCTTATACATCACTATTCACCCTTTAATACTTACATCATCAATAGTTGCAATTGTTGACTTTTGTGTAAGCTACAAGACAACACTTTTAAGACATTTAAACACTCATTCTCTCTCCATTTCCAACTGGCCACTCTCTCCATCATTTCTCTCACTTTCAATTTCATTTTCACATCTTCTTTCTCTCCTTTGAAACAAAAATAAAAAGGAGAAACAACCTTACCTTACAAAATCAATTTTCCTTCCATTTTTGAAGCTTCACTCACGACAACTTTTTCTTTTGCTCTTGTGTCATTTTCTTTCACCATCTAAGATCTTTTAAGACCATTAGAATCTTCCATAAACCCCATTCCAATAAGCCAAAAGATTCGGGTTCCAAAAGGTGGCAAAAAGGAGGAGGCAAAGCTAAGAGCTTAAGTAGAACCTTAGTGCACAACCACCAAACTTTGCTTTAAGGATGAGTAAGCATTTCTTGTGATATGTAGATTAGTATTTATATTAGGAGACTTTGATTTCTTGAAGATATGAGTAAGGTTTAAGTTGTTATAACACTAAAAATCGTTTTAAGAAACAAACCATGAAACCCTTACACGAAGTTGAAACATGAACATGTAAAGTTGGTGTTTCATAAAGACATTTGTTTAATGCTTTGAATGAAAGATTTTAAGCTAAGAAAATCTTGAAATAAGAACTTTAATGGAGGATGAGCATACTGGACGTGAGGGTTCCATAGTCATTTGGATGTTGATTTTGTTTCTATTAAGTTAAACATGCTCAAATCTAGACTTAAGTTAAGGAAAAATCCATCACATGAGGTTTTATGAAGAAACCAACTTTGTATGACATGAGCTACGATATGGGAGTTGTATTAAATATAAGATCTTCTATTTATTTGTGTGGAAAATAAGTTAAAGACTCATCTTGTGGAAGAAAAGTTAAGTTAAGATTTGGACACAAGTAGTCGAAGTGCATAATCTACCACCTAAACTTAAGGAAATGATGAAACAAGTTGAAAAACTAAGTAAGGGTCCCTTGGAACCATCATGAACAGATCTGGAATGTGGGAGAAAGAAGCCTAGAAATATGATAAAAGTGAATAAACAAAGTGAAAAGGTTAACCAAAGCAAGTATGGTAAGCATACAAAGCCTAAAACTCAAAACCGAGCCTAAAACTCTCAAAACAAGCCTAGAACTCTAAGATGGGCCTTCAATGAAATTCTAACCAGCACCTTAAAGTATCAAGAGAGGTTGTTTTGAAGCCCATAAGAAATCCACCTAATGCACCATAAGCCCACCAAAGTCACTAACTTTAGTTTGAACAAAAAACAAGCCCATTTGACAACTTAAGCCCACTAAAGGGCCCAAGAAGTGGTTGTTAGCCTTAGGAATATAAATCAAAGTTGTAAATCTGATCTTAAGGAGTATTTTAAGCTTAGGATAAAATCTTAAGACCAAGCCCAAAGAATTTCTTAAGTTATTAAAAATCCCATTTACCAAACAAGGCCCAAAAGCACTCCAACACATGAGGAATGCTACTGTTTTGACCCATGGACATAATTTTATACCTCATTTCGAAAATCTAACCTTACCATGTTAAAGTACACTCAAAAACGATGAAGGTTGACTATAAGATGATAAAAATCGGATTTAAAACGAAAAAGTTATACACGATTGAACTTAGGTAAAAACCGGAAAAAATTACGAAAATTAGTTAAAAATATAACTTAAGGAAATTTTACTTAGTTTCTTAAGTTTATTTCAATTCCTTATAAAAATTATTTCAATGACCAGGGGGCACTGTTTACGGAGACGACTTGCCTCCGGATTACTTTGATTGACCCACATGGCAAAGTGAGTAAATTCCTGATGACTCTTTACTTGATTGTGCTTGTAGAATAGATGCACCTAAACTTATATATATAAATTTGGATGCTTGTGGGATATGGGAAATGCATGTGTATGGATTTATGGATGAATGTGATGACTTGCTATATACGTATATAATAATTGTTTGTATTAATATATACATGTGAATTGTATGGGATGAAATTGTTTGATCATCCTAAAAATCAAGTTAATCACTTATACGATCAAGAACTCAAAATGAATCATGCATTCCCCATATTGCATATGGATAACACCGACTGCTGGTTCACACAGAAGATGGGAAGGGACTTATAGGAATATGAGTTTCTTACAGTAATACGAGTTTCTTACAGGAATACGAGTTTCTTACAGGATTGGACACTAGCTATGCTATCATATATATTGAGTCTCTGTTTTAAGCTGATGGGCTTATTAGGTGCTGGGAGATGCCAACCGTTGGCGAGGGGCCGAGTCTTGTAACTTCTGCTTAGGGCGTGTGTTTGTGGACTACGGGGGCCACCACACCCTAGATTTGGGATTTTAAAAGTTATGATTTGATTTTGGTAAATGAAGTATACATTCATACATATATATACATATATATATATATATATATAGAGTTTTGTTTTGGCATGAGCACGATAGTGCAAATGAAATAAAACCCAAGGTCTAGAACCCAGATTTTGGTTTGAGTCGGTTAATTATCTCCAAACCCCGACTTCAGGGGGCATAATTTTGAGTCGCATGTAGTTCCTAGGTCACTGCATGCATTGTTTGGCATACTGATTATTCATACATTCATATGATTGTGCATCTAATAAATTTCTGTCATGTGGTACTGACGAGGGTATTTATCTCACTAAGCTTAAGCTTACACCCCTATAGATTTTTGTTGATGCAGGAGAACCTCTTTACTAATCCAGGCCGAGGCATGCCTGTGGTAAGTCTCGTATAGGGACGGGTTGGAGCGATCAAAGAGTGAAAAGGACTTTTTGTAATAGAATTATAGATGTTTAAAGACTTTTGTGTTTTTTCTCATAACATAGATTTAATACAGTTCTGTTATGAGCTGCATTTATTTGTAATATTTTTTTGGCGTGGATCCCACGAGCCTACACAATTAGCTAATCTATAACATAGAAGTAATTTTAGTTAGATTGCTCAATACTACTTGTCTATGGGTCTAGTGGTACCGTAAAGTGGAAGGAGCCTTATGTATCGTATGAAAGGCCTGTGATCAGTAAGGGGGTTGATAATAGACCTTCATACGGTATACGGCGACCTACCACGACAACGATACTGTTGGGTCGTGATAATCCTGCTATGTTTAAGTGCTAGTTTTTAATTATGAATTCTACGGGGTCTCATAGCTTGGGAGTGAGCGATTGGTCCATGATCCTTATCAGTCTAACTTTCTCATTCTTCTTTATCACCGACATAATATTAGCTACCTAGTTAGGATAATTAGACACTTCAATGAAACCAACCTCTAACAACTTCTTGAATTTCTCTTTAATTTTCAACAAGATATCTGGTCGGAATTTGCTTAACTTTTGCTTCTTACGTTTGATATCTTCTTGTGTGGGCAAGCAGTAGGCCACAATTGATGGATTTAATCCAGGCATGTCTTTGTAAGAACATGTGAACACATCTTGATATTCAGATAATAGCATGGTTAACTCTACCTACTACATTTCTTTCAAATTCTCTCCAACCTTCAAATTCTTTGGGTCATCATTGGTCCCTACATTGATTGTTTCAATTGGTTCCTCAATGGAAATTCTACCTAGTTTATGTTTTTGCTTGCTTTCTTGTGTTTCATTATAGTCATTAACATCATCTTCGATGACTAACCTAGTAGGGCCAAGAGTGATATTAATATTTTCATCGTCTACTTACGATAGCATCCCCATCTTTCATTCAGAGTATTAGATCTAGACAAAAGTATAAAGAGGAAACAAGTATACGTGAAAATGAATAATGGAGGGAAAAGGGGATTGACATTTTATTGAATATTAGAGGAGTTCTCATGAGTATATGAAGGAAACAACAATTATAATTAAAAATTGTTAGAAAAACTAGATTACGGTTCACCCTTTACCCTAGGGAAGATCTATTGTTGTTTGTAGGGACAGAGAACCAATTATTCGAATGCTGGAGCTTGAGGGATAGGCGTACTAATTCTACTTTGCTAGGGAATTTCTCTTCTACAAATTTAGGGGTCTGAGTGTTAACCTGGACAAATGTATTAGTCAACGATGGAATAGTCATTAGGGAATAGTACATTCTGTCACCTCTTTTTCCCTTTACTTGTTGCGATTAGAATACTTCAGTTGGGATTGAAATGTAACCAAGGTTGTAGGTACCAAACTAGCCTTCCTTGAACTTTACCCTTTCCATCTTTCCTTTATTGGGACCAGTAACTATGTATACCTTATTGAACATTTGTAAGACAAAATCCTCTTGCTTTTAGTACCTATATAGGGTATGGTTGTTTCCTTATAAATATCATAGTCCTGATCTCTAAGAATCGTTATCGCTTGGCCATTTGAGATAAACTTGACCTTTTGATGTAAGCTTGAAGGTATGGCTCCTACTGAGTGGATCTAAGGTCTTCCTAAAAGCCAATTAAAGGATCTCAAGATGTCTAGAACCTGGAATTGAATGCTGAATGTTTGAAGGGTAATATTAACTAGCAAGTCTATCTCCCCTATAATCTCCCTTTAGATCCTTCAATCGAATTGTGGTCAAACTTAACTTAATTGCAGTGGTATCAATACCCAACATGTATAAGGTAGTAAGGAGACATACGTTTAGTAACGATCTATTATCAATGAGGACTTTGGTTATGATCATGCCGTTGCTTCTTACTATTATGAAGAGTGGCTTAGTGTGTTGGCTACCATCTTCACCCAATCCTTCATTTGAAAAAGATATCTAGTCCATGGTGAGGATATAGTTGGTGATTTGTCCCATTCTTTTCATTGATATTTCACAAGGGACCTTAACTTCCCTCATGGTTTAAAAGAGAGCTTTCCTATGTGGTTTAAATGCCATTAGTAAGCCCATTAACAATATTTGTGTTGGAGTTTTATCGAGTTGATCCATTATTTTATATTTGCTTGACTTTATCATCTTAGTGAAGGTAGACAATCCTTCCTTACATTTAGCTGGCTTATCATTTGCCTCCTCTAACACATTTTTCTTCTTGAGATCTTCTTTTGGGTCAAAAACTCTTCCACTTCGGGTAATTCTACCCACCAATGCATTGGATCTCTCTTGGTTAACTATTATATAATTGAAAGGGGCAACCTTATAGTTTTCGAATGCTATCGGGATGTAGAAGGTGTACTTTCTAGTGCTTGTTCTTATAAAATTGAAAGACTTTAGGCTTCTTATTTAAACTAATCATGTTGATTGTAGGATCCGAATCATAAAAATCATGTTGATAATAGGGCTATGGTTGGGTAGGGGATCAATATTTCCGTTTGGAGCTAGGGTTTCTACAAAGTCCAGTTGAACTAAGCCTTCATTAATCAAATATTGGATCTTGTTTTTTAGTCTTTAACACAAATTGGTCGAATGCCATAACTATCTTAAATGATATTCACATTTTTTATTAGGATAAAAAAAAAAATTCTTGGTTTGTATCTTTTACTAGGGAACTCAAAGTGAATCAAGTTGTCTTTTTACAGCTTCTCAAAGACCTGGCTAAGAGGAATTGGTATTTTGGTGTACTGTCTTAGAGCCTTATTGACTTGAGGTTGGTTTCTAAACTACTGTTAGATTTGAGGAGGATTTACCCTAAAAGAAACTTGAGCATTAGGCCTAGCATTTGAATTTACCACATTAACCATGGCTTCTTTAGCTTTATTGGTTGTTGGTTTGGGAACAATCGATGAAGAAGATGGTCTTTTATCGGATGATTCTTGAAGCTTACCAAAGGAGGTAGCACTTTCAATTTTGTATCCTGTTGCTACAACCTTTGCAAAGTTAGATGAAGCATGCCTAATCAGATGGGAGAAATAGGGCTTATCAAGTGTCTTGATAAAGGTGGAAGTGACTTCTCTATCAGACATTAGGGTGGATACCTTTGCAGCTAAGGCTCTTTACCTCTAAATGTACTCTTTGAATGACTTATTATTCTTCTTCCTGAGATTCAATAGATCAATTGTTGTTGGAGCCACTTCAACATTGAATTCATATTGCTCATAAAATGCCCTGACTAGTTTCTCTCACATGTTCACTTGGCTTAGGTTGAACTAAGCATATTAGGTCAGTGTCGATCTTATCAAACTATCCTAGAAAGTTTGGACAATAAGCTGATCATATTGGAAATATTTGCTCATTTTGTGCACATATAGTCTGGTGTGTGACTTAAGGCATCCAGTAGAGATGTGTAAGCAGATTAAACAAGCCAATCTAGCCTACCCCACTTTGGCCTGTAGGTTAAACAAGTTCGCTCATTTGGCCCACTTTTTAAATGGGCCGAAAAACCTTGGCCTTAACTAGTTTTAAAAGCAGGTTAAATGGGCTGGCCTTTAAGCTAAAGGCATAAATGTATTAAATGAGCTAACCAAAATTGGCCTACTTTGGCCTATAGGTTAAAAGGCCCAGACTCATTTAGCTTACTTTTAAATGGGCAAAAAAACCTTAGCTCAAACCTGTTTAAAAAGCGGGTTAAACAAGTTGACCCACTGGCTAAAGCCCACTTACACACCTCTAGCATCTACTCCCATTATACTTATCGAATTTTGGTATCTTAAATTTCTTAGGGTAAGCTCCAACATCATATGTTAAGAAATCTCTAATACCAGCCTTGTCAAAACTGTCATAGTTTCCAAGCGCTTTCATATTTTTTGCGATTTGTTAAGTCAATTTTCTTTCTAGTTCTTTCAAGCCGTCGTGATTGGGTCCTGGTCTTGTGTTAATTGGGAATCAATATGTATTAGGCTCAAATGTCATGTTGACCTTCGGATAGACCCCTTTTACTTTAAATGATTCCATTGTTGGTTGAACTTGTAGATAGTTTTCTTTAGGAGGTCATGCCTTGACATTCTTTTCACAACGAGCCTTTGAATGCGCCTTGGTTAATGGTGTTGTAGCCTTAAGCAGGATGATGTTGTCAACTAGGAAATTCATCTATTCTGCCATTTTCATTATAGTTCTTTCTAAGGAGTGAATCCTCAACTCTGTAGGATCAGTGCTTTTAAGGTTAACGTGGTTGTTATTATTGTCATTGATCTTGTTGTTGTCATCTCCTTAGCTAGCCACTCTAGTGAGTGAATGGGCTTTGGTAGGACTTCTTTGAAAGTTTTGATGTTTGGGAGATATCTTTAAAGACTTGGAGTAAGAACAATTTACAACAAGTTAGCATAAATATGTATACATTTTTTTTATACTAAGATAAAGGAATGAAACAAATAAATATGTAGGGATGCATGGCACATGCATGTAAAGAATTTTAAGTTTGGCAAGAGACTCATAATGTGGCAAGAATACTTCTCTTTTTATTAATTCTTGCAAACTACAGGCCTTACATTATTTTAAAAGAAAAGAATAAGAATATTTTCTAATGCCTAAATCCTCTTCTTCTAGCATCGACTTAGCTTAGCATCATCCTTTTTTCTCTTTTAAATTTTAGGGGCTTTTGGCTCTTGACTTTTTCTCCTAACCTTCTTGAGTTATGCTTCCAGGGCCTCTATCCTCTGTTGATATTCTTCGCATTGGGCTTTCAGATTCTACTCTTCTTCTTTTGTTTTCTCTAGAATAGTTCTAACTTGATTCTCTTTTTTTTTTGTCCATCCCTTCCCTTCCCTTCAATTTATGAAGTCTATAATGGTCAAATTTCTTGGTTGTCTAAGATTTGTCGAGTGTCCCTTTGATGATAGGAGTGGTTATCCTTTTACACCAAAGAGATTTGATGTTCAAAAGTTGGGCCACTTTATCATCCAGAAGGGTATGGGTGTCTAAGAAATTAATTGTAACGAGCTCAAGTGTTGGTTTTTGAGCCAAAGATTGAAAGGGCTTGCTTGCTGTTTTCTTGTGACTAGATAGTAACCTATGCAGGTGTTGAACCTAATAAGAGCAATTGATGGATTATCGACCACTAGCCTCCTTACTCGTGTACACCTAAGAGGCCTCTAGTCACTCACCAAAAGAATTATCTCTCGTCAACCTATTGAGGATGAGGAACAATATACAGCAGAATGGTGGTTGAACTCCTTGTGAGCTCTAGGTGGGTACACCTTACTTTGCTCTGACCCTTATGTCGATGCTCACTACTCTCCTATCGGGAACTCTTTACCAAATGATGAGGGCCCGAGCCTTGCATACCAAGTCTTGCTTGGATCTTTAGTTATTGAAAGTTTCCTATCGAGTGTCAAGACATAGGCTCCTGCTGGTCAAGTACTTCTCTTTCAGCCTGCTACTAATACTTACGACATACCTTACCTATCTCGGCAACCTAGTGCCGCTATGTCATGATCTAGCTCAGCTTTTGCACCTAAAGATTCCTTAGTACAGGACCATTGACGAGTTGCCACCTATCCTTTTCTTTGAACTTTGTATTATTTTCTCTTTTTGTCATTTGCCTTATTTACCTTTTTTTTGTGTATGTTAGGAATCCCCTTTTTATGTATGCCTTTTTGTAATTTTTCTTAATTATAATATTATCTTAGGGACTTACTACAAATAGTCCTTTCTCTTTATAACTAAAATATTGAACATTACTTACAGATATTTGAATATACTGTTCCTTTGTAAGATATTCCTCTCCAAATTCCAATTTCCCTACACTCTTATCTAGTCTTAAGATTAGTGGCGAATGGAACTTGGCATGAACTTGTGTGTTATATCAAGTGAAGTGCTAAGTCATGTTATGTTCGTAGATGAGTCATATTCTTCGAGTAGCTTTAGGTTAGCTACTACATTTAGTTTACCGACCTTACTATTTTATTTTCTTCGATACCTCAAAGGACTCATTTGGTTCTCATTTACCACGGTAAGTCCTAGTGATAATCGAGCTCCTAGGCATGCCATATAATTTCGGGTATTAGAGCTTGAGGTTATAATTGAGAGTTATGTTGTGGTAGTTCTTACTAGTTTATTGTTTGTTATACTTTATTTTCATTTGGAAGAATAGAGTAAGTTGCAGTTCACTATTTAATTGGTATTTTTTATGAGCGTGAAAATTTCTTGTGTAAAGAGTATTTTTTGAAGCTTTGTAATGAGAATATTGATTCCTAGTGTTCAAGGAGAGATTAACGATGCCGAGAGTGATACTTATGGTTATAGTAGTATTACATAACAAACGCTATGTACTACTGATGAGTAAATACAAGACCTTGCTGCTATTGTGGCCAATTTGGCTATCTTGGTATAAAGAGTCTTAGAGACTAGGCTGTAAGAGAGAGTTGTCATTGAACAAGGCTGAGAAATGAGAGATAGGTCGAGAAGATAGATAAATGAGTAGCAAGCTCCAAAACCCATTCCTATGAACCAAGCACTACCCCTTCGTGCTGATAGAGTTGGGAAAAGGAGACTCAAGTTGGATGAAATTGAGGAGTATGAGGAAGAGGAGCAATATGTTGGGATGGATGAATGTAAGCTTAAAGCTCCTAGGGGAGCCGAGCTTCTCAAGGTACAGGTTTCAAGCTTTATTGGGTCAGGTAGTGCTGATGACTACCTACTTTAGGAAGAGAAGATTGAAAAGATATATGACTTTTATGACTATGAGGATGCTGTTTTTATTAGATTAGCCGCATTAAAGTTTTCTGGTTATGCAATAATATGGTGGAAAAAGTTGTAGAATGAGTGCTAGAAGGCATACCGAGTGATTTAGATGTGGAATGAGATGAAGAGAACTTTGAGAAATCGATTTGTTCTAAAGTACTATGAACAAGACACCTTTTGATTCCTCTAAGATTTGAAGCAAGGTGGCAAGTCAATAGATGGGTATGTAAGGGAATTCCAACTGTTGATGATTCGATGTGATGTCAATGAACCTTAAACTTAAACCATAGCTTGATCCATTTTGGGGCTCAAAACTGAGTTTAGTCATATTATGGAGCTGTAGAGCCTTGAGAGTCTAGATACCATCTAGAGGGTTGAGAGGTAGAGGTAGAGCCAAATTAGTTTACCCAGATTGCCAAGCCGATTAGACTATGGCTGAGCACCAAATAGCTTCTAGGTGGACCGCCGATGACAAGCGTTAAGCTAACTTGAAGAGGGCCAAGGTAAGGGTAAGGTCGAGGAACCTGAGGTCTGAAGAGACCAAGGTTAGAGCTTATGAAGGAAGACCTGAGAGATCAAGTGCTTTAAAGATCTCGGTTATGGATACGTGGCTAGTTAATGTTTGAACCGGCGTGTCACGACGATCAAGGGAGATAGACCTCAATTTAAGGTGGAGAGTGCTAGTGAAGGAGAGGAGGAAGTGGAAGTTAGACTAACCCTGGAGGATTTTTAGGAAGACCTTGATGCCCTTACACCTCCTAAAGCAAGAGTTGAGTACTATTTTGTTGTACGTCGATCTCTCAGCACTTTTATGGCCAACTAGAATGTGTAAACGAAGAATCTCTTCTACATGAACTGTCGAGTAAATAGCAATCTATGCACATTGATCATTGATGGGGGAAGCTGTACCAATGCCATAGTATAGGAAGTAGTGAAGGCTATGAAGTTGCTGACCTTTTTGTATCCTAAGCTATATAAGATTCATTGGTTGAACAAGAAGGGAGGTTTACTAGTTGCTGAGTGGGTTAGAGTACTGATTACTATTGGCGATAGGTACAAGGATGAGGTGTTGTGTGATGGCCTACCTATGTACGTTTCGTACATCTTATTCGACTGACCGTAGTTGTTTGACTTGAGGGTATTACATAGTGGGTATAGGAACACCTATATGTTCTGAAAGGATAGGAAGAAGGTTATATTGACCCCTATGAGTCCTAAGGAAGTGTAGGAGGCACAAGAGAAGGTTGCCAGATCACTATAATGGAAGTCCTTAGTGATTTCTCAAGGTCAATTTGCTCGTGAAGTTGAGGCCGAGGAGTGTATGCTCCTTTTAGTAAGGAAACTTTTGGAGTTAAGAGAAGTCAAGGACTTACCTATCAAGGTAAGGACTCTACTAGAAGTGTATGCTAAGTTATTTCCTGCCGAGATGCTGAAAGGTTTACCACCTATAAGAGGCATTGAACACTGTATTAACTTTCAGCTAGGAGCTATGTTGCCAAACTTACTTACCTCCAGGCTCAATCTCAAATAGGCAATAGAGTTGAAGAAACAAGTCAGTGAATTGGTAGATTAGGGGTATGTTCGATAAAGCATGAGCCGATGTACTGTGCTTGCTGTATTACTATTAAAGAAAGATAGGTCTTGGAGAATGTGCATTGACAGCCGTGCCATTAACATGATTACTATTAAGTACTGAATTTGATCCTACGATTGGATGTTATGCTCGATGAGTTGCATGCTACTGGCATATTTTCAAAGATTGACTAGAAAAGTGGCTATTATTAGATACAAATGAGGTTTAGCGATGAATGGAAAACTGCTTGCAAAGAAAAAAATGGTTTGTTTGAGTGGTTAGTGATGTCATTTGGTATGACAAATGCGTTGAGTACTTTTATGTAGCTTATGAATCATGTATAAAGGGCATTAATTGGCAAATGTGTTGTGGTTATTTCAATGACATTTTGGTCTATAGTGCCAACTTCACTGCCCATGTTGAGCACTTAAGATCGATATTAAACATCCTCTATGCCGAGTGATTATTCGACAATATGAAGAAATGCGTATTTTACTAAAGTGAGGTAATATTCCTCAGGTATGTTGTTTCAGAGGAAGGAGTTTGAGTTGATGACTAGAAAGTCAGAGCTATTCTCAAGTGGCCCATGCCAACTAATGCTACCAAATTGAAGAGCTTCCATGGTCTTGCTTTCTTCTATCAGAGATTCATTTAGAATTTTAGTTCCATAACAGTGCCATTAATTGAGATGACTAGGAAGAACTCTAAGTTTAAGTGGTCAGAGAAAGCTCAGAAGAGTTTTAAAGATGTAAAGTCTTAATTGACATCTACTTTAGTGCTTGCCTTGTTAGATTTTGAGAAAGTTTTTGAGGTTGAATCTAACGTGTTTGTAGTTAGCATTGGTGTTGTCCTTATGCAGGAACACCAACCCATTCACTATTTTAGCGAAAAACTCAAAGGAGTTGCCCATAATTACTTAACACATGACAAGGAGTTCTATGCCTTGGTTCAAACACTGTAAAATTGGCAACATTACTTGTTACTAAGAGAATTCATCATCTACTCAGATCATGAATCTCTCAAAAACCTCCAAAGGCAATAAAAACTTTCTTAGAGTCATGCTAAATGGGTAAAATTCTTGGAGTCCTTCTATTACGTCATCTAGTATAGGAAAGGCAGCACTAACATTGTGGCTGATACCTTTCTTATCGTCATACCTTCATTATGATAATGTAAGCTAAGGTACTTAGATTTGGCATCTTGTTTGATGAGTATGAGCATAATTCGTATTTTGGGCCCTTAATGACCAAGTACAACATTAGAGGGGCTATAGATGGGTTCTACTTAAGTTAGGGGTTCTTGATGAAGGGCAAGTAGGTTTATGTGTTGAGTGCTTCGGCTAAGGAGCTACTCATTCGAGAGGCTCATGTTGGATGCTTAGTTGGCCATTTTGGAGAAAAGAAGATGGCTAAAATATTGAAAGAACATTTTTACTGGCTTGGGATAATGAAGCATGTGCACTGAGTTCTTGAAAGGTACGAGGTGTGTAAACATGCAAAAGGAGAGAGAGAGTCATATGGAGTGTAATGCCCCTGCCAATACCTGAGTGGCCGTAGACCGACATTAGCATGGATTTCATGGTTGGCCTTCCCCGAATGTCGAGAACATATGACTTAATTATGGTGGTGGTGGTCGATTGGTTCATTAAGATGAACCATTTTATTCCCTACCATAGAACTAATGATGCTATATTTGTCGCTAACCTCTTTTTGTAGGAAATTGTACAACTGCATAGAGTGTTGAAAAGTATTGTGTCTGACCATGACTCAAAGTTCATGAGCTTCTTTTCGAGAACCTTGTAGAAGAAGCTCGACACTAAGCTCATGTTCAGTACTTCTTGCCACTTGCAAACATATGGGTAGATCGAAATTGTGAATAGGATAGTTGGCAACCTCCAATGAGAAATTGTGGGGAAGAATTTACATGATTGGGATCTATGCCTACCCATTATTGAGTTTGCTTACAATTTCTTAGCTCACAACTCGATAGGAAGGTTATCGTTTGAGGTTATTTATGGACTAAACTTGAATTTACCTTTAGATCAGATTATCAGCTCAACCACTCAAGGGGAAAAAAAATCTAGCTTACAGCATATTGAAGAGTTCCAGAGGTTGCATCAAAAGGTTATTGAACATCTGGCCAAGACAATGGCTCAACAGAAGAAGCAAGGAAGCTGAAGAAGAAGGTGAGTCATTTATACTCTTGGAGATCTTATCTGGAACCACCTAAGTAAAGAATGTTTCCTTAGAAAGAGGATGAACAAACTATCCCTTAGAGTAAATGGACCTTATAAGATCCTTAGGCATATCAATGACAATGCTTATGAGATAGAGTTGCCTAAAGGGTACGGTATATCTGCCACTTTCAATGTCACCGACCTGATACCCTATATGCTTGATGAAGAAGAAGGCTAAGATTTGAGGGAAAATATTCAACACCTTAGGAAGCTGATGGATTATTGACCTTTAGCCCCCTTACTCGTACATATCGACGAGGCCTCCAGCCCCTCACTAGAAGAATTCTCTCTTGTCAACTTATTGAGGACAAGAAACAGTACATAGTAGAATGGTAGCTAAACTCCTTGAGTGCTCTGATGGGTATACGTTACTCTACTGTAACCTTTGTATCGACACCTATTACTCTCATGTTGAGAACTCTTTGCCAAGTGATGAGGGCCCAAGCCTTGCATACCAAGTCCTGCTTAGACCCTTAATTGTTGAAAGCTTCCTTTCGAGTGCCAAGACATAGGCTCTTACTGGTCGAGTACTTTTCTTTTAGCCTACTACTAATACTTACGGCATTCCTTACTCGTATTAGCAACCTAGTGTTGCCATGTGATGATCCAACTTAGCTTCTGCGCTTAAAGATTCCTTAATATGGGACCATTGGCGAGTTGCCACTTGTCCTTTTCTCTTAACTCTAGACTATTTTCCCTTTTTGTCATTTGTTTGATTTACCCTTTTTGTATGTACTAGGAATTCCCTTTTTATGTACGCCTTTTTGTAATTTTCTTTAATTGTAATGTTACCTTAGGGACTTATTATAAATAGTCCCTTCTCTTTATAGTCGAAATATCGAACATTCCTTATAGATATTTGAATATATTGGCCCTTTGTGAGATATTCCTCTCTAAAGTCTAATTTTCTTACACTCTTATCTAGTCTTATTGAGTAGCTCAAGATTAATGGTGGGTAGACCTTGACATTAACTTGTGTGTCATATCAAGTGAAGTGCCAAGTCGTGTTATGTTCGTAGGTGAGTCATATCCTCTGAGAAGCTTTACGTCAACTACTACATTCAGTTTATTGACCTTACTATTCTATCTTCTTCGATACCTCCAAGGACCTATTTAGTTCTCATTTCCCACGGTAAGTCCTAGCGGTAATTGAGCTCTTAAGTACATTAAGAATCGCCTTAAAGCTCTTGCATCCTTTAATCATCCAATCACTTGAATTCCACTTAGCTATCAAGAGTATTTCTTTAACCTACATGTCTTTAAAATACTGAACCCAATGATGAGTAGCAATTTTTTTAGGTAAATGGATTTGTTCCTCAAAAGATTTGATAAGATCATACTCATGTGTGAACTTAGCATGATTAAAGTTTAGTTGATGGCTTCTCATATGACTAATAAATCAAACCATAAGCAGGGCCATGTTAGTTTTTAGATCCCTAAACCCCTTACTCTTGAGATGATTCAGGGAACGAATTTGCTTAGCTAAGAGGGTAGGTATGTAGGATTTACCTTCTAAGATTTGAGGTACCAATTTGATTACCCTAAAATGGATACAGTGTGACTCATGCAGGAATAAAATAGCATCGAATACCACCAAAATATAAGCATTTACTAGATGCTAGTGCTAAGTTTCTAGATACATACAAAAGATATCTTGTTTCTCTTGACACCTCATTTCCTTGGTCACAAAATGATGTCATTTATCCCGAGGCCTTTCCTCTAACCAAAACTTGGCTTATTACTCCTAATAGCTTGATGAAAATTTTTGGTGCAACAATCTCAAGGTCCGGTACGTAAATGTCATTAATGATGTTTGGAGCTTAAAGTAGCTAGGAGTATTTTTCTATGGTGTAGCTTAGCTGGTTTGGGCCGAAATATAAGGCAATGGACTTGGGATCCCAAAAATGTACTAAGGCCCATATCAGAGTGATATTAGGACTAATGCTCTTTAAGGATAGGATGTGCCTAATTTTGTTCTTGTTGAACTCTTGCTTATCGAGGTTGAAGAGTCAAAACCAATTTTGTAGTGACTTTTGACACTTATAAGGCTAGTGGACATGGATCTCCTCGAAAGTATCTTATGTAAAGCTAGCTTTTTTTGCAAGAGATAAATTTACATCATAAACCTATCCTAAACATACAATCTTTATAAGTGTATCTACAAAAATATTTACAATAGACATTCTAAAGAAGGAAAAACAAGAAGAATATATGGGCTCCATAATTACAGCTAATTTTTTACTCTTTTTCCACATTATAAGTTCTTGCCAAGCTTTGAAAAGGGGTTTTATGCATGTAATAGGGTAGGTTCTAAAGGCCCTCAAATTCTATGACCTCACGCATTCTCGAAGAAACGTTTCCTTGGTTACATTGACTAAAATTAATAAATACCTAATTTCTTGTTTTTGAAAATAAATGGTGTAGCCACTTAGTAGAACTGGGATAAAATGATCAAATTAGAATCAATTACATGGATTGATTCTAATTTGGTCACTAGCCTACAATTTTGAAAACTTTTCTAAAAAGGTTTCAAGTAAACTGGATCACTAAGTATTAGAGGCTTCCTTATTTAAACCTTAGTCGGGTTTTAGGTAAATTGTTCTAAACTTAGTATTTATTTCTTAAAATATCCTATTTATGAAATGAAAATTGTACCTATTTACTGAAAAAGTAAGAAACTAAGATAATTTTACAAAAAAAAGGAAAAAATAAACTTTTTCTTTTTTAAGTTGCCTTAGGGATGTCTGCATATCATTAATTGGGATTAGACTTCTCTAGTTTATTTTTAGAAAAAAAAATTAGCGAGTTTGTTTCTTTTATTCTAAAATGTGGACACTTGGGTTCAAGTTATTTAGCTAATTTACTTTTATTTTAGAAAAGGTCCTAAAAAGGGTCCTAATTTTTTTGTTGTTCTTATTTTGGAAAATTTTAAAACAGCCTTAAATTTAGAAAAAAAAGTTAATTATTATTTTTTATTTATTTGGAAAAAAATTTCTTTAGGTTATAAAACTCATTTATTTACTATTTTTATTTTATTTTATTTATTTATTATTTTTTGTCATTTTTATTATTTATTTGTATATCGAAGCAAAAAGAAAATAGATAAATAAATAAATAAAAAAACTCGCCCCCCCCCCCCCCCATCAATTTCCTTTTTTTTTTTTACTTATTTTATCTCTTTTATCTTCTTTTATTTTTCTTTTTCCTTTTCCTTTTGTTTTTCTTTTATTATAATTACATTCGAATAAGAATGAATAAAAGAAAAGAAAAAGAAAAAGAAAAAGAATTACATGAAGCATGAAATAGAAAAGAATTGAACCAAGAATGGGGCATGTAAGTTGGACTTTAGATCAAGCTTCGAGTTGAAGCCCTTGGACGGTTGGGTCACGTATAAAGGATGAGTAGCAACAATGCTGGTGAGGAGGGGTTCTTATGGCTTGATTTGAATGACGAAATAAACGAGGAGGGGCTTTTTTGTATGTTTTGGATTGGAGTTGGGGGGTTAGGACAAATGCCAAAGCTAATGGTAGGCGTTTGGGGTATTAATAGGAGATTGACCGATGTTGATAATAGGTGACACTTGTGCGGCAGTTGCTGGGAGTTGAAGGCTGGTTGGGTTAAGGGTTTTGAGTAGTGGTGAGTCGTGTGATGTGGTTGTTTTGGCTTAGAGTGGTAAGGGAGCAAGGTCTAGTGATGGTTAGGGTTTGGCATTCTTTGTATGGTGGTGAGGTTAGGTAGTATGGCAAAGAATGGGAGGGGTTGGGTTTAAACACCAGCAACCTAAGGATCTTAGCTGTGATGTTAGTCTTGATTGAAATGGTTGAAGAGAGAGAGATTGTAGAGAGAGAAAAGGTGTTGTAGAGAGAGAGAGGACTTAAGAGTATGTACTTTTGAGTGTAAGTTTCATGAATTCCATCTGAAATTGAGCTACTGGGAGTGTATTTGTAATAAACCAAGCTTAAGCAAGCTTGGAAGGAGCCATTAATGGTTGAATTGAGCTCATTTGTAAAAGCTCGCGTGATCTTCGTTTTTGAGGGAATCACACAATTTCAGTCTGATTTTTGAGTTAAGTGGTGATATTCTTGCTCACATTATCGAATAAAAGTGTTTATTATTTCCTCCATAACTCAAATTCATTAGATTAATGAACGGGCTATAATCTCATATGAATTTTCTTTAATTTTCTAAGGCTGATTTGATCACCTAAATGTTTGAATTTAGATGATCTTTTGATATCAATGCAAAATGTTCCATGCAATCTACACAATTACACCACTAACTAGGTGAAATCATGTATAAAAAAGATCAAAAGAGGCCTTGAACTCAGTTGCTCGTGAGGGAAAAGTGTGAGAAAAACTGGGGTGAAGGAAAAGGAAAGAAAGAGGTGCTAATGTAGTGCTACGTTAGCAAAGTTACTAGATGGCGTCGCGCTACGTATTAGGGTACATGGCATGATACGTATCAAAGGTGTCGACGTAGTGCCACATCAGCATATTGTTACAACCATTAGTGCAATGTGTTAGAGACATAGTCTAGTGGCAGGTTGATACGTGGCAGGTGTTTTTCAGAGAAAAAAAAATAGTACTATGTACTTGTTATAACATTCGAACCCAAGATCTCTAAGTCTTTCATAGTACAAGCTAGAGTATGCTATTAGTAGGCCGTTAGCCTATACCTTATCTATATATGCAATCAAATTACATATATGGATTAGGTAGACTAGGTTTGATTAATCTCTAACCTTGGCTAACATCTTTTTATGCAAAATTTTTGTTTAAGACCCAACCTAAATGACATTTTAAATACTTAAACTATTTAAATTATCTAATTCTTTTTTTTTCTTTTTAAATTTTCTAACTTTTTTTTCTATTTTTTTTATTTTTTGTATTTTCCTAATTTTTTATACGTTTTTGTGCTTTTTCTAAATTAGGACCCTTGACCCTATTTTAAAAATTCTAAAATTACAAGGAGACAAAAATGGGGTGTCTACACTTGAGGGAGAAAATTTTAATGGAAGTACATGTGTGTGATTTTAAGTGACCATCGATGCTTGTTGATGGTGGAATTGAGCTCCTTATCCCCCTTTTATATTGATTTAAGCATAATACAAAGAAAGGAAAACATTAAAAACATAGTAAATTGAAAAATTGAAGTTTAATGGGTCTAAATTGAAAAATCAAACATAATTCATAATACTCGTTTTTGCCTAATATAGTGATAACAAATTTCGAATTTCAGTATAGTAGCTTGAATCATGGATGTCATACTTAGATAAAAACGAATTTTTTTTTCAATTTTCAAGCACCGATTTAACCCAATAAATGATTTTTTTGGATGAGTTTATTTGTGCTTAATCCGATGTACTCTAAGTCTACTTCATGATTTCATCATTAATTTTGTGAAATCGCAAAGAAAAAAGGAGAGAAAGAGCTCGAAAATGAGCTCTCTAGGTAGTTTCCATACGATAAAAGTATGGATAGAACTGGAAAAGGGATCGAAAATTCATATTGGCCAATTAGAGGCCAATACATGTTTATGTAGGGAAAAGTAAGTGTTCATGTGCCTAAACCACGATTCGAACCTAAGACTTGAAAGTTTGCATGTATATACTTTACCATTAGGCTGTTGGCTTGTATCTTATTATGTCTTGCAAACAAATTGCATAAAAGCTATATAATAGCCTAGAATCAAATTAAAAAAATGACGAAACCAAACCTGATGACCCCAACCGGACTTTAAGTTTCTATTTTTCTTAAAAACTATTGATAAAAAGTCTACTTTTTCGAAAAACTCTATTTTTCTAAATGAAATTCTATTTTTTATTTTTCATTTTTAAATATTTTTTGTGAAATTTTCTATTGTCTCTTTTATCTTCATTTTTCTAAAATTTCAATTTTTTTTTTGCATTTTTCTATATATTTTATTTTTTGTATTTTTCTAAAGTTCTATTTTTTTTTTCTTGTCCAAATTTTCTACTTTTCTTTTTTCTTTTTTTTTTTTTAATTTTCTAAGTAGGGACTCTTTTTCCCTATTCTAAAAAAATTTCTAAATCTACAAGGGTGCAAAAATGGGGTGTCTATAGTTGCTCCTTTTTGTGGTATAGTTTTAGGAAGTTTGAATAAAACTTTACCATAAAGATAAAAAAAAGACACCATTTTTACCTTAGGAATGCATTTGCCCTAAAAAATGCTATAATTAGTTAGTTGTCCTATGCTTGGTCTATAAGGGTTTGGTGAAAGGTGAAAGATGAAAGAGAGAGAATGAATTCTAAGAGCTAATTAAGACATTAAAAGGGTCTAGTGCCCTAAGAGTTAGCTGAAAAAATCGGTTTGAAATCTAGTTATGCTCTTTTGAGCTAATGAACTTAGGTGGGAGTATCTTTAGGGGACTAGCAACCCTAAATGGGAAATTGATTTAAGAAAATCTAGAAGTTCTCCTCTAAGTTGACTAACCTAGGCGAGTGTCTTTAGGGGACTAGCAACTCTAAATGAGAATTGATTTAAGAAAACTTGGTTGTGTTCCTTTAAGCTCACAAACCTAGGTAGGAGTGTTTCTAAGGAACTAGCAAACCTAAATGAGAATTGATTTGAGAAAACCTGGTCATGCTCCTCTAAGCCCATTAACCTAGGCGAGTGCGTCTCTAGGGGACTAGTAACCTTAAATGAGAATCGATTTGAGAAAACTTAGTCATGCTTCTTTGAGCTCACTAACTTAAGCGGGAGTGTCTTTAAGGGTCTAGCAACCCTAAATGAGAATCAATTTGAGAAAACCTAGTCATGCTCATTTAAGCTTATTAACCTAGGCGGGAGCATCTTTAGGGGACTAACAACCTTAAATGAGAAATAATGAAGGGAAATGACCTATGGGCTTGCTAAAACACTAAGAGAGATTGGTAAAGAGAAGTGCCTTATAGGGTCACTAAAAAGATGGACGAGTGATGAGGAGCGCCTTCTGAGCTGACTAAAACCCTAAAGAGAGATTGGTAAAGAGAAGTGCCCTATGTGCTTGCCAAAAATGATAGATTAACCAAAGGAGAAGTGTCTTATGGGCTTACTAAAACACTAAGAGAGATTGGTAATAGGAAGTGCCCTATGGGATTCCTAAAAAGATTGGTAATGGGGAGCACCTTACAAGTTCGTTGAAACCTTAAAGAGAGATTGATGAATGGAAGTACCTTACAGGCTTGCTAAACCTTAAGAGAAGTAGTGAATCAGGATAGTACTTTATGAGCTGACTAGAACCCTAAAGGAGATTATGTGTCAGGATAACGCTTTAAGAGCTACCTAGAACCCTAAAGACTGGTTGAAAAATGGGATGACTATAGGACCTAGCTAAAGCCCTAAAGGAAATATGAGTTAGGATAACACTGTATAAGTCAACTAGAACCATATGAGTTGGGATGACGCTCTATAAGTTGGTTAAGACCTTGAAGGAGAGTTGATGAAGGATTAAAGAAGCAAAGTGAGGAATGTAATCTATTTGAAAAGCTTCATGACATGAAAAATATTTACAAACAAAGAATTTGGAGAAAACCATTTATGATGAAAAAGGCATCAGGGATTAGGTCCCTTAATCTAAAAAAGAGTTAATAGACAAGAAACTATGTCAATGAGAATGACTAGACTATTATGGTCAACTTTAAAAGGTATGACCACATTGGAAAGAAGTAGGTGACATAAACTGAAGGCTTGGTCACTTGGGTTGACATAGACTTGAAAATAGATAAAAAACTTGTAACATGCCTTTACTTTCTCTCTCTTCTTTTTTCCCTCCTTTTTTCTTTTTCTTTTTGTCTCTTTTCTTCTTGTTATTTTTTTGAAAGTTTGCTAATAGGTACAAATTCTTATTTAAGGAGCAAATGTTACAACCATCCCTTTCCTTGGTAACCATATGGGCATCTCGTATTCTTCTTAGTTTTTGAAGATGTCTCTTGACCTTAATGCTGGGCTTCCTTATAGGGCCTTGTGATTTTAAACATTTCTTTTATAAGGAAAATGTAACTCATGATTAGTTTAGTCAAAGAGGGCTTCCTTATGTACTCTTAATCCAGATTACACTCTTGACTACTATTCCAAAAATTATAGTCAATTTTATAGGTGATACGCATTGATCAATTTGTTAGTTCTTTTTTTATCTAATATTATAAATTAGGCTTTTAGACAAATGGTTTCAAGAAGATTGATGAGAAGGCTTATTTTGAAAGATTTATTTATTCAACCTAAGAGTTTAAGTCAAGAACCTTTAGGAAAAAACTAAGAATGTGCTTGCCCTAGTTTCAAAAATAATTTTTATTAAAGATAAATTATCCTCTAAGATCAGAAGAGCTTTTATTGAGTGTGGGGGATATTGTGGGTAAGAAAGTTTTCTATTTGTGATTTTGAAGTGTGATTCAAAGTATATATGGAGGTTTTGTGTTTTTGGCCTTGGAATGTGATTTAGGGCCTTATATCTTTGGGGTGATTTAAGCTTTGATTCTAGGCCTTTTGATTTAGTTTTATTGTCCTTATTGGGATATGATATATCTTTTGGGCTTTCATCTTACACTTCGGCCTAATATGGGTGGTTCTTAATAAGGTTTAAATTTGAAAATAGTCTAAGTTGGTCTAATGGGGTTAACAAAAGATAATTGTGTTTTTGGATTTGAAAATGAATGCCTACCTTTATTGTAATCTACATATTAAATTCAAAATTGACCTCCTTTAAGGAATGAGTCCTCACCATGATGTCACTCAACTCTCAAGGTGTATGTATTTTAGGGTTGGTATTTGGGATTTAGTTTGCCTCTATTCATTCTAAACTTTCAAAATAAGATACCAAAATGTGGGTTCATTTTCCCTAATATTAATCAAAGTACAATCACTCAATTTAAAATGTAGCCAATAAGATAATTTTATTCCTGTTGTTACTAAGCCATGCAAAACATTCTCTTATGAGTTTATTATAGACTCTATTGGAAAGAACTTGATTCTTCTTTTCTTTTGCTTTTGCTTTAACTGGCTCCATTCAAGTACTTAACTACTTAAGACGACATGTAAGCTTGTTAAAAGGTATTAGTAGACTTAAAAGAATTGGAGTCTTAGGTGATTTAATTGAAGTCCCCTTGTAGCTTAAAGAAGGACCAACTTCTTGAAGCTCTAGCTGAATAACCTTAGCATCAATCAAGTCTTGAATCACATTCTTTAACTTTTAGCATTTTTCAATGGAGTACCCCTTCTGACCCGTATGATAGTCACATCGAGCTTTTAGGTCAAGGCTGTATGGTCTGTAATTTGGATTAGGAGCTTTATAGGCTAGGATCTTTGCTTCCTTTAAATAATGAAAGATTTGGGTCATTGAGATCTTTAGTTAAGTGAGTTGTCTCCTCTTAGCCCCTTAGGCTTGTGTTTTCTTGCTCATCCTTATCTCGTTTCTATTTGGGCCACTTTCATTATTTGGACTTATCGACATTTGATTAGCATTGAACATCAGTTGTTCTAAGTATAGGGCCCATTGCCATTTCTAAGTCTATAATACCTTTTTTATAGTGTTGTTACTTTTTCTTCTAGATTTGAAAGTCCTTTTTCCAGTCTTGAATCTTGATACACTTAGAGACCAGTGATTATGGGAAATAAGATTTGCAATTGTTAGGCTATTTGACATATTGTTTTATTCTAGGGAGGCGATTTTATCATCAACCATTTGAACCTAATTGGAAGAATCCTTACCCGTTTGTAACCTTTCCTTTTTCTTCTTCTTCTTCTTCTTCTTCTTCTTTTTGAAATAGAAAAAGGACCAACTTAACTTCTTATGAGAAGAATTTTTACAAAAGTGGAGAAACCAAAAGAAAGTTTACAAATTATTTTACAAGGGACAACAAAAAAGAGAAGAAGATTTACACCAAACAAATATAGGTAAGATGTATTTACATGAGAAAAACTTAGGTTTTAGACTTAATTAACAGGCTCTTTAAAAAAAATCTTAGAGTGAGAAACATTTTAACAATTTATGGTCAAATAAAGAAAAGCATTTACAACTTGCAAGTATTTAAAAGATTACTTAGAGGAAGTATAATTTAAAAGAAAAGAATTGTTTTATAAAGGAAAATTTTATAAGGTACCTAATATTTACAGATAATTTCTAATTGGAAAGTCTAAATATTAAGAATAGTGGTTGAATGAGAACTAATAACAAGAGCAATAAGAAAAATCTAGTGGGAAGGGAAAGGCTAGTAAGAGGATCCATTTTACAGTTGTAAGACTCCATACAGATGAATTTTTTTTCTCTTGAGATTTATAAATTTGATAAGGGGACTAAGGATTTATAGATTTAAAGGTTGAGAGAGTTTATGAAAACCTATGACAATCTATAGAGCAGTGGATTTTTTTATTACAATATAAAATTTTACAAAAAGTTTCATGGATCAAGTCCAATTATCTTTTAAAGCAAGGAAGACTATTTACAAGTTATGGGGTTTTTAATTATTATAAAGGCTAGCTAAAATAATCTACAAGTATACCTTAAAGATTAGTCGTCTTATTCTAACTAGTGGTAAAGGAAAATTATTTTACAATATATAAGGAAACCTTTTAGTTTGAAAAACAATGCAATAAAGATAATAAAGGTGCCAAATAAGTTAATTTACAAACATGAATAAACAAGCACTAATATTTACTTATAAATGAAGACAGGAAAAAATGAAGGCACACAGATGCAAATGCAAAAGGCTAATGACTAGATAATAATGTGGCAATAAAAGGGTTGAAGATTGGGACTTGTACCAGAATTCCATTATTACAGTACAGGGAAAGTATATTACAACATTTTGATGGTATAATGGAATTCCTATCGAGTTCTAACCTTTCGTTGGTTATATGGCCCATTACTATTTATTTGTCGGTCTAAAAGTTGTGCATGCAATTAAGGTAGGCTTTAAAAGTCCTTAAGCTTTATGACTTTACATGCTTCCAAAGAAACGATTTATTGGTCACATCAAAGTTTAAATAGGGTGGTCTAATCAATCTCAAGTGGTGGCTATACTACTATACTCGAAGCCTGTACAATCGCTCCCTATCCTAAGGTCTTTAGACAACTTGGATCTAATCGTATCTACCCTACATCGTTGATGCAATCATTCTCTCTAAAATCCCATGTATGATGCACATAAAAAGTGAATATAGCAATTTAAAACAAAATATATTAACATGAAACGAATTATAAAAATAAAAAAAAATAACATGGATATTTTAAAAGGCAAATTTAATTTTGGAAAGTTTTTAAGTAGCTAGCCCTATTGACATTTCCTAATGGAGTTGTCAAGCTATCGAGCTTAATTTTTTCCTGGTTTTATTATTTTTCTTAACTCATTTAGTATTAAACCTTAACCTATTTAATACTAACCCTCAACTGAAAATTACGAAAAACTTTGTTTTCATTTTGAAAAGCTTGGAGTTGCCACTCGATCAAAGTTGGGAAAAAATGAGTTAAGTTAAATCAATTGGGTGGATTGATTTAACCTAGCTATTGTCCTACTGAAAAAAACTAATTTATTTTAAAATGGTTTTGAAAACTAAATATTTAAGTCTAGTGGCTAACCTTTTAAACCCATAACAGGTGCCACTTTTAATCTTTTGAATTTAAATTTATTTTTCAATGTACTCTTATAATTTGAAATTACAGTTTCTATACTATATAAACAATAAATCATGCTATTTACAAAAAAGGATAAATAGATAAATAAAAGAAATAATGTAATTATGTCTATTTACAATTTCTATACGATATGGACAATAAATCATGTCCTAGTTTTAAAAAGGATTGGTTAATTTTAATTATTATTTTGGAAAACAATTTTTTCTAAGTGATGAAACATTTCTTTTATCTTTTTTTATCTCATTATTATTTTTCTTTATTATATTAGGGATAAAAAACAAATGAATAAATAAATAAATAAAAGGCTTTCCTTCTTCTTCTTTTTTATATCTTTCTTTGTTTTTTTTTCTATTTTTCTTTTCTTCTTTTTTTACATACAGTAAAGTAAATAAATTTACAAAAAAAAAAATACATAAAATAAAATAAAAAAGAGAGGTCTAGACTTTGGATGCATGGGTTTAGTCAACTGCAACACACAGGTTAGAATTTAGAGCTTAGGTTGGCAATTCAGGTTGGAAGGGAGAAGGGGATGTAGCTGCAGACCAGTAGGGCACTTTTTGGTGGTTCTAGGTGGTTTTTGAAGCAAGAAAATACATTTTCATGTGTTTCCTATTGGGAATAGGGGGGCAAGGGGTGGAGGATAGGGTGGTGGGGGTAAACGAAGTGCCATGGCCAGATGATGGGAGTTGGGTAGTTATTGAGTTTGGTAGCAATGGTAGTTATTGGATGGTTGTAGTGGTAGTTGTCGGAGATGAGTGAATGCTCGGGTTGGGGCTTTTAGGGGGCTACTAGTGTAATTGTGGCATTACTTTAAGGAGAAAACCATTACTTCTTGGTGGTTTGAAGTGGGTATGGTAGTTAGGGTTTTTGAAACCCTTTGTGGTGGTTGGAGTTACTAGAGGCATGATAGGGAGTACTTTCAGTAGCGATTGAGAGCTTAGGGGCTAGGGAAGGTCAAGATAGCAGTAGCTTAGTTTGAATCTCACTATATGAGAATGAGGAACTAAAGAGAGAAAAAAAGTAGATGCTAAAGAGAGAAAATTCAAATGGAAGTGTGTATAGGTGGTTTTGAGTGACCACTGATGCTTATTGATAGTATAATTGAGTTCCTTGTTCCCTTTTTATATTGATTCAAGCTTAACATAGAGAAGGAAGATATTAAAAATCCATTGAATTTAAAAAACAAAGTTTAATGGGTCTTGATATTTTTTTTTGATCTGGTTTGCTTGATTTTAGACTAAATGAGTAGTTAAACATGATTCATAATACTCGTTTTTCCCTAATACACTAATTAGAAGCTTTAGATTTCAATGTCGTCACTTGAATCATGGAAGTCACACTCAAATAAAAATGAATTTCTTTTCAATTTTCAAGCACCGATTTAACCTAATAAATGATTATATATGGATGAGTTTTTTGTTTAATCTAAAGTACTCTAAGTTTACTTTATGATTTCACTATTAATTTGGTGAAATCGTGATAAAAAAGGGGGGAGAAAAAGAGTTAAAAAATGAGCTCTCGAGGTGGTTTCTACGTGACAAAAGGATGGAAAGAACCGAGAAAGGGATGGAAAATTCATGTTGACCAATCAGAGGTTGACACATGTCCATGTGAGGAAAAGAAAAACAAAAGGTGCTCATGCGCCTGAACCATGATTTGAACCTTAGACTTCAAAGTTTGTATGCATGTACTTTACTATTAATTGTTAGCCTATGCCTTATTATCTCTTGTAAACAAATTGCATAAAGGCTATGTAATAGCCTAAAATCAAATTAAGAGAACGACTAAACCAAACTTAATGACCCTAACCCGACTTTAAGTCTTTATTTTTCTTAAAAACTATAGATAAAAAGTCTACTTTGTTTGTATAGAAATTCTATATATATTTTTTTTATTTTCCTTTGTTTGTATTTTTATGAAAATTTCTATTTTCTCTCCTTTTTTTTCATTTTTCTAAAATTTCAAATTTTTTGCATTTTTATAAATTTTCCACTTTTTTGTACTTATCTGAATTTTCTATTTTTTTTTTGTAATTTTCTAAATTAGGACCCTTTTTCCCTATTCTAATTTTTTTTTAAAACTACAAGAGAGCAAAAAGGGGTATCTATAGTCATCATCTAGGCTTAGAAGGGGCGTCTAATCCAATAGGAGCTCATGGTTGAATTAGTAGGTGGCCTCAAATGGTGACATGCTTGTGACATTGTGGTGGTCTTGTTGTAGGCAAACACAATTATAGGCTGGCATAGATCCCAATTGGTCTTGTTCTAACCAATAGCAACCCAAAGTAAAGTTCCCACTTTTCTATTGATAACCTTGGTCTATCTGTCTATTTGTGGATGACAAGAGCTGTTGTACAATAGTTTTCGTCTCCATAACGTTTGCTTGAAGTGGCTCATAAACTTTAGGTCTCAGTTCAATACAATAGTTTGGGGCACTCCATAAAGTTTGATGACCTTCTGTAAGAAATGAAAAGAGATAGCCAAAGTGTCGTTAGTCTTAAAACAGGGTATGAAGTGTGTCATCTTATTGAATCGGTCCATGACTACCATGATGGAGTCCTTCCTTCGTGACATCTTTGGCAACTCTATCATAAAGTCCATACTCAACTTAGGCCATGGTTTGGTTAGGATTGACAATGGTAAATAATGTCCATGATCAGCTTAGTTTTTTGTCTTTTAGCACGTGGCATACCTCTCTAGTATAGCTTGGATATCCCTCATCATCGTTAACTAAAAGAATCTCAAGGATAATACCTCATGAGTTCGATACTTGCCAAAGTGTCATGATGACCCTCTAACATGTGCTTTACGTACTAGCAGCTCTCTCATAGAGCAGGTTGGGATACATAATCTCCTCTTTCTAAATAAGTATCAGTCTTCCTTATGATAGTCATCAAGTGTTCAGCCTTCTTTGCATCAAGCATAGATTGTACTAAAATGTGGATCGTCAGCATACAAAGCCTTAATCATAGAAAATCCCAACAATTAGGTTTGCAATTCAATTAAGAGGGAATGTTGTCTCGATAGGACGTCGGCCACTACATTGTTCTTTCATTCCTATACTTCATGACATAAGAAAATGCCTCCATTAACTCAACCTACTTGGCTTGTCTTCGAGACAACTTAGGTTGGCTCTTTAGATATCTTAAAGAATCATGATTAGTATTGATCACAAATTCTTTAGGTATCAAATAATGTTACCATACAATCAAGGCTAAGATCAAGGAGTAAAACTCCTTATCATAGATAGAATAATTAAGTAAGGCTCTTAGAAGCTTTTCGCTAAAGTAAGTAATAGGTCGGCTCTCTTGTATCGGTGTAACACCTATGCTTAGTTTAGATACATCACACTCCACTTTAAATACTTTATCAAAGCCTGGCAAAGCTAAAACAAGAGTTACAGTCAACTTCTCCTTTACTTCTTTAAAACTCCTCTATTCTTGCTCTCCTCACCCAAATTCCATATTCTTCTTTGCCAGCTTGGTGAGTAGGGCCACAATTATACCGAAATTCCTTATAAATCAGCAATAGAATGATGCTAGGTCGTGGAAGCTTTGCATGTTAGTTGAACGGATCAGTATAAGCCATTCAGTAATCGCTGTTATCTTCTCATCATCAACTCAGATGCCAACCTACTCACAACAAACCTTAAGAAGATCACTTTAGGTTAGCAGAAGTCACATTTCTTCAAATTGGCATAGAGCTTTTTAGCTTAAAGTTTCAAAAAGACTATTAGGAGATGCTCTTGGTGAGTCTCTAGATCAAGATTATAGACTAAGATATCATCAAAAAATACCACCACAAATTTCCTTATTAGTTCTTAGAGCATATGGTTCATCAATCACATGAACGTGCCTAATGCATTCGACAGTTTGAATAGCATCTCAAGCCATTCATAAAATCCATAACAGGTCTTCAATGCGGTTTTCCATTCATCTCCCTCTTGCATTTAGATATGATGGTATCCTGATTTGAGATCAATCTTAGAGAATACTCTTGCTCTATTCAACTCATCTAGCATATCATCAAGCCTTGGTATAGGATACTGTACTTGATGGTAATGCGATTGATTGCTCAGTTATCTACATACATCCTCTATGTCCCATCTTTCTTTGGTACCAATAAGGTTAGCATAACACATGGGCTTAAGGACTCTCACACATAGCCTTTCTTCAATAGCTCATCCACCTACCTCTGCAACTCGGTAGCCTGTTTAGGGTTCAACCTATTGGCAAGCTTGTTCGGTAGTGTTGCCCCAAGCTGTAAGTCAATAGCATGTTAAATACCTCATAGGGAAGGTAGACCTTTAGGTAGTTCTCCTAGGAACATGTTGGCAAACTCATCCAATAAGGTTTTCACCTTAACAAGTTGTAACTCACCCGATCCCCTCATCTCAAGTAACCTTCTAATTAATAGATAGGTCGGCTCTTTAAGCTCTATCTCTCTCTTTAGCTCAGTTCAGTTCATCACCAAAGCCTCTTTCTTCAAAACTCAGCTCCATTGAGTTTACATGCTTTTAACTTGTTTGACAGTCATAAGGCTCAACTTTACCTTCCTACCCTCATGTTCTAGGGAACATGTGCTCTTCTTTCCATCGTATATTACACTTTGGTTAAACATCCATAGTTATCTAAGTAGAATATAAGATGCACTCATGGGAAATACATCACAGAGCACTTCATTTTGATGGTTTTCAATACTAATCAGTATAGACACATGCTTATTTACTTGTAGGGCTCCTTTATTATTGATTTAGTGTAGTATATAAGGCTTAGGATGGGGCTTGGTTGACATCTTCAATTGCTAGATCAAGAAAGTAGATGCTACATTGGTGTAGTTGCCATTATCAATAGTCATTGTACATAGGGACCCATTTACCTTGCATCTAATGTGGAATAGATTTTCTCATCGTTTGTTCTCTAGTACAAGACTCATACTCATTGTTCTCCTCAATACCAGGGTAGTAGGCATAATGTTACCTTCCTCACTATAGATGACTTCCTCTTCCTTGGATAGTTTGGTTTGTGCAGTCTCTTTCAATTCTTCCACTTCCTCATCAGTACTATCTACCTTAAAGATTGGTGCTTCTCCTTGAAGCACTATGGTTCTTTTGTTCAGACATTGAGTAGCTATGTGTCCAAACCTTTGATACTTGAAACACTTTATCTCACTCATCTTTCTTCGTAGGCTTTGGCCTTTCTTGAACCTCCTTAAGATATCCTTCTCCTATCCTTGGATAACTTGAGCAGGTCGAGTCTCAACAACTTTACTTGGTTCTAATCGTACAAGTTTACTTGGGATAGGTTGACTAATAGTCAATCGGCTTACAAGAGCTTAGAATCTTCCTACTTGGCACCTCTTGATTCTTTAAGCAGCTCAGAAAGCTTCATTAAGTAAACTAATATCCATCGTCTCGAGGATATCTCTACTCTCTTATTTTAACCCACTAATGAATTGAGATTCAGTTTAGTCTTCAAGCTCAACAACTTCACAATGGATCATCAACATTTGGAATTCCTTTACATACATATCTACACTTGATCCACCTTACCTAAACTCCTGTAATCTCCTAAAGGCATCCTGCAAATAATAGCTTGGGATAAACCTTATTATTATGAATCTTTTTATCTCATCCTAACTCTTAATTTCTCGATCAACTTCTCTTTGACAAGTAGCTTGTAGATTCATCCACTATAGGATGGTACAGCCAGTAAACTCTAGCACAACAAGTATGACCTTAGCATTATTAGGTACCTTGTGGCATTCATACTACTTCTTGATCTTATCTACTAATCCAAGTAGTCTTCTACGTCACCACTCCTAGAAAAATTACAGATATGCATCCTTAACCCTTCTACTTTAGGAGCTCAGACATTCCTCTCCTTAAGCTCATAATACTCTTCCACTTTGTCACTTACTTCTTCATCCTCCTCTTTGATCTCTCCCAAAGCTAGTCTACGTTCGGCAACTCTACCTACTCTACCAACTCAATGTGGTTGAGCCTAGGCATTAGTTTGAGCGTACTGGTCATTGCCTCCCTTGGGTTGTTCATTGGCTTGTCCTTTATGGGGACCATTTTTGGTTTATTGTCTATCTTCATTTATGGAAGTTACTATACTAGCCTCTAAGTCAGTAAGTCTATCTAGTTGGTCACTTACAGACTAGGGTGTGAAGCTTTCTTGTTGACTATGGCCATTTCGAGCACCATTCTCTTAGTTTTCTATGGTTCCTCAAACACTAGAATAGGACATGGTTGTGTACTAACAACTAAAATACAATCCAAAATTCCTCTCTTCAAACAACAACAAAATAACACAACATTACAGCTATTACAACCAAACAAACAATGAACCAAGTGAAATGCATGCACTCTGTTTTGCCAGCAAGAAATAGGGAAAGACAGAGTAAAGAGTTTCTTTAACTCTAAGCACTTTGAACACTCACAATAACAATAATAAACAAATTCTAAAACATTTGCAGTAGTAGTAAACCACTCAAAGTACCAATAGGAACTAACTTAAACATGGCTAAGCTCTGATACCAAGATGATGCTGGTAACCATGGATGAACACATGATGTCCAGTATCATACAAACCAAGGGGGTGAGTCCAAACAATGAGATGTTTCGAAAAGTAAATGGTAGTCAAAGGTTTGAGCAAGTGATTCTCGTACATTGACGGAGGATATAAAGCACCAATACCTCGTATGAGCTCAAGTCGCACTTGATTTATGCACAAGTGTGGCTGGAAGGTAATCACCACTAATCTATACTCATGATTGATTAGATAAGAGTAAATGAGAGCAAGTAGAGAAAACACTTAGCTCATGTAAGAAGGGAATGTCTAGATATCAAAGTCATTCACTATTGTAGCTATAATAACTTACATGTATTTATATGACCTAATTAGGATAAGTCTTAGGTTAGTGTAAATTATAAAAAGATTCCTACTAGAAAAGGAAAAGGAATAATTTATCGGGTAGAGTTGTAATTGAACAAGAAGAATATTCAGTTACAAAGAAGACAGTACGAATGTTAGAAATAAGGCATGTATCAACTATCCATTTTGTGGTCCTAATGATGCTATTTGCTGAGAATAGTAGGTTTTGAGTAGATTAAGTTAGGGTTAGCAGCTTTGATGTTCTAGACTGAGGAAGGGCTAGTTCATGAAGTGGTCCATCATCAGGTTAGCCTCGATTAGTCAGCTTGAGATTGGGGTTAGTTTGGCCTTGACTATGTATAAGGTCGATAGTATGTTGGTTCAGTACTTGGCCTTTAATAGATGAATTATAGAGGGATTGGCTCGGTAACGGATCAGTTACCCTAGCAGTCTCTTGGATGAGCTAAAGAGCAAAGTAACTCGGCAGGTTAGACTGGAGAATGCATTGCTCTTTAGAGTTTAACTCCCTTTAGATGGCTTAGCGAAAAATATGAGTGAGTCCTCAAGCTCAAGAGCACATAATAGGTCTGTGATCCCTATCCGAAGAGCTCCACTATAGGCTGCTATCATGTGTACTATTAATGTATGGAATTCCTAAGTGCAATTGCTAGCTAGTGAATGCTATTAGCTAAAGAGCTATTACGTTTTAGATCCTCTTTATTCAGTTTTGACTGCAACAATTTCTTCACAATGGCTAGTTCTCTACCTAGAGATTTCTTTAACATTCTTGATAGATACTTTGATTGTCTTGTTTCTCACATTTAGCAATTGATCATAGCTAGTTAAGTCCTTTCTTTTATCATTATCCTAGTTACCAAATATTGTAATCGCAAAGTTCTTATGCAACTTGTCTAGTATTATCTTCACTTTTATGATCTATTAAGAAGTAAAGGAGTAGCTGCTATCATATTGTTATTCCTATATGTAGTGCTAATTCATAAGTGGTCCAGAAATAAGATAAACTTATAAACACATGCAAACGATTTCAAGGTAACATTTGATCCTTTTTCTCTATTTATGCATGATTGATCCAAAAGCATACATTTTATTGATTTTTCAAGGAAAATCCACAACAAAAGTACAATGAAATACATGAATGTGTTGTATTTAATAGAAGATAAATGTGTAAATTAAACATTTATCAACTACCCCCAACTTGGTACATTGCTTATCCTCTAGCAAAACTATATGTCAATCTCAAAACCAAGTACTCATGAGCAAAGTAAACACACTCAACCATCATTAACGCCCACTTCATAATGGCACAAAAAACCATGAAGCTCATTGGAGCTAGTTGCATTCTCCCCATTATAAATCAGGTTCAAGTAGCTTTTTCTTATCCCTTAAGTACTTAGTCAATCAATATGCACACAAATCACTAGCAATAGACTTAAGCCACTAATCACTTGCTCAATAAAGTTAGATCACCATGTTTAGATCAAGATTCTCAACTAAAGATCAAGTATAACATCCATCAACTAAGGGAGAGATCCTTACATTTTGTACACTAAACATGCATGTTTACACTCCTAATCCATATCAAGTAAATGATACAAAAATATAAGCTCTTCCTTTACTTTGCTCTTTGAGGTTTTTCCTATTTTCCATTTTTATTCCTTTTGACTTTAAGCATACATGCATCCCCTATTTGATTCATTTACACTAGAGGGTTTTTTATTCCTTACCTTTTTCATAAGTTGGATACTAGGGGCTCATGAACCCTTCCAAAAATTATTCATTCAAGGAGATGCACGTTGCGCTTATTAGGTACCCCAAATGTCCACTTGTATTCTCTTTTACTTTACTTTTTTTTTTTTATCAATGATTTCGTTAGGGTTTATTTTACCCCTAACTTTAGCTCTTTTTATACTTGGGAAAAAAATTCAAGGCTAGCTCAAATTTTGCATTATTTATATGATCATACTGGGCTCTTGGAACTTCAAAGAATATGCATACATACTAGTCAGCTTAAAAATGTAAAGATCTAGTTCCTAATCAAGGCATTGCCTAATCTTAAGTCGTTAAATCCCAATATAAACAAAATATAACTAAAGAAAGTAAGGATTTTATGTTTTAACATTAGAGAAGTAAGGAGTGTCGAACTTAAAATCAAGTTGAAAGAGGCATTAAAAGAAAAAAAGAAAATTGGGTCAAACATTTCCCTTTTGTGAGAAATGCAAATAAAGTTCCAAATTTTTTGAAAAATTTTTGTGCTTGTGAAGTAAATGTCAACAATGAATCAAGTGTCATTTTCACCCGTTATGCATAAGGATCAAGATGTAAGCAAATCATATGAAGCCAATACAAGCATTAAATGTCACTAGCATATAGAAATAGGTGGATAATCAACTTAATACACTGTTCACTAACTATTCCACCATACATTAGCCAATACAAACCCTAACTACAACTCATGACAAAATCTACCCCTAACTTTTAAGACAAACAATGTCCTCATTGTTTAGCACAAAATATATGAATAAAAGGAGAGGGAAGGAAATAATGGGGCTCCCCTGGGGTATAGGCTAATGGGCTGACCACAAATATGCAAATCTAGCTAGATCCATGCTCTCAAGCTCTAAGAAATCACCGTAGCTACTCTATAAGTGCTCTAAAGCCCTAAGCCAGCAATATAGCCATATTACATGTGCTTTAAATCTAGAATTGAGCAAACTTGCACCAAGAAACAAAATAGATCATAGTAGACTAATCTAAGAAGAAGTAAGCTAAGGAGGAAAAGGACAAACAAACATGAACACGAGAGAACATCCGAAAAGAACGAAAGGGAAACTGAAATAAACACTAACATGGAAGATTGAAAGGAAAGTAAACATAAACAAAATAAAAGAGACTTAATAGTAGGTTGCCTCCCACTCAGTGCTTAGTTTATAGTCCTCAACCAAACTTTTGTTCTTATGCTCGTCCTAGATCATGAAGATCCAACACTCTCTTAGTCTTGTCTAAAGTTCCCCCTTCTTAAAAGTACTTAAGCTAGTGACCATAGACCTTAAGAGGTTCCTCACCATCCTTCTTGATCTCCACAACTCCATAGAGGAAGACTTTGGTGACTACAAAGGATCCTAACCACCTAAACCTTAGCTTGCTAGGAAATAACCTTATATGAAAGCTATACAAAAACACTTCCCCCCCCCCCCCCCTCCGTAAACTCTTAATTGAGGACCTGCTTATCATTCCACATCTCGGTTTTCTCCTTGTAGATATGAGCATTCTCAAAAGCCTTATTCTTGAACTCATCTACCTCATTCAATTAGAGTAACATGTGGTTCCTAGCAACTTGCCTATCAAAATTCAAGAATTTAATGGTCTGGTATGCTTTGTGTTCCAACTCCACAAGGAGATGGCAAGCGTTGCCAAAAAGCATGCGATATGGGGACATACTAAATAGATTCTTGTAAGTAGTCTGATATGATTAAAGTTCATTATCAAGCTTAAGTGATAAATCTTTCCTTGATGAATTAATAGTTTTCTCAAAGATTTGCTTTAGCTTCCGCTTTGACAACTCTACCTGACTGCTTGTTTGAAGGTGATAACATGTAGCTACCTTATGTGTCACTCCATATTTTGTAAGAAAATTACTAAACTACTTATTATAGAAGTGAGATCCCCCATCACTAATGATTGCTTGTGGTGTTCTATACCTAGTGAAGATGCTTCTTTTCAAAAATTGAAGTAATCTTCTTACATCATTAGTTGTGAGAGCTACTACTTCAACCTGCTTAGACACATAATCAACAAAAACATAGATGTACTTATTGTTGATGGATGACAAGAATGGTCCCATAAAGTGAACCCCCCAAATATCAAAAATCATATTCACCAATATCTTATGCTATGGCATCTTATGCCTCCTAGAGATATTTCCTGAATGCTGGTATTGATTACAGGCTAGCACAAAAGCAAGACGATCCTGAAATAAGGTAAGCTAATAAAATCCACATTGAAGCACCTTAGTAGCCATCCTCAACACTAAAATGTCCACCAGCTTCACAATTATGGTAATGGTGAAGTATTTTAGCAACCTTAGATGTTGGTATACATCGCTTAATCACTTGGTCAATACAACTCCTAAAAGTTATGTCTCATTCTAGAAGTATTTTTCACCTCAGATAAGAACTTCCTCTTTTGGTGATAAGATATCTTGTATAGTAAAATGCTACTGACCAGGTAATTTACAATATCTATGTACTAAGGTAGATCCTTAAGTGAAGTTTCATATAAGTGCTCATCAGGAAAAACTTCACTAATTGGTAACTCATTTTTGTCATTTACAATCCTTAAAAGATGGTTAACTACCACATTTTTCGCTCCCTTCTTGTCACAAATCTCAATATCAAACTCCTGTAGTAGAAGGATCTACCTTATAAGCCTAAGCTTTGCATCTAATTTTGCTAATAAGTATTTAAGTGTAGAGTGGTTTGTGTAGACTGTGACCTTAGAGCCTATGAGGTATGATCTCAATTTTTCACAAGTGAATACTATAGCTAGCAACTCCTTCTCCACGATAGCATAGTTGCGCTGAGTGCCATTAAGTATCTTGCTGTGAAGTTTCAAATTTACTTTATGTATTTTTATATATAACTGATTTTGAGAAATTGACTTTACTTGGATTCTTTCATCTAACTCTTATAACCTTACTATGAACTTTGAAATAAAATGGATAATATAGCCAAGTACCCTAAATTTAGGGGCTTGGATCCTAGGGTTATTGTATAGGCTTGAAATCCTAAGGTATTACATTGTTGGCCTTGATAGATAACTTGCTCTTTATTAAGTTTAGGAATCATTCCTTGTTGACGTAGATCCAAACCAAATCACCTGGCTAAAATTCCCTATTCTTCTATTTACAACCTCGCCTCTCAAGCTTAATAGCAACTCAGCCTTGTTGTTTTATGAACCTTTGGTGCATGGCTCTGATGGCTTTGACTCTTTCTATTGTCGGTTGGTCATCATCTAAGCTTAGAAGGGGTATTTAGTTTGTTGGGAGCTTAAGATTGAACCTATTGGCAACCTTAAATGGAGACATGTTTGTTATACTGTGAGCAGTCCTGTTGTAGGTGAACTTGATGATCAGTAGGCACAGATCCCAATCAAGCATGTTTTAACCGATGGTAACCCAAAGTAAAGTTCTCACTGTCCAATTGACAACCTTAGTCTATCTATCCATTTGTGGGTGATAGGATGTACTATACAATAGCTTAGTTCCCATTTATCTCCATAACATTCTCTAGAAGTGGCTTATGAATTTTAGGTTCCTATTTGAAACAACGGTTTTGGGCACTCTATGCAGTTTGACTATTTCCTGTAAGAAAAGAAAAGAGAAGAGAAGAGATAGCTAAAGCATAGTTAGTTTTAGAACATGGCATGAAATGTGCCATCTTGTTGAATCGATCTATGACTACCATGATGGAGTCCTTCCCTCAAGACGTCTTCTATAACCCTAACATAAAGTCCATAGTGAACTTAGGCTATGGTTTGGTTAAGATAAGCAAGGGTAAATAGTATCCTTGCTCGACTCGACTCTTAGCTTTTTTGCAAGTAACACACCTTCCTAATATAGATTGGATATCTCTCATCATTTTTAGCCAAAAGAATCTTGAGGATAGTACCTCATAAGTTTGGTGCTAGCCAAAGTGTCCAGACAATCCTCTTTAATGTGCTTCGCATACTAACAATTCTCTCATGGAATGGATTGGGATACATAATCTCCTCTTTCTAAACAAGTATTTGTCCTCTTTGTGATAGTCATCAAGTGCTTGTCCTTCCTCACACCTGGCATGGATAGGACCAAAATATGGATCCTCTGCATATAAATCCTTTATCATTGAAAAACCAAGTATCCTAATTTACAGCTCAGTCAGGAGGGAATGTTGTTTCGATAAGGCATCAATCACTATGTTGTTCTTCACATTCTTGTACTTTACGAGATAAGAAAATCCTTCCATGAATTCAACCCATTTGGCTTATCTTCAAGATAACATGGGCTGGCTCTTCAGATTTCTCAAAGATTCGTGATTAGTGTAAATAAAAAATTCTTTGAGCAATAGATAGTGTTGCCATATAGTCAAGGTTTGGATCAAGGAGTAAAACTCCTTATCATAAATAGAATAATTAAGTGTAGCTCCTTTAAGTTTCTCATTGAAGTAAGTAATAAGTTAGCCTTCCTGCATCAATACAATACCTATGCCTAGTCCGGATGCATCACACTCCACTTCGAATACTTTATTAAAGCTTGGTTGAGCTAAGATAGGGATTGTAGTTAGGTTCTCCTTCACTTATTCAAAGCTTCTCTGCTCCTTCTTTCCTCATCTAAACTCAACATTCTTCTTTGATAGCTTGGTGAGTAGGGCCATGATCATATTGAAATTTCTTATAAATCTGTTTTAAAATGATGCTAGGTTGTGGAAGATTCTCACGTTGGTTGAAGAGGTTGCATAGACCATTCAATGATCAGTCTTATCTTCTCATCATCGACTCGCATTCTACTACCACTTGCAACAAACCCTAAGAAAATCATTTTCTGTTAGCAAAAGTCACACTTCTTCATATTGGTGTACATCCTTTCAGCTTAGAGTTTTGCAAAAACTGCATGAAGATGCTCTTGGTGAGTCTCCTAATTAGGGCTATACACTAAGACGTTGTTGAAATAAACTACCACTTATTTCCCTATTAGTTCTTAAAGTACATGGTTCGTCAATTGCATAAATATGCTCAGCATGTTTTGATAAAGGCATATTTTTAATGTTTTAAAGTGCCAATTTAGATAGAATTATTATTAAATTTATAGAAATCATTAAGAAATATTACTTAATTATTTTCATTTGGACATTGTAGGAATTAGAGGATTCAAGAGTGGAATTACGAACAATATAGAGGAGTTTTACACAAATTAACGAAGTTTGGATCAACACATGCAAATTGGAATTAAAGGCAGTCGGCCTAATAGCTGACTTCCAACTTACAACTTGCACTGGCTGCCTTTGATGTCTATGCCGCCGGCTTTTGATGGCTATGCTGCTGACCTTGCACTTATAGCGCCGGCCTTTAGGAAAAAGAAACTTTATGTGAGCTAACCCTATTTTTTCTTATAAATAGCTTATGTTTCACAGTTGAGAGGACTTGGAGGTTTTTTTTTAGACTTTTAGACACTTTTTCCTTAGACTTAGCGAGTCGTAGAATAATCTTTAGTTAGTTCTTGATGAATTCTTCAAGAGAATCACTTGAATCATTGAGAAGAATTTGCTTTTGCTATGGAGACCAAATTGAAGTTGCAATTAAAGATTATCTTTTCTAATACAGAATCGGTGACATCTATTTCAATTATTCTTATGCAATTCTGTGAATTACTCATCCTTTTAATTATGAATTTCCTTGCAATTTCAATTAGTATTTGCGTTTTTTGTTTCCAAATCCATGGCTGGTTAATTTTATTTGTGAGAATTGATGAAACCTTAGATAGTTAAGATGATAATTGTGTTCATGTTATAGGATTAAGAGATATATGGATGATTCATGATTGTGATTTCTATGATTTCAATTATAATCATTCAATTAATTATAATTGTTAGAAACCCTAATGATACGGGAGTTGATATAGGGTTTGTTAAGAATTCTTAGTTGATTTGATTAATCAATGTGGAACCAGAGTTAATTGAATTAATTAGAAATTATCTAGCAATTAATACAATGTTCAACAATTGATTATTCACTAAGACATTAGGGATAATTGATTTAGGACATTAGAAAATCATAGTATCAAGAGATATATGATTGTAATTTAGAGTCCATTATTAATTGGAAGATGCGGAAGCTAACTAATTAATCAGGGGTTTAAATCCTTAAGTTTTAAGGTATTATAATTTCATGTGAATGACCATATAGCTATTAATCTATATAACATGATAATAATTTGATTTGCATAATCTAGGGTAGATTCTATTTTCCCACAATTCTTAATTGATTGCTTAATTTTAGATTTATCATAGCTATTTTCTTTTCAATAGTTTTAGAGTAATTATTAGATTAATTAATTAAGTTTTGATTGCTTAAATATTGATAAGAACTAGTATAGGATTAGTAACTTTTTAGTCCTTGAGGGATTGCCAACTTTACTTTCTCTATATTACTTGATTCCGACTTAGTATACTTATTGGGGTATTTGCAATTTATATATATATATAGTTAAAGTGAATCACTTTTGATAGTCCAATGGCATTACCAGCCATTCATACGATCCATGGTATGTTTTGAATGTGGTCATTCACTCATTAACCTGCTTTTTTTGGATATGATAGTATCCATATTTGAGGTCAATCTTGGAGAATACTTTTGCTGCATTCAACTCATCCAACATATCATCAAGCCTTAGCACAAGATATCTATACTTAATGGTAATGCGATTGATTGCTTGACTATCTAAACACATTCTCCATGACCCATCTTTCTTAGGTACCAACAAGGCTGGTATAGCATAGGGGCTTAGGGATTCTTGCACATACCCCTTCTTCATCAGGTCATCTACTTGTCTTTGCAGCTTAGCAACTTGTTTAGGGTTTAGCCTATAGTTAGGCTTGTTCGGTAGTATGGCTCCTGATTATAAGTCAATTGCATGTTTAACACCTCAGATGGGAGCAATCCTTCTAGTAGCTCACTCAGGATCAGCTCGGTAAACTCATCCAGTAAGGTTTTCATCTTAGCAAGCAGCATCCCTTCCATGGATCTTACCTCTAATAACCTTTTGATTAGTAGATAAGTTGGCTCTTTAAGCTCCATCTCTCTTTTTAGCTTAGCTCATGTCATCATTGGTATGCATAAGAGCTCAGTTATCACTAAGGCTTACTACAACAAATCTGACTAAAATGGGTCTTTTGAAATATCGAAGAAAATGAGAGGGAAATGGTCCATAGATGAACAAAAGTAGTTGACGTGAAGCTGCATAGAGGATGCGACCTACCAACGAATACAACACAACTTGACACCTCACTTGATATCACGTATAAGTTGATGTCAAGGTTCACTCGCTATTAATCCCGAGCTACTCGACAAGATTAGATAAGAGTGTATAAAAGATAGACTTGGAGATGGTTGTCTTACAAGAACAGAATATTAAATATTAAAATATAAGTTATCTTCGGCTTACAAGAGAAAGGGACTATTTATACTAAGTCTCTAGGGAAACATTACAAATAAAGAAATTATAAGAAAGTATATACAAAAAGAGGATTCCTAGTACATACAAAATAGGGTAAAAAGGACAAAAGACAAAAATGGAAAAGTGGTATAATGTCAAATGAGGTGGATAGGTGGCGGTACAACATTGGTCTCGTATGAATATTCTCTAGGCATAGCAGGCGAGAAGGATCATGATGTTGCGGCAATAAAAGGGCCAAGACAAAAGAGATGGTGGTATACGAAAAGAAAACTACTTAGTCGATAAGTGAGTCTCTCATTACTCGGCAATAATCTCTCGGCAGCAGCTGGTTGGACTACTTGGCACAGGGTCTTCAGCTACAGAATGGTCGGCATCATCACTACCAAAAGCATAGATCATAATATGATAATGCAGGGAGCTTAAGGAGTTCAGCTACCTTCCTTTGGTGTAAACTTTCTCTTCTTCTATAGGTTAGCAAAAGAGAATTCTTCGGGTAAAGGATTGCAGTCCTAGGAGTCGTGTATGAGCAATGGGATCGCTGGTCGGTAGTTCATTAATCATCAAAGCCTCTTTCTTTGTTACTTGGCTCAATTAGGCTTACATGATTTTTACTTGCTTAGCAATCATAGGACTCAACTTCACCTTTTTACTCTTGTGCTTTAGGGAAGATGTATTCATCCTTCCATGGCATATCATGGTTTAGTCAAACATCTACGGTTATCTAAGTAGAATGTCGGACGCACTCACGGGTAACACACTTCATCTTGATAGTTTCTAGTATAAATCGATATAGTCACTTACTTATTCACTTATAGGGCTCCCTTATCATTGACCTAATGTAGCTTATAAGGTTTGCAATGAAGCTTAGTTGGCAACTTTAATTGCTGGACCATGAAAGCAAAAGCTGGATTAGTACAACTCTTACTATCAACAATCAATGCATACAATGATCCATTTACGTTGCATCTAATGTAGAAAAGATTCTTTCTCTGTTCATCCTCAAGCACATGACTGATACTCATTGTTTTCCTCAACAATAGGGTGCCTAAGATAAAGTTACATTCCTTGCTTTCCTCCTCCTTGGACAGTTCAATCTGTCCGGCCTCTTTTGGTTCTTCTACTTATTCATTAGTACCATCTACCTCAACATTCGGTGATTCACTTTGGATCACCTACTTCTTTTGTTTAGATATTAAGCAGCTATGTGTCCAAATCCTTGACATTTGAAGCACTTGATCTCATTAGTCTTTCTTCTTGAGCTTTAGCCCTTCTCAAACTTTCTTAAGGTTTCCTTCTCTTCTACTCGAGTAGTTTGACCAAGTAGGGTCTCAACAATTTTACTTAATTCTGATCGCATACAAGTTTGCTTGGAACAGGTTGGTTAATAGCAGGTCGGCTGATAGGAGGTTGGAATCTCCTTACTCAATGCCTCTTAATCCTTTAGGCTACTTAGATAGCTTCATCAAGTGATCCAATGTCCATGGTCTCCAAGATATCTCCAATCTTGTCCTTTAATTTGCTAATGAATTGAGATATAGTTCGATCTTCAGGCTCAATAACTTTGCATTAGATCGTTAGAATTTGAAATTCCTTTACACGTGCATCAATAGTCGATCCTCCTTATCTCAACTCTTGTAACCTTTTAAAGGAATCCTACAAATGGTAGCTTAGAACAAACCTCTTCCTCATGGCCTTCATCTCATCCCAACTCCTAACTTCACGTTCTCCTTCCCTTCTTCACATGGCTGATGTTACGGCTTGGAATGTACGTAGCGGGCTGGAACCGGAATGGCTAGTTGGGGTTTAAGTGGGTATGAAGAATAGGAAGTAAAATGGGGGTTTTTAACAATAAATGTGTATAGATATCACACACAAAGACACAAACACAATTAGGGGTTGAGCTCAAAATGGGGTTTAATATGATTCACAAATATTAAATATCACTCGAGATTCAAATGAGGGTTAAATGTAACTCATTGACTAGCTTAAATGAGAGGTTCACCACAATGTTAAGGTCAAGAATAATAAGAACACAAGAAATATTAAGAGTTAATCAATACTCAATAATCCAATAAATGCAAGCTTTAAGAGCTCAAAAATAACCTTACTTGAAAGAGGAAAGTTCCAAGTGCAATCATTATATGTATATTCTTCTTGTTTAGTTGCTTACAAATATTGCTATTTACAACAAGTGCTAAAACCTTAGTTGTAAATATGTAAATAATATACAAAGCCTTAAACCATAAAGAATGGGCCCATAATTAAAATAAAGAAAATATGTACAAGAATACAAAATTGTGTGTTTGGCAAAGAAGTTGCCATGTAGTCATTTAGGCTATCCTAGAAGGAGCAGGATATGAACTGGACGAGGTCGGCGACTGGATGTCCGGGTATGGGTAAGAACCCTTGAACTCCTGTAGTACTTAGCTAAGATACTCAAAAGGTTGGCCCACAGTCTCCGAGTTCTATGATTAGTCAACTCTAACCTCTCCATGCCGTGCCAAGTAGATCTATGGCCTTGAGACCTCGGCTGTGTGGTCTCTTGGCTTCTTGGTAGACAATAGGTCGGTTAGCAAGAGTTACTAGTATCCTTCAACCTTCTGCTATTAGTATAGCCTCGGTAAGAGTTAGCAGTCCTCGGCATCTTATTAGTCAGCCTCGGATCCCGGCATATCGTCCTAACTTGATGATCATCATAGGTTGATTCCTATCATTGCCATGAGTTCAAAAAAAGTTGTCCTTGACGTTAAACAATAAGCACAGGCTTAGATGCTAAACAAACTTCTCTTCCCTTTTCTCTTCACCATAGGTACCGGGTGGCTCTGGATTTCCTCAATGCTTATGGAGGTTAAGCAATAGCTCTTTACATCCTTCTGAATTATATAAGTATTATGGAAGCCATCATAGACTACCTTCTGATCTTACTCCCAAGGTTGACCAAGAAGTAAATTTATTGCATTCATAGGTACTACATCAATGTCAATCACATCCTCATATTGCCTAGCCTTGAATATTATTTAAGCTCTTTTATGTACATAGACCATACCCTTGTCATTAAACCACTTCAATCCATAAGGTTAGGGATGTGGATAGGTTGGCATCTTCATCTTCTCTATTAGCTCGATAGAAACAATGTTAGTGTAGCATCCTCCATCAAAAACCAAGGAATAAGTCTTCCCATTCACTAAGCATTGAATATGAAATAAGTTTTCCCTTTGTTCGAGATCTGCTTTCGAGTTTGCTTGTCATAGCTAAGGGTTCATCCAAATTTTCAGTATAGACATTTTCCTCTATCAACTCGTCTCCTAAACTCTTGTCACTCTGAAATTCTACTTGAACTTCGAGTCCTTCGCCCTTCAAAATCATGACCCTTTTATTTAGACATTGAGAAGCAATATGCCCTAGCCTAAGCACTTGAAGCATTTAACTTCTTGGGCCTTGGTGCTAGGTACTTTCTCTTTCTCTACCTTCTTTATCTTGGCTTGATCAGGTTGGCTAGACTCACCTTTCTCAATCTTCTTCTCTAGTCTACTTCTCTTGGCATACCTCTCAGGTTTAGGGTTGACTTATTGAGGTCTGTCATGAACTGAGGACTGCCTAATCATGGCAGACGCTGTATACTGCACGAAGAACCCCTAATTGGTTACCCTTATAATCAAGAACTCTTCACACAATATACAAGGCTCTATAACCACCAATTTTCTAAGAGCATACAGATTTACATGATATCTTTATACAAACATATTTATATAAAATGTGAACTATAAAGCTTACAATATACAGTAATTTAGTATATCTAAATCTATAATACTAATAAAAACAAAAGTACATGAGTAAGAGTCTATATAAACTATTCTCTCTCAATACACAGGATAGCTCGCTCTTACCTAAGTCCCCAAGCTAACCTGTGGCATCCTTCGACCAGCCTCTATGAACAGGCTATCCTACAACAAAAGTCTAAAGGGGTGTAAGCCTAAGCTTAGTGAGTAAAACTCTCAGTCACACCACAAGCAAGTTATAAATACATTATATTCATGCATATGAATGAATGATCAAACAGAATGCCAAATAATACGTATAATTAACTAGTTCATATACGTAACTCAGATTTAACGCCCTCTGAAGTCAGAGTTGAAGTATACACGGCACCAATCAAATTCGAGTATTATACTTGAACTTTCTTTACTACGGAATTCCACGTTCCGTACTTAAATCAAATAATTCTTTTATTTTCATAAAAACTAAGTTCTAGTATAATCGTAAGTAAGCCCCCACAGTCTACACTCACCCCTAAACGGAGGCCTCTAGACTTGACCCTTAGCCAGGCGGTTGGCGCCTCCAACGCCTAGTGTTCCTGTGAGCTAGGGTAAGATCATTTTGTATGAGTGCATCATACAGAACCAATAAATTAATAATAACAACCCCTGAATAGCCTCTCTTTACCTTCGTGTGATGTGACAGTCGGAATTGTGTCTATGTGATGCATGTTAATGCGTGTTCTAGTTTCTTTTTATAAGCCGAGTATAGTTAAGTTCAAATTATGCTGTGACTATCCAATAGTACACACAATCATTTTCTATACTACCATGCAATAAACAAAGCTTTATCTGTACTTATGGTAAATTCACAACTCAACATACAATATCATAAACAAGCATTTCCCAAAATCCATACAGTAATCAATTACCAATAATAAATTAAGTCCACTATCTACAATCACAAACAAGCATAGAATTATAGGATAAATACTCACTCGGCCATAGCGACTCGCCCTAATTGTAATAATCGATCGGGAGATCCTTGCTCACCTCGGGATCATCTGACCATTGTGATATGATAGCGCTAGCAAGTAATTGAATTAACTAATAATTCTAAATATCTAGTTATCTAATTCTACTTAAATCACTATCAATTTTTATCCGGTTAGAGCTTATTATTAGTATGTAACTTTTTCGTTCTATTTATGATATTTATGAATTTATAGTCGTTTTTCATCGATTTTGGATGTACATTCACATGATGATGTCTGTTTTGGATGTTAAAACTCGTGTTTTACGATATGGACTGAATTTATAGAAATTTTAACTATGGAAACTTAATTACTATTATTACTTATATTGATATCTTTTGTTTATACTTAATGATTTAGTTAACCCTTAAATTCTTATACTTAGATAATTTTACTTTACTATTACTAATTCATGTTCTTAATTAAGTATAATCCAATTTAGAAAGTGTATTAGGGTTTACTAATTTAGGTACCTAATTATTATATACTCTTCTTATTTTCTTATTTTATAAATCTATGCTTACGTCATTACTTACATCATCATTCACTTATGTCATTGCTTATGTCATCACTTGCTTATGTCATGGTTTATATCATTTTTTGATTACCTCATTGCTTACTTCATCATTTGATTACATATGCCTCACCTCATGCTTATATTATGTTTAAAAAGCTTATGTACACTTCACTTAACCTCTTATGTACATATACCTTTACTATACTTATATGTATACTAGTATATTTATACATATACTTATACTTATACCGTATTTATACTTGTATACATACTCATATACCTATACAGTTATATACGTATTTTTGTAAAAATTTCGTATGCCTAATTTTCCTCTTAAGAAAATCTTCCTAATTTCATTCTTTTGTATTTTGAAGTGTGTATTTAGTATATTATAGGTATGTATAGTTAGGATTTGTATTAATTTAGGTTATGTACATGGTAAATACTCATGTACAAAGATCCCCATACTTATATTCTTTTAGTATATCCTTATGTACACATACTTAAGGGCATATACACACATATTCCTTTTCTCTTCTTCATGATTCTTATTTTTTCTATCCTTAAAGATGAAAACTTTATGTCCTATTCTTCAAGATTACACATAACACATGTCTACTTATCTAATGTACCTAATTACCTAAGTAATGAGAAATATAAAGCAACATAAAATAACATGATCACATACCTTAATTTGTGTTGGAATTATAGAGACAAAGAGGAAAGTGTTGAAAGTGGAAGGGAAGAAGAAGGGTCACGACAATGGAGGGGATTTTACTTTGTTTCTTTTTGTTTTGTTTTGATTATGGAAGAAAGAAAATGGTGGGGTCTAGAAGGGGAAATGGATGGATGGCAATTAAAGAGGAGGGAGGAAAAGAAAAACCAAAAGAAAAGAAAAGAAAAGAAATCATTAGATGCTTAGATATTTTTCTTATGCATTAGTGTCTTTTGTTGACTTTTCTAATTGTTGACTTCAGTCAACATGTGTTGACTTAGTCAACCTTCTGACCTTGGTCAACATGTGTTGAGTTGGTCAACTTTCCTTAAGCATAAGCCATTTTGTACTCATAATGTAGTAATTAAGAAAAAATTAAGCGAAAAATTAAGGAAATGAGGTATTTGGTAAATTGATTAGTAAAAATAGTTGATGAGGTCTTACTTTAGGTATTTATAGCCTATATACATCATTTGGTAAACTACTTAGTGTAACTAGTATGAAAAGTACTAATTAGGGTATCAAGGTTCACTACATTTAGCCTAATCTTCAACTATACCCCTAACTTTATGTAATACTATCTTAATCCTATACTTAAGAGATAAATGTAATCTATGATTCAGTATTTTAGTTTCTAAAGGACTACTTGAGGATTTAAAACATATATATATGATTGAAAGTCATCTATAACCTTTTACTAATGATTTGGTAAAATACGAAGGTTATATTATCAATCAGGGTTTTAGGGTATATTATGATGAATTAGTGCACATATGTCTTTAAGGTGATTATTTTAGGGTTTCTATCACTTTTGAATGAAATCTTTAGCATTGAGATACATTTAGGGTAGAAAAGTTTCTTATGCAATTAATTAATTCTTTTAGGGTTTTCACTTTCATTAGCCTTATTAACTCTTAAATTATCTAACATAGTTGAGTCTATTTCAAAAGCTAGATCGAAAATTTTAGGAGTTTACAAGGTCGGTTAGTCGCCCTCTGATGCCTTCTCCTCTTCTATCTTTATACTCTCAAGGCCAGATTGATTAGCTCGTCTAATGAGTTAAACGAATGTAATTCAATTATGTCAGCAATGTTGTCTAGGAGTCCATTTAGAAACCTAGCAATGGTACGGTCCTGTGGCTCGTCAATCTCACATCTTGTCACTAAGGTCTTAAACTCTTATATATACTCTTTAACATTGTTTTGACCTTGCCTCAAGTGTTGGAAAGCATGGAGCATCTCTTGCTTGAAATATGTCGGCACAAAGCATTGGTTCATCAATCTTTTCATAAGTCTCCAAGTTCTGATTGACTTTTCTCCTTTAACATCTCACTTAGCCACTAACTTATCCCACCAAAGGCTTGCACATTCAACAAGGGATAATGAAGCTAGCTTAACCTTTGTCCAATTGTCACATTCGTAGCATTCAAACAACTTCTTGACTCCAGGAATCTAGTCAAGGAACCCTTTAAGTCAGCTACTTCCACTGAAAGTCGGTAATTTAAGCTTGATGTTGTCAAGTCCTCGGCTATCTGCTTGAGGTTCATCCCTTGCATTTTGAGCTGGTTGATTCACCTTGGATAGGCCACTTCTATTGGAGCTCCACATGGCCATATTTCTTTTCGGCCTTAGCTTTCTTCTTTGGGCTCCTTGATTCGCCTTGGAGTCAACACTCCTATCATTGCTTCTTCTTGACATGAGTAGGTTTTCTCTCCTTTTTGGCTTAGCAACCCTTTGCGGCTATCGTTAATCATCATTAAGCTCATTGGAGCCACTTCTACTAGTGGGTGCTTGTTCCCTCCTTCCATTATGGCTAATACATTTGTAGCCTGTAACTAAACCAGTAAGCTCTTGAATAGAGTTAGTGAGATTCTGAATATGATATTCTAAGTTATCAATACGTCGCCTCAAACTTCTGCAAGTATTATCTCTAGTTTTATTGACACTAGCTTCAGACATTCTTGTCCGTATAGTAATTTCTAGAGAAAATCGATCAAATACGTGATGTACTCAACTATACTCGATTGAGAACCACCACTAAGACAATATATGCTATCATAAGAAAATGCAACTAGTAATAACCTAAAAATTATTGCTAAGAACTCGAATAACTCAATATACTACAGAATGATGATAAATAGAAATGTTCAAACCACAAACTAAACTTTAAAGAACACTAACACATGTATCTTCCCAAAGCTCTCTAATACCAAGATGTTATAGCTCGGAATGTACGTAGTGGGCTAGAACTAGAATAGGTAGTTTGGGTTCAAGTGGGTATGAAGAATAGGAAATAAAATTGGGGGGAGGGGGGTGGGGTTGATAGTGAATGTGCATGGATATCACGTACTAAGACACAAACACAATCAGGGCTTAAGCTCAAAATAAGATTCGATACGACTCACAAACACTAAATATCTCTTAGAATTCAAATGAAAGGTAGATGCAACTCATTAACTGGCTTAAACGAGAGGTTTACTACAATCTTAAGGTCAAGACTGATAAAAACATAAGAAAGATTAAGAGTTAATCAATACTCAATAATCTAACAAATGCAAGATCTAGGAGCTTAAGAATAACCTTACTCGAAAGAGGAAAGTTCCAAGTGTAATCATTGTATGTATATTCTTCTTATTTGGTTGCTTACAAATGTTGCTATTTATTGCAGATGCAACTGTAGTGGCAAATCTGTAAATAATATACAAGGCCTTAAACAATAAAGAATAGGCCCATAATTAAAACAAAGAAAATGTGTACAAGAATACAAAACTGTAGATTTAGCAAAAGAAGTCGGCATGTAGTTATTCAAGCTGTCTTGGAAGGAGCAAGATCCAAACTGGGCAAGGTTGGCAACTGGATGTCTAGGTTTAGGTAAGAACCCCCAAAGTCTTGTAGTGCTTGGCTAAGATACCTAAAAGGTTAGCCCACACTTGTCGAGTTGTATGATTAGTCGACACTAACCTCTCTAGGCTGTACCAAGTAGATCTATAGCCTTGAGACCTTGGCTCTGTAGTCTCTTGGCTTCTTAGCAAACGATAGGCCAGTTGGCGAGTAGTATTAGTATCCTTTGACTTTCTGCTATTAATGTGGCCTCAATAAGAGTTAGTAGTCCTTAGCATCTTATTGGTCAACCTCAAATCTTGACATGTCATCCTCGGCCTAGGGATCGTTGTTGGTTAATTCCTATAAGCTTACATGTCCTTCTACCATAGGGCGGCATAATTAGTAAATTCTAGCACAACAAGTTTAACCTTTGCATTATCTAGTACTTCATGGCATTCAAATTGTTTCTCAATTTGATTTACCTAATCTAGGTAGTCATTTGCATCTCTACTCTTAGAAAAGCTTGGAATATGCATCCTCAACCTTTCAACTCTAAGCGCTCAAACATTCCTCTCTTCCAGTTCACAGTACTCCTTTGCTTCATCTCCTTCTTTTTCTTCTTCCTCTTCAATTTCATCAAGTACTAGCCTTCACCTAGCATCCTTATCCACTCCTTTAACTAGGGGTGGTCAAATTGAGGCATTAACTTAGCCAAACTGACCATTACCTCTCTTAGGCTATTCGCATCCTTTGTATGGGCCATTTCTAGCTTGATGCCTATATTTATGACAGTCACCAAACTAGCCACCAGGTCAGTGAGTCTATCCAGTTAGTCACCCATTGATTGGGGTGTGCAACTTCCTTACTGGCCCTAGCCATTCTAAGTGCCACTCTCTTGGTTATCTAGAGTTCCTTGAATATTAGAATCGGACATTGTTGACCACCTCACGAGATTGACAGTTAAAAATACCACTCAATGTTCTCTCCACAAATAAAAATAATAGAACAATACCTAACACCTAACTACATACAATAAATAAGCAAGCACTTACACTCTATTTCATGTACAAGAAATAGGTAAAAACAAAGCATAAAATTTCTTTAACATGAATCACTCTTCAATCACAACAAAAGTAGATTCTAAAAACACTTATAGTAGCAATAAGACATTGAATATAAGTAATGGAAATTTGCCTAAATGTAGCTAGGCACTTTGATACCAAGATGGTATGGTCCGACGTGGACGAACACACGATGTCCGGTATTGTACGAACCAAGAGGGTGGGTCAAATCTTTGAGACGGTCCAAAGGATAAATGGTAGTTGAAGTTTGAGCAGGTTTCCTCAGCATCGACAATGGATATGATGCACTAATGCCTCATACGAGCTCAAATCACACTTGATACGATGGATAAGTGTAACTGAGGTCACTCACCACTAATCCATGCTTAATAGGCTAGATAAGAATAGTCAAAAGAAAGTAAAAACACTTAACTCAAGGGAGTACATTTGAAAATCAACTGTATTCTCTATTGTAGCTATTACAATACATAAGTATTTATATGACCTAATTAAGATAAGTCCTAAGTTAGTATAAATTACAAAAAAGATTCTTACTAATAAAAGAAAAGGAATAATTTACACGGTAATGCTGTAAATGAGCAAAAAGAATATTCGGTGACAAAAAATTGATAGTATAAATGTTAGAAAAAGATAGGGCAAGTGTTAGTTGTCCATTTTGTGGTCCTAATGATGTTGCTAGCTGAGCAGAGCAAATTCTGAGTAGATTAAGTTGAGTCAGTAGCTCAGTAGCTTGGTAGCTCAGGTGCTGGGGGTTGGGAGAGGATTGGTTTAGGAGGTAGCTCATTGTCAGGTCAGCTTCAGGTGGTCAGCTCTAGATAGGTATTAGCTCGACTTCGGCATGTATCAAGCCGGTAGTGTGCTGGCTCGAAACCTAGCTTTGGATAGTTGTGCTGTGGAGATATCAGCATGTATCAAGCCAATAGCTTCTTAGATGATGTGGAGAGCAAAGTAATTCATCAGGTTAAATAGGGAAATGCATTACTCTTTGTAGTTCAGCTCCCCTGAAACAGCTCAGCAAACCATATGAGCAAGTCCTCGAGTACGGAAGCGCATGATTGGTCAATGATCACTATTAAGTCCCTTTCACAATATCTAATAAATCCTTATTGTACTTTACCCTTAAAATTCTTCAAAAATAATATGCTAGGAATTTACATTTTAAGACATCCTACTGATTGGGCCTCCTAAATTTTGTTGTTTAGATTCCCACTAAGTATGTGTTTGCATCTTTAATAGATAAGTTCCATAAGTAAGTTAGAGATGTGATAGTACCTTGAATACCTCAAATGACTTCTCTACCTAATTCAACCAATCTTCAGCCTCATCAAGCTGGCTTGCAGCACCTTCAAAATACTTATTATAGTGAATGAATTTTGGCAATATATTGCATTGTTATCTAAAGTTGGGGCATGCTAGAGGCATAGCTCCTACTAGGCCAATTGATGGCAGCGGAGGTAAAGGCGGTAGGGGTGGTTATTGCAAAGGAACCTCTTCAATTGCTATTGAGGGTAGAGAATAGGTAGAGTATGTTCTCTAACAAAATATACTCTTAATAGTTCATTTTGTGCATTAATCGTAGCTAAAATTTAATCAGTACAATCCCATAGCACATCTTGTTCTCCTTCATGAGTAGGTAAGGCTCGATTAATTGAGAGTCTTTGTCTACACCTGTTTCTACTAAGAAATTCGTTTCCAATATAAACTTGGAAACTTCAAGCACAAAATGAAAATAAGATATAAACACATGCAACAACAATAATAAAGAAAGCTGCAATCTTTCATTTCTTATTAGCAAAATGAGGTTATATCTGATTAATGGTCACTTCTAGTGAGTGAATTCCACTTTAAATACATTAGATCATCTATACAACTATATAAACCTAAGTCAATATATAAAGTTTCAGAATGGAACAAAGCTTCCTACATTACATATGTCCTTACTACATAAGAAGCTCTTCAATACATTAAAATGCTCAAAAGACATTAGAACTTCACTATAAGAAAATTAATTAGAGTACAAAATGACTATATATGATCCTAGAATGTACAATAGATCATCTCCAACATGTAGATCATCTCTATGTCCATTGGCATGAACCAACAAATCTAGCTCGTGTATTTGTTTGGTAGTCTCTTCTCTTTCTAACATGTAGATCATCTTCATGTCCATTGGCATGAACCAAGAAAACTAGCTTGTGTACTTGTCTCGTAGTCTCTTCTCTTTCTAACATATAGATCATCTCCACATCCATCGGCGTCGCTATTAGTATATGGATGGCTAGAATATGTCTCCTTTCCTGCCAGTAGGTGCTAAGGTTAGCTCTCTAGGTGATGAAGATGTCATCTAAGGTATATAACTTGCCCATTAATGCCAAGTCTTCACATAAGATCTAAAGTCAATATTTATACTCAAACAGCATCTCATCAACACATAGACGGAATAGGCTTTATCCAGTAAGCAACTCTGCATCAGACGTTTGAATCAAGAAAACACTTAATTACTTTTAGTATTATATTATTATAAGGTGTATTAATCAAGCCTTAAAGCTTAAGTACCTATCTTGGTTTTACCCCTCTTGATCTCACTAAGTGGGTTGTTCTAGTGTCTAGGGTCAACTTTTATTTGTCTTATTTATGACCATGCTCTGATACTATCTTTACTTATGACAGCTCGAAGGGCCGACTAGCCATGCCATGTCACTAAATCTTGTGCAAAAGACTGTAGTTTGCCTCCCTTACCACTTGATGACCTTTTATATAACATATATTGTTACTACTCAACTAACTACTTAGGAGTTTTACAAGTGAAGGTCATATCATGGCAGATATAATATTATAAGTTTTCATATTATATCTTAGCAATTAAGGGCTTTAGTACTAAGGAGAGTAGTCTTACATGGCTACCATATATCAAAATATAAACAAATATCAAAATACTAACTGAGAGTCCCTTACATATTCATATTCTTTCGAGCTCTCATCTTCTATACACTTTTGCCAATAGTCCCAAACTGACCTCAAGCATACCTTGGTTAGGAATAGTAAAAAGATTTTCTTGTAACAAAAGTCTATAGGGGTGTAAGCTATAAAACTTAGTGAGATATCCCTCAACCATACATATAAGCAAGTTATCAAGTAGTAATATAAAATAATAATAAAAGTATCGAGTCGAGTCAGTTGTTTAAGGTTAGATTGGATAATGATTGAAGATGTGTATTCAATTTAATAAATTTTAAGTTCTTGAATAGTTAGACTTCATTAAAAAATATTTTTTGGTCCAATATAAAGTCGATTTTTATCGAATTTATATTGGGCTAAATAGACTTAGAATTTATAAAATGAGTTAGTATGGATTTTAGGCTAAATTACGATAGATTGAATCAGGTCTAAGATAGAAAGCTCAAATTAATGTAGGGCTTTTAGAAATTGGATTATAATTTTCAATAATTTTAATAAATCCAAATCGAGTATCATTATATCTTATCAATATTGGATTTGTTAAGATTGAATTTATGTCCAAAAAGATTCAAGTGTGTGGATTATAAAAAGCAGCTTTCGGTTGTAAAAATTTTAAGATTTTCATGCACAAAAACTCTATAAACACAATCATTGCACGCCTATATTTTCATAACATCCTGTACACACAGCCACATAACTCAAATCCTTCATACTATACTTTACACATACAGTAGTATACACATCCACACATACCCTCGCATGTCTACATCCCCACGCATGTCACAATACATCTCCATGCACAAATAATCAATACTAGCCATACAATTGTAACTAATCACCAATGCTAAACCCTCTTGAAACCACAATACAAAGCACCAATATTGCCACCTCATTCTTCAAACACTGCCATATCATCGTTCAATACTACGGTGTTGGTACTAAACTTAGTTTTACCAATCACTTTCATACAAAAGTTGAAACTCCCATTCAATTCAGTGTTTGGAACATTTCATGGGAAGTTGGTTTGAGCACTATTATCAAAGAGGAGAAGATTTGACTCAAATTCTCTAGGACCTGAATTTGACTCATGCATAAGTAGATCTGACTTAACCAGTTAGATGGTTTTGGATTCTATTCTCTTTTTTATTTTATTTTTTTATGGTTATTATTGTTGTAGTGATTTTGTTGTTTTAATTAGTTTAGTAATGTTAGTCCTTTTTATAAATTTTTTTTTACTAACTTTATTTTTTAATGTAGGTACTTAGTTTTAGATTCTTTTGTTTTGTTTTAGTTATTGTTAGCTTTGTTAATATTTTGTAATTTTAACATGTAATATTAATTTTTACAAAGTTGCATAATTAAGATGTTCATTTACATCAAATAAGTACTAACGTGGTTTATTTTTATTTATTTATTTTGTAGGTCTTAGTGTTAATTCTGATTAGTTGATCTTTGGCATGTCATCATTTTTTAAATAATAAAATATATTCTTACGTAGATATTGCATTTTTAAAATTATCACATTTACATGAAAATTGCATATTTTAGCAAATTATCATAAAGTTGTATTTTTAGGCTTTTAGAAATTTTTCAAGAATAAAAAAAATTGTTTTGTCCCTTATTAAGTTTTCATTAAATAAAAAATCTTCAATTGGCATCTTTTTTATGGTTTAGGTGTTTTATTTATAGTTTAGTTATCCTTTCTATAGTTTAAGCGTTTTATATATAGTTTAGATATCTTTTCCATAGTTTAGGCATCTTATCCATAGTTCAGATATTTTTTCCATAGTTTAGACATTTTATCTATAACTTAGACATATTTTCTATAACTAGGCATATGGTCAATAATAATTGTATTTTTTTTCATAAAACTATATGTTTTTCGTGATAATTACATATTAGCATAATTCATAAAAATTGCATCTTTTATTTATTTATTTTTTTATCAATTAGGTACTTTAAGATTTTTCTTTTTTTTTTAAGTTGTGTCACATAGCAGTTTTTTTGTTTTTATAAAAATAAAATAATACTAACTTGGAGTGTTTTTAAAAATTAAGTCTTTAGTTTTTTTTAATTGGGAATAAAAATTAGTTTTTTATCAGGATTTTTCTTAATAAAAATAAATTGATTAAAAAACATAAAATTGGCTCAATTTTCAAATTAAAAAGAATCAATCCAGTAAATCTTTTCTAAAAAAAAAAACTAAGTTGGTTTGATTTCGATTAACAAGTACGTAGGCACCTCTAGGGCAATAAAAAAATAAATTTTTTTTATTTTTCTTGAAAATTCGTAATAAAAAATTATAAAAATTCATTTTATTCATATTTTTGCATATTTATACCTATTTTGGAATTTTCAAAAAAATTATAAAAAAATAAACCTCCATTAGTTTTTTTTTTTTAATTTTTACATGATGACTTAATCTTAATAGGTTAGCTCCTCGAATTTAGATTTTTTAGTTTAATTTTCTAAAAAAATAATTTTTTTAGAATATTTATAGACTAGTGGCTAAATTAGGGTTTTTTCACCTAAAAATCGTAATTTCATTTTTTACTAATGCAACTGATTGGCGACCTCAATTTTTTTAAAAAAAAATTTTAATAAAATATTTCCTTAATTTTATGTTAAGTAACTTATATTAAGTGAATTGGGTTTAGTATAAGTAAAATTAAGGAAAACTGAAATAGAACTCGATAGAATTGGTTAGTCCATTAGAGATCGTAGTGGGCTAACACTCGATAGAATTGGTTACTCCATTAGGGATCCTAGTGGGCTAGCCATGTAAAAATAAACAATTAGTTAATGGGCTTTCATTTTTTTATTTCTTTTTATCTATATATTATAATATAGTTATATTAACTAAGTTTTAGTAATGCAAGCCTCTAAGAAAAGCTTAGCCTAATGGGCTCGTTACTAAGCATTTAGGGATTTTTTTTTAAATAAAAAAGAAAAAGTCATTCATGTGCTTAGATGTGGTTAAGCCTAGGCTACTTTGGAAACTTAGGATAAGATACCATTTTATAACTCTAGGGTCGCTGGGGTGTTTATTTTCACTTGACGGTGATGTACGAGCCCACTCATACTTCATTGTAGCCCACTAAGTTTTTCTATAGAAATACCTAGAAGTATAGAGCTTGAGATCCATAGACTCCACTCTTTTGCATCATTTTTTTTTTATTTTTGAAAAATAAAGGTTAGTCATTTTTAAATTATATGAAAATTTAACAGTTTACAATTGGTTAGGCATTTTTTTCAAAAAAAAAAGAGAAGGGAAATTAAAAGAATCAACACACTTATATATAAGTGTCCATGAGCTTCATCTTTTTAATTCAATCCACTTATATATAAGTGTATTCCTTGACCGTAGGTTCATAATGATTCCATTCCTATAATTTAATATTTACTAACCTTTATTCCATGTCATATGTTTGTAGCATAGTGCATTAATTTTACACTATATTTTGTTGTATATATATTGTTATCTTTGATTTTTCTTTCTATGTATTATTTTTTAATATATGTATTATGTATTACTTTTTTTTTGTTCATTTTAAAAATAAAAAGTAATATAAAAATATTTAAGATCGAACTTACTAAATTGCATCAAAATTTTTTGTAGGTAAGCAAATGAATATTATTGCAACATTTCAAAATATGTATATATATATATATATATATATCATAAGGAAGGAGTTGCAATTTTATTATTTTACCATGTGACATATTGGTAATACAATTTTTTCTATGTGTTTTCTTTTTTTTTTTTAATTGTAAAAAAAATTTCTATAATCTATTAAAAGATATTTTGCTTTTGTAAAATCTTCTCTACACTTTGTCTATGTCTATACTCATAGAAAAATTCTATACCCAACAAGGGCCTAAGGCATTTGTATGCAAATTATTGTAATCATGGAGTTATAATGAAGTTACAACTCGAAAATTTTTGCGATAATAAATTATTATACTATTATCCAATTACTAGCCCAACATGTGCATACGTGCTTTTCTATTGTATGTTAATTATTAGTTCATTGTTATTACTCTATTGTTTGGTGTAGCTTGTTTCTATTGAAAATTCTTGTATAATATCATACTTTCATGTAAATTAAAAAATAATAAATAAAAATCCATCTACTTGTAAATGTTTTATAGATGTCATCCACATAGTGTCTCCTAATCATCTTTTTATAACATTAGACACCTTTCTTGTAAAATTATAACCCTTCAATTATAGGTTTTTTCCTTTGAAGCTTATTGTCCTCATCATGTCACTTCTAACTTTGTTTTTTTTTTTTCCCTTTAGACGATGTTAGTAATATAGTAATCGATAGCATAGATTCTCTTTAGTATCTTTTAGGGTTTTCAAAAATTTTTACTTGTAAATAAGCCATTACCCTCGATTGTTAACTTTATAAAATAGCTACTCCTTTTTTGTCAACTTTATAACTTTTTTAGTCATTCCAATAAGTTAGGAGATGTTGATAATCTTGTTTGCAACATGATTTTTTGTAATATAAGTGTTTTCAAATGCTTTTTAGCTTTTTGTTAGAATAAAGTTTTTTTTTAAAAAAAAAACAATAAAAATTTTTTCAAAGAAAAATATATGCTAACGAGTACGAATTGTATGGATTTTAAGTTATTACTTTTTAGTAGTTCAGTCCATTGTTGAATCCCATAGCTATTCATTTTTTTAGCTTTGATAATTGACAACAACGACTTCAGTCCAAGCCTAATCTTGGTAGTCACTCATTTTAGGTCCAAAGCACTGTATAGCCTATGAGCTAAACCTGATACTGAGAGGCAAAAGGGGAAAACACATTAGAAATTGATAAATGAAAATGATGGAGACATAGCAATCCTTAAGAAAAGCCCAAGCTCAACACAAGCCTTGAAGAGAAGTTCATTATCAAACCTTTTCAAAAGCCCTAGACATAAAAGCTCAAACACAAACTAAAGATCTTCCCATCTATTTCAACCCACTTTAAGCTAGAAAAAAAAAAAAAAAACCTTAACACATAGCTTACTAACTTCACCTAGAGCTTTGTCCATCAACACCAATCCTCTCCAAGCCTTGAAGGTCTTAAACACTTACACTACAAAAACTAGCCCATCTACTCCAACCTTAAAACCAAATGCAAAGTTTTTCTCTACTATGAATGAGTTTGGGCTGAGGGGTTAATAAAAGGATCCATTTAATTGATTCTAAAAGGGCAATATTTTTTTTTAAAAAAAGGTAGAGGGGCATGTGGCTTATTGGGGCATCACGAAATACTTAGTCTTATCTAATGAAACTGGGGTAGATAAGGGCAAACAAAAAATGAAATGTTTCATTGTCAAACTGACGAAAGTATCACATTATTTGAAGTGTTTAGAATGATAAGAGACAAGCCTTAATCCCAAGCACTAACCCTAAAACACTCATGAGAGCTGAAAGATATGAAAGTGAGGATAAGACTCATTTCTTAAAGTAAGTCTATCTTGCATGTGATACACGAATTGAAAGGATGATAGGCATTCATTTTATTCCCTATACATTTTTATCCCTTGTGAGCCCATTTGAGACATTTGAGGGAAGTTTTTTAGAAAATAATCCTTGTTAAGAACCACCCCAAAAATTGGACAATCAAGAGGTTAGGGCCATTGATTTTAGAGAAAAGGGATAAGCTAACTTATGCTTGCTTCAATAGTGTCAATTTGTAAGCAATAATTGTCATAGATAATATAATTTCTTTAGATTGAAGAAAAGTTTCAAACTGTACATTTACTTAAATCCATACACTCATTCAAATACCATAAGGCCATTGATCTTTCTCAAACACTCCCTTCAAAGCCATACCTAACTTCACTGGCCTTATACACTTTGAGCTTATGGTTTTAGGGCCATCAATTTCTTCAAGTGGAAACTCAAACACATGGAGGGAGACCACTTTTGGAAAAAAAAAAGAGAAAAAATAAAAAAAGAGAAGAGGAAATAAAAAAGGAAAAGACAAAAATAAAAATAAGGAAAAATGAAGAAAATAAAAGCAAGGTGATCACATCCCAAAGGATAGCTCAAAAGGTCTTCAAGGGCCTAGGGCCTAAATATCTTACAAAATTTAAGTCCATGAATTCCAAAATTAAGGACCTGAGTTTTCCTTCAATATCCTTCAGAGCATAAACTTGAGTAAGAGATTTTGAGCCTAAAAGAGTGAAACTTTAATTTTATGATCCTACCTATTATACCACCCTTAATGAAGTTCTTTTGACTGAAGAAATTGACTCATCTTAAGCAATCATTGCTTATGAAATTAGGGAAGCCCATCTTAGCATTTTCCCTTAAAGGTTCTTGACTTGTAGGCCCATAATGAGATATTAATTTTCAAAATTGTTCGAACATGTAAATTCTACTTTTTAGTGGGTTTGTAAATCAACTTAGAGTACTTCTCAAACGTTCCCAAGGATCAACTAAACTAAGAATTTAAGTTTACATTTAAAAATGAATTTATTTTTCCAGTTCGAAAGTTTATTATTGATAAAACTTGAATACAAGAATTGCAGATCCTTAGTTACCTAAAACCTTATACCTTAAAATAATTAAGGACTTGTAACCCTAAGCGACTAATTGAGAATTTAATTTGAATAATTTTATTCAACTCTAGAAAATTTCGTAATCTTAGAAGAATTAAATCATAACTTACAAATCAATTCAAGAAGCAAACTCCAAAAGAATTTCATATAAGATAATCTCCTTATCTTTATGCATAAGTCTTGTGCACATGAATAAGTGAACCAGCCAATCACTCTAAATAACTTATCAATTGAGAGTTAAAATCATTTATCAATTGATAACTTATCAAAAGCTAATGATAAGATATTTTCCTTATGTCACCATAACTTATACTACATATGGATAAGTTATCACATTATTTTATGTGTTCAACTTTTAATTAAGTAACAAGATAAAACCATACCAAAAAATAAGGCCTACATGGCCAGTTCTAAAAGGCTAGGAAGGGGGTAGGGAGTGGTGATGGTATGCGCATACTTTGTCTCTCATCAATCAATCAACTTATCTTACGCACTACTATTTACCTTTTAATGCTTACATCATCTAGTCTTGTCAAAAGTTACCATTTGTGTATGCTACAAGACAATAAATTAAAGCTTTTTAAACACACTTTCTTTCTAATTCATAACCGGAAACACTCTCTCTCTTTACTCTCACTTTCACTTTCATTTTCACTTCCTTAAAAGAGGAAACAAAAACCCACAAAATCCCAACATTGCCGCTACTTATTTGCTTCCTTGCTCACGATATAAAGCTTGTTTTGTATCTTCATTTGTCAACTTCAAAAGCCACTTTTGGGAACTCTAGAATATCAGCAAGACCCCACTTTAAAAGATAAAGACTCAAGATTCCAAAAGAGTTGCAAGAAGGAGAAGGAAAAACGAAGAGCATAAGTGGATCTCTAAGGATATCCAAGGTTAGTGACAAAGCTTCGTAAATCATTAAAACACAAGGGATTAGTACCATGATCATTAGGGATTCAAAGAAAAGAGAAGGATATTGAAGCCAAAATTTTCCTTCCTTACCTTTAGGGTTATAAAACAACATTTGGTAGAGGCCATTCTCTTCTTCTTCTTCTTTCTTTCTGTCCTCCCCCCCCCCCCCCCCCCCCCCCTAATGTCTTATAATTAGGATATTAGGGTTTTAGTAAGGTATATAATTACTTTAGTGTAGCTGTCTCTATTGAAACAAATTTATTCTGCAATTAAAATGCCATTGCACCCGCATCTCCATCAAGGTATGCCTAATAAAGCATTTGGTGTATTTTGTTGTAAAGATAGTAGTATTATTATGTATTTATGTAATTCATAAATAATGAATAAGATCATTATTTAAATTTTGTTGCATCCAATTAAATTTTGTTTGACTTAGGGGGCTCGTAACGTACTAGTTCTTGTTAAACTAAGTACAATTAGGGCTCATGCCTGTAAGTCTCTATGTAATTTACCCTTCTAGAGTAAGTTCCTTCAACCATCTAGAATAAAATACACTGGTAAATACGTGTAGGCCATATTATTATTTGTCACATAGTCTATAACTTGATCATTTATTCAATTAGTACATCACATTCACATATATAATACATTATATACAACAACCTAATTCCAATCAGGCCTAGTCTCTTCATTTTTTTGTTGATTCCCACATAAGCTACATATGTTATCCAAACTAAGTACATGCTCAATTGGCATACCAATCTAAATCCACACATGTGATATATTACCACTATACTTAGTTCTTTGATAGATGATATAAAGTTTCACTCAAAGGCATAATTCAATTGAAACAAACAATTCATCAATCTTATAATTTATCGATTATTAACAACATAAAACTCTTACACTCTCTCAGCTTCATATCAACCTCTAATACTTGTCCATCTTCAAATATATCATTAACATTAATACTATTGAAGCCTTTAATTAATTAACTTCATCAATTATGACATACATATATCTATCATGTCTTGAGTCCGTTGGATGCAACTAAATAATTTTTTAGATCATCAGTACCCTCTAAAAATAATGTGAACCAATAAATACTATAAATCTCTTAGAATATAACTAAGCAATCTATTCGTTAAAATCTTTACAATAATGAGCACATATTCCATTACCAATGCACAAGTCTATAATGTAAATAGTCAATATAAAACAATGTGCCAAACATTCATCATCACTTAAAATATGAAAATACTTTATTGCATATAAACACATCCACATATGCAATACACATGTTTGTACTTATTTTATTTGAAACAACATGATACCAATTAAGATATAATTTAGAGCTACAACATACAACACCAACCTTACTATTCTAAGGTTTAAAATAACTTAAATTTTAATATCATATACATAGCAAACACATTCTTATCCATTTTTGAATTTTAATATATCTCATCATCGAGGATTAAGTTATGTGGATTCGTAAATCCTTGGAATCATAAAAATATAGATCCTTACAACTCTAGAGATTGGGAGTCAAAATCATCTCATACAAATTTCATCGTCTATACCTGCCATTGGTAGTCTAATCCTATGTGATTGATAAGTGGCATCCCATTACATGAGTGTGACCCATTTATAGTTCCCCTTTGGTTATTCTAACTTGTATTGGTCATAATTCCACTAAATGGAAGGTTCGCATACCTTCGTATAATGGTCTTAGTACCTGCTACTACTAACCCCATCATTTTAGATGGTTATCTTATATAGGCCGATGAAACTTAATCCATTACATACTTATTAGGATATTGGTCTTTGCATCAAACATAAGTTAACACATAATGATTAATTATTAGCTAAATAGTTTAAGACAAACTATTTTAATCTTACTCACATAACTAATAAGCAAAGTAACTCGTATATTTAGGTTTTTGCTCATCAAACTTGAAAAAAACCTTGGTTTGATAAAATTTCTACAATTTTAGATAATACAATTTCTCAACAACTTATGTATACTAAAAGACCTCATTCTTAATCACAAGGTTCTAATTTCACTTAATTTAGTCGATTAAGGGTTTGGAATAAATCGGAAAGATTTCACTCAAGGCAAGTCGATCAACCAACCTTCAATACCATTTGGCTTAGTCTGTTTGCCTAAGATTTTGGTCAAATTAAATATAAATTATGTTAAGAAGTTTCTTTATTCTCATCCTAACTCAGTCAACTTAAACATAAACTTAGTTGGTTGAATCATCCTTTATACATTTATTTAATTTCTTCTTTGAAATTTAACTTAGGTTTTTCCTTGTTGGGTTTTATGTATACTTCAAAATCCTTTTTGTAATGCTCTAAATCAAAATTCTCCAAATTTCCTTAAAAATTGTTAGTTGAAGTTTTGAAATTTGAATTTGTACCTTGCATCTCATTCTTCTTGACTTCAATTCCATCCTCAATTTTACCCTCACCTTATTTTAATTTGTAATTTACAAACTTCTAATATTATTACATGTATAAAATTTAAGAAAAATCTTTACTTCACATAGTAATTTACTTTATAATATCAATAGACATATAAAATGTTAATATGTGGGAGTTTTGTACCTACTCAAAGTGGTTTTCCTAACACAGTAGATTAGATGTATAAATAAGATAAACTTAATCACTAGTTATCCAAATCTGTTTGATATTTACTTAAGCTCCATAATAGTCAAATCAAACCAAAGCTACTTAAGTTGTACGTTAAAAGGAGTTTGACCTTCATGATGTTTAACTCACATTAGCTTGTGAGTCGATTCAAAGTCACACATAAATGTTTATATAGTTAAAGTCAAATTTAGATATGACTGGCGAATCTACACCTAACCTATAACCTCGGACACAACATGACACAATTATAAAAAGAGTTTGTATAAGAGACAAATTATTTGAGTAATAATCAAGTTAAACTCATTTACGCCTATTTTTACATGTGTCTAGATTTAGGTTTAGCATCTATACCCGTTTAACAAACAAGTCTTGCATACATGTTTAAGTTTGATTTGCAAACCTATTTAAGATAAAATTTTTGATATTTATAATTAATTTTACACAATATTATCTTCTTACTCTACCATCTTCTCTAATATCTATTTGTGCCACCTTTAACCCCAACCCCAACCCCAACAATAATATAAATACACTTAACTTTTTTCCTTTTATATTCTAGTTGACAACATTCTAAGAAAGAAAAATGCATAATATAGTACAATCCAAGCTTGTATATACATCCGTTTAAGCTTACTTTATTAGCGAAAGAATTGGTATTTCTTCTTTTTATTATTATTATTATTATTATTTTTTTTTTGCAGAACTCAATTGAATGCATTAATATGTTATTGTTTGAACATTGTACATAATATTGTAGATTAATTATAGAATAATTATACCATAAATTTTTAAGTTAGTCATGTAGTACATAAAGTTCAAGTTAATAGTTAGATTTTGAGCTACAATATTTTATTAGGAATACATTTAGCATATAAATTAGAAAGTTGTCTTTATAGATATCACTATGTATTTTAAGATAATTTTCATTATAAGCATCAAACAAATTGAAGATAATACTAAAAATATGTTTTTAAAATAGTGACTTGATAGTTATGAGATACTTATTTCAGAAGTTACTTAATAAATAAGCCAGTTGAACTATGGATATGGAAACTAACTTATTAAGAAAATTGGGTTAAGGATTTAGATTTTTAAATATGATTATCAAATTATAAGTTGAGATTTTTAGCCACAAACTCGTGTAGATCGAGATAAGAGGTACATCTTGTTAATATGAATTGCTAGCCTAAATTTGGATATTATGAATACTTTAAATAGAAGAAGAAAAGAACATATACTTTTTTATATAAATCACATATAAACAAATTTTAGTATGAATTGCTAGCCTAAATTTGGATATTATTAATAATTTAATTAGAAGAAAAAATATATATATACATTTTTATATAAATCACATATAAACAATTTTTAGTACAATCAAAGTTCGAATGGGTTGAATGAGATTTGGAATTGGGCTTGACTCAATATAATAAACTTAATTGAGCCGAAATTTTCAAACTTCGAGTTGAGTTTAAAGTCACAACTTATAGTATTGTTCTCACCCTAGTCGTTGACCATCGAAATTTCATATTATGGCGCATGTATATGTTTTCTAATAGAACAGCACACTCCTCAACTAACTTAAACTGGGCGACATGCTGACGAAAAAACATATACTCTTTCTATAATACGCAGTGTAATAAGGGTTGCCTTGTGTTTTTACTTTGGTCATGTAGCCCTGTAATCGGTTGCCACCTACGTATCTCACGAAATTACCTTATGTATGTGAATGGACTACTTTGATAGGCCGAGTATATGTGACATATGGCCTGGCTGTCCCTCTTTTGTTGAGTCGCTCCATGACCAAGAGACGTTTATCCCATCATTATAAAAGACTACTAAACCAAGGCATTATTACTTTTATCTTAAACCTTGAGCCACATGGTTGATAGTTATCCCTTCGTTCCCTGCCTTTTCACAGTACCTCGATCACACGTAAACCACGTCGATTGACTAACCATAAACTCTCCGAAGTCAGTTCCCATCCCATCCTGAAACCGAGAATATAAAAATAAAACAAATTCAAAGACATGCATTAGCTTTGTAAAAGAACTCATACACCGCATTTATTCTAATTCGCACACATTTCTATTCACTCCTTTCTCCAACATAGAGCAAAGCATGTCTTCTACTGAAACAATTGTTTTTGCTAATACATCCTCCTGGTTGGTTGTGTCAATAGCTATCTTGTTCTCTCTTACAAAGCCATCAACTTCATCCATCGAGTCCTTCGTGTATGGTGGCTGTTCCCAATATAGGTTTACTCCAGGCTCATCTTACGAGAACAGCGTCAACTCGGTTCTCTCCTCCCTCATGAACTCGGCCTCCCTTTCCATCTACAACAACTTCACCACAGGAAGCCAGGACTCAGCCGTATACGCCCTCTACCAATGCCGCGGGGACCTGACAAACGTCGACTGCGCGCACTGTGTCTACCGCGCCGTGACCCGGCTAGGGACGCTCTGCGTGGATGCCTCAGGTGGGCTGATGCAGCTCGAAGGATGCTTAGTAAAGTACGATAATACTACCTTTCTTGGGGTAGAAGACAAGTCCCTATTGCTTAAGAAGTGCGGGCCTTTGATGACTTACGACTCGGATGCCTTGACCAGGCGGGACGCTTTGTTGGGATTTATAGGGACGAATGGTGGGACGTACGAGCCATATCGGGTTGGGGCGTCAGGCGATATCCAGGCCGTGGCGCAGTGCGTGCAGGATTTGGATGGTGGGGAGTGCCAGGATTGCGTGACGGAGGCCATCTCAAGGCTGAAGACGGAGTGTGGAGCCACCAAGTGGGGGGACTTGTTCTTGGGGAAGTGCTACGTCCGATATTCGGAAGGTGGCGATCATTCTATTACTGGCGGATATGGTAAGTTGCTGCGCCACTACAAATGGTGGTGGCGGTGGTGCTTAAGTGCTTTCTTGATTAATTTTGTGAACTTTTTATGAAATATGTGGACAAAACTCTCCTAGGTAGCTAGACCGATGTTTCCCAGCAGAGGCAATGCTTTTTATTTTCTTTTTTAAAAAAATTACTTTTTTATTATCCATATGTGAAAATTGAAACAAATGAAATCATATTCATATAGAAATTGTCTCCTTGCTTACTTTTGAAAGGGTGGGAAAAAAAAAAAAAAAAAACCGAGAAGTACTTGTACATGATTTCATGTGCATGCAAAAGATGCAGCGGTATTTTTCTGAAGAAATCTAACTTTATCAAGGTATTTTCATGCTTCGTTTAATTATCTAGAAAGTAGTTTGTGAATATTACCTTTCTAAACGTTGATCTTAGACTCGATTCTTATAAAAATAAAATAAAATTTTTTTTTCGATGAATGCATTACCTTTAATTTATGGAGACATCTACGTGCTTTTTAAAAAAATCTTCATAGAATATTCTCTCTCTCACGAGTAAACGTTGTGAAAAAAAAAAAATAATAATAATAACGAATAAACGAAGGAAAAAAAAAAAGAGTGAAAGAGATAAAAAACTAGACTGCAATGCCTAAGACGTAGAGTGAATGAAAGAGGCGTGTGTGTCGAAAAAATTTTATCTACTTCGAAGAATAGAGTAGTCCTCTTCCCTCTCAATGAAAATGTTTGTCAAATCAAAGGCCTTCGTACTGAATTTGGATTCATAAATGCTTTTAAGTAAATAGATCAAGTGGGACTAATTTATTGGAGAGATATATGCGGTCTTATCATCTGATGCTTGGATAGCAATATCAATTAATTTTTATCAACGATTAATGAATGCCACGGACATGCGTGCCATGTTCTATTTCATACTATATATACGTAGCAACGATAGGGAGGGTCTCATGCGCAGAAGTAGCAATGCATATAACCCTGCCATTCCTTTACTTCAATTTCTCAAACATAAATATCACATCTGGCGGTACAAATTATTTTATTTAAAGTAAAAAAGACGATTCTCTTTACTCAATCCAATACGTTTTTTTAAGTTCTTTTTCTCGATAATAAAAGCTCGGACTAATAAAGAGTGGAAGGTAAAGACCATTCTTTTTATAATATGAAATGGATCGATATTTATTTGATAAAAAAAAAATAGTGTTATATATATGTAATTAATTTGAGCTGATTCAGAAATATATTCTAATTAACACAAACATGGTTATCTGGTTTTTTGGTTTAATGGGACACATCACACTACAGCTGGTTCAAGTGACGAACAAGTGGAGAAAACACTAGCAATTTTAATTGGTTTGATTGCTGGGGTTGCCGTCATCATTGTATTCCTCTCTTTAATGGCTAAATTATGTGATAAAGGTAAAGGTATGTTCATGTTCTTGTTCCCTCCCTTCACATGAATCCCATTTTTCATTTACTTACTATTAATATTATTATTATATTAATTACTTTGTCCCGACCATTATCAGCTTCACTAAAAAAAATGTTAAGACCCACTTTTTTTTTTTCCTTTTAATTCTATATTTGTTAATCTTGCAGGCGGTAAATAAAGTGGCGTCCGGGGACATTCTAGTAACTTCACATAAAGCCTCCACTAGGCAATCTTTTTCTTAAGTTCTTTACTGATTGAATGGTTCATATTTGCTCCTCTCCTTAGCTTTATATCAATTTTACCTTTACAGATATTCTTGTCTTTAGTAAGATGTCGCTGTGACGGTGTGCGGTGAAATTGGTTTTGTAAATCGAAGATAGAATAGGAGATAAAGGTGTGCATATGGCACATAATGTTTTAGTGAAAGAGTATTACCTAGAAAGAATCAAAAGGAAAAAGTAGGAATAGAATAAATAAAGACATGGTCATGAATGTCTCTCTTGCTTTTATGTACAAAGAATGTTCTTCTGGATGCTGTTGTATTTTGAGCTGTTGTAAAGTACTTGATGTTTGTAGTTACAGTACCATGTTAAGAGCATTTCTATATTTTTTTTTCGATGGTTCCACATATGCTGAAGATTGGAAAAAGGTCGTCTACAATATATGTTAGAAACCCACGATTTTCTATATCAGAATTTGACGCAAAAAGACATGATTTTGCTTTTGCTGAGATTTGGAACAGCCACTGGGAGATTGAGAATCCCAAACCAAATGAAGGGAAAAAAAAAGAACAACAACAACAATAAAGAAAAGGAGAGAAGAGTTTTGGTAATGGTTCTCGTCGCCAACTTCTAAGAGTTCTCTTTTGAGGAGAGAACTAGACCTGATTAACCAAATTGTACCAAATTAAGATATTTTGCGTTATAATGTTAAATTATGCTTAGAATGGGGGCGTATTGAATCTTGAAGTTCATTAGACCAGACGTTACAAAATAGATATCAGATATTATAGCATAACCCTTCCTCTCTTGTGTATTATGTAGTTGGCCAAAAAATAATAATAAAAACATATTATAGTATCAGTTTTGGTTCCCATTTTTAAACCTACATCCCCAATTTAAAGTAGAAGACCGTATCTATATAGACGATAGGTTACAAAATAAATATATGATATTATAGCATAACACTTCCCCTCGTGTAATATTTTTAAGAAACTTTTAAAATATGATATTATAACATATGTTTTGGTTCCCATTTTTAAACCCGCATCCACAACTTAAAGCAAAAGATATTATCTATATCAACTTTGGAATCTATTTGAAACTTATACTATTTGTATAAAAAAATTTATGTTAATATGGTAACTTATAATAATCCATATATGCAAGTTAACACGTATTTAATTTGTAAAATATTGATGGCAGTTATAGTTAAATTTAACAAATATAAAGAATTTAGTTAAGTCATACAACCTATTATATTATACTAACACTCAATTAAACAATCAAATCTATGTGAAAATTACAAGTAACCCTCATAAATTTTAATTTAGGTATCGATGGACTCTTATGGTTTTTTACTTCCAAAACTTTGATAAATTAATAATATAAATAACATTTTTTATCGTTAAAAAATATTATACTATAGTCAAAGTTTTGACGATCTTAAAGCACATCTTGATAAGTTTACGAAGTGTTTGTATATTAAAATCAAAGTTTAAGAGAGTTATTATTAACTTATGAAAATTGTTTATCAATTTATTAAAGTTTAAATAGTTAAAAATCACATTTTAAAAGTTTAGAAAATTAACCCGTATCAAAGTTAAAGTTTTCGAAGGTTATTTGTACTTTTTTCTAAATCTATACTGTGGTATTTTTGGCTCGGAGAAAAAAGGGCAAAGGATGAGAAATCAAGCACCTTAGAATTGAGAACAACTTGGGACTGTGGTTAGTTCAATTCATTTTTTGAAATTATAGAAATAAAAAAGAAAATAAATAAAAGAAATCAAGAGGTACATATAAATTTTAGATTCTAGGGGAGTTGGTTGCGAATTTCCAATACATGCATTTATAAAGTATCATATGGATTGGGATTACCATCTTGTCCTCTTAGCTAAACAATATATGAATCCAATCTTCCAACATATTGGATTTCAAAAATAACCTTTCACGAGATAATTTAGACAGTCTTAATGATTATGCATAAAATGGAGCCTGATATCTCATCTAGCCTCAATCTTTGGAATAGGCAAACTTCCCTATGGATTTGCATTTATTATTCTAATCACAACCTTTTCATATCACTTTTGTTCGCCTGATTAATTTCGCTGTTGATAAATGATAGACCTCCAGAACCATTAGATAAGTGATTTGTGAATAGGCCTTCGTATCGCCTCCACAACTTACAGTTACCTTCTCTAAGTATCACAGAGGTTACCAAAAAGGGTCACTATTATCTCTAAATGATACGACCAAACTAGTTCTGTGAATTAACAACAACAACTAAGGGACTCATTTACAATCAAATATTGCGAAAGTCTGCGCCGGGCTTTGATCTAGATATGTCAAGGATCGCAATGTGGGGGAAACTAGGACTATTTTTTTTTTTTTTTTAAATACTGTGATTATTGTAATACTAATGAAGAAAATATAATGCAATGCATTAAACGTATGTGTTAGTGTTCTCCACATGAGTAAAATCAATTAACTTTTAAGATTTTACGAGTCCGTTTGGTTCGTACTTTTTCCTTTTTTTTTTGCATTTATTTGAATTTTTTGTTTAGTAACAATAAAACATAAAAAAAAAAAGTATACCCCACTTCTAAAATTAAATATATAAAAAATATTTACTGAGTTAAATTTACCTACCCTTACTTTCTTCATTTCTTTAAAACAAATACCAATTAAAATATCATTTTCCAATGCATAAAGTATATTTTTCTAAACTCCCTACCTAAAAATACGTAAATTTTCACTTCTTAATTTTCATACTCTAATCACTATCTTATCATAATCATAAAATTAAATTAAATAAGACATATATAAGATAGTTTTCTAAATGCTCGATTCATTTAACATCTCAAACTCTAGAAGCTATAATGTGTTACATGCCAATATTGAGAGTTAACATGCAAAGACTTAAAATCTATCTAGAATATCCACAAATGACATTTAATCCACATAAATCACACATTATATAACTCCACATGTTTACAGTTATCACTGCTTCGTATGAGTCCTACTAAACAACCTCAAGCCATGATTAACTAATCCTACAGTTGGTGTCTAGAAGTTGCTACATCAATTCATACCACTATTGATAACAATTAGTAGGTCTATATAGACCAAGACATAAGCACGAGTCTTTCTCTAATGGAAAATGTAATAGTGCTAAGAAAAAGACTCTTTTGCAAACACTTGCAAATGTTGATAACTTAAATGTAAAAAACAAAAGGGTTATGACTGGAATAGAGAACTAGTAAAGTGTTAAGGTCTAACTATGTACCTTTCTTGCTTTTTTTTATGCATTGGGCATACGTATGACTTACATTAGATTGATATTGATGGAAAATGTTAACACAAATTTGAAACTCCATGTTAGTACTTCTCATTGGTTGAAATGGTGATTTTATCAAATTTATGATATATGATCATAAGAGCATTTTATTTAACGAAGATAGAGTATATTATGATGGGGCACTTCAAAAAAAAAAAAAGTGGGAGAAAGAGAGAAAGAATCAAAGAGGAAACTAACACAAGCTATGAGGAATTTTTGCATATAATATGCATAATTATTAAAGTTGATCATAGCACTTATTGAGGAGTTGTTTCATAAATATCCTAGAGTTTATAACACGATTGTCATGCTAACCTAATATATGGTGATGCCTATAACTGATGATGATGATTTAGAGTCTAGTAGGTGATTTGCACATTAAGGAGTTGTATATTAAGTTAATGGATAGCTCTATCATGCTACCATAGTAAGATACAAGACATGTTATTGTTATGCTTCCATCAACCTCTCTAACAATGCAGTTTATTGATCATTCGGTCACATTCGAAGAAAACGATGAAACTTCTTAGTATGATTCACATAAGATTAATTTTACTAGCTTTAGGGGTGATCTTGATTGAGATATTTGATCAGGTCTTATGGGGTTTACCTATTGATATAGATAAAGAATTGATAGATGAAGAGGGTATGACTGGTGGTACTTGGAATAATTTTGTGATCAACACATCTATTGATCCATTACCACCAATGTCACCATAGATTATGTTAGGAGACACTGTAATTCCCAACTATTACAATTCTTACTCGACTGACAAGTTTATCTAGGATCTAGTTCCCTTCTTTAGTAGGAGAGATGGTATGCTAGTAGTTACATAACTTTTAATAAAGATGATTACTTAGCTTCAAAAAATCTAGGTTTTCGTGATGAATTGAAGAAAAGGATATAGATTACAAAGAAATCATATTTTATTTATGTAGTAATGATACACGATGTTAACCATCACCAAAACCTTTTCATTGATGAGCTTAATAAGGGGTTATGATAAGTCTTTTCCATAAAGAGGGATAAGGGTATAGATGGCAACATTACACATGTTAAAAGTGCTTGCATATTGAATTTGTGCTTACTGTAGTTGAAGGCCACTTACATGTGTTGGTTTTGCACTAAGTCAAGACCCTTTAGCTCAATATCTCAATGTTTCCTTAATCAAGTTAAGAAAAAACCAAGTATGAAGATTTTCTTGTACTTTATCAACTAATTTGGATATATTTCGATATTCAGTAACAAAGAGAAGGTTATAGAATGGTAAAAGAAGAGCAGATGAACTTATATATTGTGATTGAGACTCTTCTTATATTAAATTACTAAATATCCTGAATGTAATACAATGAATAATCTATGATTGTAACCAATTTGAAGTGCTTGGCTAACCAATATAGATGAGAAAGTGGTTTTCTACAAGGTGTTTTGTACTTTTGATCCATGATTATATACATGCCTTTATGTATTGGAGGCATATCGTTAGTAGTGACGATGCCTCTTTGTATGAGATTATGGGCATAAACTATTTACTACATGTAGTACAAATGGTGCTTATCATTTAGTCCTCATAAGAATTGCATTGATTGCTAAAAAATCATGTGCTTCATAATCTTGTTTTTCAAAGTGTTTAAAGATCTACATTATTGATGGTGGGAGACCTTATTTCTTTTCTTTGACCAACACTATGGTATTATAAGTGTAATTAGAGATGAATATGTTGGATAGCAGTCCTTCCTTGTGTAGTAGCCATATTGCATAGATGTAATTAGAAACTTCAACAAGATACACAAATGCTAGCCATTTAAGAGGCTTGTCACTACATCCATTTTGCAATCATAACCTCAAAAATTTTCATATTATATGGAGAAATATCACATCCTGGCTTAGCATAGAATGCAACATCATTGAAAAATACCTATTGAATATTACTCATAAACTTAAGATATTATCATTGAATATGTAACATGCTACATTAGAGTTTAACCTTAGCTTCAAAGTTTACAAATATGTACAATATTTACATAGACATTAGACCAAAAGCACGATTTTCTTTTTTTCCATTTTACATTTATTAAATTATAATCAAACTAAACATCATCTTAGTAAGTCTTCATCAAAATTGTTGACTTTACTAGCGCTTTCAAAAGCTATCCTCCTATAGTACTAGTGCTCTACTATAGCTTCTTGACCTGAGGATAAACTACATTTATCCCCTCATTGTATTGTTGAATGAGAGTGGATAATAAATTATATTATAGTCATATAAGAAGTTATTCGATTAATTATAACACTTTTGTCATTACCTAAGCAAGTAAATGTAGCAAAAGTATGCCATGCTTATGCACATGATATGCATCGATACCAATATCCTATCTAAGCACTAGCCCCAGCCTTTTGAATAGCCAACATTGTTGGGCATTTGAATTAAGTTATTCAGGAACCTCAAAAAGGAATTTTAGCTTAATAAAAGCTACTTAGTTACTATATGTTTCAAAAAACTATATTTATAAACCAAGCTGTTTACTTAATAAAACCAAGTTTCCAAGTAAAACTTAATCTATAGATGCTTTTTGTACCATACCACGAATACATAAACTAAATACCAAGCAAAGTCAAGAGCTTTGTTTTACCTTCTTTTTTTATTTTTTAATCTTTTCCTTTAACTCTAAAGTCTCGTTATCAAGTTTATTTAGATGAACACCTAAAGATGAAGGGTTAGTACCTAATTCCTTTATTAAGTTAGCATAATCCACTTAACCAATTCAATGACATTCAGTAACCACTGAACTCAGCATCAAAACACAATTCAATCAGCAAAGGACATGTACATAAGAGAAATTGAAAATCATCACAAGCTTATCAAATCAACCTAACACACTACATCCAAAGATATCAAATCAATCATAATCAGATAAGTTAGGAGTTCACACCACAATTAGTAGATATAATCTTCTTTAAACATAAATATCCACATACTAAGCCTACTTAACAACTTTCTAAACCTTTGTCTCTTGTTGTGGCTCTACCTTTTGCACTTCATCTAAACATAAGGTATATGATACCTATATTATATATAAAATAAAGTAAGAAATTACTTGTAGATAGGGTTTAACTTCCAATTTTTTTTTTTTAAGAACAAATTTCATTCAAGGTAACTTTTGACCAAGTCTCCAACTCTCCTCTTCTTTATAGTGTTTCTTATGTACAACCTCTAACCTACCTTCTAACTGGCTTACTACTTCATGGACTTTACAAAAATATACCTCGCTCACCACTTTGTGTCACATCTTGACTTAGCATAGGATATATCATCATATAAGAATACCTGTTGAAAACTTAACTCAACCTACTCATTAATGAAAAGACATCATTGTTTACATGATAAAGGGGTTGTTGCGTTAGAGTTCAGTTGGATATTTTGTTACAACTTATGTGTATAAAATAATATTTACATCAAAACATAAACCAACTTTTTCCCGTTATCATCATCACAATAATATGATTCCTGACTTAGTACATGTTCCATACAAAAGTCGCTGACTTCGACTTATGCTTTTAGTATATATATCCTCCCTTAATATTGGGCCCTTTACGAAGCAATTAACCTAAGGATAAAATATTTTATCCCCTTAACTACTAAAGTTGAGTGAGAGTGGATAATAAACAACATAATATAGACAATATGATAGACAAAATTGCATATCACAATTGAACCATTTTAATCATAGCCCGTAAATTCAACTTTACATATGCATTTGCCTAATTGGGCCTTTACTACTAACGATGTGGCATCCTATGCTTATTTACGTAGTATGTATCGATACTGATATCCTATGCTCTCTAATTTTCTTCCGGTTAGTCGACATAGTCGGGTATCTGATACATTGTCCAGAAACCAATGAGCAATAAGGAGTTGCTTAGAAGTAAGACCTCTAATAAATTGAACTACACTCTGTAGTATATCATTTTCAAAAAAGGCAATAGGGAGCTGCCTGAGAGTAGGACCCCCAACTTTGGCTTACAAAATTGGACTGTATACTATAGTTTATCAAATCAAAGTAGCAACATCACCTAATTAGACCACACACTGTAGTCTACCAAATCAAAGTGGCAATACTACCAAATTAGACTACACACTGTAGTCTACGAAATTTGGCTATCAAAATAGTTACAATGTTCAAGTAATGCAATCTACATGCTTTCAAAAACTGAGTTCATAAAGCTATGCTTTTTTCATGATCACTTCGAAGCTTCATTCTAAAGGTTTTGACTCGTAAGTCCCTTTTTATGCCATCATATGCAATAACAACTCAAGAATATCAATCAATACAATCAATCTTTAAGTTTTATTCAACCTAGTCATTTGATTCTAGTTTTCAAACTCTCCATAGAGAAATCTTAATGTCTTACTTAGGGTTCACTTTGGTGAATACTTAGGAGATTAAGTTAGCAATCACTTAACTTCCCTAGTTAGCACAATCATTCGTAAACACAATTCATCACCCAACATAGCAATATAACAAATTTAACCAAGGTACAGTTACTATCATTCATAATCACCACATCAACATTCACTATAGTAATATGTCAATTCACTCAAGATATACCTATATTCAATCAACACAGTATCAAACAACACATAGTATTATGAGTAGCAATATATCTACTCCAAGCATGGGTTAGATCCACTTACCTAGACTCAGTAATAGCACAAAATCCTAAATCTTGCCATATGGTCCTTCCTTACTTATCATACCTATGAAAATATAAACATAGCTTCCAAGTCAAGAATTTCTAAACTACGAACTTAGGAGGGGCCTAGTAGTATTGCTTAGAATTTTCATATCATGTGTGCACCCATGATAAGAAAATCGCATTGCAAGTCAGAGATTGCAAGACTCTAAATAATCATTCACTAGGGTCTTCAATTTTAGTTCATTGACTCATTATATAATATAAATAATTATGGATATCCATTTTTCTACAATTCCTCAAAACTGTAAAGAATCGGTATCCTCTATCAAAATAGTGAAATAAGATAGAAAATTCCAGAAAATTCTAAACTTACTAAAGATACTAAACTTAATTGAGATATTAGTCGGTTTTCAGATCATTCTGAATTAACTACACAAGCTTTTCATCATACTGATTCAATGGTAGCACTCTATACTTGATTCCTATCCCAGTCCTAACTATTGATCAACCTGCAAGGAAAAGAACTATTGGGGTATAAGCTTATGCTTAGTGAGATAATTACCCTCATTAATACCGCATGATAGAAATTTATTAGATGCATAAATATATGAATGCATGAACAATCAGTATGCCGAACAACACATGCAGTGGCCTAAGAATTGCATATGACTCAAAATTACGCCCCCTATAATTGGGGCTTGGAGATAATTAACCGACCCAAACCAAAATATGGGTTCTAAACCTTGGGTTTTATTTCATTTGCACTATTGTGCTTAAGCCAAAACAAAACTATATATATATATATATACTTTCTTTACCCAAAAATAAATCATATTTTTAAAATCTAAAGTCTAGCAGTATGGTGGCCTCCGTAATCCACAAACACATACCCTAAGCAGAAGCCACAAGATTCGGCCCCTCGCCGACGGTTGGCATTTCCCAGCACCTAATAAGCCCATCAACTTAGGATAGAGACTCGATATATATGATGACATAGCTAGTACCCAATCCTGCATGAGGCTTGTTTTCCTGTGAATCTCTTATCATCTTCTGTATAAAGTAGTAGTCAGTGTTATTCGTATGCAATATGGGGAATGCATGATTCATTTTAATTTCTTAATTGTATAAGTGGGTAACTCAATTTTCAAGGTAATCAGACAATTTCATTCTATACAATTGCACGTATAAATTAGTACAAACAATTCCCATTATTATATATAATTAACAAGTCATCGCATTCATCCACAAATTCATGCACATGCATTTCCCATATCCCACAAGCATTCAAATATATATATATATATATATATATATATAAGTGCATCTATTATATAAGCAAAATCAAGTAAAGAGTAGGAATTTACTTACTTAGCTATGCGGATCAATTAAAATAATCCTAGATAGGTCATCTCCCCAAAGACGGGTCCTCTGGACATCATAAATACGATACTATTAGGATTTAAAATAAAACCTAGAAAACTAAGGTAAAACTCTTTAAGTTATACTTTTGACTTAGTTTCATAATTTTTTCCTAGTTTTACTTAAAAGTTCAATTGCGTATAACTTTCTCGTTTTAAATCCGATTTTTATGATCTTATAGTCAATCTTCATCGTTTTTTAGTGTACTTTATCGTGGTGATGTTATATTTTCATGATGAGGCACACAAAACTACCAATAGGTTAGAACAGTAGCGATCCTCATTATTTAGAGTGCTTTTGGGCTTTGTTTGGTTAATGGGCTTTTTGGTAACTTAGGAAATTCTTTGGGCTTAGGCTTAGGAATTTATTCTAAACTTAAAATACTCCTTAAAGTCAGATTTCCAACTTTGGTTTACACTCTTAGTGCCAATAATAACTCCTTGGGCTTTTATATGGGCTTAAGTTGTTAAATGGGCTTGTTTTTAGTTCAAACTAAAGTTAGTGACTTTGTTGGGCTTATGGAGTCTTAGGTGGACTTCTTGTGGGCTTCAAAACAATCTTTCTTAATATTTTAAAGTGTTGGTCAGAATTTTAAATGAAGGCCCAACTTAGAGTTCTAGGCTCGTTTTGAGAGTTTTAGGCTCGGTTTTGAGTTTTAGGCTTTCTATACTTGCTTTAGTTAATCTTTTTACTTTGTTTACTTGGTTTTATCATATTTTTAAGTGATTTTTAGTTATGTTCTAGATCTGGTCATGATGAATCCAAGGGGGTTCTTACTTGGTTTTTCAACTTGTTTCATCATTTCCTTAAGTTTAAGGGTTAGATCATGAACTTAGGTTACTTATATTCAAATCTTAACGTAACTTCTCTTCCATGAGATGATTACTTAGCTTATAGTTTACATGAAAATAGTAGATCTCATACTTATCACAACTTCTATATCATAGCTCATATCTCACAAGGTTGGCTTCTTCATAAAAGCTTCATATAATGGATTTTCCTTTACGTAAGGCTAGGTTTGAGCATCTTTAACTTAATAGAAATGGGAATAACATCTAAATGACTCACATGTACTCTACGTCTAGCATGATGACTCCTCATTCATGTATACATTTCATGATTTTCTTAACTTAAAATCTTCCATTCTAAGTGTTAAACATATATCTTTACATAACACTAACTTAGCATACTCATATTTCAACTTTCATGTAAAGGGGTTCACAAGCTTACTTCTTAAGGTGGTCTAGTTATTTTATCATCTTATGATCATGTTAATATCTTAATAAAAACATGATCTCCTAACATGTACATTAAACCACTAATACGTAACATTAAACCACTAACACAAAGAAATAGCTTACTCGTCCTAAAAGCGTAGAAATGGTGGTTGTACAACTAAGTATCTTCTTAGCTCGTTATTTTCCTTCCTCTTCTTGTAACTTCTTTCAAAAGCTAAAGTGTTGATCTTTGAAGTGGGATTTTGAGGATATTTTAAAGTTTCTAAAAGTGGTTTTTGAAGTTGACAAACAGAGGGTACAAAATAAAGCTCGGTGCCGTGAGTATGGAAGCTAAAATAGTGGCGGCAATGTTGGGATTTTTGTAGGGTTGAATTTCTTCTTTTGATTTGCGTTTAAAGTGAGAGAAAAGGAAGTGAAAATGAGAGTGAAAGAGGGAGAGAGTGGCAGATTTTTGAATGAGAGAAGAAGTGTGTGCAAGAAGCTTTAATTGATTGTCTTGTAGCTTATACAAAAGTCAACAATTGCAACTATTGATGATGTATGCATTAAGGAGTGAATAGGGTGTGTATGAGAAAGTGATTGATGGTTGAAAGACAAGAGTATTGCCTCCCTCTTCTTCTTATTCAAACTGGACATGGAGTATCCTTTGGGGCCATGGAATTATCTTGTCTCATTTAATGAAGTTAAGCATGTGAAATCTTATGAAAAATTGTCTATATGTAGTATAAGTGAAGGGGTGATAAGGAAAGTGTCTTATCACTTGATTTTGATAAGTTGTCAATTGATAAATGATTCTAACTTTCAATTGATAAGTTATCTAAGGTGATTGGTTGGTCTACTTATTTATATATAAGGTTTAGACATGAAGATAAGGGCATGGTCTTATAAGAAATTGTTTTAGGATTTTAATCTTGTATTGTTTTGTACTTTATGATTCGGTTCTTATAAAATTGTGAAATTTTCTAAAGTTGAATGAAATTATTCAAATTAAATTATTGATTAGTCACTTAGGGTCAAAATTCCCTAATTGTTTTAGGGTTTAAGATCTTAGGTGAGTTTAGAGTTCGTAGTTCTTTAAGCTCAGGTTTTCTCGATAATTGGTTTTTGAATTGGAAAAATTTAATTTCTTTCTAAATGTAAACTTAAGTTCTCAATTTTGTTGATCCTTAGGAACGTTTGGACAATACTTTCAATTGAATCATGAGCCTACTAAAAGTAGGGTTTATATTGATCAATTGATAAGTTATTTAGGATGATTGGTTGGTTTACTTATTCATGTGCACAAATCTTATGCATGAAGATAAGGAGATTGTCTTATATGAAATTCTTTTGGAGATTGTCTTATATAAAATTCTTTTGGAGATTGTCTTATATGAAATTTTTTTGGAGTTTGTCTCTTAAATTGATTTGTAAGTTATGATTTAATTCTTATAAAATTATGAAAATTTCTAGAGTTAAATAAAATTATTCAAATTAAATTCTTAATTAACCGCTTAGGGTTACAAGTCTTTAATTGTTTTAAGGTTTTTAGTTTAGAGCCGATGGTTCTCGTATTTGAGTTTTATCATTAATAGGGTTTTGAATTGGAAAATTAAATTCGTTTTTAAATGTAAACTCGAATTCTTAGCTTAGTTTATCCTTAGGATCATTTGGGAAGTACTCTTAATTGAATCGCAAGTCCGCTAAAAGTAAGGTTTATAATTTATCCATACATAACATGGCTTATAAGTGAAAATAAGGGAATTATCTTATATGAAGTTCTTTTTAGGGCTTGATTCTCAAATTAATTTATAGGTTGTGATTTACCTCTTAAGAAATTTTAGAGTTTTCTAGAGTTGAATAAAATTTATTGAAATTATATTTTTAATTATTTATTTAGGGCTATAAGTCCCTAATTATCCCAAGGTTTAGGGTTCGAGTGAGTTTAAGTATGTTTTAGGGTTTTTCACCAACTTGGGACTAATTGACTTACACTTAGGAGCTTAAGGTTCAATTGGCTTAATTATTTAGGAACATCGCTTTATTAGGCAACATATATATATATATATGTATATGCATATATACGATAGATTAAAAAAAAAGAAGGAATTTGCTTAATAATATATATATATATATATACATATTGTGGGGTTACTTATGTACACAAGTAAAATAATTTTTGTAAATTTATTAATTTATTTCTTTAACTAGCTTAATGTTGTTGTTTATTATTACTTAGAATAGTCCTTAATTCGTTCGTTATCAGTTTTATATAATTTCACAAAATTATTGATAATTTTATTGATTTATGGCTTTTCAAGCATAAAGATAATTTTATGGAGTTTAAAAAAAAATTTATGATTTGATATTTACGGTTTCTATTAAGTTTAGGTTTACATATTTAAAAGTACGCGTATATAGGGATTGGGATTTTCTTGTATGATTAGGGTTTCCAAATTGTATAATAGGGCTTTTTAAGTTCGTTTTAAGTTTCGAGTTTAAAATTTTAATTGATTTTCATTTTATGTGGTTTTCTCGATTTAGGTAAATGTCTACGACACAATGTTTAGAAGGTTAAATTTACAGAATCTATGAACCTGAACTATTATAAGTTTTCATTTCCACGTTTTTAAATTTTGTTTGATCGTATCTTACTCATTTCCTATTTGATTTCAGAAAACTTTATGATGTTATGATCGTTACTTCGAGTACTATTAAGATATCTTAAGAATCAAGTCTACCAATATTATCAAAAGTCCAAAATACCATTTTCTCATTATGACTCGATCGTATGTTACTCTAACTCCGTAATTAACCCGAATAAACTTTAGTACCAAACTAAAAACCCTAAAAATCACATTTTCCAAACTTATCTAGTAACCCTTAATATACCATAATGTGTTCATTTTACTTGAACTTGACAAGTATTTTACCAGTACTAATTACTATATTAAATATTAAGTTAATATATAGGTTTATACTAGTAAAATATGTAATAAATAATATACGAGCTCAGTTAATTTCATGAAAAATCCTATAAACTTACAAAAATATGCAGTTTAATTATTAGTCATTAATTACACTAAATTGGCTATTATCTATTTTTACAAAAATAAGGGTTTTAGCTTGAAATTACAGAAAATTAAGGAAAATCAACAAATTTATTTGTGAGATAAAAACTAAATATTCCAAATATCATTTTCTAGAAGCTAAACATGTAGGACTCATTCATTAGTTTCATAAAAAAACTAATTAGTTCAACAATTTGGTAAAATTGACAATTTTATTCAAAATAATTATAAAAAATAGTAAAAATTCCTAATTTTGAAAATTATTGTTACCACAATCAAATATATATATTAGGTGTATTATATACAAATATTGAGATTGAAAAAATATCATCTAATATTTATAAAAATTTATTCAATTTTCGTCCACATAGGGCATTTTCTTAAGGAACTCATATTTACACAATTTATTTAATTAAAATAAAATTAATAAATTAATTTACACCTAAAATAATCCTAGAAAACAAAATTTCATAAATAATTGACAACATTTTATATTTTTACAAAATTAAATAATTTATGGGCATAATTTTGGTTCAACTAAACCCGTTGCCTTCAACCATTTTATCGGAAGAGTTTCTTCAGCCATTCTCTATTGGACCTCCTAGTTACTCTAGGTCAGGTTGTGATTTGATACACAAACCGCCTTAGACCTATTTTGACCTTATTTCTTGTTCTATTTTTATTTTATTTTATTTCTAACTTTTTTGAATTTTCTATAATTATGTTCTTATGTTTTCAGTTCTCAAAATATTGTAAGTGATGTTTGGAGCCCTATTTATAGGTTTTAGGATTTTTTGTACGTAAAAAGTGAAATTACATATGTCAATTTCACATTTTCCTAAACACCATGTGTCATCTCTTCATGAACCAAGTGTTGACTCATCATTTCCAATTGATACCAACTTGACACATCATTTGATGACTTATCCATCTAATTTTTTTATTAATTTTTCATTATTTTACCTAATTTAATAATTTATCATTATTATACGTATATATTTATACATATAATGTCTATCACATGTAATACATGCATATTATGTATAATTCAACTTCATTTATTATTTTTGAAATTTAATTAACTTATCTTCAATATCTTGTTATATTTAAATGCTCAAATTTCACATTTTCGATATTCATCGACTTTAGCGATAAATTGAAGTTTTCTTAAATTAATATTTTTCTATAAATTATTTTAAAAAACTGACTTTACTTAAATTATTTTATCTAACTTATCTAAATTTTATAACTTTACTATAAAGTTTGAAATAAAACAAATAATATAGCTCGGCTCCCTAAATTTAGGGGTTCAGATCCTAGGGTTGTTGAACTAGTTTGAAATCTTACGGTATTACACTTTGTAGTGATTCTAGAAGAAAAGGCTTATTCAAAGACTTGTTAAACACCCATTGTATTGTAATTTTATTCCTTATCTAGCCACATAACTTGTTACGCATTTAAAGATGGTAGCAAGTTACTTTACATACATAATAGCTTAGCTTTTAACTTACTCTCTGGCCAACTCCTAAATATATATTTCATTATAACCTAGGTTCTCACTAACCTTTTCGCTCACCCATATGCCTTAATAAATTAACACATTACACCACCTCGCCATCATTTACATGCCTAACTAGAACAAAACATCATTTAAAACCCCAATTCAACACATATATTAATTAATTTAAGTAGAGAAACATGTATTTTAGGCGTTTAACTTTATAACCAACTTATAAACAAGTTTTTGATCCAAAATCAAAGGTTCTCTTCAACTAATTTTATCATTAAAAGCCATCAATTCCTCACTCTTTAGTAGAACACCTTAAGTCACTAAAGGATTTTTAAGGAAAAATACTTCCAATGTGTTGTTTCATTAAAAATCAAAATTTACTAATAATACAACTTTACAATCTGGAAAAACCAATTAATTAGAATGAAATTACAATCTTTAAGGAATTCATATATAAAAATTTAGATTGAAACTATATCATTTGAGTTTTTGAAAATTCAATTAGAAATTGATTGATGAGATGTTTTTCTTAAGAAACCCATCTATGTACTTAAAATTTAGAAAGTGTAGGTTTATTTTTGAATTATACTACTTAAAAAATAAAAATCATATTTTTTCGACATCATTTGATATTTTTAATAAATATTTGAAGATCAATTCGAATTTCGACACTCACTAATGGATACTATTTTGGCCACTGCCGATGGTTAGCTCCTTGTTGATAGTACTAAGCGTATGCCTACTATTGATTGATGGTAGTGGTTTACTTCCAAATCACTGATATCAGGCAAGTGCACCTATCAGTTTTAATATAGCGGATGTGAGTCCGAGTTGATCCCTCAGAGACTTCGAGTACTCATATTAACCTTAGCTTTATTATCTAACCGGAAAATTATGAAAGTTTGAATTAATCAAAAATACTAAAATTAACAAACTACTTTAATTAAAAGACTTAATTAAGCAATTGAAAAAGCGATAAAATCAAGAACGACTTCAAGAAAGTAATAATGTATTTAGGAATTATTTCCCCTAGAGTTAATCATGTGATCGCTTAAAATATATTCAATTCGGTTTCTATTATTCTTGACCGGAGGGATTCACAACTAAAGTTAATACCTTTCTCAAGCATATTAACCCTAATCCTAAATTATTTACCGAAATCTCTTCACTTAGTAATATAATTTAGAATTGCATTAATGTATAATGAATTCCCATACAAATAATTAACTTTCCGGAAGAAACATGTATCTTATCTCTAAGTATACATGTAATTTTCTTCATTTATGTAAAGATCTAATTATACATGCAATTTCTCAATCAACATGCATAATATCATATATTGATATTCTAAAAATATCAATCAATAATTAACGACATAATTGAATCAAGTAAAGATAGAAACTTTATTGAAATTTCTAAATCAATCCAAGAATCACATGAAATCTTAGGTTCCATAATCCTAAATATATGAATTCTAAGCTATCATAATGAATCTAAAAACGAGTTTCATCAAAAACATTAAATAAAACATTGAAAACTCCTCTTATTGATGAACAATCTCTCTAATATTGAAGTTGATGCTGTTTTCGCCTCTTTCTTGATATTCTCCTTAAGTCTCTTTCTCTTTTCTTGTGTCTCTTCGTTTCTATAATGTCTCTTCTGTCTTTTGAAACCCTAAGATATCCTTTTATATGTATATTACAAAGATTCTGTTTTCGTCACCAAACACGGCTTGGGACATGGCTGTGTAACTTTCTGCACTAAGGCAAAATTTTCTACACAACTTCATAACTTCTTCATTTGAACTCCGATTTGAGTGAAATTTGATTCCTTTTCTTCGTTTTCGATCTTAGAACACATTCAAACCTTGAAATCAAAATTTTACTCAATTAAGTATTAATTTCTTTAAAGAAAACAAAAAATGTGAGGAAAATACTATAAAATCACCATATGAAATATGTTTAAAATCCCAGTTATCAATCACCCCTAAACTTGCATACTCCAAAAGCCCCTATTTTTGCACTACTTTTTTCTAATTTTATTCTCATAGGGAATTGAAAATAAAAAAGAAAAAAAATATACCTAACTACTTCATATATATTGAAGTAAAGATATGGACATAGGCATATAATGGGGTTTACAAATTTGAGATTATGATAACTATTCTAATTAAGAGCTATAATGTTGTATTGAAGGATATAAAGTGCTTACTCCCTTAATGTTTTCACCATAGGCTATTAAAAGATTGCAAAGGTGTTGGTAAGCTACTAATGGCCATATAATTGATTAATTTTATCGAATAAATAGGATATCCGATGTTGTCACTAGCAAATAAATGACAAGATATGGTCAAAGTCATATAATGGACATAAATAATTAGGTACGTAGTTACAACAAATGATAGACTTATATAAGGCTCTACTCTCATGCATTTGTTGTAATGGCATCCATTAACATTACTGCAATTCAATAGGTGGTAAAAATGGATACATCAACCACTTTGATATATTAGTAGCTTTCACCCTCTTAATGAAAAGGATAATTAGCTAAATATACACTCCTTTGATCCATAAGAATTTAACTCTTGCTTGAATAGGTTAGCCTTAATTGAAGAGATATAATAATGAAGTGGAACTTAGATAATCATCCCTAAAGATGAAATGTCACTTTTATAGGAAAAACGATCATAATAGGAGGAGCCATTACCCTATGCTTTACCCCATACAAAATATATTGAAAGTCCGAACAGTTCTAATAAGGTTAAAGAAACTTTAAAGAGACTTATTATCACGACCCAATAGTATCGTTGTCATAATAGGTCGTCGTGTACCGTATAAAGGTTTATTATCAACCTCCTTGCTGATCATAGGCCTTTCATATAACACACAAAGCTCCTTCCACTCTACGTTACCACTAGGCCCATAGACAAGTAATATAGAATAATTTAACTAAAATTACTTTTATGTTATAGATTAGCTAATTGTGTGGGCTCGTGAGACCTACAAAAAAAAAATATTACAAACAAATGTAGTTCGTAATGGAATTGCATTAAATCTGTGTTATGAGCAAAAACATAAAAGTATCTAAACGTCTATAAATCTATTACAAAATGTCCTCTTCGCTCTCTGATTGCTCCAACTTGTCCCTACATGAGACTTACCACGAGCATGCCTCGACCTGGATTAGTGAAGAGGTTTTCCTGCATCAACAAAAATCTATAGGGGTGTAAGCTTAAGCTTAGTGAGATAAATACCCTCGTCAGTACCACATGACAGAAATTTATTAGATGCACAATCATATGAATGCATGAACAATCAGTATGCCAAACAACGCATGCAGTGACCTAGGAACTGCATACGACTCAGAATTATGCCCCCTGAAGTTGGGGTTTGGAGATAATTAACCTACTCAAACCAAAATCTGGGTTCTAGACCTTGGGTTTTATTTCATCTGCACTATCGTGCTCATACCAAAACAAAAATCTATATATATATATATTTGCACTATCGTGCTCATGCCAAAACAAAACTCTCTCTCTATATATATATGTATACTTCCTTTACCAAAATCAAATTATATCTTTTAAAATCTAAAGTCTAGCGGTGTGGTGGCCCCCGCAGTCTACAAACACATGCCCTAAGTAGAAGCCACAAGACTCGGCCCATCGCCGACGGTTGGCATCTCCCAGCACCTAGTAAGCCAATTAGCTTAGGACAGGGACTCAATATATATGATGACATAACTAGCATCCAATCCTGCAAGAAACTCGTATTCTTATGAGTCCTTTCTCATCTTCTGCGTGAAGCAGCAGTCAGTGTTATCCATATGCAATATGGAGAATGCATGATTCATTTTGATTTCTTAATCGTATAAGTGATTAACTCAATTTTTAGGGTGATCAAACAATTTCATTCCATACAATTCACATGTATATATTAATATAAACAATTCCTATTATTATATATATAATTAATAAGTCATCACATTCATCCATAAATCCATACATATGCATCTCCCATAACCCACAAGCATCCAAATTTATATATATAAGTTTAGGTGTATCTATTCTATAAGCACAATCAAGTAAAGAGTCATCGAGAATTTACTCACTCTACCATGTGGGTCAGTCAAAGTAATCCGAAGGCAAGTTGTCTCCGTATACGGTGTCCCCTAGTCATTGAAATAATATTTATAAGGAATTGAAATAAACTTAGGAAACTAAGTAAATTTTCCTTAAGTTATACTCTTGACTAGTTTTTGAAATTTTTCACGGTTTTTTCCTAAAGTTCAAAAGCATATAACTTTTTCGTTTTAAATCCGATTTTTATGATCTTATAGTCAATATTCATTTTTTTTCGAGTGTACTTTAACATGGTGAGGTTAGATTTTCGAAATGAGGTATACAATTTGTCCATGGGTCAGAACAGTAGCGTTCCTTATGTGTTGGAGTGTTTTTAGGTCTTGTATGGTAAATGAGATTTTTGATAACTTGAGAAATCCTTTGGGTTTGGTCTTAAGATTTTATCCTAAACTTAAAATAATCCTTGAGATCAGATTTATAACTTTGATTTATATTCCTAAGGCTAACAATCACTTCATGGGCCCTTTAGTGGGCTTAAGTTGTCAAATGGCTTGTTTTTGGTTCAAACTAAAGTTAGTGACTTTGGTTGGCTTATGGGGCCTTAGGTGGATTTCTTATGGGCTTCAAAAAAACCTCTCTTGATACTTTAAGGTGTTGGTCAGAATTTCATTGAAGGCCCAACTTAGAGTTCTAGGCTTGTTTTGAGAGTTTTAGGCTCGGTTTTGAGTTTTAGGCTTTGTATGCTTACCATACTTGCTTTGGTTGATCTTTTCACTTTGTTCATATTTTTAAGCTTCTTTTTCTCACGTTCCATATCTGTTCATGATGATTCCAAGGGGTTCTTGGTTTTTCTACTTGTTTCATCATTTCCTTAAGTTTAGGAGGAAGATTATGCACTTAAACTACTTGTATCCAAATGTTAACTTAAGTTTTCTTCCATAAGATGATCCTTTAACTCTTGCTCCACACAAAGAAATAAAAGATCATATACTCAATACAACCTCTATATCATAACTCATGTCATACAAAGTTGGTTTCTTCATAAAACTTCATGTGATGGATTTTTCCTTAACTTAAGTTTAGATTTGAGTATGTTTAACTTAATAGAAACAAAATCAACATCCAAAGGACTATGGAATCCTCACGTCCGACATGCTCATCCTCTATTCAAGTTTTTGTTTCAAGACTTTCTCAACTTAAAATCTTCCATTCAAAGTATTGAACAAGTGTTTTTACAAAATACTAACTTTACATGCTCATGCTTCAACTTCATGTAAAGGTTTCATGAGTTTGTTTTTTAAAATGGTCTTTGTTGTTATCACAACTTAAGTCATACTTATATCTTTAAGAAATAAAAGTCTCTTAACATAAATACTAAGCCACTAATCACAAGAAATACTTACTCATCCTTAAAGCAAAATATGGTGGTTGTGAACAAAGGTTCCACTTAAGCTCTTAACTTTGCTTCCTCTTTGGCAACCTTTTGGAACCTGAATCTTTTGGTCTTTTGGAATGGGGTTTGTGGAAGGTTCTAATGGTTCTAAAAGATCTTAGATGGTGAAAGAAAATAACAGAAAAACAAGAAGAGAAGTTGCCATGAGTGAAGTTGGAAAAATGGAAGAAAAGTTGATTTTGTGGGGTAAGGTGGTTTCTCCCTTTTATGTTTGTTTCAAATGAGAGAAAGATGAAGTGAAAATGAAATTGAAAGTGAGAGAAATAATGGAAAGAGTGGCCGGTTTGAATGGAGAGAGAATGAGGGTTTAAATGTCTTGAAAGTGTTGTCTCGTAGCTTACACAAAAGTCAACAATTGCAACTATTAATGATGTAAGCATTAAGGGGTGAATAGTGATGTGTAAGAGAAAGTGATTGATGGTTGAAAGATAAGAGCATGGCCCCTCTTTCTCCCTTGTCCAAATCTGCCATTTAAATTCTTTTTGGGCCATGGAGTGGTCTTGTCTTATTTATTAAAGTTAAGCTTATGAAATCTTGTGAAAAATTGTCCATATGTAGTATAAGTGAAGGGGTGATAAGGAAATTGTCTTATCACTAGATTTTGATAAGTTATCAATTGATAAATGATTCTAACCCTCAATTGATAAGTTATCTAAGGTGATTGATTGGTCTATTTATTTATGTGTAAAGCTTATACATGAAGATAAGGGCATGGCCTTATAGGAAATTGTTTTAGGGTTTCATTTTGCATTGTTTTGTAATTTATGATTCAATTCCTATAAAATTGTGAAATTTTCTAAAGTTGAATGAAATTATTCAAATTAAATTATTGATTAATTGGTTGGGGTTAAAATTCCTTAATTATTTTAGGGTTTAAGGTTTTAAGTGACTTTAGAGCTTGCAGTTCTTCAAGCTCGGGTTTTATCGATAATTGGTTTTTGGATTGGAAAAATTTAATTTGTTTCTAAATATAAACTTAAGTTTTTGGTCTAGTTGATCTTTGGGAATATTCAGAAAGTACTCGTACTCAAATCTTAGGCCTACTAAAAGTGGGGTTTACACTTATCCCACTTTAATACTTCAATCGGTAAAGGAGGTGGTCATAACCTTAGATTTCTATTGTGATATTAAAGAAACTTTTGTATATATTATATGATATAATCAATAAAGTAATGCAGTATTCTTCATATTATTATATAGTTTACATATCTATTATATTGTTGACATATAATTCAATGTTAGTTGTAAACTAATTCTCTAATGTTGGAGTTTGTGATCTATCAGGAATGTAGAGAATAAATGTATTTTCTTAGCTAATATATCATTTGATGTTGTTTCAATATTGGTTGTGAGGTATGACTGCTATGGTAAATCATTTTGAGAAATTTGATATAAATTGTTGTAGTTGTTGATGTGTTTAGCCATGTTGATTTAATGCTTCGTTCACTTCATTGAATAAAATTAGGGGGAAATGGAATTAAAATTCATAAGGAATGTAAGAACAATATAATATTTATTACTTTATTTAGTTGAAAATTTAAGTAACTTAAGAATAAATATATAATATAACTTTAATGACTGAATTACCATCGGTCCATTTTTTTCTCAATTAACCTTAAATTAATAAGTAGTAATGGTAATGGCTATGATGTCAACAGTAACAGTAGTGGTGATAGTGGTTGGCAGTGGTGATGGTGATGGTAGTGGCAATGGTAGCAGTAGTACTGCTGGTGATGGTGGTAGCAGTAGCGATAATAATGGTAGCGGTGGCAGTGGTGTTGGTGGTAGTGACGGCAGCAACGGTAGCAACGGTGATTGTGATCGTTAAATTGGGACGAGGTTATTTTTAAGAAAAATGTGAAATTTTATAAATGATTATGATTTTTTAGTTGAGTTAAGGAATCTTAAGTAATAAGAATTCCTACAGAATTATGATTTGAAAACAAAAAGTAAAGTAGACATTGTAGTAAGGAATTAGGAGGAAATGGAATTCCAATTCTCCTCAAGTAAACGAGACGTGTTTTAACAAGTGAAATACATATATATATATATGGACAAAATTTTTTTACTGTGCATTCATTACTCAATGTTGCAATAGAAAAGGTAGCCAAAGAGTGTGATTTCTTCAACTAAGACTCAAATGGAAAGCACACATTGACGTTGTGATTAACGTAAAGTGTGACTTTACTTTTTAAATGTTTACTAAACTAAAAGCTCATTTTCTACATACATTTTTAGTACAATATTTCATAAAGTCATTTCAAAGGAATTGTTTTTAAAAAATAATTTGAAAAAGGGGCATTTTCACCCTACCTACTTTTCTCCTTAATGTTTCTTGGTAGTAAGACAACACTAGATGTTTTCTTCTTCTTTTTTTCCACTCTTTGATTCAATTTCTTGTATTCTTTTTTTTACAATATTCAAAGAAAGCCTCCAACAACAATAACAAGAAGAAAGGGGGAGTGAGAAGCAATTGTAAAAAATTAGAGATGGAGGTAGTAGAAAATGGGTGTAAAGCTATGCAACAACTTCATATTTTCTTAATTTTACTTTTTCAATTTTTTCCAATGCATTTTGTTCCAATTGAGCCACCAAGTTATATAAGAAAATTAATTCAATAAATAGGATGAAGTGGCATCAAGCTACTCATCCTCCAATTTTTTAACCATAATCCAACTAGTATACTAGCCTCTTAGTTAACTCAGTCAAACCAATTGATTTGGTCCAAGTTCAATAGCATTTTTTGTAGTACACTACAATTTAACACTTAGATATCAAATAATCATTAGAACGAGTTAATATATTTCCATATTTTTAACCATGCTATCTAGCTAAACAATGATGCACATAGCAAAAAGTTGAAACCTATAAGACAAAAACTAATGAAGCTAATGTTATCTTGTAATAATATTGTTTTCAAGGAATTTTTTCCTTCTTATCTCAATGGAAAGATTGACAATAGCTATTTTCTAATACACTCACAAACTAGAGAGAAAAGAGGGGGAAAAGAAAGGTTGAAGAACCTTAAATTTAGAAGTAAAGCAACAAACTAGAGAGAAAGAGAGGAGATTATATTGATGTTGTGGTGATAAGATAGAAGGCACTTATAAGCTACAAAGTAGAAGTCAAAATAAAATAAGACAACACTAATCATAATTAATAAGGAAAAAATAGTCAACAACCTTTCAATGCTAACTTTAATTATAGTTAACGAAATTAAATGTGAAATATAGTTTGAAAGGGTGAAATATGATTTACCATTTAATATTCCTAAAACATGCTATTCAAAATGAGTTTCTTTAATGCTGATTTAGAAATAAATAATAATTAGCAACAAAATGGTAGTATGGACTAGGCCTCAAAGTATCTCCTATAAAAAGGGGCAAATCCATTTATCACACTTGCTTCAACTTGGCCTATCAATATTTAAGCCTTTGACAATTGTTATTGGTTACATAATAAAGGAATGTTGTAAAACCTAAGTTAAAAGAGAGAAAGAAAGAATATATTATAAAGTGAAAAGGGTATGGTATGGTTTGTGAATGTCTTGAGATAGCAAGGGCATAACAGTTAGTAGGAAAGTTTGAACCCCTAGTATCTTACTCTTTTTCCCTTACATATCTTTTGAGGCCACTTTCCTTTACCCTTTTTTTTTTTTATTGTTACTCCTTTGCTAAAGTAGAAAAGTCACAAGAAGTCTCTCAGAGTAATCTAGGATTTGGATTTGGGGAGTTTTGTACATTAAAGGTAAAGCAAACATGAGAAATAGTAAGAAAACAACATCTTAAGGAAAGTTTTTCACTTATATGTCATAGAATTCATTATTCTCTAAGGATTGGTGAGAAAAACATGAAGAAATTTATTTTACAAAAGTAAAGGAGTTGGATAGGTTTGGGTTTGCATGCCTCTTCTTCAAGAAAACCAAGTAAGTTCATCTTAAACCCATATTTAGTGTTAAAGTTCATTCTTGGAAGGGATGTTGTTTTTGTTAGGAAGTTAGTTGTAAGGTGTTGTAATGTGAAGAGATTTCCACGGGTGATTTAACGGTTGTTTAGAGTGAGTTTTTGGTGTAGTTTTGGGTGAAGACCTTCTAGAAGTCGAGGTTTATGAAAGGGGTCTAGACTTGGAGTTGAACTAGGGAAGAATCACAAGTCACAATTTGTAGAAATCTGCAAGTCATGACTAGTGTCCAGGTACTTATAAAACTCACAAAACATGAGTTCTTGTTAGCCTTCGAACGTCAATCACCCTAGCAACCAAAAGCCATGTTTACAACAGTTTAAAAAAGTTTCCAACTTGTTTCTTGTGGCTTTTCAATCTTCTTTTTGATTCTAAAATGTCCCTAACATGTTTTTGAACAAGTCTTTAAAATAAAAACAATTTCAAAACTTAGATCAATTCATGAATTCTTGTAGAGACTTTAGCTTTAGTTAAAGAGTTGGGGTATAAGGTATGAGTAGTAATATTAATGACATTCAGTAAGGCTTGAGTTAGTTATTTATGTACTTTATCAAGTTATAGAACATTAGGAGATGTGTTAAGCTTTCCATTAGAGTAAGGTACTGGATACTTATTTGATTGGTTGTACATGTTAGGATAGTAATTTAACCTGACTTAATATGAACATAGACTTAAATAAATATATGTTGCTTGTATTTAGCTTTGCCCTCCCTTGGGTAAGGGCTAGTGGTGTTGATAAGGCACTTGATGATCTTTGCATAACATTATCTTGAGTGAAATCTTACTCTAAGACAACCTAAGTAGATCTAGGAGGTTTACTTAGGTGTTAAGGAGGACCCAACACCAATACTTATGTAGTATTCTATATTGTTTGTTCTAGGGGTAATGAGTTACCCCAAATCTTGGACACTAGGGTTGTACTTCTAATTGAATATTAAATCAGTTGGTTGTTGCATTCAGTATTGTTACTTGTGTATGCACATGTATCATTATTGTATATTTATAATCCCTTAGGCTTAAGACAGTATAACTTACCACATGTCCTTAGCTACTTACTAACATGTTAGGAATTAGTTACATTCTAATACCTCCAAAATACAAGTACTAACTCCAATAGTCTCATGAAACTCCATTTATTAAACTTAAACAACCATCAATAATGATAACCATAAAACTATATAAATGAATTAAACTGAATACACCACCATAATACCTCCAATAACATGACCAAGTCTAAGGAAAAACAAATATAAACCACTAGCAGTCTACTCCATAAGTATCTTAAAAACTATTGTTCTTCCTCATAATAGTATTAGTAAGCCTCACTCTCTAAAGATTGGTAGTAATACATGTGTTTAGGATCATCATTCATAACAGGCTCCCCATACATCTTTGTAGCTAAAAAAGAAATAACAATGTTGTTAAACCTACATTGGCCTAGCCGATTCGACTTGATTTAATCGGAACTAGCCTTGAGGATGGGCCAGTCTTTGTAAAAAACCCAATTTTTAATTGACCTAAATGACTCGCTCAAACTAGTTGGTGCAATCATAAACCAGTTAACCCATCGAGAGGGTCTGAATGCTTACATATAAAAATAAAGAAAAACAAAAAAGCAAAATAGCATAACGGAGACAAGAAGTCTAAGAGGAAATATCTTCACTAAAGTAAGAGTTAGTATATTATACGTTTTACTTTTTACTTTTATAGACTTGCTTTTGATTTTTACTTTTTAATTTTATTTTATTTTTCATTTCATATTTTAGTTTCAGTCTTTCACTTTAAAATTTTAATCTTTACTTTCTGCCTTGCAAACATATCACCAAAACCTTAACTTTATTCCTCTCAACATCCCTATTCTTAATCTCTCAAGTGTAAAGTTCAACAAGTAAGTTTCTTTATTTTTTTTTTTCAAATTAATACTACTTTCTACTTTTTGTCATAGATTATTAGATGTTTATGCCCATCTTTTAGAAAATTCCATACCGATGTCCTTGCTCTTGTTATTCTCTTATTTGCATGTTCTAGTGTTTCTCTTATTTACTCGTTTTTAGATTATTGGATAGTAGTTTTCTTTTTTAATTCTAATAGAAATTAGAAATTAGAAACGGAGCTCTTACTCCAGTAATAAAAGTTCCCACCTTGATACTTCTAATCAAATAATCAACTATGTTATAATATGGGTTTGTCCATCATTATCTTGACTCTTGAACATATTATAGTAATTGTTCTCTAGATTTTTTGAATTTTTACATTATCAATCGGGACCAAATCATGGCTTATGTCCTACCAAGTGCATGTTGTTTTGGATTTTTCTTTATGGGACTTCTTCCCCTTGGAAAAAACAACCAAAAGCTTTGTACATGATGAATATAAGAGCAAAAAATATTCATTTGGTCAAGATTTACTTTATGATATTAATATTGAATTACTTTACTTAATAATATCAATAGTAAAAGAGATTTTTTTGCTGAACTGTCATTTCAAAAACAAATAAATACATAACTGATAAATTATACTAAAACAAAGTTCATACATAGTAATCTATAGAAGTTTCACAAGCAGGGACATAAACAAGGATTGGAAAAATGTAACTTAATAAAATTTAATATTTCACAAATCTATGTGCGAGTTCATTTCAAAAACTAGTAAAACTAGTTTAAAAATATTCAAACTCCTATATCTTTATTCACAACATCTAAATTTAATAACCATTTGTTAAATTAGATTTGTTTAAATTAGTTCCTAAATATTCTTTTTCTTTTTATATATTTGTTATATTTAAAACTTTGCAATTGCTATAGAGGCATCTGAATTACTCTTTCATGTTAGCATTCTTAATGAATAATTTCATAACAAATTTTGTTGTTGGGTAGTTTTCAGATAATTCCATTCCTACAAAGTATAAAGAAGTAAAGGACATCGAGGCCAGTCCGGTGCGGCCACTTTAATGCCTAAGTAAGTTAATGAATTTAAGGGAAAAATAAGGCAAGTATTCATGAGTTATTAGATCCTTCTTACAATGTCAAGTGTCTGAAACAATAGTTAATTACATGATTATTGGGACATATAGAGACATCTTGATCAAGTACATTCTTGAAATGTAGGAATAGTGGATAGTTATATAATATAAACGTACCAAGTGATAACTATTAGTGCTACTTTCCTGAAATTCAATGTTACTCGGTGTTAGCCGAGAAGTTAGTTACTTGGCTTGTCAGCAACCAAGTAGCCAAGTGAATGAAATTTGACTATCAACATTTGGCTCCCAACTCCCATGGTCGAAGATTTGACTAAGGGAGTAAATATTTTAATATTCGAAATTTGACTATTAACATTTGCCCCCAACTCTCGTAGTAAAAAATTCGACTAAGGGAGTAAATATTTTAATATTCTTTGTAGGGTTAAGTAGGGAATAATTTCTTAAATGTCGAGTAATGTAAGAAGTTCTTGGATTTCCATTTAAAAGGATGGATTGTACCCTATCCAAAAGGTCATAACTTTACAATTTTCTACCTATTGAAAGACTAAACAATAGCATGTACGATAGCTGTCACTCTAGCCATAATTACACTGCAGGCACTAATAATTGTTAAAGTCTTGATAACTATTGGATCTTTATCTTGAAATACATGTCAATAATCTGCGTCGTCGTCTAAGCAGCACATCATTTCTATAAAAAAACGTATTGTAGTTACGAGGGTAAATCATCCATATTTATGGAATTTTTCAATACTGAAAATAGATTTCATCTTCATTCGCATCCATAAGCTTTCACTTGCTTTTGAAATTTTGCCTTCACCTTTAAAATCTTCAAAAAGTTCTATGACATTCGTTATAGTAAAGATTAGGTATGACTCTAAACATAATTCATTAACTTGTTTTTTCAGATTCTGAAGTAATTGGGACCAAGGCTACTTCTCTTCCCTAAAGGAGGAGTGAGACGGCATGTTCCTCGAGTAGTTTGGTCGATAGTATAATAGAGCGGTAGGATAAACAAGCTTGAATCAATTCTCTTACAGTAGGAACTTATCCGGAAGACAAAGGAGGAAGATTTGTGGCAAGGTTTTATTACAATAATATAATTTAGTTCAGTGATTCATGAAATAAAGTAGCTAGTGATGCCGATAAGGTTCTTCTTTCGAAATATAACAAATACTGGCATGACCTTCCTAAAACATAGAATCTTAAGAGGCTAAGAGAGGAGGAAAGGGTGTGCTTTCCAAGGGAGTATGAGTTTCACATCTATTTGAGATATCTCAACTTTGGGCTATGCTTCCCATTTTCGACTTTTGTTAAGTAGTTATTTAACTATTTTTGAGTTGCACTAAGTATGTTCTCACTAAACACTTATCGGCTTCTTTTAGCTTTCAAGATTGTTTGTGAAGAAGTCAAAGTTAAGGCTATGTCTCAATTATTTAGGTACTTCTTTACAATAAGGAGGCAACTCAATAGCTGGCATTTTGTAGCTACTACACATGGGCGGAAGTTCAAGGATGGGTTAGAGTCTAGGATCCATAAGTGGTACAATAAGTTCATATCTATCATTTTAGATGAAGAATTAGATTTTTGGACCCAATGGACTAAACTTATCCACACCAAAGATATCGAGTTGATGCCAAATGATGTTGCTATGGCAAAAAAGATTTAAGAAAGAAGAAAAAAAAAATGTTTTACTAGGAAACCGAGAGAATAATAAGGCGATATGAGAATGGGGAGCCAATTTTCTTCGAGAAGGAAGGTATGCTATTGAATAACTATCAAGCTGAGTAAAACTACAAGAGAAAAGCCATTCTCATGACAATGGGGGAAGAATAGTTGTCTTTGAGCATTGCTCAGCATGGAAAATGAAAGTCTTTTATTCTTTGCTTTATTATTAATGTATCTACTTTGTATTACAGAGATAGGCGTTGGTGATGTAAACTCTACGAAATTGTTGGCCCAAGCCAAAGCCAAAAAGCCTAAAGTCGAAAAACATGTAGCCTCGACGATTGTTGCTACGTGGTCGACTGCTACCAAGAAAGCAGTAAAAGAGGGAGCTGCAAAACAAGTAATGACCTTGAAGAAGGTCTCTCGTTTAGCCAAAAGGCGACAAAGGAGTGAGAAAACAAGGACTATTGCAGCCACGCCAGTTGAAGTGGTCATAACTTAAGAAGGTATTCCTCAAGCTGAAGAGCCAAGGAAATTTAGCTAAGAAATCGATAGTTGTAGTGGAAATGAAGTCATACATCTAGAACGTATCGAGGGACTGTTGGTTTAGGTGGAAGTTGTGTCGAGTCCCCACAAGAGAAGTGGCAAGAAGCTTGTTGGCTAACCTCTTCCAAAGAAGTTCAAGACTTTGGATGAGAGGATGAAGGAGGCAATGAAGAACAAAGCTCTCAGCATTAGTAGCGCCAAATTTATCCCAACTAATGAGGTAAGCGAGTATTTTGTTCTATTCTAGGGCCATAATATCCTCCATGCTGACTTAAAGCTAGGTGATAGGACTAAATCCCTGGCCTTGATGAAAGGTATCATTCTTCCCCAAGATAGGGAAATTGCAAAAAAGAACGTTGACAATGTTAGTGGTTGTAATAAGGTGTACATCCTGGCCAATCGTATGATATAAGCATCAATTGAATCCTTCTAATTGTTGTATGTATTTTATTGCTAACAATTCTATTTGTTTACAGATCAGAAGCTACATTTTGATGGCCTTGGATGAAGTCAACAAAGAAATGAAAAGGTAATAATAAGAATAATTTTTTATGTATTCTACTAGTTGGTCTAGCGAATTCATCATTTCATATTGCTAACTTGTTATAGAAAATTGAGGAAACATATAATTCCTCGAAGGCTCAAATTGTAGCTATTGAGAATGCGAGAATTAGGGCTAAGATAGAGGTAAAAAAGTATCAGGATGAACTTATTGTCGAGAAATTAGCATACTCTTTAGCTGTTGTTGAAGTCTTAAGCGTCAAGGCTAAGGTCAATAAGCATTACAAAGAGGTTGAAAACCTAAAGGAGGAGCTTTGTAAGAAAAGGGAAGAGTGTTGGGGTTTGGGCCGAACACTCAACTCAATAAATGACGAGGATGCAGATAAAGGAATTGGAGACCAATAACTCTAAATTGAAAGGCCGTACCATCGAGTTAAAAGAGGCAGCGAAAAAGTTTCCTTCTATCAAAGAGGCGCTTGAAATCATGACTACTAGTTGATAGTAAGATAGATTATTAAGAAAAAGTTGTTGAAGGGGGTCCAAGTGGCAAGAGAAGAAATCTTAAAGTTTCACCTTGAATATAATCTTTCGTGCTTAGACTTCATTGACGTCAACGATTAAGTTAGTAGTTATGACAAAGAAGTTGATGAAGGTTTAGGTGCTAATATCCATATGCAAGATGATAATAAGGCTTGTATCGAAAATCCCTTATGGACGGAAAGAGAAATCTACCTATTCTAAAACTTTAAGCGCCAAAAAAGGGATATGCTCTAATAAGGCTTCCTGTCTCGACCATGGCTTAGAGCTAGTATCCTCCGAGTAAGTCTTTGGAGTCCTTGGCTCAGCTATGCATGATCAATCTAGGGGGTTGACTCCTATCTTTTGCTTGGGGGTCGAAAAGATTTATCTTCAAATTTGGAGTGGTCTTTGCTCTTTCTTCTAAGGCACTCGTAGGGTCTTCTTCTGTTGGTTTGTTAGGAATCAAACCAAATACGTTGAAGGTAGAGGAAACACTATAGTTATCAAGCAACTCGATCTAGTAGGTATTGCGGTTGATCTTCTTCAGGACCCTGAATGGGCCATCAGCTCGAGGTGATAGTTTACTCTATCTTAAGTGTAGGAATCGCTTTTGGTTTAGGTGAATCTATACTAAGTCTCCTAGGTGGAAGGAAACAGTTTAGCAGCTTCGGCTACCAATTTTGTGCTGTCTCTAATTGAATTTGGTGATCTTCTTGGTTACAGACCGGTATAACTCATGCAATTCTTGGGATCAATCAACTTTAGATTAACTCTCTTCGATAGCTGTTGGAGTGCGATCATATCTAGGAGAATAATAGGGTTAACGCCATGGACAATCTAGAATGGGGTTTTCTCAATAGTGCTATGGATAGTTCAGTTGTATGTGAACTCCACAATTGGTAGGCATAAATCCCAACCCTTCAAATTCTTTCCCATGAAAGCTCTAAGTAGCTTGCTTAGTGTCCTATTTATTACTTTAGTTGGCTATTGGTCTAAGGGTGGCTACTGGAGCTGAATATAAGTTTAGTTCTAAGTTTTCTCTAAAGAGTTTTCTAAAAATAGCTTAAAAATTTTGTGTCTCGATTTGAGATAATAGTCTTTGGTATGCCATGTAGTCAACCTCCTAAAAAACAAATTAGCAATATATAAAACATTGTTAGTTTAATGGCATAGAATGAAGTATGCCATCTTATTGAAGCGGTCCACTACAACAAAGATAGAATCTTTACCCCTGGATGTCTAGGGTAACCCTAAGACAAAGTCTATGCTAAGTTCAACCCAACTTAAGGTTGGTGTTGGCAGCAGTATATATTCTCCATGGGGTTCTCTCCTCCCCTTAGCTTGCTTGCACGCTTCACAACGGCTAACTACCTTATGGACATCATTAGCCAAACCTGGCCAGTAAAAGTTTTCCCTCAACAAATTAGCTATCTTGGCTCTTCGAAATGATTGAATAATCCTTCACTATGAGCTCCCTTGATCAATAGCTCACACATGGAGCAATTTAGAATATATAGCCTACGATCCTTCAATAGATAGTCATCCTTAAGATAATATCCTCCAACAATTACCCCTTCTTGATACTATTTAACAATGGGACTAAAGTGAAGGTTAGTAGCATACTGCTTAGTGATGAGTGAGAATCCTAATAGTTTTGTCTATAAGGTGGCCAGCAAACTTTGATACTGTGACAAAGCATCGGCGACCACATTTGCACTTCCCTTCTCGTGCCAAATGACGTATGAGAACCCTTCCATAAATTCCAACCACTTAGATTGTCTCTTTAAGAGTTTGTTTTGAATCCCAAGATGCTTCAATGATTCATGGTCAATGTAAATAATAAACTGTTGTGGTAGCAATTAATGTTGCTAAACAATGAGTGCTTGGAAAAGGGAGTACAACTCCTTCTCGTACACAGAATAGTTTAAGGCAGGAGCACTAAGTTTCTTACTATGGGAGGCGACCGATCATCACTCCTACATTAAGACAGCACTAATTCCAACTCTTGATACATCACATTCTAATTCGAAGGGCTTGTCAAAATTTGGTAGTGATAGGACAGGTGCCAAAGTGTGTTTTTCCTTAATCTCTCTAAAGCTCTATCAGCTTGATCGTTCCACTTAAATCCTTCACTCTTCTTTATCAACTCAATCAATAGGGTGGCTATTATACTGAAGTCCTTAATAAATTGCCTATAGAAAGAAGCTAAGCCATAAAAACTTCGAACCTCAGTAGCATTCTTTGGCATCGTCCATTCTAGAATAGCTTAAACCTTTTCCTCATCTACTTAGATCCTTTCCCCTGACACTATAAACCCTAGGAAAACCACCTCATTCTGGTAGAACATACACTTGTTCACATTCCCATACAACTTCTCAGTTTGCAAAATGTCAAATACATCACGAAGGTGTTGAACATGGTTGTTTAGGCTGGCACTATATACCAATATGTCATTAAAATACATGACCATACACCTTCTGATCAAAGGGCGCATCACATGGTTCATCAACCTAATGAATGTGCTCAATGCATTAGTAAGTTAGAATAGCATAACTAAACATTTGTAGAGTTTGTGCCTAATGTTGATGGCAGTTTTCCACTTATCTCTTGGTCTTATATAAATTTGGTAGTAGCTACTTCACAGATCAATCTTTGAAAATATCTTGGTACTATGAAGCTCATTTAGTATATCATCTAGCCTCGATATCGGATATCAGTATTTGATAGTAATCCAGTTGATTATTTGGTTATAGATACACATACACCATGACCCATCTTTCTTAAAAACGAGCAGAGTTAGTACCGCGCAAGGGCTCATGCTCTTCCTTACATATCCTCTATCTATAAGCTCGTCCAACTATTTCTTCAGCTTAGTAGCTTGCTTAGGGTTCATTTTGTATGCAGGTCAGTTTGGTAAGGTGGTACTTAGCTGCAGATCAATACAATGCTCTATTCCTTAGATTAGAGGTAGTCCTCTAAGCAATTCTTTTGGGAATAAGTCGAAAAACTTATTTAGTAAGCTCCGGATCTCTTCTAGAACATCCTCTAATTCCTTCATCTCTAAAAATAACCTAACCAACAAGAACATGGGTTCTTCAGACTTTTTATTAACTCGGAGCTCTCTTCGGCTCATCACCAATGCTTTCTTCTTACTGGTTTAGGTAAGTTGGTTATGGGTTTCGTTTACTTAAGAAGGGGTCATAGGTTATAACACAATCTTCCTTCCATCCTTAACAAAGGCATAGGTGTTCTTATATTGATAATGAGTAACACATCGATTGAATGACTAAGGTTGTCCAAACAATAGATGTAATGCTTCCATGAGGACAACATCGCAAACTACTTCATCCTTGTATACATTCATAATACTGATTAGTATGGTTAGTTGTTCGATTACAGGTAAAACAGTTTTATCATGAAGCTAATGCAACTTGCAAGGTCAGGGATGCTTTGAGGTTAGCAGACCTAACCTATATAGAAAGGACTATGCAATGACATTAGTACAACTTCCATCATCCACAATGATTGTGTACAATTGGCCTTCGACGGTACACTTGGTATGGAATAGATTCTCCCTCTAGTCCTCCTCGAATTCAATAAGGAACTCAGTACTCATCTTAGGATTAGGGTCATCACTTTTCCTTGGTTAGTATAGACACAAGTCCCCTCTTCCTCTTCAACTTTGGGCTTACTCTCATCGGTTGTATCTACCACATCTCCTTGGAGCACATTGGTTCGGACACTCAGTAACCATGTGTCCAAAGCTTAAGCATTTAAAACACTTCACCTTACTAGTCTTCTATCAAGAGGTTTTCCCTTTCTCATTTATCCTCGGGGTTGACCTAACCTCAAGTTGACCTGTTTAACTAACTCGACCTTGCTGGCTCACTCAATTGTCATTAGATCGGTCATTCCTATCCTTGGCCTTGTATGCCCCCCTTAACTCAACTTAAATAGGTTGGCGTGGAACTAAGGGTCGGAAGTATGTTGGCCTAGGTTAGCTCAAAGCACTTCTCGTCTATTTTTGGACCCTTTGTGCTATCTTTATTGCCTCTTTTAAGATATAAAATCTCTATACTTCCATGATGTTGCAAATCTCATACTTAAGCTCAGAAATGAACCTCGATACTATATAAGCCTTAAGTTCTTCCATGTTGGCTTAGATCATTAGTACCTAGAACTCTCTGACATAATCATCAATAGATTGGCTTCCTTAGCGAAGCTCCTATAACTTTGTAAACTTATCTTGTAGGTAGGTCTTGGGTACAAATCTACCTCTCAACAACCTTTTCTTCTCACCTTAGTTTCTAACACCTTGTCTTCTATCTTATGCTCTAATAGCATTCAGATTCTTCCACCACATGGTGACATACCTAGTAAACTCCAACGTAGTAAGTTAGACTTTGACAACATTTGTATATCCATAACATTCAAACACTTTCTTAACCTTCTCTTCCTACTCTAAGTATTCATCTACATCTTCACTTCTACTGTAGGGTAGGATTTGAACCTTGATATTATCTAGCCCTCGAGGAGCTCGGTGTCCTCGAGGAGCTCGGTGTCCTCATCCCTATGCTTGGTAATAGTCAACTTCTTCTTCTTCCTCTCTAAACTCTTCAACATCCAACTCCTCATCATCTTCCTTGATCTCATCTAACTCCAGTCTTTGTCTAGTAGCTCTTCCAGCTCGAGGGGGTTGAGTTGGGTGATGGACTCAACTAACTTGGCCATAACCCCTCTCTTGAATATTTTCAAGTAGATTTTGTGGTAGCATAGCTTTGGGTTGTTGCTTGTTAACTTGTATCACTATGACTAGACTCTCAATAAGGTTTGTGAGTCTATCAAGTTTGCCGTCGATAGATCTTGGGGTGTTAATACCATTATGACCATGACTAAGTTGAACACAACTACTCTGGTCACTAATAACACCTTGAACACTCAAATCTAACATAGTACAATACTTCCCTAATAGATTAACAATTCACCAACAACTTTAGTACCCAATTCTTGCTCAAATAGAATAGAAACAAACTTACTTTGTTTTCACAATGAGAAATAGAGTAAAAATAGAGTAACAATGAAACTACACTTGCTATCATATAAACACACTGTCAGGACCCTAAAGAGGGCCTAGTAGGATTACTTAAAATTTCCATAACATGTGTGCACCCATGATATGAAAACTGCTTTGCAAGTCAGAGATTGTAAGACTCTAAATAATAAATCATTGAGATTACTGGTTTTCTAATAATTAATTTATTGTAACATAACATAACATAACATATAAATATAGATAACTAGAGATATTCGATATCCCACAGTTCCTTAAAACCGCAGAAAATCGGTATCCCCTACCAAATAATAAGATAGGATATACTAAAATAAAAAAAATATACAATAAAAATTAAATTATAGTAACTTCTAACATATAAATATTTTTTTCAAAGGATGTTTATATATCATCTAAAGAGTACTTAGCTACTTCTACCACTAGTATACATATCTTCATCTCGCATTCAGTACTCGAGACATATCCCAATCCCATTGGAAGTAAACCTGCAAAGGAAACTAAGGGGGATGAGCATAAAACAGCTCGGTGAGTTCGTCCTTTACCACTACCATTCAAACAAGTTATCACACATTATTATGACACATGCAAACAAGCTACCTACATACAAAATGAATGCGGGCATGATGAATGTAAGCAATACATCTATAGGAGTCCGGAACTATGGAAGGTGTAAAATTACGTCGTCTACATTTCGATTATCCTCTGTACTTAGCCATAGGCAATACTCGACTATTACCTTAGTCGAGAAAAGAGTTCCAATCCAAATTGGTAGATTCCAAACTAGGAACATCCATCATCTAAAGCCCATCGGGCACAAACATACGAGTTCTCTCGCAACCAAAATTATCCAAGGCTTTAAAGGCACAATAAAGCGAGTTCTCTTACTATCAATTAGAGAACCCATGCTAGCTTTGCCTCAACGCTAAAATATTATTTATGGCTCTACAAGCCCTTATAGATATCATACAAAAGTATGTTTAAGAATAGAAAAGCTTTTTCCAAAAACGCTTTTCCCAAGATTTTTGCAACGCTAGCATTCTCTATTCATACCTTTACCAGGCCATAGACATGCGACGAGTATAGTTGGTTATTTTGGTTTGATACTTATATTTATCAATTTAAAAAGGTGATCATACAGATGACAGCAAACAAGCAAAGCAGTTATTCAGACATACAAGCAATAGTAAGTAGTAAAACCTCATACAAGTAACACACACAAGTAAATAGCAGATCATTAAAACTTCCTTACCTGGATTATTGCTCATTCTCCAAGCCTTTAGGGTTTCCAAAACTCGATATCGAATACCTAAATCAAAATGGTAATACTTATAAGTGTTCTGAGAAATTAGACTCCTTAATTAACTAAAAGTTTACTGTAGTTTATTTAGTTTTCCTACAATATAACCTAAGTATAATGTATATAGGGTTTATCATACTCAATAGAGTTAATAGTAACTATTTTCTTATATTTGTAAGTTATGAGATTTCCTTTATGTATTTTGTAACTTTTTTATTCTAATTCCGATATTTATGATTTTATAGTCATTTTTCATCGTTTTTAGATGTATGTTCACACGATGATGTCCAATTTGGATGTTAAGACTCACATTTTATGATATAGGCTAAACTTATTAAAATTTTAACTATGGAAGCTTAATTATTCTTATTACTTATATTTATATCCTAATATCTCTTGTTTTAGGACTTAATAATTTAATTAGTTATTAGATTCTTACACTTAGGGAATTTTACCTTGATATTAGTGATTCATGTACTTAATTAAGTTTAATCCAATTTAGCAAGTGTATTAAGGTTTACTAATTCATGTACCTAATTCTTATATACTCTTCTTATTTCTTATTTTATAAACTTATGCTTATATCATTACTTATATCATCAATCGCTTGTGTCATCACTTATATCATCATTTACTTATGTCATGGCTTATGTCATCTTTTAATTGCATCATTGCTTACCTAATCCTTTGTTTACATAAGCCTTACATTATGCCTAAGTGTATTATGTACACTTATGTACATTTATACATATGTTAACTATATACCTACACCTTTGCTATATTTATATGTACACTAATATACTTATACATATACCGTATTTATACTTATACATATACCCATATACCTAAACGGTCATATATGTATTTTTGTACAAACTTCATATGTTGTATTTTCCTCTTAAGAAAACTTCCCTAATTTCATTCTTTTTGTGTTTTAAGAGTGTATTTAGCATGGTATAGGTGTATATAGTTAGTATTTGTCTTAGTTTAGGTTATGTACAAAGATCTCCATACTTGTATTCCTCTAGTATATCCTTATGTACATATACCTAAAAACATATACACACACATATTCTTCTATTATCTAAAGATTCCTCCACTTTTACACATAAAGATTGAAACTTTAAGCCTTAATCAACATATATATACACAACACATAACTACTTAACCTAACCTAACTCTTTATCTAACTAGTAAAGAATATGAAGCAAGACATAGTGACATAAGAACATACCTTAATTTACTCTTGAATATGGATGCAAAGTTGAAAATGAAGAAAGGTGAAAGAGAAAGGGAAGATACAATTGGGAAAAGAGAAGATGAAAGGGACTTTGTTTTGTGTTCTTTTGTTTTTGAAAAGGAAAACAAGTGGGGTCTAGAGAAGGGAAAGAAGTGGATGGCAAAATAGGAAAAAGGAAGAGAAAAGCTAAAAGAAAAGAAAAGAAATCATGAGAAGGAAGAGATATTTTCTTAAATGAAAGTGACATTTTGTTGACTTTAGTCAACATGTGCTGACTTAGTCGACCTTCCAAAAATAAATGTCATTTTGTATACATAATGAAGTAATTAAGAAAAATTAGGAAGAGAATTAAGGAAATGTGGGGTTTGTTGAAAAATTAGTAAAAATAGGTAATGAGATCTTTCTCTAAGTATTTATAACCTAAAAACATCATTTAGTATGCTACTTTATGTAATTATCTTGAAAAGTATTATTTAGGGTATTAAGGTTTACTACATATAACCTAAATATCAATTAAGCCCCTAACTCTACGTATTACTATCCTAATTATTACTTAGAAGATAAATGTGATCTAGGATGCAATATCTTAGTTTCTAAGGGATCACTTAAGTATTCTAAATATTTATGCATGATTGAAAGTTATTTTTAGTTGTTTACTAATGAAATGATAAAATATGGAGGATATATTATCACTTAGGGTTTTAGGGTAAATTATGATGGATTAATACTTTTATATCCTTAAAGTAATAGTTTTAGGGTTTTTATTACTTTCGAGTACAATCTCTAGTGTTTTTGCACATTTAGAGTTTAATATATTCATATGCGATTAAGTTTTTGATTATTATCTTAGGGTTTTGATGAGGTTCAAGGTTAACTTTTATAGTTACATATATTTGAGGTTTTAAGGTCTTTGTATGCGATTAGAGGTTCAATTGTTAATTTAAGGTTTTTCATATTCACTTTAGGTTTTGAATTGAGATTTTAATCGGTTTTAAATCTCACTGGCCCTATTGACTTCAGGAAATCATCTACAGTTTAAGCGTTTGATTCTATATTTAGAAAGCTAAATTCGTGGGGTTTATATACACTATGGTAGCTACGGAAGGAACACAACAGCAACTAACAGTAAAGCTAACCAAAACTTCACTGCAACTTCATACACTCCCTTTTGGAACCGTACTCTAATACCAACGAAGCTGATGCGTCTCTAGAGGTCAAATATAAGGAGTGGCACCACAACAAAGTGAATGAAAAACAGACAAGGAAAAAGTTAGCAAAGTCTGGGCAGTTACCAAATGGATATGATATACCACTCGATCTTACTTAACCTATAACCTATCGTATATGACACACCAGTTTGAATTGAAGGGTCACTCGCTACTACTCCTTGCTAAAGGGGATAGATAAGAGTTAAATGATAACAAGAACACTAAGGTTGCTCAAGTGAATGCTTTTGTATTAATTAGTTGATTCTACATACAAGAAAGTAAGGGTTTATATTCCCATCCACTAAGGTTACCTTACATGTATGAAAAGAAAAAAAAGGGTATCTACAATTAAGTTAAATGAAACTTACTAAAAGGAGGCAAAAGAGATAAAGAATATTCAGTAGGAAAAGTGAAGAATCCTTTTGGAATGATTATGTTAGAAGACACTTATCATGTGGTGGATGGGAATTAGGACTATGATACAAAGTAGATGAAACAAAAAGTGCTCGTAGTAGTCAAGGGCAGACCTATTTGAACTAAGCCAGGGACCAATTAGTTCTTTTGAAGAGAAGTTAGCTAGATTTGAGGTCGGATGCCTTTAGTCGAATCAGGAGCTCGCTTTAGCTATTCTTGGGCCATCTTTTAGGATAAAGCATCGCCGCTGAACAGGGATAGATCTAACATCAGTAAGGATTCGATAGTCAGGTCAGTAGGAGATTAGCTTGGGATAGGAATCCCTGTCTTAACCATGGCCTAGAACTAGTATCCTCCGTGGGAGTCCTTGGAGTCTTCTAGCTCAGCTATGCGTGATTGGTCTAGAGGGTTGATTCCTATTATACTATCAACAAATACTTGCTCGTTTCTTCTTCCTTTGCGGCATAACCTCCTTTGACTTGACTTAGAAGTTTTGAATTTGAGAAAACGTCAACTTTACTAGCTCCAACTTCCTTTACCAATTTGAGTCCTACAATCAAGGCCTTATATTCCACTTCATTGTTACTGGCTGGAAATCTAAATTTCAGGGCATAATTGAGCTTAACATTGTGAGGTCCTTAGAGGATAAGACCCGTACCACTTCTTCCTATAGTCTAAGAACCATTAACATAGAGATTCCATATTGGCTTCTCTGTAATATCTATTCTATCTTCTTCACCTGTGAACTCAACCATAAAATATGCCAACACTTGAGCTTTTAATGCCGTTCTAGATTTATATTGTATGCCATATGCAATTAGTTCCAAGGCATAGTTCATCATCTTCCTTAAAGAATTTGGCCGTTGCAATGCCTGCCGCAAAGGTTGATCAATAAGGACTATGATTTAGTGAGCTTTAAGGTACGGTTTTAACTTTCTTGCCAAGAGAACCACTACTAACACAAATTTCTTAATTTTGGTACATTGATGCTTTGGTCCTTATAAGACATGACTCACATAATAAATTGGGTGATGCTCTTTGTTGTCAATTTGGACCAACACAAAAGAAAGTGCTCGGCTGCTGATTAATAAGTATAAATATAAGTTCTCTCCTAGAATCGGTGTTTAGAGTATTGGTGGTGACGCTAGAAATTCTTTAAGCTCACTAAATGCTCTTTCGTACTCATCTGTCTATAGATACCTTATTTTTGCCAATTTTGTCAATTGAGCCAGGTTAATAAATAAATAGAAAAATAAAATAAAAAGAAAAAAGAAAAAAGAAAATCAAGTTAGGTCATAGAAAATTGAGTCATGAGTCGAGTCATATCAAGTTAAGTTGGGCTGTTGGATAAAGTGACAAGAAGGACTTAATTAATTAATTTTGGGCTAGACTAACATAGAATAAAATTGATCTATTTTAAGGGCTCAAATCAAGATTTATTAAGTTATTGGGCTATATTTAATTGAATCAGATTGGGCTTGGAAAGAAAAAGCTTGAACTAAATTAAGGTTTCTAGTAGTTAGGGCAAATCTTTGAAGAATCGCAATCATATATTTCATATTTTCAATACGAAAGATTTGATTTTAAGTTTACAAGTAGTACATTGATAGGGGGTTTGAAAAAGGTTTTTTTTTTTTTTTTTTAAATCACACTCCTTCACAAACACCAAACCACTATGCACCACCACCTACAACACCATAACACCATGCGCCACTACCCAGTCTACCGCCACCGTCGCCCAGTCACCGTTGCTACCATTTAAGCTACCGCCGCTGTCGCCCAATCCCTAGCCACTGCCGCTTAAGCCACCGCCATTGTTGCCCAATCTATCGCCCATTACCGCCTAGGCCCTTGCCCATGTTCGCCCAGTAGTGCCCCTATACATGTCCAGTGTCGCCTGTAATTGCCCAAGCTACCGCCTAGTCCCTCGCTTACAACACCCACGCTCGCCCATTCCATCACCCATCACCACCTAGTATTACTCATAGTGCTCAATCGTTTGCTTAGTATCGCCTAATTGATTGCCCATGCACGCATAGTCTTACCTAGTGTCACCAGATCCTCATTTGTACTATTGCCAACGCTCACCTATGCTATCGCTTAGATCTTCGCCCGTGCTATCGCCTACGTTAGCCCGTACTGTCACCTAAGCTCTCACCAGACGCTTACCTATACTTGCCCTTGCTGTCGCCTAAGTTCTAATGTACTCTTGCCTAACTTTCGATTGTCCGATGCTAGGTAAATTTTTTATTAATTTTTATTTATTTCAATAGTTTTTACTTATTTATTTTATTATTTATATTTTTAGTAAATTTTTTTTAAGTGTAGGTTTTTTTAGTCAATCCAATAAAATTTAGTTGAATTAAAATTTTTTAAATGAAAAGGTTTTTTTTTTTCTAAAAACTAATAAATTGAGAAAAAAAATCTAAAATTGGCTCGGTTTTCAAAATAAAAATAATGGACCCACTAAATATTTTATAAAAAAGAATTATGGTCGGTTTGATCCCGACTAGTGGGTATGTAGGCAAATTTAGGGCAACTGTCTAAAAAAAAAAGAAAAATTTTTTTCTCTTTTTCTTAAAAAATTCATAATAAAAAATCGTTTATAGTTACATTTTGTGAATTTAGGTGTATTTTTAATATTTTTAGAAAAATTATAAAAATAGAGCCTATCAGTTTTTTTTCTTTAATTTTCAAATGTAACTTAATCTTAATAGATTAGCCCTCGAGCTCAATTTTTTGGTTCAACTTTCTAGAAATTAATTTTTTTAGAATATTCGCAGACTGGTGGTTAAATTAGGGTTTTCCCCTTCAAAAACCCTAATTTTATTTTTTTTTTAACCAGTTGAATTGGTTAGTAACTCTATTTTTCTTTTTTAAAAAAATTATTTTCCTTAATTTAATGTCGAGTAATTTTTAAGCGAGCTGGGCTTGATATAGGTTAAATTAAGAAAATCGAAATAAAGCTTGACAGAATTAACAACTTCATTAGGAAATCCTAATAGGCTAGCCATGTGAAAGTTAAAAAAAATTTTGATGGGCTTTTGTATTATTATTTTCTTTTTGTATTACATTATAGTTGTACTAATTATCTTTTAATGATGCAAGGCTTAATAAGAAAAAGCTTAGCTCAATGGGCCCTTTAGGGGAATTAGGGTTTTTTTTTTTTTTTATTAACCATCTGTGTGTTTAGATGTGGTTGAACTTGGGCCACCTTAAAAACCTAGGACGGGCCACCATTGTGTAACCCTTAGGTTGCTAGGGTCTTTACCTCTACCTAGCAATGATAGGCGAACCTAATCAGGCTTCGATGTAGCCCACTAGGCTCCTCTTCAAAATGCTTTGAAGCTATAGAGCTTAGGACCCATAGACCTATCCTCTTGCATCATTCTTTTCAAAAAAAGGGATATTTATTCTTATATTATAGGAAATCTTGATCAATCTACGATTGATTCAATCTCAATCTTCAAAAAAGGGGAAATTTAATATAAAAACCAATAACCTATATACATAGGTATTCGCGAAATTCACTTTTCTTAAAAAATCTTATTTTAGATTTGCTTATATATAAGGTCATTTCCCGACCGTGCATTCATCATACTTCCTATAATCTATTTATTACCGTCCTTATTGCATTGCATGGGTATGTAGCATACTACATTTCTTTTATTTGATTTTATTTTGCCAATGCTTGTCCTTATTTAATTGTTTTCAGTCCTTGTATTATATGTGTTTTATTTTTTTTTTATCGTCTCCCGATGAGTGAAAGGCTGCATAATTTACTAACAAAATTTTTGAAAAAGCTGCAAAATTATTAATATCATGTCCAATTTTATTCTAAATTTAGTGGTCTTGTTGTAAATAATTGCTACATTTCATTTTATTTTATTTTTTATAATATAGATATGGAAAGTTAAGGTAGTATTAGTCTGGAGCCCGTCCATGAAGTCCAATTGGACAAGTATTCCTTCCCTAAGGCCATCTTGAGAGAATGGTTGAACTAACTTTCGCCTGCCAAGCAAGATCATATTTGCAAGAAGATTAGGCCAATAATATCCCTCATGTGGGTCCAGCTCCGTTGGCCTCTAATTCAGGCCCTTATCCATTATTGTGATCTAGAATCAGTAGCTTTCAATTTTAGCCTACACACGTTGATGCCCATTATAGAAGAATACTCAAAACTACTTAGTGCTCTGCTTCTCGAAGCGAGCATAACTATCCTAGATCTTAAAGTCTAGCTTGAGAAAGCTTTCATGACTTTACTTGGAGTAAAAAAGTCAACCTTAACGCTGTTCTTATCATCAGAAGGCAAGAAGTGTCTCAATATCTTAAGATTAGTAGAGTTGTTCTTAAGCCTATATGCTTATCAAACGTATCATCATATCTTTTGTGGAGGATATGAATCATGGGCCAAGAAGAGAGTAAATGCTTTAATTGTAGCAGTATTCGAGATAGTGTTGTTTCCCGTTAGGTTTGGTCAAGTCCATTATAAGGTAGCCGAGCTAGTGACTTAATTCCTAGCCGGTAAATCCTATATACCAGCATTACTAATAGAATAGTTCAAGACACTCACCCACTTGAAAACAAAGGGCATAGTCATTTTACGGCTAACCCTTCAATCCTTGCTGTATGGTTTCTTAGTTATACATAGGGATATGGAGGGAATCTTCTAAAAGAGTCATTGATCGAAAATATGAACTTAATTGACGACTTTGTCTGCCACCTCAAGGTACCAGAGGAAGCTCAGTTTAATAGATAGGTATTAGTTATCAGCAAAATGCAGCCAGTAGACCTTATGTAGACAGCTAGATGGAGCCATTACACTCAAGTCGTCTTAGGATGGGCCAACTATGCAGGGGTCCCCTTTATTAGTATTACGGGTTGTACTGGACATTTCCTAGCTGTATCACCAGACAGTTGGGTTCACTTCAAGAGATACCCTACAAAGACTCCTTCAACATCATCATGATGAATTATCAAGATCATTATCTACTTACAGTTGCTCTAATTCAACGACTAGCAGAACTTGTAAAGTTGTGGGAATGAAGAGAAGTTAAGAAGATAGTCAATATGGGAACTTTGAGAGGCAAAGTTGGAGAATGCTGAGCCACCAAGCAGTTCATTTATGATTAGTTGGAGAAGACTCGAAAGATACGGTATGAAGCTCCCAATGTATTTAGACACGAGCTAAAACCAGCGCATCTTTTACCTACTGAGTAGGCTTACCAAGATACCATATGAGACAGAGTTGAAGCTCAGTTCCAAGAAAGTAAGAGAATCATTGAAGAGTTAAAGTTGGAAAATGAGAGATTACAAGAAGAAAATCAATTCGTGAGGAGCAAGATTCGAGAAGGGGAAGTTACGGTGCAAAGACTTATGAGGGAAGTTAATGAAGCTCTTCCCAACCAGATCCATCGGCTCTTGTAGATATAGGATTTAAGAAAATTAGTTACGAGTTTTTATTTTCTTTTCATTTAGTCCGTTGTATAAGACGAATCTTATGATTAATAAATTTACAACTTTAGTAAATAAAATTTTCATTAATTGCAGAGTCTTGTACTCATTATTATTATTATTTATTTATTTGTTTAGCTAAATTTAAAAAAAAAAAAGAGAGAGAGAAAAAATACAAAAAGAGAAAAATAAGAGAACAACAAAAGTCACAAAAAAGAGAAAAACAAAAACAACAAAAAAACGTTAATTTAGCAAAAGGTTTAAAACTTAGGTTTTCACGTAAGATTTTGATGATAGCGTTCAAGTAAGCAAACTCAGCTAGAAGCCCGATATTCACTCGTTTTAAGGCTAGAATGTCAACTCAAGGCACTAGAAACATTAGTCAAACCAAGCCCAACCCAAGCATAGCAACTCTAGAAGAAAACATGAACAAGATGGCCAAACAGATTCAAGCTCTCACTGAGGCTATTGAGATTCTTAATATCAGACAAGGATCTCAAGTCAATCCAAACTGGAATGTAGAAATGACCCCTCCCCCGAAATTGCATGATGAAGAATCAACCCCTAATGCTGAGGTATGGAGGAAGGAGAACAAAGAGAAATACCGTGAGATGGAAAGAAAGTTCATGTAGAAGTTGATTGAGAAAATGAAAACCCAAGAAATGGTTAACGAGTTTGAATAGATGGAATTATCAACTTGATAACATATGAAGACAATGACTTCCCGGAAAGACTTAAAAGTGCCTAAATTCGAGAAATACGATGGGACTAGCTGCTCAAAGCTCCACACTAGGTTGTACATCAGGAATATGGGGAAATACACGAAGTATGACAAGGTGATGGTCCAGACTATTCAAGATAGTTTAACTGGGCTCGCTTTAACCTGTTATGCCCAATTGGATTTGAATGAGATTGATACATGGGATAAGTTAGCACAGGCTTTCTATAACTAGTATAAGTTCAACATTAAAGTGGCCCCATCCATATAGGATCCAAATAATCTATAGAAGAATGCCGATGAAAACTTTAAAGAATATGCTTAGAGATAGAGGGGTATGGTAGCTAGGGTGACTCCATCCTTAATAGAAAAGGACTTGACTCTTGCCTTCATCAATATTTTTGGAAGCCCATATTACCAACACCTAGTCGGGCACCCTACCTCCAACTTTACAGAAATTATAGCCTTAAGATGTCGAATTGAGGATGCTATTTCTATTGGAAGGCTTCCTAATCCTGAAGCAATTGAGAAAAAGACACCTCCACGATATTTTCCAACAAAGCCAAAGAAGCCACCGTAAGCGTTGTCAATGCCGGAAATCTTCTTAGGCCTATAGCCCTAGTAGCCATGATGGGAGGATCTAATCCCCTACCAAATCTGAATCAAAACAACTGCCCACAAAGAAGACAATTTACCTATATTCCCATTCCTTTAAGCCAAGTTATTGTACGACTAAGGAAAGAGAACCTTTTGACATTTAAAATATCGAGGGATTATAACCCGATGCTTCATTGTGATTATCATTTGTAGCAAGTAGGGCATTCTATAGATCAATGTTGAAGACTCAGACATAAGATCCAAGATCTTATTGACGCAAAATTAGTTAAATTAGATTTCATTTAAACTCCTACTCCCAATGTGGGTAACAATCTTCTACCAAATCATGGAAATTTAATCAACAAGATCATAGCTGGAGTTTCTGAATTGAAGAATGATTTAGATAGTCTTCCTATCACTATTGAGGAGATAACTTGGAATCTAAGCAAGTCGGGTACTTGCAGAATACGAATCTTAGGGATAGAACCTGGACTATACAGGTAATATATCAACTGCTGAAGGATGGGAAGATAAAGAAAGCTGATATCACGGCTACAACATTCCAAAACCGCGAAAGAGAAGTACTTAGAAGGAGCTTAGAAAAAGATATGAAGCCTAAGTTCCGAAGGTCGACACCTTAGGAGAACTGTTGGGAAAGTTTGAGTATTTGGTAGATTATATCGATTCACCCGCCATAATGCTGACAAACTACCCACTAGATGGGTTCTAGAATTTGAAGAAGAAGATAAGCTTATTGAAAAAGCTAAGAAGATGGTTGAGATGGTTGGAGTGATTGGAGATGGGCCCAAGCCATTGGTTTTTGAGTATTGTGGGAAGACTAAGAAGATTAAAGAATTGGGTAAGCCCAAGAAAATTACTTTCAATGTCCCAATAGCCCCAAAGCATTACAAAGCAACACCTTTGGATTACCAAATGGTGAATCAGACGACCACGTCCTCATCACCTATGATCGGTGGGCTCATGCGCTCGGGACAAGTCTATGATCAAAACAAGGAAGCTAAGAGAAAGTCTACTATGGAAGAGGCTTCACGAAAGATCTTTGAAGATATAGATGATAAAGATCAGAATGTTTCCAAGAAGATAGTGAAAGCCAGTGAATATAAGATAATGGATCGGTTAGCCAAAGTACTAGTCCAAATCTGCTTAATGGGCTAACTATTATCATCAAATACTCACCGAGAAGCATTAATCAAAATTCTAAAGGATGTCAAAGTACTTGAAGGGATTTCCATTGAGAAGCTAGGGTTGGTGGTGAACTCGATATTTGTAATGGATCAGATTTTGTTCTCACCGAATGAGCTAAGTGAAGAAGGAGACTAGCACACAAAGCCCCTATTCATAGTGATTAAGTGTACATGGAAAGTGATTGGTCAAGTTCTAATAGATAATGGGTCTTCATTGAATGTGTGTCCCTCAGTATCATTAAATTTACTTAAAGTAGATGTAACGAGATAAAGCCTAGCTAGATTTCAGTAAGAGCTTTTGATGGATCAAAGACTGAGATAATTGAAAAAATTGGGTTGCAAGTCGAGATCGATCCACAAATGTTCACTATTCCCTTTTAAGTTTTGGATATACCACGAACTTTCAACCTTTTGTTAGGAAGACCATGGATTCATTCAATAGGGGCAATTCCGTCTAGTCTACATTAGAAAGTGAAATTCATAGCCAACGAGCAGTTGGTTACTATTATCGGAGAGCAAGACTACGAGATTTACAAAGAGACGACTATTCCCTATGTTAAGGATGAAGAATTGGAAGAGCTAAGGTTGTAGATTTTCGATAAAGTTAGTCTGATCGAAGAAGCAAGATAGGGGATACGAAGTTGTTTGAAATGACCTAAGCAGCAGATTGGAACATTTGGGCTTAGGTATGATCCCACTGAAGAAGAGATTTAAGAAATGAAGGCCAAAACCAGAAGCAAGAGAGGAGATTAGTTATACCATGCTCACATGGACTTTCTGAACATCCAACAAACATTCCTAACACCAGCTAGTATTCAAGAACCCGAAGTAGCTGGTTTATCCAAGACCATGACTCAGCAATGCATCATCGATCCAGATGAGAAGGAAGATATTAGTGTACTAGTTTCCTTGTGCAACTGGTTTTCCATTCCCATTAATGGGTCTCTTTAGAAATGCAAAATTGGATTAGTTAGGAACATTTGATTTTGATAATTAATCCGATTGGTTAGGCCCTTTTCTTTCACACAATTCGAATTCATTCATTCAATAAAATTCATTCCTTCCTTTTTATCAGTTCTTCTTTATTATTTATTCGTTGTCTTCTTTTTTTTTCCTTTATTCTCTAGATTCAATAAAAATAATGAATGCAATAGATATCTTGTGCATGTAAACGATGAAAGTATCAATATCACCTTTGTCCCTATTAGATTAGACGTTGGAGAGGATATTAAGACTCCAAATGGAATTTAAGAGAGTTGGCATCGATATGAACATGGTAGAGTATTTATTGATGAACCAATAGTTGTGATTAATTTAGAGATAAAAGAAAATCCATGAAACTTGAAAATTGGTGGTAATCTAATGGATAATCAGAAACAAAAGTTATAGCGATTGTTATCCGAATACTTGGACATATTCACTTGGTCTTATGAAGATATGCCCGATTTAGATTCGTTTATTATAGTTCACAAATTGCCAACTAAGGAGGAAATAAAATTGAAAAGACAAAAGCTTAGGCGATTTAGGCTAGATATACTTCACAAAATAAAAGAAGAAGTGAAGAAGTTGCTAGAAGTTGGGTTCACAGAAGTGTCGAATTACCTTAAATGGGTAGCCAATAGGGTACTAGTGTTAAAGAGAAATAGGAAAGTTAAGGTCTATGTAGATTTCCATGATTTAAACCAAGCGAAACCAAAGGATAACTTTCCTTTGCCGCATATTGTCGTATTAGTGGATAATACAGCCAAGAATCATCTTTTCTCATTCATAGATGGTTTGTTAGGATATAATTAAATTAAAATGGCAGTAAATAAAATCAAAACAACTTTCGTTACCACTTAGGGAATGTTTTGTTATCACATGATACCTTTCAAGTTGAAGAACGTTAGGGCAACTTATTAGTACGCTATGATTGTTTTGTTTCATGACATGATGCATCGGGAAATCGAGGTTTATGTAGATGATATGATTACCAAATCTAAGGAGGATGAAAATCAAGTGGATATTTTGCATAAATTATTTGAACGAATGAGGAAGTTTCAATTGAAGCTGAACCCAAAGAAGTTTTGTAGTTAGTAGAAAAGGAATTGAAGTAGATCCAGATAAAGTTAAGGCAATCGTAAACATACTAGCACCAAAGACTGTAAAAGAAGTTCAGGGACTGTTGGGAAGGTTAAATTATATCACTCAGTTCATATTGCAGCTAACTGATAGATGTAAGCTATTATTCAAACTTTTGAGGAAAAAATGCAGAAATAAACTGGGATAAAGAGTGTGAGCAAGTATTTTATAAAATCAAAGAATATCTTATGAATCCACCAGTTTTGGTCACTCCCATACCAAGACGACCATTGATTCTCTACTTGACGATCCTTCTTGAATTAATGGGATGTACGCTAGGGTAGAAAGATGAAATGGGAAGAAAAGAGCATCCTATATATTATTTAAGCAAGAAGTTCATAGAAGGAGAGCAAAATACTTAGAGGTAGAAAGAACATATTATGCCTTAGTGTGGGTGATGCATAGGCTCACGTAGTACACTCCCTATTATTCAATAAAGTTATTAACAAAACACGACCCTTTGAGGTATTTATCGGGAAAGCCAGTGTTGATTGGGAGAATATTGAAGTGGTAAATGCTACTCTCTAAATTTGATATCAAATACGTAATTCAAAGTTCAGTTAAGTGGTAGGTGATAGCTAATTAATTGGTGAAATACCCATTAGAAGATAAGGATAATGGTTTAGAAGTACAATTTCTTGATGAAAATGTAATGATGGTGAATGAATTGAATAATGAGAAATTAGGATAGGAAATGTATTTTGATGGAGCAGTCAACATGTTTGGATATGGGATAGGAGCAGTATTGGTATCACCTGAGAATAACCATTTCCCCGTGGTAGCAAGATTAACATTTCCATATACCAACAACATAACAGAATATGAAGCCTGCATTTTAGGGCTCAAAATGGCATTAGATATGGGAATACAAAAGCTGGAACTATATGGAGATTCTTCTCTTATGATTCTCCAAATCTTAGGAGAATATAAGACAAAAGATGAGAAAATGATACCTTATCATGAACATTTAAGCAAGCTAATTGAAAAATTCCAAGAGATTTCATTCACTTACATTCCAAGGATCTAGAATTAATTTGCTGACGCATTGGCCACATTAGCGTCAATGGTGAAAGTTACGAATGAGATAGAAATTCAACCCTTGAAGATTAAGGTGGAAGAAAAACCGGCTTTTTGCCTTACAATTGAAGAGAAAGAATCAAAGAAGCCTTAGTATCATGATATCAAAATGTTACTTTAAACTGGTAAATTTCCTAAAGATGCTGATAGAAAAGATAGAAAAACTTTAAGAAGATTGGCTACTCATTTCTTATTAAGTAAGGCTACGTTGTACAAGAGATCACTAGATGTAACACTACTAAGGTATGTAGATGAAAAAGCTGAGAAATTAATGAAAGAAGTGCATAAAGGAGTTTATAGTCCTCACATGAATGGGTATATGTTAGCCAAAAAGATCATGAGAATGAGGTATTTTTGGATGATGATGGAATCGGATTCTATCAAGCATGTAAGGCATTATCACCTATGTCAGGTATATGCTAATAAAATCAATACTCCTCCCCAAGAATTGCATGTATTATTGGCTCCTTAACCTTTCTTAATGTGGGGAATTGACATGATCGGACCAATTTTACCAATAGCTTCAAATGGGCATTGATTCATTCTAGTCACGATTGACTATTTTACCAAGTGGGTGGAAGCGGTGTTGTATGCCACAACGACTAAAGGAGTAGTGGTCAAATTCTTGAAAAGAGATATTATTGCAAGATAATACATTTGGATAATGGGATGAATTTGAATAACACGTTGATGGATGAAGTGTGCCACCAATTCAAGATCAATCATAGAAACTTAACTCCATATCGACCTTAGATGAATGGGGTAATTGAAGCTGCAAATAAGAACATTAAAAGAATCATTGAGATCATGATGATCACTTATAGAGACTTGCATGAGATGCTTCCCTTTGTTCCGTAGCTTACAGAACCTTAGTCAAAACCTCTATTAGTACAACTTCACATTTATTGGTATATGGAACTGAAGCGATACTACTGGTAGAAGTAAGAATATCTTCGTTCTAAGTACTGGTAGAAATTTAGCTTGATGAAGCAGAGTGGATGAAGAAGCAAATGGAACATTTGAATCTCCTAAATGAAAGGAGGCTTGCAGTAATATGTCATGGTTAATGCTGCCAACAGTAGATGATACGAGCTTTTAACAAGAAAGTGTTCTCGAGATACTTTAAAGAGGGAGACTTAGTGTTGAAGAAAGTGTTGCCAAATGCAAAAAAACCCTAAGGGCAAGTTTGCTCCAAATTCTGAAGGCCCTTATGTGGTGAAAGGGTATTATCACGAGGTGCATTAGTGTTGACAGAGATGGATGGCCTAAAATTGAGGGGACCAGTGAATTCAGACGCAATCAAGTTGTATTATCCATGAAAGCTAAGTTCAATAAAGATTTCAATTTTTCTTGAATAAGTTTGTGGTTAATCTTTCATCATTTACAAGTAAAGTTGATATCTATTAATGTTTTCGAGTTCGGATAGTTAGTGACCAACAAACACTTCACCAATAAACCCTTATTTCTTAGCTTCATATACTTAAACACCAGGCCCTTACCCAATGAATCTAAATCACCAGAAAAGAACGAAATCAAATGTTCTTAATAATTTAATCTTGTTTATTTCAAAAAGAGAATTACCATTCAGAAGTCATAAAGAGTAGAAGTTAGAATTTGGTATTAACAAAGCAAATTCAAGGCATGAGCATGGTTACAAAACTCAAAAGTTTTGGGAGATTTTAAGAAAGAAAAAAAAAAGAAAAAGAAGAAAAGAGGAAAAAAGAAAGAAGTAATCATAGTCCTTTAGTGAAATTTTGTTGATTGAATGAGTAAATATCAGGAGTCAATGTAAGCATGCCAATTAGTTGCTATCTAAGAAATTCTTCAGTCCTAGAAAAAATAATCTTAAAAGTCTTTGGAAAGAGATATTTACAAGAATTGAGCTAGTTTTTAAAACCAATCTTGAAGAGATCTATCATCTTCAAATTAACCAAAACGAATTTTGAAGAGATTTATCTTCTTTGGAACAACTAAAATGAATCTCGAAGAGATCTATCCTCTTCGGATCAATAAAATCAATCTTGAAGAGATCTATCCTCTTTGGATTAACCAAAATGAATCTCAAAGAGATCTATCATCTTCGGATCAACCAAAACAAATCTCGAAGAGATCTATCCTTTTTGGATTAACCAAAATAAATCTTAAATAGAACTATCCTCTTCAAATCAGTCATTAAAGTCAAAATAAATTTCGAAGAGATCTATCCTCTTCGGGTCACCAAAGTGAAATTAGTTTTTGAAGAGATCTATCCTCTTCAAATGATAAGTCAAAACAAATCTCGAAGAAATCTATCCTCTTCGGATGAAACCAAAAGGAATCTTGAAGAGATCTATCATCTTTAGGTTATTCAACAAAAAAAAGTTTTAAATCTTGAAAAGATCTATTCTCTTCAGATTATCCAAGTTAGGTTTGGTAAAAATAGGTATTTCTTTTGTCTTTGTCGCAAAGTTCTACTCGAACTTCACTACAAAGAGGGGTAGCTGTAAACACCTCATTTTTGCCAATTTTATTAATTGAAGCATGTTAATAAATAAATAGAAAAATAAAATGAAAATGAAAAAATAAAAATAAAATCAAATTAGGTCATAACAAGTTAAGTCATGAGTTGAGTTGTATCAAGTTGGGTTATTGGATAAGGTGACGTGATGGACTTAATTAATTAATTTTGGGCCAAACCAATATAGAATAAAATTCATTTAATTTAGGGGCTCAAATCAGGATTTATTAAGTTATTAGGCTATATTTAATTAAATCAGATCGGGCTTGGAAATAAAAAGCTCAAACTAAATTAAGGTTTCTAGAAGTTAAGGTGAATCTTTAAAGAATCGCAATCGTATCTTCGATACAAAAGATTTAATTTTGAGTTTATAAATAACATGTTGATAAGGGATTTGAAATTTTTTTTTTCTTAAATCACACTCCTTGACAAATGCTAAACCACCACGCGCCACCACCTAAGCTACCACCCACAATACCATAACACCACCACAACACCACGCGCCACCACCCAGTCCACTACCGTTGTTGCCTAAGCTACTGCCATTAGCACCCAATTCATCACCCGGCATCGCCCAGTCCTTTTCCCATAATACCTTTACTTACCCAGTAGCACCTTTGTGTATGCCCGGTATCGCCTAGTGTCACCCGTAGTTACCCCAGCCATCGCCCAGTCCTTCACCCACAATGCCCATGCTTGCCCAATCCATCGCCCATCACAACCCAATGTTGCTTATAGTGCTTAGTCGCCCGCCCAATGTCACCTAATTGGTCGCCCACACATGCACAGTCTCGCCTAGTGTCACCAGATCCTCGCCAGTATTTTTACCTATGCTCACTCGTGTTGTCACCAAGATCTTTGCTCGTGCTACCAGTTATGCCCGCTTATGCTTACCCATGCTGTCGCCTAAGCTCTTGCCCAGACGCCCACCTATACTCACCTAAGTGTTCATCTAAACAACCGCCCAAGCTTGCTTAACTCTCGACAGTTCGATGCTAAGTAAATTTTTTATTAATTTTTATCTACTTCAATAGTTTTTGTTTATTTATTTTATTAGTTATATTTTTTTAATTAATTTTTTTAAGTGTAGGTTTTTTTCTTTTTTTAGTTTTTAGTTATTTTATTGCAAACTTTTTAATCATTCTAATAAAATTTACTCGAATTAAAATTTTTGAAAAATCATTTTTTTTAAATAAAATTTTTTTGACATATAGTGATTTTAAAAAATAAAAAAAATACTAATTGAGTTTTTTTCAAAAAAAAAATTAGTTAGTTAGGGTTTCTTTTTCATCAAATTCGAAAAATTAGATTTCTTAGGCTTTTTTTATTAAATAATACATTGGAAAAAAATGTAAACCTGGCTCAGTTTTCAAAATAAAAGTAGCCCACCCACTAAATATTTTATAAAAAAGAACTATGACCGATTTGATCATAACTAACGGGTACATAGGCACATTTAAGGCAACCGTTTAAAAATTAAAAAAAAATTCTTTTTTTCTTAAAACATTCGTAATAAAAAATCATTTATAATTATATTTTGTGAATTTAGGTATATTTTTAATATTTTTTAAAAAATTAAAAAAATAGAGCTCATTATTTTTTTATTTTTAATTCTCATATGGTGACTTAGTCTTAATAAATTAGCTCCCAAACCTGGTTTTTTGGTTTAACTTTCTAGAAATTAATTTTTAAAAAATATCTGCAGATTGGTAGTCAAAGTAGGGTTTTTCCACCCAAAAATACTAATTTTATTTTTTTATCAATTGAACTAGTTGGCGACTCCATTTTCTTTTTTTTTAAAAAAAAAAATTTTCCTTAATTTAATGTCATGTAATTTATATTAAGCAAGCTAAGCTTTATATAGGTTAAATTAAAAAAATCAAAATAAGGCTCAATACTGTCTACTTGAAATCTTTTGGATTCTTTAAAATTTTAAAGAATTCTGCACACCTATTCGTACTTCTCGATACAAACCTATTAAAGGTGGTTATTCAGCTAGTTAGCTCTTAAACGTCATTAATTGTAAGAGAGGACTTCATGTTTCTGATTGCTTCTATCTTCCTCGGATTCACTTTGATATCGTACTGAGTGACCATGTAACCTAAAAACTTACTTGAATTCATATTATATCTCCTTAAAGTACTAAATGTCTCTTCAAGATCAATGAGATGCCAATCTTCTATTGTGCTTTTCATACACATTTTGATCAATTTGTGACTTGAGCATTGTAGTTACAAGCTGTTGATAAGTTGTTTTGATGTTTTTTAACCTGAAAGGCATCATCGTATAATAGTATGTTTTGAGTTTAGTGATGAATGATGTGTGAACTTCATCTTCCTCATCTATTTTAATTTGGTTGTAGCTGGAAAAAGCATCCATAAAAGAAAGTAAAGCATACTCGGCAGTTGAATCAACCATCCGATCTATTCTCAACAAGAGAAAGCAATATTTGGGATAGACCTTATTTAGATCTGTGAAGTCTATGCACATGCGCCACTTGCCATTAGACTTCTTGACTAATATGCAGTTGGCTAATTAAGTCAAACAAGGCTTTTCCCAAAGGAATGCTACCTTTAAGAGTGTTGACTTCTTCTTCAATGGCTACTTGCGTTTCAGGGGTGAAATGTCTTTTCCTCTATTGAATCACTTTTATGTTTGAATCAATTTGAAGTTTGCGTACCATTACATCCTCAGGGATACTCGGCATGTCTGAGGGGGACCATATGAATACATTGACATTATTTTGTACAAAGTTGATTAACCTATGACAAATGTCTATCGGTAAGGGTTTCGTTATCTTGGTCATCTTTTCATGGTCATCTCCCAATGAAATTTCTTCCATTTCATATTCAGTACTATCTATGCCAATTGACTTTCTTACTTGGTAAGTTTCGACTTGAAAAATTTCTTCTCGCCTTAACAACCTTACATATAGTGATCTTGCCAACTGTTTATCTTCTTTGCATACACCAACTCTCGTAGGAGTGGGAAATTTGGCCTCGAGGAGAGTAGTAAAAGAGGTGATGCCAAACGAGTGCCGATATGGTTGTCCCATGATCATATTGTATAGAGACCAACATTCGACAACAAGGAAGTCCCCCTACAACTTGCTTGTCATCTCCAATCTACATTGGTAAAGAAATTACTTCGGTTACTCACATGGGTTGATTGTTAAAGGCATACAAATCATAGCTATAAGATCTTAGCTTTGCTTTGATGTTTAGTCTCATGTGATCAAAAGCGTGTTGACAAATAATGTCTGCTAAACTTCTAGTGTTAATGAGAATTTTCTTGACCTCAAAATTGGTAATTCTCGTACTAATCATGAGTACGTCATCGTGCGGCCTTTAAATGCCTTCAAAATCTTCTTCTATGAAAGATATCATATTGTCAATTTTAGCCTTCTTGCCCTGGATATTGCAAACATAATTGATGGTGTTAGTCAAACTAGAAGAGCTTAACTGACCTATGGCAAAAGGTCCGTCAACAATAGTGTTGATTATTCCATTAGGTACCTTACCGGTGATCCCATCTCTTACATCTTTCTCGATAATAGTTGGTTAAGTAACGTTCTCCTGGTCTTCTTATCTCCTTTGAGATGGTTGCTCAATATTCTTGACATCGTGCACTAGAAACCTATGCAAGTGCCCTCGTTGAATTGCATCTTCAATTGCGTTCTTAAGTTAGATGCATTTGTCAATGTTATGGTCTTTATCACTATAGAAAATGCAGTATTTGTTGGGATTTCTCCTTGATGGGTTTCCTCTCATCCTTTATGGCTACTATAACATGCCAATCTATTAGCGCACTTCCATCAATATGTTTGAAATTAGACGATTGATTAGTGTATAGACTAAATATGTTGGAATTCATAGCCTTTTTTTTTCTTGAAGTTAGGACATTGGTTATTGTCCATTCCAAGCCAATCTTTCGCACTTCTCTTCTTGTCACTCTTCCTATCTCCTTTATTTTAATTAGCCACTCGCCGAGCCTTTATATTGTCCTCTTGTCGGATGTAAGACATGGTTTTAGACTTAAGCTGGGCAAAAGTTCTCGGCTTATTTTTAGTGAGAGACTTAAAAAGGTTTTCGTAGAGCTTGATACCATTAATGACGATGTTGAGAACTACATTCATGTTTAGTTTTAGAATTTGGACCATCTCAGCCATAAACTTGGCCAGATAATCTCTGATAGACTTATCTAATATTTGTTTTATTGTGTTAAGGACTGAAGAATCCTTAATAGGAAGATTACTTGTAAGCAAGTGTTGAAGGAACACTTCTGCTAGATCTTTGAAACACAAAATAGTGTTTAGCTTTAGGTGCTTGAACCATGTACTTACCGCATTCCTTAGTATTAAGGGGAAAGCTTGGTAGGCCATGGTATTGCTTGGCCAAAGTGCAATAGTACTCTAAATGATCTTTTGGATCTTTAGTGCCATCACAAGTTTCAAATTGCGGTAACTTAATGTGTGGTAATATAACCTTTAATGTACTGTGGTATAACCTCTTCTAAATTCTTAGGGATGAAAGGGCTCTTCTTAATTTAAAACTATTTACTCGTTATAGCAAGGGTACTAATGTGCGAGGGTCCAGCATGGTGTACCTATTGTGGTTTCTTAACCTTGTCATTTTTCTTAAGCACAAAGGCCGAAGGTCCCATTGTAACTTTGACTTGTATTTTCAGCGATTTAGGTAAATAGATTGAGTCATTGCTACTCTTGGTGTTGTGATCATCGTCCTTTTTGTTTTGATTTGGGTAGACATTGCTATGAAGGATATTAAGGATCTCTTCATGTTTTTTGCTTAATTCTCAATTTTCTTTGGCTAAGTCGAGGTAAAGTTGTTCCAACTTAGCCAAACAATGTTTGTTAGTGTACCTACTTCCCTCTTTAAGGTGGTGAGATGAAGTACTAGCACCTGTACTTTTAGTTAATCTTGTCCTAACTACATAGATGGGTAAGAAAAAGCAGACAGCACCAAATGTCATTAGGTAGTTTTCGAATAATTTCCTTCTTGCAAAGTACAAAAAACTAAAGGGTACCAAGGCTAATCTAGTGCGGTTACTCCGATGTTTAAGTCAGCAAATGAATTTAGGGGGAAAATAAGACAATTATTTGTGAGTTGTCAAATCCTTCTTATAGTGTTTCTTCTCCGTATTTATAGGTGAATGTCGAGTGTCTAAAACAACAGTTAATCATATGATTATTGGGGCACGTAGAGACCTCTTGATCAATATGATTAGTAGGCAGCTATGTAATATAACCATGACAAGTGATAACTGTTCATGCTATTTTCCTTAAATTCAAATTAGATACAGTTCTATGTTACTTGGCATTAGTTGAGAAGTGAGTTACTTGACTTGTCAGCAGCCGAGCAACCAAGTGAATGAAATTCGACTATCAACATATTTGATAAACTAGTTCCATATGACTTCACATTAAATTATTTTGATGAATAATGTGTATTTTAGAGGTTTTCACAATGTAAGAAATAATATTTATAGTGGCTAACATAATGTTCTTGCAACTTTTTTTAAGGGAATTGAGAGTAACCAATAATCTTTTACTATAATTCATACAAAGAATGATCCTATGTAGGAGCATTTTAGTTTGTCTACTAATGATAAAAGTAAGAAGGTGCTTACTTATCTTTATTGTGGATCTAATTATCATAGTGGAGGGATCAAGAGGATGAAGTATCATTTAGCTGGGATTTGTAAATGTATAGCATCTTGTAAAAAGGTCTTGAATGAAGTTTAGGAAAAATGGCGGCATATCTTAAAGCCTTCAAGCAAAAAGATCAAGACTCTAATGAAGCTCAACATATTGAAATTGAAGGCAATGAAGATAAAGAGTTGGATACTTCACTAAAGCCATCAAATAGAAAAGGAAGGTAAGTATTCATAAATATGTAGTCAAAAACACTACTTCATCATCTTAATAAGTATGAAAAGTGCATTAGCTAGTAAGTAAGCCATTCAAAGGACAAACATGGCATTTGTTAGATGGTTTTTTGATGTACACATTCCTTTTCAACCTACATTAGACACTATTACTACAAGTGGTAGTGGATATAAGGGGTCGTCTTATCATGCCATGCGTATTCAGTTATTATGAGATGCAAAAGGAGTGCCAATTTGCATATTGATTATTATAGAAGTAATTAGGCTAAATCTGGATGCACAATAATGGCAGATGGTTGGACAAATCAAAGACAAGGGACTTTGATTAATTTTTTAGTATACTATCCTACTGAGATGACGTTTGTGAAGTCGATTGATGTATTAGATGTTATTAAGGATGCCCTGAATCTTTGCAATATGCTCTAAGAGATGGTTGAATGGGTTAGACCATTTAATGCGGTTTATATAGTAACTGATAGCACAAGCAACTATGTCACAGCTAGGAGATTGCTATAAGAGAGATATGATCATATAAATTGGTCTCCTTATGCAACACAATGTCTAAATTTGGTGCTAAAAGACATTGGTAAGATGGATCATGTAGATGAACTTGCAAATCGTGCTTCTAAGGTAACCATTTTTGTCTATAACCATATTCACTTGTTGTCCTAGTTGAGAAAAAGAAATGGTTGGAAAGAAATTATTCATCCGGGAGTTACTTGATTTGCAACTATTTTCATTACTTTAGTAAGTATTTATGAACATAAGCAAGACTTACAAGCTCTAATAAGAAGTAGGCATTTCATAAGTCACAGGCTATCCATATGTACTGCTGAAAAAATTTTAGTGCCATTGTTTTAGATAATTAATCTTGGGAAGAATATTTGCTTATGGTGAAAGTTACAACTCCCATTGTAAGACTTCTATGCATTGTGGATGTTGATGAAAAGCCTTCTCTTTGTGTTTATGAAGGCTTCTCTAAGATTCGTAAGGGGATCATATCCCTTTTTAAAAATAGGAAAAAAGTATATAGTCCTTACATCAAAATTGTAGATGAGAGGTGGGACAAGCATTTTCGTCGTAGTCTCCATGTTGCTACCAATTTTTTTAATCTAGCATTTGCATATGATGAAACTTATAAAGAAAATGTAGAAATTATGCAAAGCCATTTTGATGTTCTAGAAAAGAGAAGCATATGTAGTGAGAGTGACAATGCATAAGTGATTATAGATATCAAATTGTATTGTGAATGGAGAGAAGGTTTTAGTTGAGGCATGGCTATTAAATTGTCTAAATAATATAGCCTAGTGAATGGTTTCTATAATTTACAATTATTTTCCTTGTATTTAGTTTTTTTTTTTAGTTATTTGACTTATTTTATTGAATTATAGATTATTAGTTAAGGTTATTTGGTCATAGTGCTCTTGTTTTGCAAAAGATTGCTATTCGTATCTTAAGTTAAACAACTTCTTCTTTAGGATGCAAATGTAATTGGAGCTTCTTTGAGCGCATCCACATACACACAAAAAAAAAAGAAAGAAAGAAACAAATTAGAGAACCAAAGATTAAATAGTCTTGTCTATGTAACATACAATTTGTGTTTAAGAAAAGGTATTTAAATTATTTTATGTGACAAAAAATGCCAAACTCACATACCTTTTAAATTGAACATGATAATTACTTCTTTCTTTGCTTTTTCTCTTTGGGATTTTAGGCATCAACATAAGAAAAGAAGTTATGATCCAATTAATTATGATTACATTGATAAGATGGATTTTTGGATAGTAGAAGAAGAAGAATACTTACCTCTTGAACTTGATTTTGATGACATTATGGAGTAAGCACTATATGAAGATGATGTTTCTCCCATTACAGTTGATAGTTTTACTCAAGGTTAGTGATGTATTTTTAAAGTATATATTATTTAATAAGTATAGTCTAGAATGCAAATTTTCCTAACATTAGCTATTTTTCATTCCTTCTAGATGATAAAGAGATTGAAGTAGATGTAGACTTAGAATCAATTAGAGATCAAATCAATGTTATACAAATTCTTGAATCAGATGAAGATTACAATGACATTAATTAAAATTTAGAGCTTAAATTGTTAGCTGAGTTAGTGGTTTAGAGTTTTGGATAAACAATGCTAGGGCGCTAATACTATTCTTTTAATTAGTTTAAATTTTGGCTTATGTGGACCTATATAACATTTAGGGCGTATGCTTTGTGTTAATTTAATGGCTAATTGATGGATCTAAACCAATTGTGGATTTGGATGTGTAATTTTACATTTATTAGTCTTCTATAATGAAAATATAACTCATATTTTCATTTTTCTCTAACCCCGATACAACCCTTTGACCCTTAACCCTCTCACATGGCTAGGTCAACCCCCCAAGCTAAGTTTGACAACATTAAGAAATAAAGAAATGAGCACTAGTGCTCAGTACATGAGTACCACAACCACATACACATGCCACACAATTACTCAATTCACATGCATTGAAATGCAACATATATCACAATTAATAACTTATTGATTCAATAGATATACATATATATACTTATTATGGTCAACAAAATAATAGAGAAATATGCATAATTCTAATCTCAACATTTAGACAGGGATGCCACCTCAGTAAAAACACTACAAGTACAAGTTCACTATTCAGCTCCGACCCCATCCTAACATTACACTCTCTACTGGTAGAGGTTCACCATCCATGTTCCCTACACCTTTCTAGTCCTCACAAAATCTATCAATAGGGGTTCACCATCCATAGCCCCCATAACCAGTAGTTGTTACATGTTTACCACCTTCGTTTTGTAATCCTAAATCTACCTCTAATCATGTTAAGGAGCAACTCTACCAAGGATAATGCCACATAGAGATCATAGGGGTGCTCTCTAGGAAACTTTCACTGGATCAAGCTACGCACATAAGCAACAACATATTATTAAAGCCAAATATATATTAAATTCATTTATATAATACTAATCCTAACAAGCACAACCAGCAAGCATGGTAAACATGTACCTGAATCCTTTGCATAAAGTATTTCTAATTCATAACTCAATCTAACATATGAAGCACAAAGAAAACATTCTTTTAACATCTATACGGTTGGTCTTTTTATCCTTCTCTTAACACTAATTGGTTTAAGCTTTGATAACAACTTACCATAGAGTTAAAGATTCATTTTAGGGCCTTAAAAGTACTTAAGAAGTGTTAGAATAAGGTCTAGAAGCAAGAAAATATGAAAAGTAATGAAGCAAGAACAAGTATGGGAATATCATCATGGTTTATGGCCATGTTCTTTGGCAATATTTCTCTTTTCAACTTTGCACCATGACCATACCCAAGGAATACGACCACATTCTTATGGTGTGTTCCTCTCATCCTCTCTTTTTTCACCCTACGCTTGCATCTTAAGAATTTACAAAAAGACCATGGGTGTAGATCACAACTATAGTCCTTGGCCATAGTTCCCCCTTCGACAACAACATCATATTCTATGATTTATCCTCTTCCCAAACCTCTTGTTTCAATTCCTAGATTATTCAATGACCCTAAAACTTCACACAACACAATCTTTTACCCACTTTTGTCAATGAATCATTAGATCAAAAATAAAAAACATTATCAACAATTATGAATATTGAATTCTTCATGAGGGGATCTCTTACCTTAATATTCTTAAGGTTTGAAAAGAACAAACTTCTAAGAATTCTAATCCTTCCACTCAATCTCATAAACCTTACAAGGAAAACATCAAGATTAGATGTTGGATTTTGTAACTACACATTAGTATCATAGGGTTTACTTGCCATTCTCTAATTTCTCTAATGTCCTCTCACTTTACAAGGGTTCTTGAGGGAAGCAAGAAGTCAATCACAATAGTGTCAAAAGAATGAGGCTAGGGGTTTCTTAACCCTTCTATAGTCTCATAATTATTATCAAAATGACCTCTTAATAAAATTATATTTACTTTCTAATACCCCACACTATATATTATTATTTTATTGTAATAATTACGGGTTTTAAATTCTCTCACCAACACCACCACCACCCCACCCAACACCAATCAAGGAATTTTCTTCCTTGAAAGTTTACTTAGTATACTAAATAGCTGTGGATACTCCCTTCTCATTTCCTTTGCCAATTCCCATGTAGTTTCTCATTTAGTAGGATTACTCCATTAAACCTTGACATAAGGTATTACCCTTCTTCTCAACTTATTTACCTTTAAGTCAGCTATCTTTATGGGTCTTTCTAATGTAGATATGTCAAGTTGCAAGTGGAGGGACTTTAACTCAACTACTTATATCTACGATTGATTAGACTCTGGATTCAGATTACTCACAAACTTCCTCAACAAGGATACATGAAAAACATCATGTACTCCTACTAATTAGGGTGGTAACTCTAATATGTATGCTGGTTCTCCAATTTTCTCCCCTATCTTATACAACCCAATATATCTTGGGTTTAGTTTCCTCCTTAAGCTAAATCTAACTACTCTCTTAGTTGGTGAAATCCTCAAAAGCATTAAATCATCTTTTCTAATATGTATAACTCTTTTGATATCTCTAAGCAGTTAGCAACCTCTCCTTAATCAATTTTACCTTATCTAGCACATCCTACACCAATTGTAGCCCAAAAATTTGTCTTTTACCTACCTCATCTCAATGCAGCGGTAACCTACATTTTGTTTCCATACAATGCCTCATAAAGTGCCATCTGAATTGACATTTAATAACTATTATTATAGGAGAATTCAGCTATGGGCAAATACTCATCCCAATACTGGCTAAAGTCTAATGTACACGCTATTAGCATATCTTTTAGTATTTAGATGGTTCTCTCAAACTGTCCATCCATTTGAGGGTAAAAGGCCATACTGGAACTAAATTTGTTTCTTAAAGCTTCATGTAGACTCTTTTAGAATCTTCCCACAAATCTTGTATCTTGATCCAAAACTATGGTTAAAGCAACACTATGAAGCCGAACTTTCTCCTCAACATACAATTTTTCCGACTTCTCTAGAGTATATAGCCTATACGAATAAGTATAAAATGGGATGATTTAGTTAATCAATCCAAAATTACCCACATGGCATCAAACTTAGCTATGGTTTTGGGAAGCATTGTTACAAAATCCGTAGTGAAATATTCTTACTTGCACTCTTGTATCGATAGGGGTTATAATGCACCCACCAACCTTTAGTGCTCAATCTTGACTAGCTAACAAGTTGTACACTTAGATACATAATCTACAATCTCCTTCTTCATGTTGTTCCACTAGTAGTGTTCTTTTAGATCCTTTTACATTTTGGTGCTACTCAGATGTGTGGTATACTTAAAGTACTGAGCTTCTCTCAATAACTCTCTTTTTAACTTTGATATAGCTAGTATACATAGCCTCCTTCCAAACCTTAGGATTCCTATTGAATCTACATTAAATTCAATTGCTTTACCTCAGTTTATTTTTCTTTTAATTTCTTGTATGCCTAATTCTTCTAACCATGCTACTTTGATTCTATCTATTAAGGTAGGTTAAATGCACAATGTAGCTTAGAGCTCCTACCTCTTTAGTAATAATCTCCAGATCCAATCTTCACATATCCTTAATTAACTATCTCTCCTTTATTATCAAAGTTGCCAAGTTACATTGTTTCTTCCTACTTAGGGCATTCACTACTACATTATCCTTTCTTAGGTGGTATTATATATCAATGTTGTAGCCAAAACTACAATGGCTAACTTTAAGTCATGTATAGGATAATTCTTGTCGTAAGGCTTTAACTAGTGAGAGGCATAAGCAATCACCCTTCCTTCTTACATCAGTAAATAGCCCAGACCTTAGCGCAAAGCACTAGTATAGATCATGTACTCCTTCCTACTTTAAGGCAATGCTAAAATTCGAGCCATCACCAATTTTTCTTTTAGCTTTTGAAAACCTCCCTCACACTAGCCACTCCATTCAAACTTCACTCCTTCTTAAGTTAATCTTGTCAAAGGTGTTACTAGCTTAGAGAAGCCTTCTATAAATTTCCTATAAGAACCAACGGGTCTTAGAAAACATATAATCTCCATCACTATCTTCGACCTTGGCTAAACCATTGCTTTGATCTTTTCAAGGTCCATTGATACACCATCTTTATTTTCTATATGTCTTAAGAAGGACACTTGCCCAAGCCATAATTCACATTTAGTGAATTCAGGGTAAAGCTTTTCAATTCACAATTTGATGTGCCCCAAAGGTCCAAAGATCATGGAGCACCATGCATAGCTTAATCAAAACCTAAATAGGTATTCAGATTTGGTAGAACTTAGGAAATCGCAAGTAAAAGGGATTTTGAACATGAATATGGATGGATATCACATGTCAAAACATAAGCACATTCAAGTTTGAGCTTAAAATAAGGTTCGATACGACCTATAAACACTAAGTCAACACTCGAGTTTCAAATGAGGGCTTAGATATGACTTACTCAAATGAGGGGTTCACCACAATTGCAAGAAGATGACTAATAAGAACATAAATTTGAGTAAAGAGTAAAATAGCACCTAATAATCTAAGATACAAGCTTAAATAGCTCATGAAGAGATTAACTATATTCTTACTTCACAAAATGTTCAACTCTCTTGATTGTTAGTTACAATAGTTGCTATTTAGTCCTAAAACCCTAACGGCATAACTATAAACAATATACAAGGCCTTAAACCCTAAAGTAGGCCTACTACTAATACTAAAGTTAAGGAAAATATTTACAAGTATACCAAGTTATACTAAATAGTGAGTTTAATAAGAAGGTTATCATGTAGGATATCGAAATTGTTTTAGGGTAGGTCGGGTCCAAATAGGATCAAGTCAATAGTTGGCTATCTAAGCTAAAGTTAGATTCCCTGAAGTCTTATTATACTCGGTAGAGCTACCAATGAGGTCGGCCCATAGTTACTAAACTCGTAGATTGCTTGGCAATAGATTTCTTGTGCTATGCCGAGTTGGGCTTTAAACTTGGGACCTCGGCTGCTTTGTCTTTGGTGTAAGCCCTAAATATAAGCCCTGTAACCGTAGGATTAGGCTGAGTATATAAGGTTTAGGGCGATTAGCTAAAGGATCTAATCAAGCCTATATTATAAATTAAAGCTAAAAATATTAGTAAAAATAACTCCGTAAGTTTAAATTTAAGAAAATAAATAATAAAATAAAAATATTAAATTTTCAAATTTTAAGTAAATTACTCATTATTTATTGAAAATGTATAAAATGTATTCTGATAACTAACAAATCGCTAGAGATAAATTATACATATATTAAAAATCATATAATGACCTAAATAATATTTAGGAGTGTTTACTTATACCCCACATGTATTTATGTATAGGTTGAAATATGCGAAATTACCTAAATTGCCCTAAATTAGCTAAGAATTTGCTAAATTACGAAAGCAAATTATTAAAAAATCAAAGAAATATATAAAAAAAAACAAGGAAATAGGCAATGCTCTAGATCAAGTCATGGTAGCTAAGGGAAGTAAGAAAAAAATTATACCAATCAAAATCAAACACTTAAAAGGCAAAAATGGAAGTGGATAAGCCAAAAATCTTGTCTAATTATTGCCCTAAAATTCCTTTACAAATCTATAAATAGCAAGAAAATTCTCTGAGCTCATTTGATCTGTTGGGAGTTGGAAAAAATTGAGAGAACCAATAATTGAGAAGGAAATTAGGGTTTAGGAAAAATTTACTCAAAATTGTGCATTTAGTACATTTAGGTCGAACCTACTGGTCAACGACACTTAGAACCGAACCACCACCACCACCCCACTCCAAGTTAACTGCTTGGACCAATCGATACACCCTAAACTGGTGTTGGTGGCCAAAAGCTCAAAAACTAGATGAGTCCTAAATCTCATCCGATTTTTCAAAATTTCTTAAAATTATTAATTCTGCTCAGAAAATTATGTAATTTGTCATTATGATGTTTTATTATATGTAGATTTAAGAAAAAATAGTGATTAAGTTTAAACATGTTTATAAATATAGTGTTCTTAAGAAATTGAATAAAACCGAACATTTTTAGAATTACAAATAAATATGCTTAGGAGTATAGTTTGGAGCTTAATTGTTTTCTATAGAATACTTAAGTAATATAGAATAGTGCTATGAAGCCAATTTTTTAAATTAATTTTTGAAACTTTTAAGTAAATTTTTAGCTCTAAAATGATGAGAAAATGAGTAATTTTGGATTAATTAAGTAATTTAATGACTAATCACCTATTTAGAAGGTAATTAGATGTTTAAAGATGTTAATATTTGATGTGGAAACCTATTCCTAGCCTTTGGAGTGTTAATTGCAATTAATATAAGAATTATGTAGTAAATTTGAGTAATTTGGTAATATGTGAAATTGGAATTTTAATAAATATGAAGTAATAGGTTAAATTGGATAATATAATCATAATATTAGTACATATTAAATCTAGTACAAAAATTAATTTTAGATAATTATACAAAAATTGTAAAATTTTCTCACATCGAGTGTAAACCCTGGTATACTAATTAAGATTAGAATGTGCTAAGTGGGTTAGAATACTAAATTAAGACCTAGTATGATATTAGGACACTTGAGCTTAATGTGATTAATTTCACATTAGGGTTCGAAATTTATTTTAGAATTTCTCATAGTTGAAATCTAATTAGAAGCTAAGTTAGAATCGAATTCGAAAACCGAACCCCGAACTAACATAAGATGAATCGTTAGTAAATGATAGGTATATAAGGAGAATTGAGTTAAATCCTAACTTAGAACATGTATCATCAAAGTATAAATACGAAAAGGTATATTTATATTATAGGACATACAGAGACAAATCAACCTACGACAAGTGGTTAAGTGACTCAAGATTCTAAGTAAGTTGGGTTTAATGCTTCATTGTAGTTTGGAGTACTATTTTAGAGTTCTCGAAGACTTAGGTTTGTGTATGATTGCGATTGTAAGTAATCTTATGCATATACTTGTGTATCTGATTTCATGTTGAAATCTACATTATCTTTGATGACTGTTGTAATTGAAGTGGTGTGGAATTGTCTGGTCACTCTAAACCGAATGTTATCTTAATCAACCTAAATACCCTAAAAAGATATGCATTGCAACCCTGGATAGTAAAGTAGTCTTTTCCTCATCCTTAACCAAACTAATTGACAGGAGAGGAGGTCGCGGTAAGGATGAAGGCATTAGTCAGAAGGATAGTCTTAGGAGGAGCAGTATCTCCATTGCACAAACCTGGGTTTGGTTATGAGCTGTTGCATAACATGGAAACTCCTCAACTTGGATTAAAGCAGGTGAAATTACTCTAATTTCACAACAGACTAGACTATGTTATGTGATAGCACTTATTTGTTGCATTTCATGAAAATAATTGCTTGATAACCTTAAATGTGCTTGTATACATTCATGAGTCTCCAATTCAACTTATTGAGTTTTAGTTGCTCATACATGCATAGATTCTCTTGTAGGTCTTGACTTCTGATTAATTATGCCATGTTTCAACTATCCAGAGGTTAGTTCTCTTTTGAAGCTTTGGGAAGTGAGAATCAACCAATCTATGATCAAGTTTTTATTTAAGGCCTTATTAGAATCTTTAGGATGAAGAATTGATGTATAATATGTAAACTAGCTAGCTGTTATGATATAATATAAAATAACTTGGGAATTCTATGGTAATGTACATGTAATTATATATATTGACTTAAGATTTCAATCATTGCTGTAAATTTTAGTTAAATTCTTAAATGAACTATTTACTTCAAAGTGAGGAGTCGTCGACACTTTATGTAGATCGTATCTATGATAGGCATTGTGAGGTCTGTTTCAGTTATAAGATGGTTTACACGGCGAGACTGTTACGACTCTACGACTTCGGAGCGTAACACCTGATCTTCTTGGCAGTTGATAAAACTGTTGTTGAGCTGCCTTTCTTTCCTCTTTCATCCTCTCAGCATCAACTCAGCCTTAGGTAAGAAAAGTTGGCCTCGGCTAAGAATAGGTTTGCAAGGTTTTTGGGTGATTGGAAGCTAATTCCTATCACAATCTTCCTAAAACCTACCTTAAAAGTTCCTCATGCTCTTCTTAGCAAATCAACATGTTGTTGATAAACACCACAATGAACTTGTCTAAGAAGTCCCTAAATACTTTATTCATTAGATCTATGAAGGCAGTTGGAGTGTTTGTCAACCAAAGGGCATTACTTTGAATTCATAATGTCCATACTGAATTCTAAATGCAGTCTTCTAAATGTCCTCTTCTTTGATCCTTAATTGATAGTAGCTTGATCTTAGATCTATCTTTGAGAAAATCTGAGCTCCCTATAGTTGGTCAAACAAATCATCTATCTTGGGAAGGGATATTTATTTTTTATTGTGACTCAGTCCAATTCTCTATAGTCAATGTAGAGTCTCATACTCACATCCTTTTTCTTCATAAACAAAACTAGTACTCCCTAAGTTGAAATGCTTGGTATGATAAATCCCTTATCTAACAATTCTTGTATCTAACTCTTCAACTTCATAAATTTTGTAGGCACCATCTTTACAGACACCTGATTTTTGCCTCTCTATAGTCTTAATCTTAATTTTTACAAAAAGGGTCCTAATTCAAAATGATAAAAAATAATAAAAATTAACGAGTAATGAAAATACCAAAAAAAAAATAAGAAAAGAAAAAGGCATAAAAATTTAGTAGATTTTTAGAAAGTATTTATATTAGGAATAATTAGTTTTAGTTTAGTTAAAAATTTTAGTTTAGGGAATCGAATAGTTTAAATATAATTTAATTGTAATGAATGTTAAGATACAGGTCAATGGTCTATCGGATAAGTAGCGGAGTGTTTAGGGTGGATTTAGTTTAAGGTCTTAGGGTTCGAGCTTCTCCATTTGCGAACCCTACTCTCTCCCACCGATGAAACAATAGCAGTCGACGACTGTCATAAATGTTCCTTCGACAACTCCTGTAGAAAGCGCTCTGTGCTTGCGCACTTTATCCACTTTCAATTTTGCGTAGCACGATCCACAACCCAAACCACGAGTGACAGCCCACAAATACGCAACCAGCCATCCATGTGACCCCCACATCTTGCACTTTAATCTCCAACCAAATATAATTCCCAACTCCAATGACCAACTGATCCAATACTTTAACCACATGCTAGTGTACAATAGATTAGGCCGCACATCCACCGTCTCTTCATCTACAATTGTCCTCTACACCATCCATGTTCATGGCAGCAAGTCAAAATCCACTGCAGAACTCCCAAGGATAGCGGCAGCATCAAACTCACAGTTGCAGTACCCCATCGAAGCTTCACGACGCCGAATAGTAACTTACCGCATCTCACTGCATCCTCGTCCAAACAACTCCCTTATGGCACCAAGCACTGTTTGATCGCGCATCAGCATCGTCCGCGATTGCTGCTGTGTCCATCGATTGCTCGCGAACAGCAAGTGGATCAGCGGTCATTAGTACATAACACAGATGTGTAGCAAGCACGTTCCTTGATCTGTCGCAGCACTGCACTTCACAAATCACACTTTGCCTCACTACACTTCTCGTGGACACGCACTGCATAATCCGTGCTCCATCCATTCGTAGTCCACTTCACTGCAACGCTGCATTTGTGCATGCCTACTGTTGACTACACCGATCGGCACACTCCATCGGACAGTGGATGAAACAGCGACTCAATTACGCCACATGCTGTCACAATTCCCATGGATACTGCAATATACTGTTCATGCTACTTCACTGATCACAAGCACGATTCATGGCCCCTGTCACAATTCTAAACCGATGCCTACAGCAATGAACACGTTCATACTATGATTATCAAACAACAGATCACTTCCCACGTCGAAATCCCAACGTCCAGCACGTCACAATGCAATGAGCAGCACGTACCATCATCGCTGCCCACCAATCAGTAATGATTAATACTACAGAAGCTACTCTCCACAGCAACAATGATACATTGGTCAACACAATTTCAGACATATTGATTGTTGCACCGCACACCGACCACTTTGCACAAGCAGTAACCATACGTCTAACCACTGCTGCAGCACTTTGACTACCCACACGATCAGTAATGCCGATCAGCGTTGTGTATCTACAAAGCACATGCATTACTGCCCCAATGCCACTGTCCTTCACCGTATAGTGGAAACCAAGTCAGCAGCAGCACAGCAGACAGCAGCACCGTAGCAGCCCACACTCTCCCAACTCTACGGTTCACCAGCTGAACTGCACAGATTTGGTTCTCTTACTACATTGATGGTCACCGCTTGTACAAGAAGCTCAACTTGGTTACTTTGTTGTACAAGTCGCTGAAATTTTGATGTGCCATAGCTCCTGCAAGTTGTCTAAACAAGCTATTGTTTACTTATACTTGGCTTGGTGGTAGCTGTTGATCGTATTCCAGGAGTTGATGTTGCATTCAAATTAGAAGCTCAGTTCTTTAATGAGCTGCACGAATCTGGTCGGGGATGATTGGGTCTTCATGTTTAGGAGCTGTTAGGCATCGACTATTAAAATTGCTAAGAGGCTTGGGTTTATTACTTGTTGGAGCTTGATTTCTATATAGACTTTAGAGTTGTTATCCAGTTTCCGATCAGTACCGGATCCACGCTACAGTCGAAATTGAGTTCAAGTATGGTTTTCTTTAAGTTTTTATTTCTTTATTTAGTTATTGTTGTCATACTATTATTCTGTTAGTTAGCCAGTCAGGTTCATGACATGATATATTCATATATATGTCTATATATTAGTTTAGGGCCTTTTAGCATTAAGTTGTTATGATTGATCACATAGAAAGTTTTTTTTTTCTTTAACTAAAAATTAATAAAACACCATTTAAAAAAAAATAGGATTGTTAGAGCATATTTTTTATAAAACAATAACATTCAAGAGTTGGGACCCCTTTAGATTTTTTTAAATAAACCGAATAAATTAAAAACGTAAACTTAGGTAATTTTTAAAATTAAAATAAATCAACACATTAAAGATTTTTTAAAAACACTACGATCGTCTAATCCCGGCTAACGGGTACATAGGCATCTTCGGTGCAACGATAAAATATGTTAAACTTAGGTTCTTTTTCTTTTGATTTTTTTATTTATCTATTTATTTTAAATATTATAATTAGAAGAATAATCCTAATTTCGGTAAATAAGTACTGGTACTCGTTAAGAGTTTAATAAGTTAGTCCCCGAACTTAGAACCCTCTAGTTTTTCATTTAAAATTAAAATCAAAGACCGGTAGCCAAATCGTAATCAATCCATCCAATTGGTTACGGTTTCTTTTTTTTTTCCCGACTTCGGTCGGGTGACGACTCCAAAAACTATTTTCAATAAAAGACCGAAATTTCTCAATTTCTTTAGTTGATAATTAATATTAAAATTGATTAGGGTTTAGTATTAATCAGGAAATGGGGATATCAATTTTTAAATAAAAGAAATCGAAAAATCATGCTCAACAATCTTACATGGTATTTTATATATAGGAATGGTGCTAGGCATTAAATCTATCCTGAATTCAATCTCTGTGGCTAGTGGTAGACTTGGTAATTCATCTAAGAGTGTTATAGCAAAATCTTTAACTATAGGGACTTCCTCTAATTTTATAGGTCTACTTTAAACCATTGCTAACTGCTAATTTACTCTTTCCCTACAACTCATAGGCGTTAAGCCTTATTTCGGTTTTTTTTTTTTTAAATTTAACCTATATTAAACCTATCACGCTTAATAGAAATTATTGAACATAAAATTAAGGAAAAACATTTTTCTTTTAAAAAATGTTTAGAAAAACATATTTTAAAAAAATTTGGAGTCGTCAATTAGTTAAACTAGTAACTAGTCTACGAATTTTCTAAAAAATAACTTTTTCCATATTTTTCAAAAAATCAAGATTCGAGGACTAACTTATTAAAACTAAGTCACCATGTAAAAAAAAAAGGAAAACTAACGATAAGTAAAAATGTAATTAAAATATATTTTTTTATTTTTATGACAAATTTTCATAAAAAAACATTTTTATATTTTTTATGGTTGTCTCAAAAATACCTATATATTCGTTAGTCGTGATTAAACCAATATAGTTCTTTATTTTTTTAGAAAAGATTTAGTGAGTTGATCATTTTTAATTTGAAAATTAAGTCAGATTTATGTTATTTAATGATTTATTATTTAAAAAAAAAACTTAAAAAGTTCTAACTTCATGAATCCATTTTAAGAAAAAACCTAACTAACTAAATCTTTTGAAAAGATTCTAGTTAAGATTATTTGTTAAAAAAAAAAAACACTATGTGCAAAAAATTTATTTTTCAAAAACCATAAATGCAAGATTTATGCAAATCTACCAAGATATGCAATTTAGATATATATCTTTACTAAATATATAAATCTCGAAAAAGATATGTATCTAATTTAAAAATGAAAATTTTTAAATGTAATTTTTATGAAAAAGATGTAATTTATGAAAAAGAATACGATTTTATCTAAAAGAATATGATTTTAATCTAAAGAATGCAAGTTTAATATAAAAGAATGAGATTTTAATCTAAAGATTGCAATTTAATCTAAAAGAATGCAATTTTCGTAGGAACTACTTCATTAAAGAAAACTAAACTAAAAGCCTACACTAAAAAACCAAATCATGTTAGTAAAACAACATAATTAATTAAATAATTCAACTAACTAAATATAATAAAAAAATTCAACTTCTTCAATGGGTTAGATCAGGAAAAAAAACTTATGTGGGTCATGTTGACTATTTGTCAGAGTATTGCTAATCGCGTGTTGCTGATCGCATATGGAGTGGATCATGCATGGGGTAAGCATAGACTAGAATCGTATGTGTAGATGCTTTGTATAAACATGTATGGACTGTTCATTGACTTTATTGAGCTTAGTTTTTCTCATAGTATAAATTAATTTTCTTTAAACCAATCAGTATTAAACTCTATCCATTCAATACTAACCCCCAACTAAGGTATAAAGAAAACTAGTTCTTTCGTCTTTTAAAAATATTTTGGAGTCACCACCTGACCGAAGTTGAGAAAAAAAAGTTAAATTATAACTAATTAGGTAAATTGGTTATAATTTAATTACTAGTCTTTTCGATAAAACCAATTTTACAAACAGTTTTGAGAACCAAGAAATGGGTCTCGAGTTTAAGCTTTTTAAAACCCTTACAGGTACCGTTAACTTTTCAATTTTAAATGTAATCCCTTAAAATCACCTTTCAATAACTATCTTAAAGGAATGAAATTTAATCATCAGTTAACAAATTGAACAATTTAAACTAAAGTAGAAAAATAGGTTTTTTCATTTTTTATCGTCACCTTAGAGGTTCTTATGTACCTACTATTTGAGATTAGATGTACGTAGTTCTTTTCAAAAAAATTTAATTCAATTGATTTCTTTTAACTATTGAAAAAAGATTGGGTTTATGTTTTTACCTAGTTCAATTTATTTAAAGAAATTTTTCTAAAGGGTCCTAATCGAGGTTTTCTTTTGAAAAATTATAAAGTAGTCCTAATTTGGAAAGATCAACATTATTTTTGGAAAAAATAATATTCCAAGTGGGAAAATGGTTTTTATTGGTTGCTTTATTCTATTTTTATTTTTTTATTTTACTTTTCATTTCCCCTTTTTTTATATTTATTATTTTATTTAAACCAAAACATAAATCAATAAAACTAAGCCAAACCTTTTTTTTCCTTTTTCTTTCTTTCCTTTTTTTTTTGGTTTTCTCCTTTTAAATATATATATATATATACATTTACATTTACATGAAAAATAAATAAATAATTACAAAATACAAATCAAAAGAAGGGCTTCAAACTAAAGATGAACGCACAGGTCAAGTTAAGTCAGCCGGGTTAGGTTAGTTCGGATTAGGTCAAGTCAACTCCTCTAAGTCCTCTTCCAATAGTGGCTAGCATAGTCACCTAGGTTTACTTTGGTCACCAATTTAAGCAAGGAATGGGGTTTTGTGAGTTTCAATTGGGAATATGGTTCAGGTTGTTTTTAGGGGTGGTTAAAGGTGGTGGCTTACCATGGCTGTTAGTGGTGGTGTGTAGGGTGCTACGCAAGATGATAGGAAGGTTGGGCCTAGGTATTTCAAGGGTACTAGAGCTCATGGTGGTGGTGGTTTTAGTCAGAAACTACCATGGAAATCGCTACCATAGAGAGAGAAAGAGATCATGCTAAAAAGAGGAAGCTCGAACTTGAACTTGTACAGAGTGTTTTTTATCAAGCTCTCTATCAGGATGAACATTAGGATGCCTATTTATACTAAATGAAGCTTGGTTCAACATGGAAAGGCTCATAGACGGTTTAATCGGCCACGAATGGTAATATCAAATATTTTGTTTTTTCCATTTTTAGAGCCAATTTAATCTTTGGTTCAATATGGAAAGACTCAATTACTTATCCATTAGGCTGTTGCCCTGTGCTTTGCCTATATGTGTAATTAAATTGCACATGTGAACTAGGTGAACCTAGAATTGAGCTATGCGCATGGCGTATGGAATTGTGCTCTGTGTATAGTAGGAATTGTGTCTTGTGCATATGTGTAGGAATTATGTGCTATGGGACGTGTAGTGTAGTAGGCATGCAGTGTAACGAGTTGTGGGACATGAATTAGTCTGAATGTTGTATGTGCATGAGTAAGTAAAGTAAGGACTGGTCTATGAGTTATGTGTACATAAGTGAGTGGAAACTAGGGTTCATGTTGTGTTTGAGAGTTAGACAAATTATGTATGTAATTATATTTTTTACGGCCGAAGTCCATTATTTATAAACAAGTAATTTTGAATATTTCAAATCTTTTTAATGAGAATTCAATCTTAACAAATCTAATACTCACAGGATATGATAATACCCAGTTTAGATTTGTTAGTTTTTCCAAATAATCTCTTTCAGATTTGATCTAATCCACTTTTAAGCTCTAGTTTCTAAAAACTCTACATTTTATTTAGGCTTTCTATCTTAGGTCCAGCTCAATCTAACTTATTTTTTATTGACCACAACCTTTTAATATAGCCCAAAATACATATGTTAACTATTTAATAAATCCTGAGTCTATTTTAATTAGCCTAATATAAATTGGATAAAAATCTACTTTATATTTCATTAGACTCTTTAAAAATATATTTTTTCCTAATGAAGCCCAATTATTTAGAGACTTGGAATTTATTAAATTGTACATACATCTTCAACTATTGTCTAATCCAACCCTAAATTGATTGACTAACTTGACTTAACTCAAATACTCTATATATTTTTTTCTTTTTCAAGTTTTTTCATCGCTTTTATTTTTTCTTTTCAATTTTTATTCCTTTCAAAAGTAATTTTTTAAACTTGGCCTAAAAGATAAAAAAGAAAAGACTCTTGAAAATAAAGAGCAGCAAAAATGGGGTATCTATAGATATCCCTCTTTATAAGGAAGTTTGATAAAACTTCACTACAAAAAGAAAAAAGATACCCATTTTTATCGAATCCTAGCTAACAAGATAATGATTACTAACTTGAATGGTCAGTTGAGTAGTGTCCCATCTTAAATGGATGAGGTACAAGGACACCAACTTGAAAGTTTGATGCAGAGGATAAAGTGTCCATTTTGAAAGGATTAGGCAAAAGATAGGAGACCCCTCTTAAAAGAATGATGTAAAGGGATAAAGAAGCTTATCTTGGAAGAACAAGGCAAAGGAATAAAGAGGCCTATCTTGAAATGGCAGAGCAAAAGGGTAAAGAAGCCTATATTGAAAGGATAAGTGCAAAAGGATAAAAAGCCTGTCTTGAAAGGACAAGGTAAAAAGATTAGGAGGATTGTCTTAAAAGGACAAGGAAAAAAAGATTAGGGGACCCATCTTAAAAAGAAGAGGAACAAAGACAAGAGCTTATCTTGAAAGGATAGGGCAAAGGAATAGAGGACATGTCTTGAAATGGTAGGGCAAAAACATTGAGAAAACCCGTCTTAAAGGGATAGGGCAAAAACACTAAGGAAGCTCGTCTTGAAAGAATAAGGCAAAAGGGATAAAGAGGCTTATCTTGAAAGGATAGGGCAAAAGAAATAAGGGGACTATCTTGAAAAAATAAGCTAAAGGACTAAGGGATTGTGTTGAAAGGATAGGGTAAAAAGATAAGGCCTATCTTGAAAGGATAGGGAAAAAAGAATCAAGAAGCCCATCTTGAAAGGATGAGGCAAAAGAGATAGGGGCTTGTCTTAAAAGGATAGGGGAAAAGGATTAGGGGCGTGATCCAAAGAAGATAGATCTCTTCAAGATTTTCAAAAACTTCTCAATTCTCTTAAATATCTCTACTAAGGACTTTAAGATTATTTTACTTGGTAATGGAAAATTTTGTAGATAGCAACCAATCAGCATGCCTTGTATTACCTCTCAATATTCACTCATTCAGATAGTAAAATATCACCAAAGTACTTTGTCAATATTATGCTTTTTCTTAGAATAGGGTCTTCTTCACTTATGGGTTCTAATCTAAATTCTTATTCATTGAGACAAATTGTGATAGAAATTTTTGCTTGTGAATCTTTTAGCTATACCATGCCCATGTCTTGATTTTGCTTTTATCATCATCGATTTTCAGTTTCTAGCACTATAATTCTTGAAAAATAAATCTCTTTTTGAAAGACAAGATTAAATCACAAGGAGCATTTAACTTCTATTTATTTGGTAATATAGGTTCAATGGTAAGTGTTTGGTATTTAAGTCTATAAAGTTAAGAAATAAGGTATAAAAGGACTTATTGGTAAAGTGTTTGTTGGTCAAAGACCATCTAAATTCGAGAACATTCATGGGTATCAACTTTGCTTGCAAATGATGAAAGATTAACCATAAACAAATTCTCAAGAAAAATTGGAATCCTTATTGAACTCAATTATTCATGGATAATATAATTTAACAGTAGCTAAAGTCACAAGACCCTTTCAATCCGGACCATCCATTTCCATTAACACTAATGCACCTCTCGACAATACCCTCTTTGCCACACAAGGGCCTTCATAATTAGTAGAAAATTTACCCCTAGGGTCTTTTACATTTGGCAATACTTTCTTCAACACCAAATCTCCTTCCTTGAAGTACCTTAGGCACACCTTCTTGTTCAAGGCTTAGACCATCCCTTGTTAATAACATTGACCAAGACATATTACTGCAAACCTCCTTTCATCTAGGAGGTTCAAATGCTCCACTCACTTCCTTATCCCTTAGGTTTCATCAAGCAAAATTTCTACCAACACTTGGAATGAAGGTATTTCTACTTTTGTTGGTAATATTGCTTCAGTTCCATTTACCAATGAATAAGGTGTTGCACTTATAGAGCTTCTGAATGAGGTTCTATAAGCCATAAGAGTGAAGGGGAGCATCTCATGCCAATCTCTATAAGTGATTTCCATCTTTTCAATAATCCTCTTAATATTCTTGTTAGTAGCTTCAACTACCCCATTCATTTGAGGTCGATACATGGTCAAGTTTTTGTAATTGATCTTAAATTAGTTGCATACTATAGCCATTAGCTTATTATTCAAATTTGACCCATTGTTCATAATAATAGACTTGAGTGCACCGTATCTTGTAGTGATGTCTCTTTTAAGAAATCTAACCACTACTCCTTTGGTTACCGTAGCATATGATGTTACTTCTACTTACTTGGTAAAATAAATCGATCACAACTAGAATGAATCTATGTCCATTTGAAGCTGTTAGCGAGATTGGACCAATCATATTTATCCCCTACATCGACACTGACAATATATGTAATTCTTAAAGAAGAGCATTGATTTTATTAGCGTATACTTGACATAGGCTACAATACCTTACATGTCTGATATAGTCTAATTCTATTGTCATCCAAAAATATCTCGTCCTCACGATTGTCTTAGCTAACATATACACATTCATATGAGGACCACAAACCCCTCCATGTACTTCTTCCATTAATTTCTTAGCCTCTTCTTCGTTCTATACATCTTAACAATGTCATATTAGGTGATCTTTTCTATAGAGTGGCTCCATTCACCAAGAAATGAGTAGCTAATCTCCTTAATACTTTTCTATCAACCTCATTAGGGAACACACCCATTTGAAGTAATCTTTTGATATCATAATATCAGGGCTTCTTTTGTTCTTTTTCTTCAATGGTCAAGCAAAAGGCTGGTCTTTCCTCTACCTCAATTTTTAAGGGTCGAATCTCTATCCCATCTGCAACTTTCACCATTGATGCTAATGTGGCTAGTGTATTGGCAAATTAATTTTGAGTTCTTAGAATGTAAGTGAATGAAATTCCTTGAAATTTTTTAATCAACTTTCCTAAATGCTCATGATAAGGTATTAACTTGTCATCTTTCATTTTATATTCTCCTAGAATTTGGAGAATTATAAAAGAGGAATCTCCATACACTTCAAGCTTTTGTATTCCCATGCATAGGGCCATTTTGAGCCCTAAAATGCAAGTCTTGTATTCTGTTATATTGTTAGTATATGGAAATGCTAACCTGGCTGCCATAGGAAAATAGTTACCCTCGAGTGATGCCAATATTGCCCCTATTTCACATCCGAACACATTAGCCACTCCATTAAAATACATTTTCTATTCTAATTTTTCACCACCCAATTCATTTGCCACCATCACATTTTCATCGAGAAACTAGGCTTTCAAACCATCATTATTGTCTTCTAGTAGGTATTTTGCCAATTGATCAACCACTGCCTATCCTTTGATGAAACTTTAACTTACATATTTGATATCAAACTCAGAAAGCAGCATCTACCACTTTGATATTCTCCTGATTAATGCCAAGTTTTCTACTAAATACCTTGACGAGTCATATTTTGTTAATAGCTTCACTAAGTTGTAAAGAGTATACTGTTTGAGCTTATGTATTACCCGTACTAAGTAATAGGAATCAACCCCCTAAATGGATCATATAGAGCCAAGTTAGAGGACTCTAAGAACTTACTCAAAGGATACTAGCTCGAAGCCCTATTCGAGATAGAAAATCTCACCTTAACCTCTATGTTTCCCTTTACAATTAACGGAACTATCAAGCCTTCATGAGCGCCAAACCTGTTGAATAGTTGTACTATGACAGAATATTTGAGTAGACAACCCCAAGACTATCCTGGCCGAGTTCCCAAATTATTAACAGATGTTTGACCCCAACCCTAGTTGACTACTCTATAGTGAGACTGATGGGCTCTAACCTGATCCCGATTAGAGGTTAGCCCTTGACTGCAAATTCTTTTCTCGTCTACTTCATACTGTATTTTGAACATCCAGCTACCGAGTGACATGTGTCTTTTAGCACAACATTCCAAAAGGATTCCTTACTTTTTGTACTAATTATTCTTTGTCTCTTTTATCTTTTTTAGTATGTATTCCATAACCTAATTGTAAAAATACTCTTTTGTCTTTTCATACATGTAAAGTAACCTTAGTGGATAGGTATATAGACCCCCACTTAATTGTACATAGACAATAAATCCTTGACATTAGAATTTAATCAAGTTTCTTTTGAGAAACCCTAGTGTTCTCATTACCCTTCAACTCTTATCTATTCCCTTTAGTAAGAAGTAGTGGCGAATGACCCTTCAATTCGGATTGGTAAGTCACATCCGACAGATTATAAACCTAATAGGATCAATTGGTGTATCATATCCAATTGATAGCTGCCTAGGCTTTGCTAGCTTTTTCTTTATTGTATTTTTTACTCGCTTTATTGTGGTGTTTCTTCGTATATTTGACCTTAGAGATGCATCACTAAAGCACAACATGTTCTTTCTACCTCTAAGTATTTCTACTTACCTTCTGTGAACTTCTTACTTAAGTAATATATAGGATGCTCTTTTTCTACCTATTTCATCTCTTTACCTTAGCATACATCCTATTGATTCAGGGAAGATAATTAAGTAACGAATCAATGGCCATCCTGATGTAGGAGTGATCAGTACTGGTAGATTCATGAGATACTCTTTGATTTTGACAAATACCTACTTACATTCTCCATCCCATTCTATCATTGCATTCATCCTCAAGAGTTTGAATAATGGCTTGCATTTATCATTTAATAGTCATATAAACTGAGCAATGTAAATCAATCTTCCCAACAATCCTCTAACATCTTTAATAGTCTTTGGTGTAAGCATACTTATGATTGCCTTAACCTTGTCTAGGTCTACTTCGATCTCTTTTTTGCTAACTACAAAACCCAACAATTTTCCCAATTTTACTCTAAAGTTACATTTCTTTGGATTTAGCTTCAATTAGAACTTTCTCAATTGCTCAAACAATTTTTGTAGAACATTGACATAATCCTCATCTTCCTTAGATTTCTCAATCATATTGTCTACACAGACTTCAATCTCATGATGCATCATATCATGAAATAATGCAACCGTAGTAGGTTGATATGTTGCCCCAATGTTCTTTAGCTTAAAAGGCATCATATGGTAACAAAACGTTCCCCAAGTGGTAACAAAGGTTGTCTTGATTTTATCTACCTTTGCCATTCTAATTTGATTATATCTCAAGAAACCATCCATAAATGAGAAAAGATAATTTCCGACTATGTTTTCTACCAAGACATCATTGTACGGTAAAGGGAAATTATCCTTAAGCATTACTTGATTTAAATCACGGAAGTCCATACATATCCTAACTTTCCCATTTTTCTTTAGTACTGGCACCACATTAGCTACCCATTCAGGGTAGTATAACACCTCTATAAACCTGACTTCTAGTAATTTCTTTACTTCTTCTTTGATCTTAAGGATTATATCAAGCCTAAACTACCTAAGCTTTTGCCTCTTTAGTTTATTGTCATCTCTTGAAGGAAACTTGTGAACCACGATCAACAAATCCAAACCAAGCATATCTTTATAGGACCAAGCAAATATATCTAAATATTTTAATAATAACTGTAATAAGTCTTACTTTTAACTGTCTGCCAAATTACCCAAATTTTCAAGTTTTACAGATTCTCTTCTATCCTTAAATTAATTACAACTATTGGTTCATCAATAATGACTCTACCTTGTTCAAATCAATGCCAACTCTCTTCTATTTTGTTTGGGTCTCAATATCATCTCTAACGTTTAACCTAGTAGGGTCAAAGGTGATATTGGTACTTTCATCATTTACAAATGCAAGATATCCACTATTTTCATCATTTTTATTGGATATGAAGAGTAAAGGAAAAGGCAAAAGGTAACAAGTAAATAATAAGGAAAAGGAATTAAAAGAAAGGAGACAACTTTATTGAATGAATTCAAATTGTCTAAAAGAAAAGGCCTAACTAATCAGACTAACTATGAAATTAAATGCTCTTAATTGATCTAATGTTGCTTTTCTAAGGAGACCTATTAATAGGAATGGAAAACCAATTGCATAAGGAAATCGAGTTCCAATATCTTTCTCTTTGCCTGGATTGATGCTGCATTGCTAAGCCAAAGCTTTAGTGAAACTAGCTACTTTAGGTTCTTGAATACAAGCTAATACTGGAAATGTATGGCGGATGTTTGGAAAATCTATATGAGCATGGTATAACCAATCTCCTCGCTTTCCTCTAGTTTTAGCCTTCATTTCTTGGACTTCTACTTCAGTAGGCTCATATCCATGCTCGAATGTTCCAATTTGTTACTTAGGTTGTTTTAAGGAACCCTGTACTCCCTGTCTTAATACTTCAATCATGCTAACATCATCAAAAATCTACAACCTAGGTTTTTCCAATTCCTCCCTCTCGATATAGGAAATGGTTATCTCTTTGTAAATCCTATAGTCTTGCTCACCAAGAATAGTGACCAGCTGCCTATTGCTATGAATTTCACCTTCTGATGTAGATTAGACGGAATTTCTCCCACCGAATGAATCCATGGCCTTCCTAATAGAAGGTTGAAAGTTGGAGGCATATCTAGGACCTAGAATGGAACAGTGAACATCTATAGACCAATCGCAACCTATAGCCCGATTTCTTTAAGTATCTCCCTCTTTAATCAATCAAAAGCCCTTACTAAAATTAAGCTGGGCATCATCTCAGTTGAATCTACTGCAAGCAAATTCAATGTCACCAGTAGATACACATTTAGTGAAGAACCATTATCAATAAACACTCAAGCAATGATTCTTCCTACATACTTGACCACTATGAAGAGGGGTTTTGTGTCTTGATCCCCTTCTTTGCTTAACTCATCAGGTGAGAATGAAATCTGATCCATTGCAAACATTAAGTTAACTACCAATCCCAACTTTTCAGTGGAAATCCCTTTAGGTACTTTGACATTTTTCAAAATATTAATTAAGGCTTCCTGGTGAGTATCAAATGACAACAACAAACCCATCAGATAGATCAAGGCTGGTACCTTAGCTGGTTGATCCATAATCTTATACTTACTAGCTTTTACTATCTTCTTATCAACATTCTAATCTTTCTCATCCATATCCTTAAGGATATTTTGAGAAGCCTCTTCTATAATAGTCTTTCTCTTAACATCATCGTTTTGTTCATAGACTCCTCCCAAGCAAGTAAGCCCTCCAACCATAGGTGGTAAGGACCTGGTTGTTTGATTCACCATTTGGTAATTTAGATGGGCTGCCTTGTAATTTTCTAAGACTATAAAGACATTAAAAGCAATCTTCTTGGGTTTACCTAATTCTTCAACCTTCTCATTCTTCCTATGGAACTTAAAAACTAAAGGTTTAGGCTCATCTCTAATCATCCCAACCATCTTAACTGTCCTCTTGGCTTCCACAATAAGCTTATCTTCTTCCTCAAATTCAAAACCCCATCTAATGGGTAGTTCGTCGACACATATCGCGAGTAAACCAAAATAATCAACCATGTACTCAAATTTTCCTAATGGCTCTCCCAAGGTATTAACCATCAAATCTCCAACTACATACCTTTTTATAAGCTCCCTCTGAGTACATCTCTCTCATGGTTTTGGAACCATCATATCCATAATGTCAGCCTTCTTTATTTTCCCTTACTTCAATGATTGATATATTAATAGTCTGGTTCGGGTTCTATCTTTGAGATTCATATTCTATAAGTGCCTAGCCTAACTTAGGTTCCAAGCTACCTCTTTAATAGTGATAAGCAGACTATTTAGATCAACTTTTGGTTCAAGCACTTCAGCGATGATCATATTGATTGAGTATGCATGTTTTGGTAGAGGATTATTATTGACATTAGGAGCAAGAGTCTGAATAAAGTCCAATTATACCAACTTAGCATCAATAAGATCCTTGATCTTATGTTAAAGTCTCTAGCACAGGTATATAGAATGTCCCATTTGCCTTAAATGATACTTACAATGAAGCTTTAGGTTATAGTCCCTAAGTCTTTGACCCTCCTTCGGTATTTCAAATGTTAAGAGATTCTCTTTTCTCAATCCTACAATAACTTGGCTTAAAGGAATAGGTATCTTGGTAAATTGTCTCCTTTGTAGGCGGTTTTTCTAACCTAAATTTGGTAAGGGATTTAAATCTCTCAACATGGCTATTGGAGCTATAGGTTTAACAATGTTGCTAGCATTGACAACGCTCACTATAGCTTTTTTGGCCTTATTGAAGAATCTCATGAGAGTTGTCTTCTTCTCAACTGCTTAAGGATTAGGAAGTCTTTTAGTAGAGGCAACTTCCTCAATTCAACACCATGAGGCCACAATCTCTACAAAGTTAGAAGTAGGATGTCCTACCGAATGTTGATAATATGGGCTTCCAAGAGTGTTAATAAAAGTAAAGGTCGGATCCTATTTTGTTAAGGGAGGAGCAACCTTGGCTGCCATGCCCCTCTATCTTTGAGCATGCTCCTTGAAGCTTTCATTGGCCTTCTTACGCAGATTGTTCAAATCCCACATGGATGGCGGTACTTTGATATTAAATTTGTATTGGTTGTAGAAATCTTAGGCTAACTTATCCTAAGTGTTAATCTCACTCAGGTCCAATTGGGCATATCGAGTTAGTGCCGAGCCAATCAAACTATCTTAGAAGGTTTAGACAATCACTTAGTCATACTTCATCTATTTTTTATCTCTCTAATGTACAACTTGGTGTCAAGCTTAGGGTAGCCAATCCCATCATATTTTTCGAACTCTAAAACTTCAAACTTTTCCAAGAAGTCATCATCTTCATACGCCAGTAAATTGATCATTCCTATCTGGTTAAGTCCATTAACCATTTCCAAGGCTTTCATTTTATCGGTCAATTTCCACATAAACTTCCTTTCCATGTCCTTGTATTCTTCCTTGATCTCCTTCCTCCACATCTTAACATTAAGGATTGATTCCACATCTTCCAGTTTAGGGGGAAGGGTCACCTTTGTATTCCGATTTGAGAATTCCGATAGCCCGAATGAGAGCCTCAACTTTTATAGCCATCTTAATCATGTTTTCTTCCAAGGTTGTGACTCTCGGGTCAAGCTTAATTTGACTAACGTTTCCACTACCATGAGTTGACATTCTTGCTTCAAACAAGTGACTATCAAGCTTCTAATAGAGTTTGCTTGTTTGAGCACTATCTTCTAAATCCTATGAAGATCAAAGTTTAGACACTTTTGTCAATTAAAATTTTTGTTTCTTTTTTTTCTTTTTCTTTTCTTCTTTAATTTTCATGTCTATTTTAAAAGACATTTATCGAAGAAAAAAATTTTTAAAAAAAATAAAAGAATGAGTAAAAGATAGTGCAACCAATAATGACCTTATTCAATAAATCTGCAAATTTATTAATAATAATAAAATCAAGCCTATACAATGTACTAAAAAAGTTCCTAACTAATCTTCCTAAAAAGAAAAAAGAAATCCTATAACTATAAAAGCTAGTGAATCTGGCTAAGATGGGCTTCATCAACTTCTCTCATAAGTCTTCAGACTGTAACATCTCTTTCTTGAATCTTACCCCTCAGGAACTGGTTTTCTTCTAGCAACCTCTCATTCTCCATTTTTAATTCTTCGATGATCCATTTAACTTCTTGAAACTAGGCTTCAACTTTAGCTCGTATGGTGTCCAAATAGGCTTGCTTGGTAGGTGAAAGGCATTCTGGCTTGGGCTTATATCTAAATACATCTGGAGCTTCATATCAAATCTTCTTAGTCTTCTTTAGCTGATCATTGATAAACTGCTTAGTAGCCTGGTATTCCCCAACTTTGTCCCTCAAAATTTCTACATTTACTACCTTCTTGATTTCCCTTCATTCCTATAATTTTGCAAGTTCTACTAATCATTGAATCAAGGTAGCTGTAAGTAAATAAAGATCTTGATAACTCAGTGTAACATTTTCTAAGGAATCCCTATATGCTATTTCTTGAAGCAAACCCAACTATCTGGTGACACAAGCTGGGAAATATCCTATACAGCTCATAATCCCAATAAGAGGACCCTTGCATAAATGATGCATCTTAGGATAGCTAGAGTGTAGTTACTCTGCCTAACTTTCCACATAAAATCCCCTGGTTGCATCATGCTTATGACAGTTACCCATCCTTTGAACTGAGACTCTTTTAGCACCTTAAGGTGAGAAGTGTCTTGAAGGTTTCCTTCATATCCATGTGTGTGATTAAGAAACCATACGATAAGGACTATAAGGTTGGCCATAAAGTATCTATGCCCTTGCTTCCCTAAATGGGTGAGTGTCTTGAATTGCTCTGCTAATAATGTTGGTATATAGGATTTTCTAGCTAAAAATTAAGTTACTCACTCAACTACCAAAAAATGGACTTGACCATACCTAAAGGGGAATAACACTGTCCCGAATACTGTTACGATAAAGGTGTTTACTCACTTTTCAGCCTACAATTCATATCCTCCACAAAAAATCTAGCAATGTTTCTAGTAAGCGTTTGGGCTTGAAAACCACTCTATTAACCTTAAGATGTTAAGGAATTTCTTGCCCCTTGATGATAGGAAAGGTCTTAAGGTTACCTTTTTGACTCCCAGCAAAGTCATTAAGGCTTTCTCAAGTTGGACCCTGAGGTCTGGAACTATTATTCCTACTTTGAGAGGTGGAGCGCTAAGTAATTACGAGAACTCTTCTAAAGTGGGTATTAGCACATGTGGGCTAAACTTAAAAGCCAAGGACTCTGGATCCCAGTAATGGATTAGGACTTAAATTAGTGGCTAATGAAGCTAGATTTGCATTAAGGACATGACTAGCCCAATCTTCTTGCGAATGTAATCCTACTTGTTAAGCGGAAGCTGATTCAACCAATCCTTTAGTATGCCCTCATGAAAGAGTAGTTTTCAAGCTAGACCTCATGGATGGGCTCAAGATTGACACTATCTTGGCTTTCCATGTCTATATTACATAAAACATGAAATAACACAATTATTTACAATGAAAATACCAAAATTTATAGTAATACTACATATGATATTAATAATTTTGCAACTCCTTAAAGTCTTTTAAATTATGTAACCTTTTACTTTACAAAAATAGTCATATGGAAACAAGCATTAGTAGAAAAACATATATAAAAAAATTAAATGCAGTTTGCTACATACATATGTAATGCAATAAGGCAGGTAATTAATAAATTATAAGAATTATTATGAACTCGCAGTTGAGAATAAACTTATATATAAGTGGATCAAAATAAAAATATGTAAATGAAATGAGGCTCATAGACACTTATATATAAGTTTACTAATTTTTTTTAATTTCCCCTTTTTTGAAAAAGAAAGCCCAACTAACTACAAATTATAATTATCACATTTTTCCTATAATTTAAAAATGACTAGCCCTTTTTTCCCAAAAAAAAAAAAATGATGTAAGAAGGTAGGGTCTATAGGTCTTGATCTTTATAGCCTTAAGCATTTACAAAGGAAAAACCTAATGAGCTACATCAAAGCATGAATGGGCTCGCCTATTACCACTAGACTAGCATAAAGACCTTAACAACTTAAGGGTTACATAATGGCAGCATATCCTAAGTTTCTAAGATAGCCTAAGTCCAACCATATCTAAGCACACAAATGATGATTTTACAAAAACAAAGACCCCCTTAAAGCCTTAGTAAGTAGCCCATTGGGCTAAGCTTCTCCTAGAGGCCTACATCACTAAAACCCAATTAATACAATTATATTACACATAAAAAAGAAAAAAAATAAAAGCCTACTAATTAATTTTTTTTTTTTTTTTTACATAGCTAGCTTACTAAGATTCTTAGTGAATTCGTCAATTCTGTTGAGTCTTATTTTAGTTTTCCTTATTTTAACCTATATTATGTCCAACCCGCTTAATATAAATTACTTGACATAAAATTAAAGAAAAATATTTTTATTTAAATAAATGTTTAGGAAAAAATTATGTTTTTTAAAATTTGGAGTCGCCAACCAATTAAACTGGTAAAAAATCAAATTAGAGTTTTTGAGTGAGAAAACCTTAATTTAGCTGTTAATTTATGAATTTTCTAAAAAATAATCTTTTTTAGAAAATTTAACCAAACAATTGGGATTCATGGACTAACTTATTAAGACCAAGTGGCCATGTTAAAAAAAAAAACCAATGGCCTTTTATTTTTTATAATTTTTCTAAAGATACCAAAAAATGCAATGATATACAAAAATGCAATCAAAATTATTTTTTTATTTTTATTACGAATTTAAAAAGAAAAAGTTTTTACATTTTTTATGGTTGCCACGGAAGTATCCATATACCTGCTAGTCATAATCAAATCAACATAGTTCTATTTTTTTTTTTCAGAAAAGATTTAGTAGGATGATTCTTTTTAATTTGGAAATTAAGCCCAATTTATGTTATTGAACGATTTATTATTCTTATAAAAAAAAACCTAAAAAGATCTAACTTCGTGACTCTATTTTATGAAAAAAACCTAACTAACTAAATCTTTTAAAAAAATTCTAGTTACATTATTTATTTAAAAAAAAAACACTACGTACCAGAAATTTATTTTTCTAAAACCCTAAATGCAAGATTTATGTGAATTCACTTAGATATGCAATTTAGATACATATCTTCACTAAATATATGAATCTAAAAAAAGATATGTATCTAATCTAAAAATGAAAATTTTTTAAATGCAATTTTTATGAAAAAGATGCAATATATGAAAAAGAATGCGATTTTATCTAAAAAATATGCAATTTTATCTAAAAGAATGCGATTTTTATAGGAGCTACTTTATTAAAGAAAACTAAAATAAAAGCGTATACTAAAAGACTAAATCAAGTTAATAAAACAATACAATTAATTAAATAATTCATCTAACTAAATATAATAAAAAAAATTAACTACTTAGATGGGTTGGATCAGGAAAAAAAACTTACATAGGTTGTGTTGAATTGTTGTTCATTAGGGTACTATTGATTGCATATGGAGTAGATTGTACATAGGGCGTATGTGGACTGGAATCGTGTATGTGGACATGTATAGATTGTTCGTTGACTCAATGTATATGTATGTGTGTGTGATAGACGTAGATGGACGTACGCCTTATAACATAAAATTAAGCTATGCGCATAGTGTATAGAATTGTGTTCTATGCATGTGTGGGGGAATTATGTACTATGGGACATGTACTGTAGTAGGAGTGTAGTAAGTTATAGGATGTAAATTAGTCTAGATGATATGTGTGCGTGAGTGAGTAGAGTGGGGGCTAGTTTATGAGTTGTGTGTGTGTAAGTGAGTGGAGACTAAGGTCTGTCTTGTGCACGAGAGTTAGAAAAATTGTGTGAGTGATTGTATTTTTTACAACCAAAATCCACTATTTATAAATGAGTAATTTTGAATCTTTTGGATCTTTTTAATAAGGATTCAATCTTAACAAATCTAATATTCATAAGATACGATAATACCCGGTTTAGATTTGTTAGTTTTCCCTAATAAACCCTTCAAGATTTAAAGCAATCCACTTTCAACCTTTAGTTTCTAGAAATGCCACATTCTATTTAGGCTTTTTATCTTAGGTCCAACTCATTCCAACTTGTTTTAAGTTGATCATGGCCTTGCAATATATCCTAAAATACATATGCTAAGTATTTTATAAATCCTGAGCGTATTTTGATTAGCCCAATATAAATTGGATACGGTTCCACTTTATATTTCACTAAACTATTTGAAAATATATTTTTTTCTAATGAAGTGCAATTATTTAGAGACTCAAAATTTATTAAATTGTACATACATGTTCAATTATTGTTTGATCCAACCTTAAATTAACTGACTGACTTGACTCGACTTGACTTGAATACTTTATATATTTTTGCTTGTTCAAGTTTTTTTTATCATTTTTATTATTATTTTCATTTTTTTAATTTTTATTCCTTTGAAAAATTATTTTTTAAACCTGGCCTATAAGATAAAGAAGAAAATACTCCTAAAAATAAAGAGTGGCAAAAATAAGGTATCTATAATAGGTACGCAGAATCAATGGCTCATGAACTTCTAGCTGAAAACTAAAAGGTTCTTCATTTGGGGGAGTATAGTGGACTACTATGTTGTGGCAATCTAGAGTAACATGGTTTCTTAACAATTAGGTCACTACTAAAATGACATCAAAATAAGCCATATCCAAAACATATAAATTTGTGACCAAGACTTACCCTTGAATTTCTATTTGAACTCCTTTGCACAAACTATCTCAAGCTTTTCCCAATCCAAGAGGCAAACTTACACATAAAGCATCATTTAACACATCAGGTATTATTTTACATGCATGCATGCACAAAACTCGTAGATAGACATAAGTATGTCGTACCAATATCAAATAGTATACAAGCTGAGGTAGAGCATAAGGAACATACTTGCATTACTGTCGTGCTCCATAGTCTATGAAATGGCTATTACTGTAAGGTAAAAACTCTAGCTAGCCCTCTTACCTTGGTCCTCTAACCACAAGCCTTATTGCTAGGGTACAATTCTGAGGTCAGATCATAGGTACTTAAACTTGCTACTAAACTACAATTGGCTAAGCTTATTCCTCATTACAAACTTCTGCTCAATACCCTCTTTGCTTGCAAATATAAGAAAAGTACTAGGGAAGACTTTCTCAATACAAGTCTTACTGTTATGTCCAACCTTACCACATGAGAAACATTCTCCCTCAATCTACTTGCAATCCTTTAATTCACGTAGTCCATCGCATCTAGTGCATTAAGCACTAGCCACTTGAGGAGGAGGTAACGTCGAAAGAGTAGTTGTTGGCCTTACTAAGGGCAGCCTAAATTGAATGGCCACAAGTCTAACTAGTTGCACTAAAGGCTTCTTACCCATATCTTGGTATACTACTATTGGAGTTGGCTTCTTACCTAAAACAAGCCTGCCCTTACGAACATCATATTTAGTTATGGCTTTCTTGGTTTTCTCCATCATCTTAGCCTTATTCACCACTACTGCATAAGTCTTCAATTCGAAAGCGCCCACCTCATGACTCTAAGATAGCTCTAGGCTCCTAACAAACCTATTAGCCTTAGACACTTCATCTACCCTCTATGCCTCTATTAGAAACTTATGTAAAAGGCTAAACTCAGCTTCATATTACTCTATGGTACAGTTCCCTTGTTTGCAATCACAATATTATGTAACTAGTCTTTGCCTGAGGTTAGGAGGAAAATATTGCTTGTAAAACAATTCTTCCAATACTGTCCATAATTGACTGGCAACCTCATGACCTCTCTTTTGAGCTTACCTTAAGGGTTTGTATGGTCTTATAAGAAGGATATAGTCTTCTCAGCTTAGCTAGGACAAGCTCCAATCGAGCCTTAATAACAAGATGACCTACTATTAAACTCTTTACAAGCCTAGCTTAGATGCACCCTCCTCCACTCCACTACTAGCACAGATGTCAATCTCATAATTCCTTCTAGTATAGCCAACCTACCTAATGTCAAAGTCTAAAATCCTGACCTCCAAGCCTTTCTTTACGGACTTTTTCCAACATCTAAACAGCTTGGCTCCAAGCTTCTTTGAAACAAGAAGTGCAAATGAGTATATGGACTAGGAAAAGAAGGTAGAGAAAATTTTTTACTTCTTTTACTATAAGGATGCTATCTGAATTCAAGTTGCTACTTTAGAGTTTTCTAGATATGTAGTAATGTGGTGGAAGAAATTATAGACCACGCATTGACAAGCATGACATAAGATCTAAACTTAGAATGAAATGAAGCGTACCTTAAGGAATAGAATTGTCCTTAAATACTATAAGCAAGACACTTTTCGACATTTTCAAGAGCTCAAGCAAGGTAGCTAATTTGTAGATGAGTATGTTCATGAATTTCAGTTATTGATGATTCGATGTGATGTTGATGAGCTAGAAGCACGAACCATCACGAGATTGATATCTAGTTTGCGACCTGAGATTTGAAATTTAGTGGAATTATAGAGAATAGGTACATTAGACAAGATAAGATGAATTACCCAATAAGTAGAATGATAGAGGCAAACTCAGCTTAGTCGAGCTCAATCTACGGACCTGGTAAGCCTAGTTGACTTGGATATGGTTGAGTCCCTAATAGTTTTGAGGTAGGCAAATAAACCAACCTCTAACTAGACTTGATTATGGCCGAGGTAAAGCTAAAGGCCAAGGAACTTGAGGTTAGGAAGGACTAAAGTCAAAGCTTAGGACAAAAGACTAAGGAATTTAAACGTTTCAAATATCTTGGCTTTGGACATGTTGCTAACCAATATCCAATCCGATGTGTGATGATCATAAAGGGTGAGACACCACAGATCTAGGTTAAGAGTGCAAGTGATGCGGCTCTAAGGTCGTACACATGGAGATTGCTCCATAATGAAAGAAAACAAGGAAAGGAAACCAAAGGGGGTTAGCAATTCTAAGCTACTACCTAGTTGGATATAACTCACCAACTAGATCCTACATAGCCTACAATTCGTTAAATTTGACATATCAATTCAAACTATGGGATCACACACCACTATTCCTTATTGTTAAACCTTATTTTAATTTTTCTTAAATTAACATATACTAAGCCTAGCTCACTTAATATAAGTTGCCCAACATAAAACTAGTGACAAAAATTTTGCTTTAGAAAATGTTAAATAAAATATTGTAAAAAATAACTTAGAGTTGCTAACTAATTAAATTAATAAAAAAAATCAAATTAGGACTTTCAAGTGGAAAAACCCTAATTAAGCCACTAGTCTATGCATTTTTTAAAAAATTAACTTTTCAAAAAAATTAACTAGAAAAACTGAATTTGAGGGCTAATCTATTAAAACCAAGTCACCATATAAAAACTTAAAAAACAACTAATGGGCCTTTATTTGTATAATTTTTTATAAAAAAAGAGAAAGCATGCAAAAAATGTGAAAATACATAAAAATGAATTATTATCATTTTTTATTACGAAATTTCCCTAAAAAATAAAAAATAAAAATATTTTACAAATTTTACAGTTACTCCTAAGATGCCTACATACCTGTTAATTGAGATCAAACTGACCATAGTTCTCATTCTTTAAGAAAAGATTTAATGGCTTGAGAAATTTTATTCATGAAAACAGGTTAGGTTTACTTTTTTTAACTAATTTATTTTTATTAAGAAAAATCCATAAATGTCTAATTTTTATTCCCAATTAGAAAAACCTAATTTTTCAAAAGTCCCAAATTAAGATTTTTTCCTTTTAAAAAAAAAACAATTATGTGATACAATTTTTCATTCTTCAAGAAAAAACAATAAAGATCTAAAAATGCAATTTTTATGAAATATACAATTTTCTACATAATAAAAATTTTCTAATGGAAAATGTTCCTAATTATGGAAAAAGATATTTAAACCATGGAAAAGATGTGTAACCATAAAAAAATTGCTAATTAAAGATTTTTTTTATTTTATGAAAAACCTAACTAAGTGATAAAATTATTTTTTCGAAAAATCCTTAAAATGCTGACTTTATTTAAAAATGTAGATTTAATGAAAAACATGCAATTTTAAACAAAAGATGCAAATTTTCTATAGAAGTGCAACTTTTAACAAAAGAAAATTGAATTTTTTTTATTAAAATATGCAATTTTAACCAAATGTATGCAACTTTATGCTAAAATATGCAATTTATGCAAGAGCTGCAAAAGAACTCAAATTAGTGATTATTTTACACAAAATCCTAATCATGAAAACCGTGTAAAAACTAATATAACACGTTACTATAAACATATAATAAAACTCACAAAATAACAATAAATAAATAAACCATATAATTGAAGAACTAAAACTAGCAGTAAAATAAAACCTGCATAAAAATAATTTAAATTTAGTGTAGGTTATTAATAAAATAAACTATCTAAACCAAAACAAGAAAAACAAATAAAGAAAGAGAGGAAAATATATATATATATATATATAACTATACTAGAAAAAGGAAAACCTACCTATACTCTAACGTGTGGGTTGGATCAAAAGCAAGTCTTAGGACTCTAATCAAATATAGGTCGAGTTGCTATAAGGGAAGAAGAAGAACTGCATCTTTAGCTTCTTTAGGTAGTTTTAAGCAAGAAATTATGTTTTCTTAGCAAAGTTATTGGTGAAAGGATGCTTGGACATACCATCTTAGCCTTTGGTGGTGAGTCAGGTGGTGGTTGGTAGCAGATTTGGCAATAGTATGGATTATGATTGACTTAATAGAGTAGGTTGATGTTAGGTCATCATTAATCGAGTGTGGCTGTGGGATTGTCATAGGGTTGTATGCACAGTGTACTCTGGTGTCAATAGGTTTGGTTAGTGCTGTGTTGTTTATGGTATGGCTGTCGAAAGAGGGGTTAGGGGTTGGTTTAGAGTTTAGATGTTAAGTGTAGATGGAATTAGGTGTACAAGCAATAGTTGTGCACATGTTTGTTATTTTATGCGTATATACTATACATGAATTAGGTTGAGTGTTCTACAGTAGGTCAAGAGAGATTATGGGTTTGTAGTTGTCAATAGGGCTATGTTTAGATGTGTTGTATGCTGCTAGGTATAGAAGTTGTGTGTTAGTGGTTAAGGGATGGATGAAGATGTATGTAGGTATTGTTGCATGATGATGAAGACAATGGGGTTGGGGATTCAGATTGATGATAATCTACTCAAGATTTTTCATCTTATTTTTGTAAGCTTCCTATAAAAATTCAATAGATACGAATAGAGCTTGAGTTGATTTAGGTTTGTCAAATCTTTTATTTAAAATTATCAATACGAATACTTATGATTTTTAGAAGTTTTGATAATAATTTCCTAGATTTAAATCAATTTCTAAGCAAAAGTACCCAAGATTTGACAAGATTTAGTATTAGACTAGTTTCTAGAACTTATTTGATATCTCTCTCCTTCTATTTGTTTCTTAGGAAAACTTTGGAGAAGAAAATGGCCAATCACATGATAGGTACATCACTTCGGTGACAAAAATGAAAATTCATCCAAGTACATTGCATAGGACTTGAACCCTTGACCTACTAAAACCAAACCCAAAGCCTTAGCCAGCGCATTTGAGCTCTTTTCTCATTATAGTTATGCACACAAACAAAACTTAAGCAATCCTTTTTAAGCCTACAAATTTTAGCCTTCAATCCTCAACCTAATTCTTTTTAAAATGATCTTGGCCTTTCATATAACCCAAAATATATATGCTAAATTTTTTTTTAACACTACTTTTAACTTTGATGAATTATGAGTCTATTTTTAATTAGTCCAGTTATATTCAAATTTTTAAATTGGATAAAATCCACTTCATAAGCTCAAATTTCACTAAACTTTTCTTAAACATATTATCTAATGAAGCCCAAAATTTTTAAAGACTTAGAATTTATTAATTAGCATGTATATTTTTAATTTTACTTGATCTGACCTTAAAAGATTATTGACTTGACTCAAACATTTTTTATACTTCTTTTATTTTTTTCAATTTTGCTATTTTTTTAAAACCTAGCTTAAAAGTAAACAAAAAAAAAAGACTAAAATTAAAATAAAGAGCAATAAAAATAAAGTGTCTACAATTGCCCCTCTTTGTAGTCAAGTTTGTAAAAACTTTGCTACATAGACAAAAAGACATACCTAATTTTGCTAGGTCCTGCCTTAAATGGATAGGGTAAGGACTTTCGTCTTCAAGAGACAACTAACAAAAGTCCTCACTTAAATTGGTGGGTATCCTGAAGAGGACAGCTCTCTCTAAGGATCCGTTCTTTAAGAGGATAGATCTTTCGGGGACAAGACATGATGACGCTTTATTAGAGGCAAAATAGGACTGCGCTCTTGTGAGTAGGCAATCCAATAAAAGATAGGATGGCACTCCAATGAGCAAGCAATCCTAAAGAGGACAAGACAGCACTCTAATAAGCAAATGATTCCAGTAAGGACTAGATAATGCTCTACTAAGCAAGCGATTTAGGAAAGGGTAAGATAGCACTCCTTTGAGCAAGAAATCCTAGAAAGGATTGGATGTCGCTCTGCTCTACAAGCAACTCAACATGGAATAAGACGGTGCTCCTTTAAGCAAGCAATTCTAGAAAGGATTGGATAGCACTCTACTGAGCAAACGATTCAAGAAAGGATAGGATAGCACTTCTTTAAGCAAGCAATCCTAAATTACTTTACAAACTGGATAATGCACTAAAGGGTAAGTGATCTAAAATTTTTCAAGGACTTTGATAAGTTTTGACAACTTGATTTAGACTTGAGCTTAAAGGATTCTAATGACTCTTTGAAATTTTTAATTTTTTTTAAGAAATCTCTTTTAAAAACTCTTGATTTCTCTTTTGAAAATTTTTTTTGTAAAAATTTTCAAGAAAATGCACTTTTTGGTGAAAAAAAAAATTGTGTTGCTAACACATAGGATAGCCACATATCCTTCAAAGATCATATATAAGTGGTGGGCTTGCCCTACTATCCAATAGCCACTCATTCTTGGAGCATATTCCATGATTTATGAATTTATTGGAAACACCGATTTCAAAGTTAAGGTTAATAACCATTCATGTTCTTGAAAAAGCACTCAACTATTCTTTGATTTTCTACTAAGGGAATAGATAGCATTACTTGAAATGTTTAGTCAAACAGGACTTTCTTACACTTCCATAGGTTTTTTTTCACTCTCGACATCAATTCCAAAAATTATAGTTCATCTTATAAATGGTACACTCTGGTCAATCAATTAGGTCATTTTTTAGGTTTACAATGTAAGGCTTTTGGTCAATGGTTTGAGTAAATGAATTTCATTATGTTTCTACCAATTTTAAAGAAATCATATACAATCTGTCCTAAGTTTACAAGCTAAGAACCATGGATAAACTAAACATGGGCTTGCCGCAATTTGGTGAGCAAATTTTGCTTAAGATAAATCCATTTCTTTAGTCAAAAGAGCTTTATTAATGGGTAGTATAGTAGGTGAGACCATAGACTTAGAGCTTCATTTTCACGCTTAAGAATTTGATGTGTTTAGCCTTTAAAAACCCTTCAACCTTAGGCCTATTGGCAATTTTGGGCTCATGCTTGAAGGTGACCACCTTGCTCATTTTTCTCATTTTTTTTTCCTTTCTCTTCTTCTTTCTTTTCTTTTTTCTTTCTTTCTTTTTTTATTTATTTTTTCTTTTTTTTTTCAAGGTGATCACTCTCTACATTGTTAAATTTTCACTTGATGAGATTTAAAGCTCTAAAAAGGTAAGTTCGAGGTATATGAGCTATGGCTGAAGTGTGCATGGCTTTGGAGTGTTTTGAAAAAATCTATGGGCCTAAGGTGCTTGAGTGAGTGCATAGGCCTAAGTAAGGTATATATGGTCTGAAGCTCTTCTTAATCCTAAAAAAATTGAATTATCTATGACAATATTTGCTCATGAATTAGCATAACTAAGGCAAGCAAAAGTTAGTCTACTGCTTTCTCCAAATTAATTACCCTAAGATTTCCTTAGTGTAAAGTGGTTTTTGGCATGGTTAATTTTAAGAATAATCCATAAAAGGCTCAAATGGGTTTTGGAAGGAATGACTATGTTTAGGGTAGTAAAATGAATGCCTAACATTATTTTGACACATATACTAAGTTCAAGATGGACCTCTGTTAAGGAATGAGCCCAAGTACTCACATTGTGTCACTCCCCTCTCATATGTGTTTAAGGTTAGTGTTTAGGACATGTTTTGCCATTCTTCATTCTAAACTTTTTAAGTAATGTGTTACCTTTCATTTAAGTAGAAAATTTGAAGTTTCGAGTTTAAATTTACTTTGTCTATTTTCACTTACCCCAAATCTTGCATAAAGTGTTTCATTTAGTTAAGGGCTTATGACATGGCCCTATTAAGCTAGCTTCACAACCTAAAAGATAAATACACATAAAAAACACTTTAACACTTTATTTAAATAGATCGTGTAAATCCTAATTTTAGTGGGCCTAAGATTTGATTAAGAATACTTTCTGAACGTCCTAAGGATCAACTAAAGCAAAAAAAAAAAAAAAAAAAAAAAAAAAAAAAAAAACTTCAGTTTACATTTAGAAATGAATTAAATTTTTTCAATTCAAAAACCAATTATCAATAAAACTCGAGCTTGAAAAACTGCAAGCTCTAAAGTCATTTAAAACCCTAAACCCTAAAACCATTAAGCAATTTTAACCCTAAGTAATTAATCGATAATTTAAATTGAATAATTTCATTCAACTTTAGAAAATTTCACAATTTTATAAAAATAAAATCATAAATTACAAAACACTACAAGACAAAAATCCTAAAACAATTTCCTATAAGACCATGCCTTTATCTTCGTGTCTAAGCCTGTAATCATTTATCAATTGATAACTTATCAAAATCTATTGATAACTTATCAAAATCTAGTGATAAGACATTTTCCTTATCACCCCTTCACTTATACTACATATGGACAATTTTTCACAAGATTTCATATACTTAACTTCATTAAATGAGATAAGACCATTCCATGACCCCAAAGGACACTAAATGGCAGATTTGGACAAGGAGAAAAGGCGAGCCATACTCTTGTCTTTCAACCATCAATCACTTTCTCTTACGCACCACTATTTATTCCTTAATGCTTACATCATCAATAGTTGCAATTGTTGACTTTTGTATAAGCTACAAAACAACACTTTCAAGACATCTTAAACACTCATTCTCTCTCATTCCCAACTGCCCACTCTTCCCCCCATTTCTCTCACTTTCAATTTCATTTTCACTTCTTCTTTCTCTCATTTGAAACAAAAATAAAAGGAGAAAATAACCTTACCCCACAAAATCAACTTTGCCACCATTTTTCCAAACTTCACTCACGGCATTTCCTTCTCCTTTTCTTGTGTCATTTTCTTTCAACATCTAAGCTCTTTTATAACCATTAGAACCTTCCACAAGCCTCATTCCAACAGATTAAGCAACTCGGGTTTCCAAAAGGTTGCAAAAAGGAGGAAGCAAAGTTAAGAGCTTACGTGGAATCTTAATGCATAACCACCGTATTTTGCTTTCAGGACGAGTAAGTGTTTCTTGTGATTAGTGGGTTAGTGTTTATGTTAGAAGACTTTGATTTCTTGAAGATATAAGTATGGTTTAAGTTTTTATAACACCAAAGACCATTCTAAGAAACAAACTCATGAAACCCTTACATGTAAAGTTAGTGTTTTGTAAAAATACTTGTTTAACACTTTGAATGGAAGATTTTAAGTTGAGAAAATCTTGAAACAAGAACTTGAATGGAAGATAAACATGCTGGACTTGAGGATTCAAAAGTCCTTTGAATGTTGATTTTATTTCCGTTAAGTTAAACATGCTCAAATCTAGACTTAAGTTAAAGAAAAATTCATCACATGAAGTTTTATGAAGAAACCAACTTTGTATGATATGAGCTATGATATGGAAGTTGTATTAAGTGTAAGATCTTATATTTCTCTATGTAAAGCATGAATTAAAGAATCATCTTATGGAAGAAAAGTTAAGTTAAGATTTGGATACAAGTAATTTAAGTGCATAATCTAATACCTAAACTTAAGGAAATGATGAAACAAGTTGAAAAACCAAGTGAGAACCCCTTGGAATCATCACGACCAGATCTGGAACATTGCTAAGAGCCACTTAAAAATATGATAAAAGTAAATGAACAAATTAAAAAGATCAACTAAAGCAAGTATAATAAGTATAATAAGTATACAAAGCCTAAAACTCTCAAAACAAGCCTAGAACTCTAAGTTGAGCCTTCAATAAAATTCTGATCAGTACTTTAAAACATTAAGATAGGTTGTTTTAAAGCCCATAATAAATCCACCTAAGACTCTATAGGCCCAACAAAGTCACTAATTTTAGTTTGAACAAAAAACAAGCCCATTTAACAACTTAAGCCCACTAAAGGGCCCATGAAGTGGTTGTTAACTTTAGGAATATAAATTAAAGTTGTAAATTTGATCTCAAGAAGTATTTTAATCTTAGGATAAAACCTTAAAACCAAGCCCAAAGGATTTCTCAAGTTATCAAAAAGCCCATTTACCATATAAGGCCCAAAAGCACTCCAAAACATGAGGAACGCTACTGTTATGACCTATGGATAGATTTTCATGCCTCATTTTAAAAATATAACCTCACCACATTCAAGTACACTCAAAAATGATGAAGATTGACTATAAGATCATAAAAATCGGATTTAAAACGAAAAAGTTATGCGCGATTGAACTTTTAAGCAAAAACCGGGAAAAGTTACGAAAACTAGTCAATAGTTAAACTTAAAGAAATTTAACTTAGTTTCCTAAGTTTATTTCAATCCCTTATAAATATTATTTCGATGACCAGGGGACACCGTGTACGAAGACAACTTGCCTTTGAATTACTTTTATTGATCCACATGGCAGAGTGAGTAAATTCCCAATAACTCTTTACTTGATTTTGCTTGTAGAATAGATGTACCTAAACTTATATATATAAATTTGGATGCTTATGAGATATGGGAAATGCATGTGTATGAATTTATGGATGAATGTGATGACTTATTAATTATATATAATAATAGGAATTGTTTGTACTAATATATATATGTGAATTGTATGGAATGAAATTATCTTATCACCTTAAAAATCAAGTTAATCACTTATATGATTAAGAAATCAAAATGAATCAGGCATTCCCCATGTTGCATACAGATAACACAAACTGCCGCTTCATGCAGAAGATGGGAAGAGACTCACAGGAGGACGTACCTCCTGCAGGATTAGGCACTAGCTATGTCATCATATGTATTGAGTCTCTGTCCTAAGCTGATGGGCTTACTAGGCGTTGGGAGACGCTAATTGTCATCGAGGGGCTGAATCTTGTGGCATCTGCTTAGGGCATGTGTTTGTGGATTACGGAGGCCACCACACCACTAGACTTAAGATTTTAAAAATATGATTTGTTATTCGATAAAGAAAGTATACATATATATATATATATATATATAGAGAGAGAGAGAGAGAGAGTTTTGTTTTGGCTTAAACACAATAGTGCAAATGAAATAAAACCCAAGGTCTAGAACCCAGATTTTGGTTTGGGTCAGTTAATTATCTCTAAACCCAGACTACAAGGGGCATAATTCTGAGTCTATACAGTTCCTAGGTCACTGCATGCGTTGTTTAGCATACTGATTGTTCATGCATTCATATGATTGTGCATTTAATAAATTTATGCTATGTAGTATTGACGAGGGTATTTATCTCACTAAGCTTAAGCTTACACCCCTATAGATTTTTATTGTTGTAGGAAAACCTCTTCACCAATCCGAGCCGAAGCATGCCCGTTGTAAGTCTCGTGTAGGGATGGGTTAGAGCAATCAGAGAGTGAAAGGAATATTTTGTAATAGATTTATAGATATCTAGTTACTTTTATGTTTTGCTCATAACACAGATTTAAAATCTCTAATGCAGTTTCGTTATGAACTGCATTTATTTGTAATATTCTTTTGGTGTGGGTCTTATGAGCCCATATAATTAGCTAATTTATACCATAGAAGAAATTTTAGTTAAATTGCTCTATATTACTTGTCTATGGGCTTAGTGGTAACGTAGAGTGGAAGGAGCCTTGTATATTGTATGAAAGGCCTATGATCAATAAGGGGGTTGATAATAAACCTTTATATGGTACACGAAGACCTACCACGACAACGATACTGTTGGGTCATGATAGATTGTATCCACTACAAACTCCAAAATGAAAGATTATTCTGAAAAGAAATAGATGCAAGTACTAAAACTCTTTTCCACTTCTTGCCCCATTTCTATCACTCCTTTGAACTTAGCCCATTCAATTGAATTGATCTCTTGGAGCTATACCTAACTACTTCAAATAGTACGCTACCTTGTTAGATGATAGTAGTAGGCCTTCAATATCTAATGTTGGCAGCTGTATGTTTGATGCTTCTTTAAAACCTAGGGAAGGAATACCACTGCCAATTTGACATATTAGCTTCTAGAAAGCTTGGCTAGATAATTTTTACATCAATTAAATCTTACATTTTATGCTTCAATTTCCAACAGTTCTCTATGGTATGCCCCACTTAGCTCATATGATATTCACACCATTTATTGGGGTCGTGATCCTTTGGCTCGTACTTCTTTACTTTGATTTCACATGCTAGCAACCTAAAATTGCTCAAACACTTCAGTCATTAGAATCTTGAACTATATAAGATACCTCCTCTTATTGTAGACAAGTTTGTCTTGATCCAAGGCTTTTGTAATTAGCGCATTCATTTCTAACTTTTCTTTCCTTGAATCATCCACATGCTTGGGTTGTGACATTTTACTCGTAATAGGAGTTAAGTTTTCGAGCTACTTAAGTACATAACCCATCGCCATTTTTGTACCCATGAGTCTTTCTTCTAACATTGTTAGCTTTTCCTCCAAGGCTACAACCCTTCTTTCTCAACCCTAACAATGACATGCCCCTTGGGCTTAACTGTTTAAATCTATCTCTAGCAACCTTTCCAAACTTTATATCATGTTGATAGTAGGCTATATATGGAATTTGGGCCTTGAATCCTTGACGAAGTCTAACTGGAGCAATTTTTCATTAATCAAATCTTAGACTTTATTCTTTAACTTCCAGCAATAGTTAGTGATGTGCCCTTATTGACCTATGTGGTACTCACATTGTACATTAAGGTTGTACTTTTGAAGCTTGTACCCTAGCATTGGGGGCCTAGGATGCAGCAAACCGTCTTCTTTTAGGTGATAATAGACCTAAGACATAAGAATCGAGATATGAGTAAACCTCCTTTAGGTATTTTAGGCTTAGCTTATTTTTCTTGTTCTCAAGGCCAATGTTTAGGGTACTAAGTCGTGTTTCGTTAAATGGGGCATTGTAGTGTTTACAATGGCTTCTGAATCCAATAAGGCTAATCTCTTCCTTATTAATCTTCCCACTCTAATGGTATCCTCAATACATCTACCGGTTGTGACTATGTCCATAAATGTAGGGGTAGTCTAACCCAAGAGGTGATTATAGTAAGGTTCACCTAATGTATGAATGAACATATTGACCAGTTCATTTTTTGGCAAATGTAGATCTCCATATCTAAGCATACTCCTTAAAAGACACGATTGGCTTCATTTTCAAGTTAATCAAATTCATTAGGGAAGGAGTCACTTCTTCATTGAACTTGTACTGTTGATAAAATGTTTAAGCTAGCTTATCCCAAGTATCAAACTCAGCTAAGTCTAGTCAAGCATACCATGCTTATGCTAGCCCAATTAAGCTATCTTAGAAAGTTTAGATCCTCAATTGCTCATGTTTGATAAATTAGCCCATCTTACAAACATAAGACCTAAGGTGGAGCTTAGGGTAGCTTGTTCCACCATAATTTTCAAAATTGGCACCTTAAACTTCTTAGGTAACTCATGGTCTTCAAAAGTACAAACGTTGCTCAAGCCTAGCTCACTCTACACATTGTGACCTTTTAGAGCTCTCATTTTCTCTTCAATTTTGTGCAAAATTTCTTCCTCCATCCTAATCAATTCATGCTCCAATTCCTTCCTTAAGCCTTTGTTGATGCTGTTAGGCTCATGAACTGGCAATTCTTTAGGCTTGTCTACCTTAGATGATGTATCATTAGGTAACTAGGTTGGGGAATGGGCCATGGTCTCAACTTGCTTAGCGTACTTACTCAAAACCATTCTCTATTCAAGAGTTTAAAACATCTTGGTTTTGAAAACGAGTGATTATGGGTTTCAAGTTAGGCCAACCCACTTAAAAGACAATCTTTCAAATCCTGCAAGAATCTCTTCTCGTTAGCAAGACTACATCCCTTCTCTTTGTAAAAAAAAAATCACGTTTTTAATTTTGAAAACCTTTCTTTTTTAGACACTTCTATTGAAAAATCTAAGTTGATTTTATGTTATAAAAGCCTAATACTAACATCGACAAATCTAAACTTATTATACAAACAAAAGGTTAAAAAAAAAATCGAAACATTATAACTGATGACTAAGGACATAAGATGACGATTATATTACAAGGATTACATAAAGAAGCAGACATTTTTTTTTATAAAGAGAAACTTATTAAACAAATGACACAAGGATGATGACTCATGAAGAAAACTCTATTGAAACCGTGACCACTTAATGGGTAAATACAAAGAACGAGAACTTAGACATTTGCAAGATTTGACGACCTTAAGGTGGAAAATAAATTACAATGGAAATTTTGAGAGTTGAATTTTTTTTTTTTATCTTATTAGTTCTTAACAATATAATACATGTAGAGCAATATGATAGAAACCAACCAAGTAAAGATTATCATGAAACTACCTTTTTTTATCACAAAATCTCTTTGAAAACCTCTTCTTTTTTATTTTTTTTATTTTTTGAAACTTCTTGGAAAACTTTAAGAAAATGATGATTCCAAAATAAGTTTTACTATAACTAGTTTTCATAATCTTGTGCCCTAAAAGAAAATTTATAAGTTGGTACTGAAGGACTCTTTTATAAACATAGTTACATCATAATACAAGAGAATGTTAATGATTTTGTAACTTCCAATTTAAATCTTATGTTACACAACCTATTATTCACAAAACAATGATACATATATTATAAGAAAATATTCACAAACAACACAAAAAGAATAAAAATAAACATATACAAATTAAGACAAAACTAAAAATTGATGAAATATGCTACATACACTTGCAATGCAATAATGATTGGTAATTAATAAATTATAGGGACAAAATTATTACAAACCCGCTATCAATATTCATGTAAACTTACATATATAAGTGTCCAAATTTCTCTATTTTTTTGAAAACAAAGCCCATGTACACTTATATATATAAATATATTAACTTTTGAAAATAAAGGCCAATTGGTCGTAAGTTATAACAATTTTTTTTCTAGCTTGTATAATTTAAAAATTACTAACCCCTTTTTTTATTTATTTTATGATGAAGGAAGAGGGCAGGATCTATAGATCTCAAACCCCGTAGCCTCATACATTCTTGAAGAAATGATTCTTAGGCTACATCAAATCAGGAGTAGGCTCGCCAATCACTGCCAGATGGGGGTAAATACCTTAGTAACCTGAGGTTTATACAACAGTGGCCTATTCTAGGTTTCTAAGGTGGCTTAGGTCGGACTACATCTAAGTATACATAAGATTTTTAGTAGAAATAAAACCCTTATTCTCCAAGATAGGGCCCATTAGGTTAAAATTTTCCTAATAGACCTATATCACTAAAAACCGGTTAATACAACTATATTAAAAAATAAATAAAATAAATAAAAGCCCATTAATTAATTTTTTTTTTTAATTTTTACATGGCTAAGCTGCTAAATCTGTAGTAAAGTCATCAATTCTCTCAAGCTCTATTTCAATTTTCCATAATTTGATTTATACTAAGCCTAGCTCACTTAATATAAGTTACTCGATATAAAACTAAGGAAAAAATATTTTTCTTTAAAAAATATTTCAATAAATAACTTAGAATCACCAACCAATTAATCTACTAAAAAGGTTAAATTAAGGTTTTCTTGTGGGAAAATCCCAATTGAGCCACTAATCTACAGATTTTCTAAAAAATTAAATTTTCAGAAAATTAACTAGAAAATTTGAATTCGATCGCTAACTTATTAAGACCAAGTCAATATATAAATATATAAAAATTAAAAAAAAAACAACTAATGGGCCTTTACTTTTATAATTGTTCAGAAAAATGAGAAAGCATGCTAAAAAAGGTGAAAATCCATAAAAAAGAATTTTTTATTATAAAATTTCCTTAGAAAATGAAAAGAAAACAAATTTACAAATTTTACTGTTTTCGCGAAGATACCTACGTAATCATTAATCTAGATCAAACCAACCTTAATTCTCATTCTCCTAGAAAAGATTTAGTGAATTGAGAAATTTTATTCATGAAACGGGCTAGATTTACATTTTTTTAGCTAATTTATTTTTATTAAGAAAAATCCCAAAAATCGTAGTTTTATTTCCAATTAAAAAGAAACCCTAAAAAGTTAATTTTTGAAAGGTCCCATTTTAAGATTTTTTTTTAAAAAAATAAGTGATAAAATTTTTCATTTTTCAAGAAAAACCGTAGACTTAAAAATGCAATTTTTATGAAATTTTCCATTTTCTACATGATAAAAAATTTCTAATGGAAAAGATACTAATTAAAGATTTTTTATTTTATGAAAAACTAACTAAGTAACAAAATGATTTTTTCTAAAAATCCCAATGCCAACTTTATTTAAAACTGTAGATTTAATGAAAAACATGCAATTTAAAGCAAAAGATACAAATTTTCTATAAAAGTGCAATTTAAAAAAAATATTGAATTTTATTAAAATACACAATTTTGACTAAAAGTATAACTTTATGCTAAAACATACAATTTATATGAAAGATGCAAAAAGCACAAATCAATGGGAATAGACATAAAAGACTCAAATTAGTGATGATTCTACACAAAATCCTAATGGTGCAAACTGTATAAAAACTAATATAACACGTTAATATACACATAAGATAATACTCACAAAATAACAATAAATAAATCGCATAATTAAAAGAACTAAAACTAGCACTAAAATAAATAAAATAAACTAAAGTTAGTGTAGGTTATTAATAAAATAAATTATCTAAACAAAAATAAGAAAAATAAATAAAACAAGAGGGGAAATATATACTAGAAAAAGGAAAACCTTCCTATACTCTAACATGTGGGTCGAATCAAACGAAGGTCATAGGGCTCTAGTCGGATACAAGACGAGTTGTTACAATGGAAGAAGAACAGCTGCATCCTTGCCTTCTTTAGGTAGTTTCAAATGTATATTTCAAACGGGAAATCACATTTTCATGGCAAAGTTATGGGTGAAAGGATTCTTTGACACATTGTCTTAGCCTAAAGTATTGGTTTGGGGAGAGTTGGGTGGTGGTTGGTTATAGATATGGCAGTAGTGTTGATTACGATTAACTTAAGAGAGTAGGTTGTCGTTAGTCGAGCATGCTCTAGGATCATCATAGGGTTGTATACATAATGTACTGCGATGTTATTGGGTTCGATTAATGTTGTGTTATTCACAACATAGCTGTTGAGAGAGGGGTCAAGGGTTGGTTTAGGGTTTAGATGTTAAGCGTGGATGGAGTTGGGTATGTGAGCAGTGGTTATGGATGTGTATGTGGTCCTATGTGTATATGCTATATGCGAATGGGGTTGAGTGTTTTGCAATAAGTCAAGCGAGATTAAGGGTCTATGGTTGGTTGATGGGGTTATGTTTGGACATAATGGGTACTATTGAGTATGGAAGTTATGTGTTGGTGGTTATGGGACAAATGAAGATGGGTATAGGCATTGTTATGCAATGATGAAGATAATAAGGTTAGGATTTGAGATTGATGATGATCTGTTGAGGATTTTTTAGCTTATTTTTATAAGCTTCCTATTTGAATCTTATTATGAGCCTTAGATAAAGATTTAGTAGATATGAGGAAAGCTTGAGATAATTTGGGTTTGTCAAATCTTTTATTTAAAGTTATCAAAACGAATCCTTATGATTTTTAGAAGTTTCGATAATAACTTCCTAAATTTGGATAAATTTCCACACAAAAATACCTAAGATTTGATAAGATTTAGTATTAGATTAGTTTCTAGAATTTATCTGATTTCCTTCTCTTTCTATTTTTTTTCTTGGGAAAACTTCAGAGAAAAAAATGGCTAATCACATGATAGGCACATGACTTAGGCGAAAAAAATAAAAATGCATCTAAGTACATTGAGTAGGACTTAAACCCTTAACCTACTAAAACCAAACCCAAAGCCTTAACTAGCTCATCTAAGCTCTTTTCTCATTATAATTATGGATACAAGCAAAAATTAAGCAATCCTTTTTAGGCCCAAAAATTTTAGCCTTCAATCCTAAGCCCAATTCTTTTTAAAATAATCTTGGCCTTTTCATATAACCTAAAATATATATATGCTATTTTTTTTAACACCACTTTTGACTTTAATAAATTCCAAGTCTATTTTTAATAAGCTTGTTAAATTCACATTTTGAAATTGGATAAAATCCACTTCATGAGCTCAAATTTCACTAAACTTTTCTTAAACATATTTTCTAATGAAGTCCAAAATTTTTAAAGATTTGAAATTTATTAAATAGCATGTATATTTTTAATTTTACCTAATCTAACCCTGAAAGACTTATTGACTTAACTCCAAAACTTTTGATACTTTCTTTCCCATATTTTTTATTTCTTTTAAACCTATCCCAAAAGTTAAAAAAAAAAAAGACTAAAATTAATATGAATGGCAGCAAAAATAGAGTGTCTATACTTATTAAGGAGAATAGATAAGCATTAAGGTTAGAGAGAACTCTAAGGTTACTCAAAAGGAAACTGGTAATATTTAATAATGCGGTATGATTGTAGTGTACAAGTAAATGAAGGTTTATATACTAGCCTAACTAGGGTTACAATGCATACATGAAATAGACAAAAAGGGTAATTTATAAATGGGGCACATAAGACATGCTAAAATTGGTACAAAGAACAAAGAATATTTTGTACGAAAAAGTAAGGAATTCTTCTAGAATGTTATACCAGAAGACACGTGTCAAGAGGTGACTAGGGCTTGTATTGCGACTAGCATCACTGAATTGAATTCAGAGGTAGCTCAACAGTTGTAGGATCTAGCTTAGAAGAAGTCAAAAGAATATTGGTAGTCATAGTCGACCTAGTCCAGTATAAGTCAGAGCTCGATAACTTAAAGACACTTGGATTCTCTTCATGTTGCTCGCCTTGGCAAATAAAAACATTAGCAACTTGGATCAGTTAGATGGTCGATACTTGGTTACTTAGAAACTTTGTTGAACCTTACAAGAGTTCGACAGTAGTTGTTGCTTATCAATAGGCCAATAGATCTACTCAGTAGATTAGTTGGCTCAGTGATGGAATCTTCCCTTCTTAGTAATTCTTAAGCTAGGACACATCAGGTGAGTCCTAATAGTCCTCTTTCTTAGCTTCTAGTGATTGATCCGATGAGTTGATTCATATCATTTGCCTAGGGATCAATAAGATTTTTCCTTAAATTCAAAGGGGCTTTTGGTGGTTACTCTCCTCTGGGTTCTACTGCAATTTCTTTAAGCTGTGAAGGATGAAATTGACCATATTTAAGGTAGGGGAGACACCATAATTCTCTAGTAGTTCGATATAGTAAGCATTATGATTGACTTTCTTCAGGACCCTGAATGGACCATCAACTCATGGAGATAGTTTACTCTATTACAAGTGTGGAAATCTCTCTTAATTGAGGTAAATCCAAACTAAGTCACTTAGTTTAAAAGAAATGGTTTGGTGGCCATAACTACTGATCTCTTGCTGTCTTCAATTGAATTTAGCAATCTTCCTTGCTATAACTCTTATAATTCTTAGGCTTAGGTGACTTCAAATTGACTCTCTTTAGTAGCTATTGAGGTATTTATCAAGTCTAAGGGAATAGTGGGTTGAGGCCATAGACAATATCAAAAGAAGTCTTCCCAATGGTATTGTGCACAATTCGGTTGTATGCGAAATCCCAACTAGTAGACACAAATCCCAATCTTTCAAATTCTTTACTACGATAACTCGAAGTAGATTGCCTAGTGTCATATTCATTACTTCAATCTGGTTATCAATCTAAGGATGGCTACTAAAGCTAAACACAAGTTTTGTTCCAAGTCTTCTCTAAAGCGTCTTCCAAAAATAACTTAAGAATTTAGTATCCTAATCTGAAACAATGATCTTTATCACTCCATGTAGTCAGATAACATCTTACAAAACCAAATTAGCAATATGTAAAGCATCATTAGTATGTTAGCATTGGATGAAGTGTACCATTTTGCTAAAATGGTCCATTACAACAAAGATTGAATCTTTTCCTCTAGATGTCTAAGGAAACCCTAAGACAAAGTTTATACTGAGATCGGCCCTAGGTGCAGTCAACTTAGGTAAGGGCATGTACTCGCCATGCAATTTTCTCTTCCCTTTTGCATGTTCCCACACTCTACAACTTCTAACCACCTAATGGACATCCTTGGCTAAACCATGCCAATAAAAATATTCTTTCAATAGTTTGCCTATTTTGGTCTCACCAAAATGGTCGAATAATCCTCTACTATGAGCTTCCCTAATCAATAGCTCACATGTGGAACAACTCGATATGCATAGCCTTCTTTCCTTGAACAAATAATCATCCTTGAGGTAATATTGGCCAATAGTTACTCCTTCTCTACCCTTCTCAAGAATAGGACCAAAATATAGGTCTTAAGCATATTGCTAAGTGATGAGAGAAAATCCCAACAATTTTTTTATGTAAAGTAGTTAGCAAAGTTTGCCGACAAGATAAGTTATTTATGACAACATTGGCACTACATTTTCTTGTATCAAATCACATAAGAAAAATCATCCATAAATTCTAACCACTTTACTTACCTTTTCAAAAGTTTGTTTTGACTTCTAAGATGCTTTAAGGACTCATGATCTATATAAATTACAAACTCTTGAGGCAACAGATAGTGTTGCCAAACAATAAGAGCTTAGAAAAAGAGTGCAACTCTTTCTTGTACATAAAGTTGTTTACTACGACACTACTAAGCTTCTTACTATGGTAAGCAATAGGTTGATGTTCTTGCATCAAGTGGCACCAACACCAATGCCTCATGCATCATATTCCAATTCAAATAGCTTGTCAAAATCAAGTAAAGCCAAGGCAAAGGTAGTAGTGATCTTTTCCTTGATCCCCCTGATGCTCTGCTTAACTTGATCATTACATCTAAATCCTTCACTCTTCTTAATGAGCCTGATTAATAGGGCAGCAATAGTATTAAAGTTCCAAATGAATCTTCCATAGAAAGAAGCAAGGTTATGAAAACTTCATACTTTATTGATACTCTTCAATGTTGGCCAGTCCAAGACAGTACAGGCCTTTTCCTCATCTACTCAAATTCTATCCCCAAATACTACATACCCAAGAAAGACAACTTCTCTTTGACAAACATACATTTATTTAAGTTCCCATATAATTTCCTAGTATGTAAAATGCCAAAAACAACTTGAAGATGTTGAGTATGGTTGTTTTGGTCGGTATTTTACACCAATATGTTGTCAAAGTACATGACCACACATTTTTTTATCAACGAACACATCACATGGTTCATGAGCCACATAAATGTGTTCAGTACATTTATAAGTCCAAATGGCATAACCAGGTCTCATGTGAATTTGGTAGTAGCCGCTTCTCAAGTCAATTTTTGAGAATATCTTGGTTCCATGATGCTCCTCTAATATGTCATCAAGCCTCAGTATTGGGTATCTTTACTCGATAGTAATACGGTTGATAGTACGATTGTCAATGTACATGTGCCATGAACCATCCTTCATAGGGACAAGCAAAGTTGGCATAGTATAAGAACTCATGCTCTCCTTCACATAACCTTACTCTATCAGCTCATCCACTTGTCTTTTCAGCTTAGCAATCTATTTAGGATTCATTCTATAAGTAAGTCGATTTGGTAAGTTGCTCTTAGCTATAGATTAATCAAATGCTCTATACCTCTAGTCAGGGGTAATTCCTTTGGCAACTCTTCTAGGAACAGTTTAGAAAATTCATCAATCAATTTTCGTACCTCGTCGGGTACATCTTTTAGATTTTTCAACTCCAATGATCTTCTAATCAATAAAAATATAGGCTTATCAACCTTCTCAGCAACTTGGAGCTTTCGGTGGTTCATTACTAAGGTTCTTCTTGCTAGCTTGAGTGAGCTAATTATGGGTCTCATTCACTTAGGTTGGTGTCATGGGTTGCAACACGATCTTCTTTCCTTCCTTAATAAAGGCATAGGTTTTCTTATATCCATTGTGCGTAGCACATCAATCGAACAACTAAGGTAATCCAAATAATAGATGTGAAGCTTCCATGAGGACGACATCACATGCCAATTCATCCTTATACATATCCCTAACACTCAAAGGTATGGATACTTGTTTAGTAACGTATAGAGCACGCTTATCATGTAGCCAATGTAGCTTATAAGGTTGAGGGTGCTTAGAGGCCGGTAATTCTAACCTTTACACAAGGGACTATGTAACTACATTAGTGCAACTTCCTCCATCCATAATGATGGTGCACAACTGTCCTTTAATGGTATACTTGGTGTGGAACAAATTTTCTCTTTGGTCTTCTTCGGAGCTTGGAAGTGAGCTTAGCACTCTTCTCAATACCAGTGTCATCAACTCTCCCTAGTCAACATAGACATAGGTCTCATCTTCATCCTTGGGTTCAACTCTTCCAGCATTCTTCTCCTCCTTTAGCTCACTCTTGTTAGTTCAGACACTTAATAGCATGTGTTTGTAACCTAAGCATTTGATGCACTTTACTTCATTAGTCTTCCATCCAAAGGTCTATCATTTCTCATATGTCCTCAAGGTCAACTATTCTTCAGCTAAGCTCTTTTAACCTACTCGACTATCATCAGGTCGATCATGTTTTTCCTTGGCTTAGGAAGGTCTCCTCAAGTCAGTATAAGCATGTCAGCGTGGTGCAAGAGTTTCTCCTTTGCTTTTTAACCCTCTGCACTAACTTAATATCCTCTTCTAATATATAAAACCTTTGTATCTCCATAATGTTGCAAAGGGCATATTTGAGCCCAAAAATGAATCTCAACATTGTACGAGTCTCGGGTTCTTCCACGTCAGCTTGGATCATTAAATTTTGGAAGTCCTTAACATAGTCATTAACAAACCAACTTCCTTGGCGAAGCACTTGCAACTTAACAAATGTGTCCTATAGGTAAGTATCAAGTATAAATCTACCTCTTAACAATCTCTTCATCTCTTCCTACATCCTTACACTTCATCTCCCATCTCTTACTCTGGTTGCATTAAGATTTTTCCACCATACAGAGGCATACCTAGGAAATTCAAGTGCAGCAAGTCAAACCTTAATTGCATTCTTATACCCATAACAGTTAAACACTTTCTCGACTTTCTCTTCACACTCAAGATACTCATCTACATCTCCACTACCTATAAAGGTAGGGATATGGATTTTGACATTATCAAGTCCTTAAGGAGCTCAGCATCCTTATTCCGGTGCTTTGTAATATTCAACCTCTGCTTCTTCTTCTCCATAATTCTCCACATCATCCTCCTCAATCTCTTCCAACTCTAATCTTCATCTAGCAACTTGATCTACCACTCCTCCAACTCAATAGGTCAAACTAGGTGATTAGCTCGACCACCTTAGTCTTATCATATCTTAGGAACATTCTCAACTTGACTACAGTAAGGTACACTTTGCCTATTGGCTTGCATCGTAGTAACCAGACTCTTAATAAGGTTAGTGAGTTTGTCAAGTTTATCATCAGTAAACCCAAAGGTATTACTAATGTTTTGGCCTTGGCCAGTGTGAGCACCATTACTCTAATCACCAATAACGCCATGGACATTTGAATCCAACATTATATAACACCTTCTCCAACAAGTTGACAACACAATAGCCAATAAACACTTCTACTCACTACTAAAAATCTTACTAACACAATCTAATAACTTGAACACCCAACATGCACATGAATACCATAGAAAAGAACCTATTCTATTTTCTTAGTAAAAAAAAAAAAAAGTAAAATAGAGTAACAATAGGAACTACACCAACAACTTCACAAACTTCCACTACACAGCCTACAGCTTTAAACTTACTTCACTCGAATACACTATAACAGCTACGGAATGGAACACAGTAGCCACTAACAATAAACATGAACAAGACTTCACTACAACTTCATACACTCCCTCTTAGAACTATGATATGATATTAGTGAAGCTTATGCGTCTCTTAAATCATATACATAGAGGCGGCACCACAACAAAAGAAAACAAGGAAAGGAAATAAAAGGGGGTTAGCAATCCCGAGTGGCTACCTAGCTAGATATGACTCACTAACTAGATCCCATATCGCCTAAGATTCGCTAAACGTAACCCACCAATCTAAACTGTAGGGTTACTCGCCACTATTCCTTGCTAAAAAGGGAATAGATAAGAGTTAAAGGTATAGATAACTCTAGGTTTCTCAAAAAGGAAACTGGTAATATTCAATAATGAGGTATGATTGTTGCGTACAAGTAAATGGGGGTTTATATACTAACTCTACTAGGATTATAGTGCATACATGAAAAAGAAAAAAAAAACGGTAATTTATAAATGGGATACATAAGACATGCTAAAAAAAGGTAAAAATGATAAAGAATATTATGTACAAAAAAGTAAAGAATCATTCTAGAATGTTGTGCCAAAAGATCGTATCAAAAGGCAACTAAGGGGTTGTAGTGAGGCTAACTCCACTAAATTGAATTCTAAGGTAACTCAATAGTTACAGGATCCAACTCAAAAGATGTTAGAAGAAAATTAGCAGTCAAAGTCGATCTAGTCCGACTTAAGTCAGAGCTTAGTCACTTAAAGACTCTTAGATTCTCTTCAAGTTGCTGAACTCAACAGCTCGGCAAATCAAAAGGTCAACAATTAGGATCAATCAGATGCTTAGTGCTAGGTTGCTCAAAACTATGTTGAACCTTACAAGAGTTTGGCAATAGTTGTGGTTATTCAATAGGTTGGTTGATATGCTTGGTAGATTGACGATGAAATCTTCCCTTCTTAGTAATTCTTGAGCTAGGATGTATCGAACAAGTCCTGATAGCCCTCTTACTCATCTTCTAGTTATTGGTCTAACGAGTTGATTCCTATCATTAAGTGAAGGAGAAGATGAGATACATTTTAAGCATTTGTTAGAAGAGTTCCAATAAGACCTTAATGCCTTGACCCAACCTAAATTTAGGGAATATTATATGGTTTTCCAAAGCACTCTCAACGCCCTTTTCTACTGGTGAGAATGGATAGAGAGAATATCTCTTCCATACTAATAGTCGTATGAATAGCAACCTCTGTGCTTTAACCATTAATGGAAGGAGTTGTACTAATGTGGTAGTATAAGGATTAGTGAAGACCTTGAAGTTGTTGATCTATTCTCACCCCCAACCTTATAAGATCTACTAGCTTAATGAGAAAGGTAGAACCCTAATTACCAAGCAGGTACAAGTGTCAATCTCCATTGGGGATAGATACAAAGATAAGGTGCTATGCGATGTCTTACCAAAGTGTGACTCATAGATACTTCTAGGCTAACCTTGGTTATTTGACTTAAGATTACTCCATGAAAAATATAGGAACACTTATATGTACTTAAAAGGGTGGCAAGAAAGTAATGCTAACCCCAATGAGCCCTAAAGAAGTTCAAGAATCCTACGTTAAGATTTGTAAGTCCTTATAGAAGAAGTCTTTAGTAATTTCTAGAGCTCAATTCTCTAAGGAAGTTAAGATGAAAGAGTATGTCTTCCTACTAGTTAAGAGGCTACTCGAGTTAAAAGAAGATGAAGCTCTACCAATCAATGTATAGGCCTTATTAAGAGAATATGCTGACCTATTTCTTAATGACTTACCCCAAAGGTTACCTTCACATAAAAGTATTGAACAGTGTATTAACCTTTAACTCAAATCGGCTTTACCAAATCGACCTACTTATAAGCTCAATCTCGAGCAAGCAGGCGAGCTCAAAAAACAAGTGATGAGATGATTGATAGAGGGTATGTTAGAGAAAGCATAAGTCCTTGTGCTGTGCCCACTATCTAGTACCTAAGAAAGATAGCTCTTAGTAGATGTATATTGACTATCGAGCAATCAAAAAAGTCACCATCAAGTACAGGTATCCAATACTTTGATTAGATGACATGTTAGATGAACTACATGATGCACATATTTTTTCAAAGGTGGATTTGAAAAGTAGCTACCACCAAATCATAATGAGACTAGGAGATGAGCGGAAGAAAGATTTCAAAATGAAGGATGGCCTCTTTAAGTGGTCATTAATTCCTTTCAAACTTATGAATACACCAAGTACTTTTATGCAACTCATGAATAATGTCTTGAGGAAATTGAATGGAAGTCTATTGTAGTTTATTGTGATGACTTCTTAGTATCTAGTATCAACCTCTTGTCTCATGTCATGCACTTGAAAGCTATGTTTTATATCCTTAAAGCTAAACACTTGTTCGATAACCTAAAGAAATGTCTACTCTATCAAAGTGAGGATGCATTCCTTGGATATGTTGTGTTTCATGGAGGTATCTGAGTTGACGATGAGAAGATTTAAGCCATACTTAACTGGCCAACACATACTGGTGCTACAAAATTAAGGAGCTTTTATAGTTTAGCTTCATTATATCAAAGGTTCATTTGGAACTTTAGTTTTAAAGCAGTACCATTAACTGAGCTGACCAGGAAGAACTTAGAATTTAAGTGGTTAGAGAAAGCTTGAAGAAGCTTTGAGGAAATAAAGTCCAAGTTGACGTCTGGCCCTATGCTTGCATTACCATATTTTGATAAAGTCCTTGAATTGGAGTGTGATGCCTCAGGAGTTGGCATTAGTGCAGTCCCCATGCAAGGGCACTAACCTATCATGAACTTTAGTGAAAAGCTCAATAGCGTTGCTCTGAACTATTTAGTATATGACAAAGAGTTCTATGCTCTTATCCAAGCTCTTCAAAACTGCTAGCAATACCTACTACTCAAGAATTCATTACCTACATGAATCACAAGTCCCTTAAACATTTGTGATGTCAACAAAAGCTCTCTTGGCATTATGCCAAATGGGTAAAATTCTTAGAAACTTTTTACCATGTAATCAAGTACAAGAAAGGGAGTTCTAACAATGTGGCCGATTCCTTATCATGTTGACATGTGCTTATTACAACTTTACAAGCTTAAGCATTAGGATTTGGTACCCTTTCTAATCGGCCTAAGCAAGCTCTCTACTTTAGACCCATAATGGTCAAGTGCACATATGGAGGTGTCGTGGATGGATTATATCTAAGTCAAGGGTTTCTAATGAAGGGTAGATGTACGTATTTACCTAATAGATCGACCCAAGAAATACTAGTTCGGGAAGCTCATGTAGGAGGCCTAGCTAGCTACTTTAAGGAAAAAGAACACTTGAACTACTAAAGGAGTATTTCTATTACCTAGGGACGATGAAGGATGTGTACAAAGTTTTAGAACGGTGTGGGGTCTACAAGTGAGCCAAAGGAAGGAAGGAAGCCTATGGAGAGTATACAACTTTGCCTATACTTGATCAGCCCTAGACTAACCTAAGCATAGACTTCATGCTTGGACTACCTCGAACAATGCAAAAACATGATTTCATCATGGTGGTGGTCAATCAATTCAACAAAATCAGCCACTTCATTCCCTGCCATAAGACTAATGATGTTTTATATGTTACTAATCTCTTTTTTGTGGGAGATAGTATGACTTCATAGATTCCTTAAAAGCATTGTTTCTAATTGAGATTTAAAGTTCGCAAGCTCCCTATAGAAAAAGCTCAACACTAAGTAAATATCCAGTACTTCCTGTCACCTTTAAACGGATTATCAAACTAAAGTGGTAAATAGAATCGTTGGCAATCTACTATTAGCAACTATTGGGAAGAATCTACATGACTAGAATTTATGTTTAACCATCATCAAATTTGCCTACAATCGCTTTACTCATAGCTTGATAGGAAAGTTACCCTTCAAGGTGGTTTATGGAATCACCTCGAGCTTAACCTTGGACATGATTAATAGCTCAACCTCTAAAGAAGCAAGTCAATCCAGCCTGTAGCCCACTAAGGAATTCTAAAGACTACATATGAAGGTAGTCAAACAGGCTAGCCAAAATAGTAGCCTAATAGTGAGAGTAAGGAAACTGAGTTAGAAAGAGCAATGTCTATAGTTCAAGAGACCTTGTTAGGGTTTACCTCAATAAAGAATGGTTCCTAAAGAAGATAGACAAGCAAGCCATCACCCAAATGGGGTAGTCTTTTTAAAGTTCTACAATAGATTAATAATAACACTAATGAGCTAGTGTTGCCATAAGGATATCGAGTGTCACCAACCTTCAACGTCTTCAATTTAATGCCCTATGTACTAGAAGAAGATGTTGACCAAGATTTGAGAGAAAATCTTCAATAACCTCGAGAAGGTAATGGACTACCAACCTCAGGACTTCTCATACAAGCTCACCTCAGGGATCTATAAAGTCTTTTAAGAAGGACACAATCTTCTCTACTCTGCTAAGACGGGCTCTAGTATCAAGAAGGCCTACTATTGAACTCTTTATGAGCCCAACTCAGATGCACCCTCCTATGCTTTGCTACCAGTATAGATGCCAAGCTCACAATTCCTTCTAGCATGGCTAACTTACCTAGTGCCAAGGTCCCTGACCCCAACCTTTAAGCCCTTCTCTATTGACCTATTCTGAACACCTAAACAACTTGACTCCAATATTTCACTGCCCCATGTATGAATGCAATAACAACACGCCATCTGTCATAGCTTTTCTAACATTTGTACTATATGCTCTTTTTGTCCTTTATCATATTTACCCATTTTAGTTTGTACTAGGAATCTTTATTTCTTCATTACCCTTTTTTGTAATCTCTATCATTATCTTATTGTTTTAGGAACTTACTATAAATAGTCTCTTAAATCATATTATTATTAATGAATATTCCTTCCTTCTATCTTTCTAGAAACCCTCTCCAAGTTATAACCTACACATTCTTATCTAATCTTGTTAATAGGCCAAGGTTACTGGTGAGTGGACCTTAGGTTTTACTTGTATGTAACATCAAGTGAGAGTTAAGTCGTGTAGTATTCCCCAGTGTGTCATATCTAAAAAATAGCTTCACGAAGTTAATGGAACTTCCAACAAACCCATCTTGTGCTTTCTTCAATATTTTGAAGGACCCATTTGATTTACTATGGTAAGATCTTATGATAACTTAGGTCTAGGGCACGTCAATTGAGGTGATCTCCTACAAATTTCTCTCTCCAACCCACCAATCTATTGCTCTACCCTTCAGCATGTCAGCAGTACAAGGTACCTTTTTATCCTCAAGAATCTTAAAGCCTTCAAAAACTTGTTCAATCCTAACTATCCACCTTCTTACTCCAGTAGGATGATTTGGCTTCAAACAAAACTCATTAGCTAAACACATAAACTTCTCTCAAGTGATAGCTACCCTTCTACCATGGTGATTACCATTTCTATCCATCACAGCAATAGCCTATTCATACCTTCCATTGTTGTTGTTATTATGGTTTTACATCATCAGCTATTACTATAGCTGATTTATCTACTCCTTCTATCTCTACAACCGATCTTACTGCTCAGCTATTGTTCCTAGTAGGGTATTAATAGAGCTTTTGCATCATCAGCTACTTTTGATTCACATTTGGTTGAAGTTGGAAGTGATGGATTGCTGACCTCGGGACCTCTCACTCGAGGTCACCTCAAGGGTCTTTAAGGTCTTATAAGAAGAATACAAACTTCTTAGTTCGACCAAGATAAGCACTGGTATCAAGAAGGCTTGCTATTGAACTCTTTACTAACCCAACTAAGACCTACCCTCCTCTACTATGCTACCTTTATGGATGCTAAGTTCATAAGTCCTTCTAACACGGCTAACCTATCCCTGACCTTGACCTTCAAGCCCTTTTCTACCGACCTATTCTAGCATCTAAATAGCTTAACTCTAGTACATCACTACCCCATATACAGATGTAATAACACCATGCCATCTATCATAAATTTTTTGACATTTATACTTTATTCTCTTTTTGTCCTTTGTAACATTTACCCCTTTTAGTTTGTACTAAGAATTTTTATTCTGCATTACCCTTTTTGTGATTTTTGTTATTGTCTTGTTGCCTTGGGGACTTACTAGAATTAGTCTCTTATCACTATACCCAAAATAATCAAATTATTATTAATGAATATTCCTTTCTTCTATCTTGCTAGAAACCCTCTCTAAGTTATAGCCCCAACACTCTTATCTAATCTTATTAATGGCTCGAGGTTAGTGGCAAGTGAACATTAGCTTTTACTTGTACATGACATCAAGTGAGAGTTGAGTTATGTAGTGTTCCCTAGTATGTCACATCCGAAGAATAGCTTCACAAAGTTATTGGAACTTCCAAACCAACCCCTATTATACTTTCTTCAATATTTCAAAAGACCCATTTGATTCACTACAATAAGCCTTATGATAACTTAGCTCCAAGGCACATCATTATATTCTAGTATCAGAGCTTGAGGTTACAATCAAAAGCTAAGTTTTTGTGGCTACTAGTTTATTATGTGAAATATACATTCTCTATTGTACTCTATTTTCTATACTTCAAAACAGAGCAAGTTGTTGAAGTTGCTATTCGATATAGTATTTAGTAGTGTTGTGTGGCATCTTTTGTTAGGTTGTGAACTTGTTGAAATTTTGTTTTGAGAATGTCAAATCCTAGTATACAAAGAGAGATTACTAATGATGAGAGTAATACGCACAACCGTGTTCGTGTTGAACACAAACTCCTTAAACTATGGATGAACAAATACAGAACCTTACGCCATTGTGACCAACTTGGCTATGTCTAGGTAGAGACTAATGGAAACTCGACCACAAGAAAGGAATGTTAAGTATGGTTAAGGTGTGCAAGATATGTTGAGAAGGTAAGGACTAAAATTCTGAGCTCCTGATGCTATGAATACACCACTAACTCAACCCACCAAGCTGAAAGACTCATATGACTAAGACTTAATTTGGAAAGAGTTGAAGAAGGTGAAGAAGAAGAATAGTTTTCTCATATAACGAGTGTAAGCTTTGAGCTCCTCGAAGGACTGAGATCATTAAAGTACAGGTTCCAAGCTTCTTCGAAGAAGGCAATGTAAATGAGTATATGGATTAGGAAGAGAAGGAAGAGAAATTTTTTTACTTTTATGACTATAAGGATTCTATTCGAATTCAAGTTTTTGCTTTAGAGTTTTTAAGATATCCAACAATGTGGTGGAAGAAATTGTAGACTACATGTCGGTGAGCACAACGTTAGATCCAAACTTAGAATGAAGTGAACACTATAAGTAAGATACTTTTCAATGTCTTCAAGAGCTTAAGCAAGGAAACCAATCTATAGATGAGTATGTTCGTGAATTTCAGTTATTGATGATTTAATGTGATGTTGATGAGCTAGAAGCACAAACCATCACATGATTCATATCTAGTTTGCAACCTAAGATTGAAGATGTAGTTGAAGTACAGAGGATAAGGACTTTAGACGAGACAATACAAATTACCCAATGAGTAGAATGGTAGAGGGGAACTCAACTCAACCTGCCAAACCTGGTATGCCGAGCTGACCTAGACATGGTCAAGTTCCTTATAGTTTCTAGGTAGACTGATGTACCCAAGCTTTGAGCAAATTCGATGATGGCCGAAGTAAAGCTAAGGTTGAGGAGCCTAATGTCAACAAGGACTAAGTTTAAAGCTTAAGACAAAGAATAGGGAAACTAAATGTTTCAAATGTCTTAGCATTAGACATGTTACTAATTAGTGTTCAAACTATCGTATGATGGCAATAAAGGTTGAGACCCTACAAATCGAGGTAGATAATACAAGTAAAGGAGAAGAGGAGATAGATGCTAGGCACTTGTTGGAAGAGTTGTAAGAAGATCCCAACACCTTAACTAGACCTAAATTTAGGGAATATTTATGGTTGTCCAAAGAACTCTTAGTACCCTTGCTAATGATGAGAATGAAAAGAGAGAAAATCTCTTCCATACTTACTGTCATGTGAATGGCAACCTTTATGCTTTAATTATAGATGGAGGGAGTTATACTAATGCAGTAGTACAAGGAGTACTGAAGACCTTGAAGTTGCCAAGCAGTTCTAATGGGAATCAGCCTCCGACTATATTTAAGCTAAGGTAGATTTTTCCGAAGCCATGCTTACCAAAGCCAAGCTAAAGCTGGAAGGATGAAGGGAAGAAAAATAACCACTCGACAACAAGTTTGTCGTCGACTGAGTAGTCGAGAGACCATGTTGTTGAGAGTGGGATCCACTCGATACGACATGATGAGACTATTGCCAGCTAACTTTAGAACTCAACAATTGTGGGCTAACCTCTTTGGTGTCTCAACTAAGCCACGCGAGACTTCAAGGACTCCTTCCCAAACCCATACATCCAATTGCCGACCTTGTTCGGTTCAAATACTACTCCTTCCAGGACATGCCAAGTAACTGCATGCTAACTTCCCCTATAAAACACACAATTTTATATTCTTGTACATGTTTTTTTTATTTTATTTATGGGCCTAATTCTTTAGGGTTTAAAGCCTTGTGCATTATTTATAGTTTTACCACTAAGGTTTACGACTTGCTATAAATAGCAACATCTGTAAACATCAAAGACAAACATCAATAGATAGAAAAGTATATTTCGGCATTTTGGAACCTTTTCCTTTTTGAGCAAGGCTACTCTTGAGCTATCATTGCTGGATTATCAAGTGTAGATCAAACTCTTTAATCTCTCCTCCATTCTTATCAATCTTGACCCTTAAATTGTGGTGAACCTTTCATTTAAACTGGTTAGTGAGTTATGTCTAACCCTCATTTGGATCCTAAAAAACATTTAGTGTTCATGAGTTGTATTAAACCCTACTTCGAGCTCAAACCCCTAATAATGTTTGTGTGTTGGTGCATGATATCCATTCATATTCACCATCAAAACTAACCATTTCACTTCTTGTCCGCCATACCCATTCGACCTATTTTGGGTTTTCAAAATCCGCTGCCGTTGATCCTTATCATCTTTGATATCAATGCTTTAGGGAGACATACATGCTAATGATTCTTCAAAGTTTGATTCATGGTTTAGACATTTCTGTTAGTCGACATTCTATAGTATAGTATGTTGGTGTTTTCATAGTTGTAGTATTGTGCTAATCAAGTCGAGTAACAATAATTTTAGCAATTGATTCTAGTTGTTGTAGCGTTTTTGTTGTAAAACGTATTTGTTCAATTTTTTGGAAAATTACTGCAAGTACAAGAATGTTGGAAGATAGTGTCAACAACAGTAGTGATAGTCCCCACGGAAGCTTGAGGAGACGTGTTGATAACTTAGAGTATCATATTCAGAATCTCATTGACTCTATCTAAGAACTCACTGGTTTAGTTAAGGGCCATAAACGTGATGGTTGAGAGGAAAGAAGGGAACGGACACCCACCAGTAGGTGCGGCTCTAATGAACTTGATCATGATGAGCGACAATTGAGAAGAGCTGCTAAGCCAAGAAGGAAAGAAAGCCAACCTGTATCGAGAAGAAGAAATGAAAGGAGTGTTGACTCCAAAGCAAATCAAGAAGCCTAAAGAAGAGAGCTGAGGTCGAGAAGGGACATGACCGAGAAGAGCTCCAACAAAAGTGGCCGATCCAAAGTAAACCAACTAACCCGAAATGCAAGGGATGAACCCCAAGCACTTAGCCAAAGACTTGATAATATAAAGCTTAAGTTACCAACCTTCAGTGGAAGTAGTTGACCTAAAGAGTTCCTTTATTGGGTTCCCCGAGTCAAGAATTTGTTCGAGTACTACCAGTGTAATGATCGAACAAAAGTCAAGCTAGCTTCATTATCCCTTATTGAGTATGCAAGCCTTTGGTGGGATAAGCTAGTTGCCAAGTGAGATGCTGAAGGAGAAGAGCCAATCAGGACTTGGAGGCTTATGAAGCAATCAATGAATCAGCACTTTGTGCCAACCTACTTCAAGCAAGAGATGCTCCATGCGGTCCTACACCTAAAACAAGGTCGAAATACTAATGAAGAGAATTTGCAAGAGTTTGAGACCTTGATGCACCATTGCTAAGTTCTTAAGTGAACTCTAAGATGATATTGTCAACATAGTTGAATTACAGCCATTCAACCCTCTAGACGAGATAATTAATTTGGTATTAAGAGTAAAGACATAAAGGAGGACGAGGCATTAGAAGCTAAGTAACTAACCTCAACAAGGCAGCCCCAAAACTGAGAGGTATGCTAAGAGAAAAGGTCTAAAGAGGAGGATGGAGAAAGGAGAGCCTAGTCAACCTGTCTATGTCGAAAAGAAGATTGCCTAGATAAACTCTTAACTATGGTAACATCAGTTGACCTAGAGGCAAATCTAGGACAAAGGGTAAATTTATTTCATATACTGTATTTGATGAAAGGGAAGACATGTTCCCTAGTTGTTGATAAGGGAAGCTGCACCAACATCGTTTCTACCAAGTTAGTAGAAAAGATGAAATTGCTGACCTACCCACATCCCCAGCCCTATGGATTAAAGTGGTTTAATGATAAGGGTATGGTCCATGTGCATAAGGGAGCTCAGATAGCATTTAAGGTAGGGTAGTATGAGGATGAGATTAAGTTCGACATGGTCCCTATGAATGCTGCAAATTTGCTTCTTGGCTGACCATGGGAGTATGATTGGAAAGTGATCCATTCCTCAACACTTACACTGTTCGAAAGGATGGGAAGATCTATTGCTTGACCCCTATGAGCATTGAGGAAATCCAAAGATACTGGGCACCCATAGTGAAGCAAAGAGGGAAGAGGAGTTTATTCAGCATCTTGGCCCGTACTCAATGCTTAACATTGAGGAAAACTTCCTTTTAGACCCGAGATAATGATGGGAATCAACCTCTGACTACATCCAAGCCGATGCAGACTTGTCCAAAGCTAAGGCCAAACTAAAGCCAAAAGGATGAAGGGAAGAAAAATAACCATTTAGCAACAAATCTGTCATCGACTGAGTCGTCAAGAGACTATGTTGCCGAGAGTAGGATCTATTCGATACGACACAAAGAGACTATTGCCAACTAACTTCAGAACTCGAAAATTATAGGCTGACCTCTCTAGTGTCTCAGCCAAGCCATACAAGACTTCAAGAACTTCCTAAACCTATACATCTAACTGTTGATCCTGTTTGATTCAGATACTAGTCTTTCCAGGACATGCCAAGTGACTGCATGCTAAATTTCCCTATCAAAAGTACAGTTTTGTATTCTTGTACGTGTTTTCCTTTATTTTATTTATGGGCCCAATTCTTTACGGTTTAAGGCATTGTACATTATTTGCAGTTTTGCCACCAGGGTTTAGGACTTGCTATAAATAGCAACATCTATAAACATCAATAGATAGAAAAGTATATTCCAGCATTTTAGAACCTTTCCCTTTTTTAATAAGGCTACTCTTGAGCTAGCATTGCTAGATTATTGAATGTAGATCAAACTCTTTAATCTCTCCCGCATTCTTATCAATCTTAACCCTAAGATTGTAGTGAACATTTCATTTGAACCGATTAGTAAGTTGTATCTAACCTTCATTTGAATCCCGAGCGACATTTAGTATTTGTAACTTGTATCGAATCCTACTTTGAGCTCAAACCCCTGATAGTATTTATATCTTAGTGCATGATATCCATTCACATTCATCGTCAAAACTAACCATTTCACTTCCTATTCGTCATACCCATTCAACCTATTCAGGGTTTTCGAGATCCACTACTATTGATTCTTATCAAGTTCTCACCCCCAACCTTGCAAGATCCATTAGCTTAATGAGGGAGGCAAACTCCTAGTTACCAACAGATAAGAGTACTAAGCACCATTGGATATATATACAAAGACGAGGTGCTATGCGACATCCGACTAATGTGTACCTTACATATACTTCTCAACTGACCTTGGTTATTTGACTTAAGAGTACTCTACGATAGATATAAGAACACTTACATGTTCTAGAAGGGTAGCAATAAAGTAATGCTAACCCCCATGAGCCTTAAAGAATTTCAAGAATCCTAAGTTAAGATCTCCAGATCCTTATAGAAGAAGTCCTTTGTGATTTCCTAAGTTCAACTCTCTAAGGAAGTTAAGGCAGAATAGCATGTCTTCCTACTAGTCAAGAGGCAACTCAAGCTAAAGGAGGATGGAGCTCTACTAGTCTATGTGTAGTCCTTACTTCAAGAATATGCCAACCTATTTCTTAACAAGCTACCCTAAGGTTACCCCCACTTAGAGGTATCAAATACTGTATTGACCTCCAACTAGAAGCGACTCTACCGAATCGACCTATCTATAGGCTCAATCTCATGCAGGTAGCCAAGCTAAAGAAACTAGTTGATGACTTGATTGACAAAAGGTATGCTAGTGAAAGCAAGAGCTCTTATGTTGCGCCTGCTATATTAATGCCTAAGAAGGATGGCTCTTGGCGAATGTGTATTAACAGTTAAGTTATCAACAAAATCACCATCAAGTATAGGTATCCAATACCTTGATTAAAACATATTAGACGAACTACATGGTGCATAAATCTTTTCAAAGGTCAATTTGAAGAGTGGCTACCAGTAAATCAAGATGAGACCAAGAGACAAGTGGAAGAAAGCTTTCAAAACAAAGGATGGTCTCTTTAAGTAGTTGGTAATGCCTTTTGGACTTACTAAAGCACCAAATACTTTTATGCGACTCATGAATCATGTCTTGAGGACATTGATTGGTAAGTGCAATGTAGTTTATTTTGATGACATCTTGGTATATAGTACCGACGTCTTGTCCCATTTTGAGTACTTGAAAACTATGCTTAATATCCTTTGAGCTAAACACTTGTTTGGCAACTTAAAGAAATGTGTATTATGTCAAAGTAAGGTTGTATTTCTTAGATATGTTGTGCTTGATGGAGGAATCAAAGTTAAAGACGAGAAGATTTGGGCCATACTTAACTGGCCTACGCCTACTAATGCTACAAAAATAAGTAGCTTTCATGGTTTGGCTTCATTCTATTGAAGGTTAATTCAGAACTTCAATTCTATAGCCGTACCATTAACCAAGCTGACCAAGAAGAACTCATAATTTAAGTGGTTAGAGAGAGCCTAAGGGAGCTTTGAGGAGATAAAGTCCAAGTTAAGGTCTACCCCTATGCTTGCATTGCCGGATTTAGACAATGTCTTTGAATTGAAGTATGATGCCTCAAAAGTTGGAATTGGAGCATTCTTCATGAAAGAGCGCTAACCTGTTACATATTTTAGTGAAAAGCTCAATAACACTGCTCTAAACTATTCAGTAGATGACAAAGAGTTCTATGCTCTTATCTAAGCTCTTCAAAACTAGCAGCACTACTTGCTACCTTGAGAATTCATTACCCACACGGATCATAAATCCCTAAAACATTTGCAATGTCAATAGAAGCTCTCTCGACGTTATGCCAAATGGGTAGAATTCTTGGAAACTTTTTTTCCTTGTAATCAAGTATAAGAAAGGAAGATCTAACAATGTAGCTAATGCCTTATCACATCAACATATGCTTATTACAACTCTATAAGCTTAAGCACTAAGGTTTGGAACCATTCCTGATCAACCTAAGCAAGTTCCCTCCTTTGGACCCATAGTGGTCAAGTGCATGTATGGAGGTATCATGGATGGTTTTTATCTAATCCAAGGGTTTCTAATGAACGGTGGATGTATATGTGTACCTAACAGCTTAACCTAAGAACAAGTAATTCGGGAAGCTCATGGAGGAGGCCTAGCCATCCATTTTAGGGAAAAGAGAACACTTGAACTGTTGAAGGATCATTTCTATTAGCCATAGTGAAGGATATGCGTAAAGTCTTAGAACAGTGCGAGGTGTACAAGCAAGCCAAAGGAAGGAAGGAACCCTATGGGGACTATACACCTCTACCTGTGCTTAATCAACCTTAAACCAATTAGAGCATGGACTTAATGCTCAGTCTAGCCTAGACAACACAAAAGAATGATTCCATCATAGTAGTGATCGATCGGTTCAGCAAGATGAGCCACTTCATTCCCTACCACAAGAGTGATGAATTAACCACTTTTTGTAGGAGATTGTGCAACTTCATAAAGTCCCTAAAAGCATTGTTTCTTATCAAGATCTAAAGTTCACAAGTTTCTTTTGGTGAACCCTTTGGAAAAAGCAAGACACCAAGTTAATGTTCAGTACCTCATGTTACCCCCAAACAAATGGTTAAACTGAAGCAATAAATAAGACCATTGATAGTCTACTATAAGCAATTGTTGGGAAGAATCTACAAGACTAGGATTTATGTTTGCCTATTGTTGAATTTACCTACAACCACTCTAACTACAGCTCGATAAGAAAGTCACCCTTCGAAGTGGTCTACGAAATCACCTTAAGCATAACCTTAGACATGATTAATAGCCCGACCTCTAAAGAAGAAAGTTGGTCTAGCTTGCAACGTGCCAAGGAACTATAAAGACTGCATAAGAAGATTGCTAAATAGCTATCTAAAATAATGGCCCAATAGCAAGAGAAAGGAAAGTAAGGTAAAAAGAGCATTATCTATAATCAAGAGACCTTATTTGGGTTCACCTCAATAAAGAACAACTCTTAGAGAGGAAGGTAAGCAAGCTATCACCTAAATCAGATGGTCCTTTTAAGGTTTTGTAACAGATTAATAACAACGCTAATGAGCTAGAGATGCCAAAAGGAAATGGAGTGTCTCCAACCTTCAACTTCTCCAATCTAATGCCCTATGTACCAGAAGAAGATGCCAACCAAGATTTGAGGGCAAATCTTCAACACCTTAAGGAGTTGATAAACTGCTAACCTCAAGACCTTTCACTTAATCTCACCTCAGGGGTCTACAAGGTCTTATAAGAAGGATAAAGTCCTTTTAACTCGACCAAGATGAACTACGGTATCAGGAAGGCCTACTATTGAACACTTTGCAAGCCCAACTTAGACGTACCCTCCTCTACTCTTTACAAGGTGTTGTTACATTTACTATTTTTATTTTGTACTAGGAATCTTTATTTCCACATTACCCTTTTTTGTAATTTCTATCATTGTCTTATTGCCTTAGGGACTTACTATAAATAATCTCTTATTACTGTAGCCAAAATCATCAAATTATTATTAATGAATATTCCTTTGTTATGTCTTATAAGAAACCCTCTCCAAGTTACAACCTCCACAGTCTTATCTAATTTTGTTAATAGCTCAAGGTTAGCGAAGAGCGGACCTTAGCTTTTACTTGTGTGTAACATAAAGTCAGAGTTAAGTTGTGTAGTGCTCCTTAATGTGTCATAACTGGAGAATAGCTTCATGAAGCTATTGGAACTTCTAAACCAACCAATCTTGTGCTTTCTTGGATATTTTCAAGGACCCATTTGATTCATTATGATAATACCTTGTGATAACACAGCTCCAAGATACATTAGAAAGCCTTGGGATTCGTTCTCACTAGGTACATTTTGACCATTCCCAACTCTTGTTGCTTTGCCTAAAACAAGTTGTCTTCTTGGTAGCACACTAAAGAAGGAGAAAGTAAGAATACTTAACGTATAAGAAGGGTAAAGACATAACATAAAGAAAAAAAAAAGTAAGAATTGTCACGAACTAAGGACGGCCTAGTCGTAGCAAACGTCATATACTGTACAAAAAACCCCTGATTGGTTACCTTTCCAATCAAGAACTCTTCACACAATATACAAGGCTCTACAACCACTAGTTTCCTAAGAACACACAAATTCACATGATACCATCACATTAACTTATTTATATAAAATTTGAACTACAAAGCTTACATTATATAGTAAGTGAGGACATCTACATCTACAATACTAATACAACAAAAGTACATGAGTAAAGGTCTACATCAACTGTTCCCTCTCAATACACATGACAGCTCGCTCTTACCCAAGTCCCCAAGCTAACCTGTAGCATCCTTCGGCCAGCCTCTACGAACAAGCTATCCTGTAGCAAAAGTCTAAAAGGGTATAAGCCTAAGTTTAATGAGCAAAACCCTTAGCCACACCACAAGAAAGTTATAAGTACATTATATTTGTAATGGTTATGCTAGTATTCAATTACCACTTTTAAATTATTTGTTTATCATTCTATATAGTGTTATTTATATAAAAGTTATTGTTAAAAATATTTTATCATACTTCAGATCGTTCATTATAGGTATGTATGTTAAGGCCAAGTTTCTGTTTATTTATATAACATGTTAACGATCTTACTCTACGTATGTCCCTATTACCAATTAGTATGCTTCAAATCTTTTTATTATTATTATTATTATTATTATTATTATTATTATTATTATTATTATTATTATTATTATTATTATTATTATTATTATTATTATTATTATTATTATTATTATTATTATTATTATTATTATTATTATTATTATTATTATTATCTATGTTTTCGTAATCTAATTACATTATTACATTTGTATCATGTATGTCTATATTTGGCATATCATAAATTACATAGTATGTCCATTTTATTTGTCAACACTTACTTTGTTATTCCTTACGAGTTTTTACAAATTATATTATCTTTTCCAGTTAAGTATGTATTTCTTAATTACCATATCGATTCAATAACCTATATGATCTAATACTCTATTTATATGTCCATTTTATACCTTCTTATATATATATATATATATATATATCATATGTACTTACGATTTACTATAAAAAGTGATCTTATATATAGTTATATCAACTCTTTGGTTTAATCGTATTATGTTATTATTGTTTGATTCGACGATTTCTTTTGCACCCTTAATTGAATAGACTATAAGTTCATAGATAACTCTTAGGTAGGACTTAGTCTCAGAATGCTTAAAGGTTAACGCACTACTTATTTCTTTTAGAGTCGTAGTGTTCGGTTTCCTTTGTCAAGGTCTAACTTTTGTTCGGGTTGGGATCAGAGTTTTGTATTCAATCTTAGAGCGATTCCAGTTACACATTGTTGGTTATTGCTTATGTTTGATAAAAATAGTAATCAAACCAAACGAAATCGATATTCGACCTAATTAATTTGGTTTGTTGGTTTTGCTTAACTCGCTCGCTCTAGGAGCCCGTAGTGACAATTCCCTAAAAGAGCTACCACTGATCATATGTGAGGATTCCCTAGTAGACCTGTATATGAGATGACACAGCTAGAATATTAGGTTTCTGGTCTTTAGACTCCAAACGTAAAGGACTTAAATGAAAACATATATTTATATCCACTTATATATGTGAACAAAGATCAAAATGTGACAGGGTCATGAGTATCCCCTTGTTGGTTGCTAATATAAATTAAAGATAATTAACTTGATGTTTGTTTATATTCTATTACAATTGCATTATACGCATGTATGTACTTTGGGCTTAACATCTGTATGTTCTTGTGCACCATTACTTGGCTTAGGCTCACTTTTCTATTTTTACAACTATAGGTCAATTACATAAATTTTCGAAAATTATGGAAATAGTTATCATCAGGTTGGGAAAGAAAGATGGTTAGTTCTATTTGTTGCAGAAGATCAAGATTTCGTTATTTAGTATGTTTGGGCTTAAAGTGACTCACTTGTGAGTCACTAGAATTATTGTATATGAAGAATTGTTATTTTATACTTGATAAAGAGTTGTTAGAGGTGATTGTAGAGATTATAGTTGGTTTTAGAGCCTTAATGTGTTCCTGGGCAAAGATACGTGGCGAGTTGTGGCGCCCTTCAATTCTGGGGCGTTATACCTTGAGTTCCCCCTTTCGTCTGTACCTTTATGGAAATGAGTAGTAAAAATATTATACTTACGGGGTTTAGGAGGCTTACTTAAGCTAGATAGTCTCCAGCTGTTAGGCCAATATTGTCTCATATGTTGCTCTTTTGTTTTAAGAATAATTTCTATGTCATCCTCCTCATCCTCAAACATACTTGCAGGGTAACTCATCTATAGAGGTTCAAATCTTGTGGGTTGTACAGGGACGCTCATATGAAGAGGTTCAAATCTAACATGATGTTCAAGGACACTCATACGTAGAGGTTCGAAATTGAGATGTTGCGTACCCCAGTAACTCATGCGTTGATGTTCAACGTTAAAGGCAACAGGTAATGTGTTGTAATTACTCGAGCAACAAAGTTCTATATTGAAGCTAAGAGGTGATGTAAGTTTTTTTTTTTTCCACGTTCTCAACCATATTGTGTGTCATCTACTCATTCAGGTTGTACTCGTTATTTAGGTACGCCTAAACATCCTCAAACCGTTGTGGTACAAACAACGTATTGAAAATTCCAACACCCTTATCCTTATTTTTACCACTAGATGATAATTCGTGTTTTTTACTGTAGAAGGTACAGCGAAAAAATATTTCCATCAATGTAAATATTTTTTTTCTCTTACTTGCTACGACAAAAATTTATAAGTAAAAGACAGAAATAATATCTAAAAGAAAATAAAGTAGAAATTATATAGTAGGTATGTATATGTTAGCGTTACTTGCTAATGTAAATTGTTTTATGTAGTGAAGTAGAGAATTGTGCATAGAAATTAGTGGTTAGTAGAGAAAAATATTTTTAACAACGTTTCGCAATTGAAAAAAATTTAAAGGCAGAATGATTGGATTTGGAAAGACTTAATTAATTTGTAGAGTAAGTGTTACCAATAGACCTGAAGCTACTATTTATAAGGATCAAGAAATGTGTGAATGCGTTTGTTTAAATTTTGAAATTTCAAATTTCAAACAGTTTAGCAGCATAAATTTACGGCTCATGAATCAAAAGTTAAATATACGAATACAAATTTAATAAAGTACAGAATAGAGGACAAAGGAGTAGGGATCTAGGTGGGTAGGGGGTGGTTTAGGAATAAGGACGGGTGTAAAGGGGGTGTTGCTGGTCATTTTGACCGACCAAAATTATTTATTTATTTTTTAATATTCGACAGTCTTTGAATCGCCAACTATTTTGTTCAAGCAAACTGTCTAGGTCCTAAAAGTCCAATGGTTCACCAAGGTGATTCAATCCAGTTACTATTAAATCAAGCTAGTTCACAATTCGAAACTGACTCTTATCCAAATCTAATAAGAGATATTTAAATGACCTCTCGTTTTGTGAAGAGAGTTCAACTGACATTAGCATTTGAATTAGAGCTGCAAAAAGCAGCTATTTTTTAACCTTTAATTATAGGCAAATAATGAGCAATTAATTGAGTTCGTTCATAAATTCCTTTGTTATTTTTTGCTTAAATATGCAATCTTTCTTGAGTGAAAAATGTGTAAAATAGGGAGCCTTTTTTTTTTTTTCATGTCACAACAGCGTTCTTCATTTTGTATCCAGCTTTTAGTAGCCAAAATCTGATAGTCATGAAAAATAGCGTAAAGCTTGACGAGGCATCGGGTACACAAGTAGTAGAGGCCAGTTCCAAGTCCATTTTAACAACATAGTTCGAACTTCCTCTTTGATTACTGCAAAAACATGGATTATTTTTTCAGCAAATCAAATCATTAAAGCATTAAAACAGACGTGTTTGTTATTTATTAGGCTTTTATCCATTCATTCGTTTAGTTGTTTAATTTAATTAAAATTGACAACTTTCGATAAGTCTCCTTAAAACTCAATTCAAGTAACTGTTTTTATTGTGAAGTGTGCCTTAAATTCCCTCTCGATTACTGTTGGACTTTACTTTTTTACTTTTTGAAATGTATAAACTTTTCCTTAAACGTAATACATAAAAAGTTGAAAATTACTTAATTTAATAAGAAACTTCCTAAGAAAGATATTCAAATTGTACTTTTTGCTTCGCATTATGAAGGTTCATTATAAAATTTGATGTTCATTTAAAGGTTAAAAAACTCAAGTGCAAACCATCGACTATAATATCCCTAGGTTTAACTACACCTAGAACTAACAAGACAACCCTTATAACGGAGTTGGTGAAGTACTTAAATTTTATGGACCAAAACCTCTTTTAATAAGGTATACTCCCCACCAGTTAGGTTTAAGCTTTTACAGTTTTCTTGTAAGACAGTTGTGTACAAATAAGTTGTGCGCTTAGTCGTGAATGCTCTGGGGATTTCGTGCTTATCACAAAAGAGCGACCCTACTACGCCTTCATGAAGGCGATGGTAGAAGTTAAAATCACTAACAGCTTGTAATCTATCATAACATTCACGACAACAACGAACCTGATTCATGGGTCTTCGATGACATAATACTACCCGTTCTTCTACAAAACATCAAGAATGGTAAAGCGAACTTGAGATTGCAAATAGAGAGTTATAATCTACATAATCGATGGGTATAACGCCTTTTTAAGCAATTGCTTTCCTACATCATATCTTAATCTAATGTACCACTTTTTGCTATTAAACGACTTATTTTCACAATTGCAATAAGCTGGCAGGTGTTCGTCCTATTCCAAATAGAATTCCCACTAGAAAGTTTCTCAGCCCTAGTGCCCATGCCGACTAGAGTACCCTCTCCAAGGATGAATACATTTCCACTGGTGGATTAGTTAGCATCATCGTACCCTACTAATATAAGCAGGGGATCTCCATATAGAATACTACAGTTCACACCACCGTTGTTAAAAATTTAATTAATCTAAGTACAGTCCAACAATCACAATTACTGTTACGTGCATATCCGTTCAACTTACATACAATACAACACAAGCAATATCAAGTCAAGAAAAAGTTATCAGAAGCACTTGCAACTGTATCTCCAAGATTTTTCTCTAATAGACGGTAAGCATCACGAGTACAAATATGTTTCACCTCAACATTTCCAAACTTCTTAAGCAGTTTCTCTACAAAGTATTGTGGTGACAACATCATGCCAAGACACCATTAACGGGTGCAATACATTTTTACCAAATTAAAAAAAGAGTCACGTGATTACAAATTATACAAAAAAAAATTACCAAAATATGAAAATGCATTAATACTACTATCTTAAAAATGCGATATAGGTTTTACAATATTAATATAGCATTTTAAAGATACAACATTATTACAAATAGCTATATGGTATCTTAGCAATAGTATTCTAATAATATTTTTTATCTGATTTGTATTTATGCAATATGTATTAATTTTAGCAATAAACATGTAAATTTTTCTACCATTAATCATCTTCGCTTCACCTGTACACTTTATATCGATTTTTAAAGCCAGAAAAGAACAGCTAAATGCATCGAGGCTACTACCAGCAATATAGATACGAATTAGTTTATAAGTATAAAATCAACATTAAAAACTTTTTATCCACTAAGAAAAATAGAAAAGCTATTTACTCAGTCATGACACAAGACCATATAAGGACTTTCCCATTTCTCAACTTTATTTTCTAAACTAAAATCAACACATCCTTCAACCAAACCGTATGCCAAAACCCTTATATAACCTACGTATATGAGTACCGGATCTACCAATGAAATGAACCATGTTTGATTCACCTCCTGATGATTGTAATATATATTAGCTGGCAGAGAAAAAATTAAAAAAAATAAATAAATAGTTTCTGCAGGCATTTGGTGAATAAACACTCAATAAATTGATGCAAAAGCAAACAAATTCAAATAGAAAAGAGACCACTTACAGAAAAATATCAACATCATCTTCATGGGCAAAAGATTTTGAGAACGATCTTGCTTTATACTTGTCTTTGGTCCATCAAGATTAAGTTTTCTTTTGAAAACCTCCTACAGGTAAGTATCAGCTTTTATTTTTTAAAATCAAATCTATTCCAATTCTAATTGCTTAAGTCCATGAATATGCTTGAGAAGTAAATATTGCTTCAGAATATATTTAAGAATCTGAATCAACTAAATAAATACAAAATCGATAATTCTTTTCACAATTATTTACTTCTTCTCAAATTATTATCAGCATTATTTTATGTGACACTTATTGTGTCTCTGCAAATGGAAAACATCATTGAGATGCCTCAAGACAACCGATAGCAGTAAAGTAAGAGTAGCTCCCCTGTTGTTCCATCAGATAGGTGGCTATTGCCGTTTCTCCACAACAGCAATGATGCAAATCAATACAGTGAAACATGATAAGAGATCTGTCTTAATGTAGGTGTAGTTCCAACCGTGGAGCTGCAATGGACAAACATACTTGTGAACTAAGAGATCTAAGGGGAGACAAGAAAAGCTCATTCTGGACTCATAATTAAGCACTCTTCATCGATTTCCTAGGTGTAGATTTAGGACGTTGAATGCTGTTCCTTGGAAATCTCATGCTAATAAGCCTTAAATCATAAAACTCGATGAAATCAGCAACGCCTACAAACACCTCATTGTCAAAAAGTTATAAATTGTTGTCGGGAATATAATGGGCAAGGGTAAAGATGATGGAGTCAAGGTTTCTTGCTTTTGGGTACAGTAATAACACTATGTATCACACATGCTCCAGGTGAAAGCCATCATTAGTCTCGTAACTACTAAAAAGCACGATCTCACCTATTTTGGAAACACGAACAACAATTTATAAAACAAGATTGAGCTAATCCAACAAAACCACTCCACGAAGCTAAATGCAACTCAAAAGTAGAAGATTCGCATAATAAACCAAACAACGTCAAGACAAAACACACCGCAAGAAGATAGTTAAAACTTAAAGCAGGAATTGACTAACAGAAATCAACCATCTAGATTAATCCTCAATCGCGATTCTTGAGGCGTTCGATGCGCTGATTCAACTGTTCGATCTTGACTACAAGATGCGTGACCGAGTAAAGCAGCCAGTAGAAGACGAGTGCGGCGATTATGAGGAGAGCATTGCGCTGGCTCTTCATGATCGATTTTTGGTGCCGAAGATGGTCCGAGGGAGTGCACGATTCGCCTTCGCACTTGGGCCTCGTCTCGTACTTCCAGTAGATGTCCATAAGAAGGAAGAGACAAAAAGGAACCACGGAGAGGAACGGTTTCAGGAGATTGCGCGTCACGGCCACAAGGCCCTTTCTGAGTCCGTCAAGTCCAGGTAGGGTGAGGAGGAGGACCATGATCGCCTCAGCACCGGCGGCATAACCAAGTACTACCCACTCCAAGGCCATGATCGGGATCGATATTGGATGTGAAGGTTAATTGGGGGTAATTTGGTGATTTGATTTTGAGATTAGGGTTTGTTAATGTAATTTGTGCGTGTATTAATGCAACTTTGTGTGGGCGCTGTAGAGAGAGAACAAAGCAAAGGAGAAGGGAAAGGTGTGAACGGTAAAAGAAAAATTAACCACTTGGATTATGTCCAGTGCGGACATCTGGCGGACGTTACTTCTTCATTAAGGACTTTTTCTTAGTAGTTACAGTTACCTATCGGCTCATATCGAGAATCGCAGTGCTCCCAAAGAAACTAAAAATTAAAAAAGAGGGTTTTAAAAAAAATTACGTATAAGGGTTGTGATTGTGTCTATTGGAAGGTGTAAGTGATTTTTGCACTCAAAACGTATTTTAAAAAGTTGTATTTAATATATTTTTATTACAAAGAAGATACTTTAATGTATTTTTATTATAAAATGATGTATTCTCGAAAAGACTCTTTAATCATATTAAAATTATAAATAAATATGCTTTTTCATTACTTATATATTTTGCCCAAACACAATCAGATTTACTCCAAAGCCATTTAAAACTCTTCCTCCCTCTCTTCTCTCTCGGCCAAATCACATAAGCATTCCAACAATTTTTTTTTTCTTTTACAAAATATCTCCCAATAATCAAAGGTAAACATCCAATACACTAAATCTATATCAATTTTATGCATAAATTTTGATTATTTTCTCTATTTTCCCATTTGGAACCCTAAATTTAGATTTCAATATATTTGACTAATGTTGGTTATTTAATTGTTGTGTTTACATATTAATATGTGTTCTATATCGTATTATCATAATATATATGAATAATTTGTATATTGGCATATAAATTTTGCATTGTTGAATTGAAAATTTATTATTTTAAATGTGCACTTTGTATTCGGAGAAATTTTGTTAAAGAATTATATAGTTTAGGAAATAAAAAAGAGCTCATGGTTACATTAAACGGTGCAACATAACTTATGTGCTAATCAAAACAATAATTATTATATGAATAGGTTGAAAATGATGGATATGGTGAAATTTATGATTTTCACTCAATGAAACATTCACGAAAAATTCGAGGCTAAAATATGACCATGACCAGGTGAAGTTATTAAAATGGAGAACCAATATGAATTTCTTCGATCTCCTCGAAAGAGTTTACCAAGGTGTCAAAGTTGATCCAAGTTTCAAGGTTAAGATTTTGTACAAAAATCCTAATGGCTATTAAGATGTCATGAATTATTCTCCCATTACCATCAAGCAATACGATAACATAGAGAATCTCTTTGAGATTATAGAAGTATTTGAGCAGACCCATATCCACCACTTATATGTCAGGATCAGAGAAGTAAAAGGAGACCTCTTACACAAGAAACACATATGCCTCCAATTAAGGAAAATGAGTGGATGGTACTAGTTGAGGAGAATTAACAAATGGCATATAAATATCAATCGTTGCCTATTTCTACACCCATATAGGATGATGATAATGCATTAGATGAGGTTGTGGGCTCAGTTTTGTAAAAGGAAATTTCACATGATTGCATAGTTAAACGAATAAAAGAGATGAGGAAGATCACGACGATGAGTATGATAATGATGATGGTAATGGACAACTCTTGCATATCTTATTGTGCCTAAAGTGCTTATTGGCTAAAACTTCCATTCAAAGATTCTTGGTGTATACTCGTATGCTTCGTGTTTAAGTTCAATAGTTTCAACACCAATCTTGGTGCAGACTTTAGAGTTTGATGTGATAAAAACAAGGGTAAGGGATATAATTCCCTTAGGCAATGTAGAAGAACCAAGACAAGGGGAATTGGACATACATACGGATAAGGTTATCATGGCGGTCACAGGACAACGCCAACCCCTATGGAGGGGTTATCTAAGGGTATAAATAAGGGGAGCATGTTCAAGACCCCAGCTTCAAGTATCCCAAACGAAGCCCTTTTTACATCACCAACATCATTTAAGAGAAGGAGGAGGTCCATCAATTCTATACAAGAGAGTTCTTCCCAAATAGTCGCTATCAACCCTCCACAATTTTCAAACCTACCTTAGTAATTGCTACAAACCTAAGAGTTCTAGGCTTTACCTATTCTTGAGGAAAGGAAACATAGTAAGAGTCTTAGGCTCTATGACCCTCATCTCTCTCTCTTCCTTATCTATTAATATCCTATGTTAATAATATACTATATTTGATTATGCTATACAACTTTATTTATTTTATACACACATAATGCAGGTGTATTGTCTACTAGTATATGTATATATATATATATCCCTTTATAATGTTTTATTAAATACCCAACAAATTTTTATAAAGTTAAACTTGTCTATTTTTTATCTTGTTTATTTTCATAAAATTACCAATTAAAATATCCTTTTGCAGTGTCTAATATATATATATATATATATATATATATTAAAATTTTTCTCTTTAGAGTACATAAATTTTTACTTTTCAAATTTCATATTCTACTCACCATCACTATCATCATCATAATTATAAAATAGATATTAGACAAAATAGTTTTCCAAATGCTAAATTTTGTAAAAATAAAAATCAAATACAAAATAGATACAAAAAAAATATAAAGATAGAATCCAAATGAAAAAAATACAATCTTTGCTTCCATTTATTTCAAGGACCAAAGCAAATCGAAAACATTTTAACTATTCAGGATTTGAAACGACATCAGCTCAATTACGATTGAATAGCCTTAATGGAGTAGAAGTATAAGGTTAGTTAAGATTAGAGAGTAACAAAAATAAGAAGCAATAAGCAAAGTAAGATGTCAGAACTTAGGATAACAGTTATGAATTTACTCTTAGAAATTTAATATAGAAAAAGAAATTTATCAGCTCTTATTTTCTTTTAAAATATGAGTAGTTAGGACTGAGTGTAATATCTATTTCAATTTGACATCCTAAATAAACAACAAATCATTTGAACATTCTTTATATCAAACAAGTAACCAAATTGCAATATAAAACAAAAACCATATTTTGCAATTCAATCGAGTTGGTTCAGTCTATAATTCGATTTAGTTTAATAAACAATCTTAGTTTATGAGGCTAGAGAAAGCTTTGAAACAAGAAAACATATTTCATTTATAAGGAAAACATTTTCTCATCAAATCAGAAAATCTATTTTATAATTAACCATCTTTTAACTCTAGAAAAGTAACTTCTATTTATTTTCGTTGTGGTCAATTAACAAATTGTAATTTAAATAGAAAAATCTTTTAGTGGATGAAAACAATGATCAAAACACTTGCTCTAAAAAAAATTATAGAATGAGCTAAGTTTCAAGATATGGTAATGCATCTAAGTAACTAAAAGTTTCATTTGAAGAGAAGTGATAAAGCCCACTACTATAATTTGGCCCAAACCCACAACCTTAGTTTAGTGCTTTACTTAGATGGAAAAATTGGAAGCTTTTAGTCCAACTATAAAAGTTCTTTTTATTTAGATCTAACTCTTATACTCTCTCTCTCTCTTTGATGGTACGAAACCCCAACTCACTTTCTTTGTATTTTCTTATTTCTTTGTTTATTTTGATTATAGATTACTAATAAATTCTTGTTGATATGGTCCGACGTCAATGAACACAAGACATTCGGTATCATACGAACCAATGGGGTAGGTTTGAACAACGAGATGGTCCGAAAAGCAAATGAAAGTTGAGGGTTGAGCAAGGGTTCCGGCACGCCGACATAAGATATGACACACTGACGCCTCACACAAGTTCGAGTCACACTTGATATGATGTACAAATGTAACTAGAGATCACTTGCTACTAGTTCACGCTCAAAGGGCCAAATAAGAGTACTCAAGAGTGAGTAAAGAAACTTAGCTCACAAAAGAGATGTTTGAAAAATATCAATTGTGATAACCGTTGCAGCTGTTACAATGTACAAGTATTTATATGACCCAATTAAGGTAAATCCTAGATTATAGTAAATTAAAAAAAAAAAAAGGATTCGTACTAGTTAATAGAAAAAGGGAATAATTTATAAGGGTAGCATTGTAATGTCACAAAGAATATGTAGTGATAGAAAAGGATAGTAAGGATGTCAAAAAGGGTATGTCGAGCTTCATTTTAGCTCATTCTATGGTCTTAATGGCATGGCTGGCTAAGCAGGAATGAGTTCGATCAGGTCAACATCGGTGTCAGTAGTTCAGCAGCTTGGTCCAAATGGAACCAGCCTCAAGTGGTAAGCTCTTAACAACTGTTAGCTTAGCTTTAGCATGGGTGAGGTTGGTAGCACTATGATATGTTGTTTGGATAGGTGTGCTTTGAAGAGGTCGGTTCGGCACCTTGACTGATTACCTTGGCAGCTTCTTAAATGTAGAGAGTGAAGTAACTCAATAGATTGAACTAAGGAATGCACTACTCTTTGACATTCAACTCATCTCAAACAATTCAGCAAACCATTTAAGCAAGTCCACAAGCTTAAGATCGTGTGATTGATCCGTGATGCCTCTCTAAGGTTGAATACATGGAGAAGTACTACAACGAAATAAACCAAAAGCAAACAAGGAAAAAGTTAGCAAAGTCCGAGCAACTACTAAATGGATATGATGCACCACTCGATCCTACTCAACCTACAATCTGTTGGATATAACACACTGGTTTAAACTAAAGGGCCACTCACCACTACTCCTTGTTAAAGGGAATAGATAAAAGTTAAATAAAAATAAGAACATTAAGGTTGGTCATGGTGAATAATTCTATATTGATTATTTAATTGTCTACATACAAGAAAGTAAGCATTTATATACCCATCCACTAGGGTTACTTTACATGTATGAAAAGATTAAAGGGATTCTATAATTAGGTTACATAAAACATACTAAAAGGGACAAAAGGGATAAAAAATATTCAATACGAAAAGAAAGAATTATTTTAGAATACTATATCAGATGACACGTGTTGCTTATGGTTGGATAGGAGAAATATGATACAAGATAGGCGGAAACAGAGAAATACTTGTAGTCAGGGGCCAACCTAATCTAGATCAAGTTAGGGATCAATCAATCCTATAGAAAAGTCATTGTATTGGTGTCAGATGTCTATGGTCAGTCTGGCAACTTGGCTCGGATAGACTTAGGCTGTCTTTTGGAATATGGCATTGTTGTTGGGCAGGTGCAGATCTGACTTATGTGAGAATTTGATAAATAGGTCGATAAGATAGTATTCTTCGTATGAGTCCTTAGAGTCCTCTAGCTTGACTATGAATGATAGGTCTAGAAGCCTTATTCCTGTCATTCTATGATCCTTATCATCCCCTGCAAGCTGTTTAAGATTTGGGATCACATCTAGCTTGGTTCTAAGTTACTCATCCTTAATTTATATGAGGTGGAGGTCGGCAATGTTAAAGGAGTCCAAGACTCCATATTCCTTAAGTAATTCAATCCTATAAGCATTTGGATTGATCCTTTCAACCACTTTAAAGGGTTCATTGGATCTAAGAGATAACTTGCTCTTTCTCAAGTTCGGGAACCATTCCTTACTAAGGTGGATCTAAACCAGATCACCTGGCTAAAACTCTTTTTTCTTCTATCCTCGTCCTCACTTGTTGAGCTTTGTAGTAGCTCAACTTAATTGCTCTATGACCTTTTAGTGCATGACTTTGATGGCCTCGATTCTTTCCATAAGTGGTTGGTCATCATCTAGGCTTAGAAGGGGTGTGATAAGAACATCTTCCAACTATCTCTAAGCCAAGGTGGACCAACCTGAAGCTAATGCCAACCTTTTCTAACTCGAAGCCAAATAGTTCAAAGCTGAGACTAAGCTAATACTAGAAGACCGAAAGAAAGAAAAGGAGCTACTCAGCATCAAGTCTATCATCTGCCAAGAAGTTAATATAGCCAAGGACTTGAGGCCAAAGATCTACTCGGCACGACACAGCATGGAGAGACTAATACCAACTAATTCTAGTACTTGTCAATTGTAGGCCAACCTTTTGGTAACTTAGCCAAGCATTGCGAGACTTCAAGAACTCCTCCTCGAATCCGAACATTTAAATGTCGTCTCTATCCAGTTTGGATCCTACTCCTTCTAGGATAGGTCAAATGATTGCATGCTGACTTCTTCTATTAAACACATAGTTTTGTATTCTTGTGAATATTTTTTCTTTATTTTTAATTATAGGCCCGTTCTTTAGGGTTTAAAGCCTTATACATTATTTACAATTTTGCCACTAAAGTTTTAGAACTTACTATAAATAGAAAAATTTGTAATTAGCAGACATATGATAGGAATAAAGTAGAAAAGAACATACATACACTCGGAACTTTCCTCTTTCGAGCAAGGTCATTCTTGAGCTCTTAAAGCTACATTTGCAGGATTATTGAGTATGCTTTACTCTTCAATCTCTCTTGTGTTCTTATCAATCTTGCCCTTAAGATTATGGCAAACCCTTCACTTGAGCAAGTAATGAGTCACATCTAACATCTCATTTGAATCTCGAGTGACATTTAGTGCTCATGATTCATATCGAACCCTATTTCAAGCTCAACCCCTAATTGTGTTTGTGTCTTAGTGTATGATATCCATGCACATTCACCGTCAAAACACCCCTATTTTACTCCTTATTCTTCATAACTACTTGAACCTCAACTACCCATTCTAGTTCCCAATACTTTACTACAACATCTTGGTATCAAAGCTTTAGAGAGACATGCGTACAATGTTCTTCAAAGTTTGCTTGTCCTTTGGACATTTGATTAGTCGTCGTTCTGCAGTATAGTGTGTTGTTCAAGTTCTTAGTAGCCTTAGTATTGTACTGTTGTTGAGTAAAATAACAGTAATTTCAATAATTGATTCTAGCTACTGTGGAAGTGTTTAGCAATCGTAGGTAGCTACAAAAGTTGATTAATAGTCATTTCTTGGTTACCGTAGTTGTGTTTTGTGTAAACCATATTTGTTTAATTTTCTCTAAAAATTACTTTACGGATAAGAATGTTTGAAGATAGTGTCAATAATAGAGGTGACAGTCCTTATAGAAGTTTGAGGTGACGTGTTGACAATTTAAAATATCATATTCAAAATCTCATTGACTCTATTTAAGAGCTTACTAGTTTAGTTAAAGATCATAGACGTATTAGCTAAGGTAAAAGAAGGGAACAAACACTTACCAATAGAAGTGGCTCTAATGAGCTTGATAATGATGGGCGGCGGTTGAGAAGAAGAGAAAACCAACCTGTGTCGAAAAGAAGCAATGACGGGAGTGTTAACTCCGAGGCAAATTAAGGAACCCGAAGAAGAGAGCCAAGGCTAAGAAGAAATATAGCCATGAAAAGGTCCAATAGAAGTAGCCAATCCAAAGTGAACCGACTAGCTATGAATGCAAGGGATGAACCCTGAGCACATAGCCGAGGACTTGACAACATTAAGCTTAAACTATTGATCTTCAGTGGAAGTAGCTGACTGAAGAGTTCTTTGACTAAATTCATCGAGTTGTGAAGTTGTTTGAGTGCTATGAGTGTGATGACCCTATAAAGGTTAAGCTAGCTTCATTATCCCTTGTTAAATATGCAAACCTTTGGTGGGATAAGTTAGTCGCTAAGTAAGATGCCAAAAGAGAAGAGTTGATCAAGACTTAGAGGCTTACAAAGAGGTTGATGAACTAACGCTTTGTGCCAACTTACTTCAAGCAGGAGATGCTCCATGCTTTCCAGCACCTAAGATAGGGCTGATGTCAGGACCTTAAAGGGGGCCTAATATAATTACCTACAATTTCCATAGCACATGTACACCCATGATATGGAAATCGCCTTATGAGTCAGAGATTGCAAGACTCTAAATGATTAATCACTAAGGTTACTGATTTTTAAGTAATTAATTTACTGTAGAATACAACTATAAATAACTATAGGTGTCTAATATCCCACAGTTCCTCAGAACCACAAAGAATCGGTATCCCCTACCAAATAATAAGATATGATATACCGATATCATGAAAGAAATACAAGAAAAATTAAATTATCAAGAAAAGATGTTTAGGTATCATCTAAAGAGTACTCAGCTATTCCTAATACTAAGATACATATTTTCATCTCACACTCGACACTCGAGACTTATCCCAATCCCAATGTAAGTAAACCTACGTACAAGAGAAACTATGAAGGAGTGAGCATATAACAGCTTATTGAGTTCGTTCCTCACCACTACCGGTTAAGCAAGTTTTCACACATTATTATCACATATGCAAGCAAGCTATCTCCTTACATAATGAATGCAGGCGTAATGAATGCAAGCAATATATCCATAGGAGTCCGAAACTATGGAAGATGTAGAATTACGTCATCTACACTTTGATTATCCCCTGTACCTACCCGCACAAGATACCTCAGCTTACCTGTATGAGGCTATCTAGGGGCACTACCCCTCTAAGCAAAACTCAACTATTACCCTAGCCGAAAAAAGAGTTTCAATCCAAATAGGGGGATTCCAAACTAGAACTATCCACCCTCCAAGGCCCCTTGGGCACAAATACATCCTCTCGCAACCAAAATTATCCAAGGCTTTACAGGCACAATAAAGCAAGTCCTCTCACTATCAAGTGGAGAATCCATGCCAGCTTTACCTTAACAATAAAATATCATTTCTGACATTGCGGCCCTTGTTGAAATCATACAAAATACCTTTAGGATCAGAAAAACTTTTTCCAAAAATACCCTTTTCAACATGTTGCAAAGTTAGCGCTCTCCATCCATACCATTACCAAGTCATAGACATACGACGAATAAAACCGGTTATTTGGGTCAGATATTTATATTTATCAAGTTAAAAAAAATGATCACACAAATGATGGCATACAAGCAGAACAGTCATTCAAATATATAAGTAACAGTAAGCAACAAAACATAATACAAGTAACACGCACAAGCAAGTAGTAGGTCATTAGAACACCCTCACCTGGATTATTGCTCATTCTCCAAGCTTTTGGGATTTCCATAACTCAATATTGAACACTTAAAATATAGTAACACTTATAAGTATTCTGAAAAGTCAGAATCCTTAGTTAAATAAAAGTCTATTATAGTTTATCTAGTTCCCTAATATACCCCAAGTCTTATATGTATAGGGTTTACTATATTCAATGGGATTAATAATAACTATTTTCTTATATGTGTAAGTTATGAGACTTCCTTTATGTATTTTGTAATTTTTTCATTATAATTCCGATATTTGCGAACGTATAGTTCTTTTTCATCGTTTTCGGATGCATGTTCACACGGTGATGTCCGTTTTGGACGTTAAGACCCGTGTTTTACGATATGGGTTAAACTTATTAAAATTTTAACTTATTGTAGCTTAATTATTCTTATTACTTATATTTATATCTTAATATCTCCTGTTTTAGGACTCAATGACTGAATTAGCTATTTGATTCTTACACTTAGGAAATTTTACATTAGTATTACTAATTTATGTACTCAATTAAATTTCATTCAATTTAAGAAGTGTCTTAAGGTTTAAGAGATTTTCGGCTTCTAAGTACATATGTATATACCTATGTTATATGCTTATGTAATCTTATTATTATTTTTTTTTCTTTTATAAACCTATGCTTATATCATCGCTTATGTAATCACTTGATGATGTCATGGCTTATGTAATCCCTTTGATGATATCATTGCTTACATCATTAGTCTATTATTATCCTTATACATTTATACACTTTATACATATATGATATACATACCTATACTTCTAATGTACTAATATGTATACTTGTGTACTTACAAGTACTTATACATGTATATTTATACATATACTAATACACATAACTATATATGCATACGGTGACATACATATTTTTATACGTATTTTCGTATGCCTTATCTACCCTCTTAAGAAAGCTTCACAATTTCATTCTTTTTGTATTTTAAGGGTGTATTTGACATGGCATATGTATATATAACTAGTATAAACCTCCTTTTAGGTTATGTACATAATAGTTATTCATGTACAAGAGTTTCCATACATGTATTTGTTAAGTATACTCTTATGTACACATATTGAAGCCTATGTATAAGTGTTCTTCTTTCCATTTAGCTAAGGATTTATATACTTATACTATGTGTTTCACTAAAACCCTAATATGTACACTCCATATATACTCACTTGTTGTATGTACATGGGTATTTCTATACTCTAAACATAAGTATAAGGATTCCTTTCCTTCCATAAGGGTTTAATTGATGATTTAAGATTTTTTGTATTCACTTTAGATTTTGGATTGAGATTTTAATCGGTTTTAAATCTTACTGGCTCTATTGATTTCAGAAAACCATCTACAGTTTGGATGTTTGTTTCTATACTTAGAATGCTAAATTTGCAGGGTTTATAGCTGAAATACTGTCGAGGTGTACTTCCAAGAGTTTGAGACCTTAATGACGAGATGTGAGATTGTCAAGCCACAAGACTGCACCATTGCCAGGTTTCTTAGTAGACTCCGAGACAACATTGCCAACAGAGTTAAATTACATCTGTTTAACTCATTAGACGAGTTGATCAATCTAGCATTGAGAGTAGAAAGATAAAGGTAGAGAAGGCATCAAAGGCCAACTAATTGACCCCAACTAGTCAGCCCTGAACTTGAGAAGTATGTCAAAAGAAAGTCAGAGAAAAAGATGGAGAGAAGTAAGTCTAGCCAACTCAATCAAGCTAAGACAAAGAAGGTAAAGAGAGAAAAAGTACTTGGCACCAAAGCCCAAGAAGTTAAATGCTTCAAGTGCTTAGGCTACGGGCATATTGCTTCTCAATGCCCAAATAAAAGGGTCATGATCTTAAAGGACAAAGGACCCAAAGCTCAAGTAAAGAGTTAAAGCAACAAGAGTTTAGGAAATGAGTTGATAGAAGAAAGTGTCAATGTTGAAAACCTAGATGAACTCTTAGCCATGACAAGCCAATGAGCTAACTTGAGAACAGATCCCAAATAAAGGGAAAATTTATTTCATATTCAATGTTTGGTAAATAAGAAGACATAATCCTTGGTTGTTGATGGAGGAAGATGCACCAACGTCGTTTTTGTCGAGTTAGTGGAGAAGATGAAATTAACGACCTACCAACATCCCCAACCTTATAGACTAAAGTGGTTTAATGGTAAAGGAATGGTCCATGTACATAAAAGAGCTCGAATAACATTCATGGAAAGACAGTATGAAGATGAGATTGAATTCAACGTGGTTCCCATGAATGTCACAAATTTAGTTCTTAGCCGACCATGGGAGTATGACTGGAAAAGTGATCCATGATGGCTTCCTTAATACTTACACAGTTTGGAAGGATATGAAAAGCTATTACTTGACCCCCATGAGTATTGAAGAAGTCCAAAGCAACTCGATACCCATGGTGAACAGAAAAGGGAAGAGAAGTTTGTTTGGCATCCTAGCCTGTAATCATTGTTTAGCATCGAAGATGACTTCTTTCCGACCCCACAATAATGATAGGAATTAGCCTACAACTATTTCTAAGCTAAGGCAGACCAACCTGAAGCTAAAGCTAACCTATTCTAACCCAAGGCCAAATAACTTTTGCTAAAGCCGAGCTAATACCAGAAGACCGAAAGGAAGAAAAGGAGCTACTCGGCATCAAGTCTGTCATTTAACGAGAAGCCAAGAGACCACACGGTCGAGGACTTAAGGCCAAAGATCCACTTGACACAGCATAAAGAGACTAGTGCCAACTAATTCTAACACTAGGTAATTGTGGGCAGACCTTTCAGGTATCTTAGCCAAGCATTGCAAGACTTCAAGGACTCCTCCTCAAACCTAGACATCTAACTATCGTCTCCATCTAGTTCAGATCCTGTACCTTCCAGGACAGGCCAAATAACTGCATGCCGACTTCTTCTATTAAACACACAACTTTATATTTTTGTGAATATTTTTCTTTATTTTTAATTATGGACCTGTTCTTTAAGGTTTAAATCCTTGTACATTATTTTCAAATTTGCCACTAAAGTTTTAAGACTTGCTATAAATAGCAACATTTGTAATTAACAGATGAATGACAAGAATAAAGTAGAAAAGAACATACATACACTTGGAACTTTTCTCTTTCGAGCAAGGTCATTCTTGAGCTCTTAAAGCTGTATTGGTAAGATTATTGAGTATGCTTTACTCTTTAATCTCTCTTGTGTTCTTATCAATCTTGCCCTTAAGATTATGATAAACTCTTCACTTGAGTGAGTTAGTGAGTCACATCTAACCTCTTATTTGAATCCCGAGTGATATTTAGTGTTCGTAAGTTATATCGAACCCTATTTTGAGCCCAACCCCTAATTATGTTTATGTCTTAGTATGTGATATCCATACACATTCACCATCAAAACCTCCCTATTTTACTCCCTGTTCTTCATACCTATTCGAACCTTGACTACCTATTCTAGTTCCCAACCCATTACCGTAATAGGATATATGGTCCAATGGGAGCTCAAGATTGAACCCATAGGCAAGCTCAAATGGAGACATGTTTGTGATACTATAAGTAGTCCTATTGTCGACAAATTCAACGATTGGAAGGCATAAATCCCAATCAACCATGTTTTGTCTAATAACAACCAACAGTAAAGTTCCCATTGTTCTATTAACAATCTTAATCTATCCATCAATTTGTAGATGGCAAGACATGCTATATAAAAGCTTAGTTCCCATTTTTATCCATAGTGATCTCCAAAAATGTCTCATGAACTTTGGTTCTCGATCCGAAACTATAGTTTTGGGTACTCTGTGAAGCTTAATTACTTCTGTAAGAAAAGAAAAGAGATAACCTAAGTGTCATTATTTTTAGAATAAGGCACGAAATGTGCCATCTTACTAATTCGATCCACAACCACCATAGTTGAGTCCTTCCCTTAGGTCATCATCTGTAATCTTAACATGAAGTCCATACTTAGCTTAGACCATGGTTTAGTCGAGATGGGAAAAGGTAGCTAGCGTCCTTGCTCGGCTTGACACTTCGCTTTTCGGTAGGTCATAAACCTTTCCAATGTAGGTTAGATATCTCTTATCGTTCTTAGCTGAAACATCTTGAGGATAAAATGCCATAGGTTCGACACTGGCCAAAGTGTTGTGACAATCCTCCTCTATGAGCTTCGCACAATAGCAACTCTCTCATGTTGAGATACATAATCTCCTCTTCCTAAATAAGTATCTATCCTCCCTGTAACAGTAATCAAATGTCTGTCCTTCTACTCACACCTAGCATAGATGGGGCCAAAATGTGGATCTTCTACATATAAATCCTCTATCATCGAAAAACCTAGTGGCCTGGTTTATAACTCGGTCAGGAAGGAATGCCATCTTAATAGAGAATCGACCACTGCATTGTTCTTCCCATTCTTGTATTTCATGACATAAGAAAATCCTTCCATGAACTTATCCCACTTAGCTTATCTTCAAGACAACTTGGGTTAGCTCTTTAGATATCTTAAGGATTATAGTCAATATAAATCACAAATTCTTTAGGCAACAGATAATGTTTCCATACGATTAGGGCTTGAATCAGGGAGTAAAACTCCTTACAGTAAACTGAATAATTGAGTGCAGCTCCTATAAGCCTTTCAATGAAGTAAGTAATAGATTAGCCTTCCTGTATTAATACGATACCTATACTTAGTCCAAATGCATCACATTCTTCTTTGAACACCTTGTCAAAGCTTAGTAGAGCTAAGATAAGGGTTATAGTCAGCTTCTTTTCTACTTCCTCAAAACTCCTCTATTCTTTCTCTCCCCATCTAAATTTGACATTCTTCTTTGATAGTTCAATGAGTAGAGCCATAATCATACTAAAATTTCTTATAAACCTACTATAGAACGATGCCAAGCTGTGGAAACTCCTCACATCGGCCAAAAGTAATCGACACTAGGCATTCAATGATCACTCTAATCCGCTCTTCATCAACTCGTATGCCACTACCACTTATAACAAATCCTAAGAATATCACTTTAGATCAATAGAAGTTGCACTTCTTCATATTAGCATAAAGTTGTTCAATTTGGAGCTTTGTAAAGACTATTCAAAGATGCTCTTAAAGAGTCTCCAAGTTAGGGCCGTATACTAAGATGTCACCAAAATAAATCACAACAAACTTCCTTATTAATTCTCAGAGCACATAATTCATCAGGCATATAAATGTGCTTGGTGCGTTGGACAGTCCAAACAGCATTACAAGTCATTCATATAATCTATGACATGTTTTGAATGCAATTTTCCACTCATTACCCTCGTGTATTCAAATCTAATAGTATCTAAATTTGAGGTTGATCTTAGAGAATAGTCTTTCTCCATTCAACTAATCTGGCATATCATCAAGCCTTGGTATAGAATACCTATACTTGATGATAATGCAGTTAATTGCTCGATTATCTACACACATTCTCCATGACCCATCTTTCATTGGCACCAACAGGGTCAGTACGGTACAAGGGCTAAGGGACTCACGCACATACCCCTTCTTCATCAACTCATCTACTTACTTCTATAGTTCGATAACCTGTTTAAGGTTTAGCTTATAGGTAGGCTTATTCGGTAGTGCGACTCCTAGCTGCAAGTCAATTGCATGTTTGATGCCTCAGATTGGAGGCAGACCTTCCAATAGCTCATTTGGAAATAGGTCGGCAAACTCTTTTAGTAAGGAGTCTACCTCAAAAAGTAATAGTTTCTCTTCAGATTTCCTCATTTCAAGTAGTTTTCTGACCAGTAGATATGTTAGCTCTTCAAGCTTTACCTCTCTCTTCAGCTCAACTTAAGTCATTACCAAAGCCTCTTTCTTTAGCACTCAACTCAATTGGGTCTGCATCACTTTTACTTACTCAACAGTCATAAGGCTTAACTTTACCTTTCTACCCTCGTGCTCCAAGGATCATACATTCCTCCTTCCATTGTATATTATGATGTGATCAAACATCTATGGTTTTTTAAGCAAAGTATGGGATACACATATGGGTAGCACATCACAGAGCACCTCATCTCGATAGTTGCCAATACAAATCGGCACAAATACCTATTTGTTCACTTGTAAGGCTCCCTTCTCACTAAGCTAATGTAGCCTATAGTGTTTTGGGTAGGGCTTAATCAACAACTTCAGTTGTTAGACCATGAAAGCAGAGGTTGCATTAGTACAACTCCCACTATCAACAATTAAGGCATACAGCGACCCATTCACTTTACACCCAATGTGGAAAAGATTCTCTCTTTGTTCATCTTCAAACTTAAGACTCACACTCATTGTCCTTCTCAATACTAAAGTTATTAGCATAAAATTACCTTCCTCGCTATAGATAATTTCCTCCTCCTCCTTAGACAATTCAGTATGTCCTGTCTCTTTTGAGTCCTCCACTCCACTTCTTCATCAATATTATCTACCTCAACAGTTGAGGCTTCATTATGAATCACCATGGTTCTTCTATTCAGACACTAAGCAACCATGTGTCCAAATCCTTAACATTTGAAACACTTGATCTCACTCGTCTTTCTACCTAAACTTTAGCCTTTCTTAAACTTCCTTGAGACTCCCTTCTCCTTTGCTTGGGTAGCCTAAGTAGGTCAAGTCTTAGCAACCTTACTTTGTTCCATTCGTATAGTTTTACTTGGAATAGTTCGGCTAATGGCTGATCAATTGACAGGAGTTCAGAATCTTCCTGTCTAATGCCTCTCTGTCCTTTAGGTAACTTAGATAGCATCATCAAGCATTCCAATGTCCAAGGTTTCCAAAACATCCCCAATCTCGTACTTTAATCCACCAATGAACCAAAATACAGTTTGATCTTCTAGCTTAATGACTTCATATCAAATCATTAACATCTAGAATTCCTTCACATACGCATATATGCTAGATCCTCCTTGCCTCAACTCTTGTAACCTTTTGAAGGCATCTTGCAAATAATAGCTCGAAACAAACCTTCTCCTCATGAATCTCTTCATTTCATCCTAACTCCTAACCCCTAACTTCACGTTCTCCTTCCCTTCTTCGAGTGGCTTATATATTTTTCCACTATACGGCAACATAGCCAATAAACTCCAATACAACAAATCTAAACTTTGCATTATCGAGTACTTTGTAGTATTCAAATTGCCTCTCAATCTTATCTACCCTATCCAAGCAGTCCTTGGCATCACCACTCCTAGAAAATCTTGGAATACGCATCGTCAACCCTTCAATTCTAAGGGCTTAAACATTCTTCTCTTTTAGTACATCATACTACTTTGCTTTGCCGCCTCCTTCTTCTTCCTCTTCAATTTCATTGAGTGCTAGCCTATACCTAGCAATCCTATCTACCCCTTCAGCTCGAGGCAATCAAACTAAGGCATTAACTAGACCTCTATATGGGTCATTTGTAGCTCACTGCCTATCTTCATTTATGATAGTCACCAAACTAGCCACAAGGTCGATGAATTGTCTAGCTGGTTGCCTATTGACTGCAGTATGAAGCTTCCTTGTTGACTTTGACCATTCTAAGCACTACCCTTTTGGTTACCTAGAGTTCCTTAAACACTTGAATCTAACATTGCCAACCATCCCACGAGTTTGTTGGTTAAAATTCCACTCAAAGTTCTCTCTACAATTAATTATAGCAGTTCAATAACTAATACTCCCACCACTATGACAACTATATACAAGGAACAAGCAAACATGCACACTCTGTTTTTATGTACAAGAAATAGTGGAAAACAAAGCACAAAATTTCTTCACACTTTTTCACCTATCAAACTCCTATATTTTCAACGAAACTTCAAATAGATAAAAGCAGTAACAAATTACTCAAAGAATAAAGTAACAAAGATTAGCTCTAAACGTAGCTAAGCTCTGATACCAAGATGATACGGTCCAGCATAAATGAACACACAATGTCTATCATCACACAAACCAATGGGGTAGGTTCGAACTGCATGATGATCTAAGGAGTAAATGAAAGTCGAGGATTAAGTAGGGTTCCATGCACTAACGTAGGATATTGCACACCAACGCTTCATACAAGCTCAAGTTGCAATTAATATGATACACAAGTGTAGCCAAGGTTACTCACCATTAGTCCTATAAACCCCTAAAATCTCCAATCTAAAACCTAGATTAGACCTAAGTGTGTCAAACAATCTTAAGAGTTAACAAGGCCAAATAAGATAAAAACCCCAACATAACAATCAAGGATCTAATCGCGTATAAAACTCTTAAACCCTAAATATGTAAACACTAACGTTTGTACCTAAAAGTGATTAAAACCCTAAAATCATAACTTTAAGCTTATAAATGTGGCTAATCCAATATAATCACAATAAAATCTTAATTGAGTATAGATATTTAGCAATAGGCTAAATTGCATAAAATTACTAACTGACAATTAAAGATAACTCCTAAATACTTACAAATGTGTATGTACTAACTTAATTTATAAGAAACTATAATATTATTTTATAAATAATATTAACCTTATAATCATACGAATAAACTAATATTATGTAGATTTAACTACTTAGCTGCTATTCAGACAATATATAGCAATTATTAGTATTATAACTTATAATTTTCTTTATAATTATGTTAACTATTATGCTAAATATTATTTATAGGATTATAAATATTTAAGGAAAGTTCTAATAATTGCTTTACTAATTATTTCATTTAATTCCTTATTTCCCTCTTTCCCTTAATTTTTCTTCTAATTATGTTTATTTCTAAAAATACATATAATGAATACATGTAATTTTGTAAAAGTTGACCAAGTTAAAATGTTGACTAAGTCAACACATCACTTTCACTAGAAACTTACCACTTTTCCTTAGATTTCTTTTCCTTTTTCTTTTCTTTTTCCATGTGTCATTTCCCCTTTGTTGTCCCTTCTTAGAACACCTTAGACCTTACTTCAACTTTATTCGAAAATAGAATTCAAACACAAACAAAATCTCCCTTTTTCATCTCTCCCCAACCATAACTTCCCCTTTCCTCTTTTGCTTCTTCTAGTTTCTTATTTTCCTCCCCATCCCTTTAACCATCAACTTCCAAACTACCACATCATATCCTTAAACTCCTCTTCTATATTTATATAGAGAAAGAGGTATATTTTTATTAGATCTTTTACTTTAACAATTGATTAGTTTGTTTATATTATGATAACATTAGAATCCTTGTGTAATATGTACATATATGTTAGTACATATAGGAATACTTATATATATATGTAAGTATAGAAATACATATATACATATAGCATATGAATACGTATGAAGTATGTATGTATAAATCTTAGTAGAATACATAGTATAAATATACATATACATAGATAAGATTAGGAAAACACATGTACATATACTTAGACATCCCTACACATGAGTACTCTTTTATGCACATAACTAAGTATAATAAGAATATTAAGTATATATACATATAAGTATACCAATCGAACCATGGTAGTATATATACATGAATCATAAAAATATTTCTTAAAATTATACTATGGAAATATGAAAATACATATGAATATAAGTATATAATAGTATGTAAATACGTGTATGGATATACGTATAATAATACTATACAAATAAGTATATGTACAAGTACATATATTAATATGCTAAAAGAATATATATATATATATAAACATACATATAAGATACTGAAATAAGTAAGCATAAGATAAGTATATAAGTGTATTATAATACAAGTATTTAATACAAAGTAGTAAACTAATCACATACATGTATATATGTATGTATGGGTCCAAACCTATAATAGGCCCATAATGCATTTATCAACTTCTATTAATCTTATATAAATAAATGTAATAATAATAATAGTTTAAAATTATCAAGCCTAATATTTCACCTTCCTTTTTTTTAAATTAGGTTTCCTTTAAATTGACTAGTGTTAAACCCTTCCCATTTAATATTGACCCTCCACTAGAGTCGCTACCCGACCGAAGTTAGGAAAAAGAGTTTAGTTATAACTTAGCCACTAATCTTTCGATAAAAACCGATTTTGAAAATGGTTTTATAACAAGAGATCTGAATCCAAGGGTTAAGAATTTTAAACCCTTACTAATACCATTAACTTTCCAAATTTAATTTTAACCTTAAAAATCACTTTTAAAATCTATGAAATAGAACTTAATTATTAGTTACTCTAATTAGATAAACGAAGTAATCTAAACTAAAAAAAGAAAATTTTATTTTTTTACCGTTACTCTGTAGATATCTACATACCTGTTATTTGGGATCAAATATACATAGTTCTTTTTGTAAAATTTTAAAAGGTTGTTTTTTTTTTCATTTGAAAAAAATGATTAAGTTTACGTTTTATTCCATTTGATTTATTTAAGGGAATTTCTAAAAAGGAATGTCTTAAATTATATTTTTATTTATTTTTGAAAATTTCTAAAATGCCTTAAATTATAAAGGGTCCATTTATTTTTTATTATTTTTGAAAACTTGATTTTTCTAAGTATTAAAAAATAATTTTATTCTCTAACTTATATATTTATTCATTTTTACTTTTATTTTTTTATTTTATATTCTATTCTTTTTCCTTTTTTCTATTTTATTTAAACTAAAAATAACATAAATAAATAAACAAATTTCTCTTTTCTTTTCCTTTTCTTTCTTTCTTTTTCTTTTTTTTTTTATTTTTATTTTTTCCATTTTTTTAATTTATTGGTATTATTACATTTACATTCAAAAATAAATAAAATAATATAAAAAAATTTACAAAACAGAAATAATAAAAAACAAGGCTCGGATGGGGAAGACTTCAAACCAAGAAGTGCATATGGGTCAAAGTGTAGGTCGAGCGGTTGGTGTATGAATCCAAGTCGTTCAACAAATTTGGGTTAGGTTTGGATGGTAGATTCAGGTCAACTTCCACTATCTTCAACAACAATAGCAAATTGGGTTGATTTTGCTTGATTTAGCCATCGAATCGAAGGGGGAAGAGGAGTTTTATGAGTTTTGGATTGGGGATATGGGGGGTAGAACCAACGCCATAGCTTGGGGTGGCCATTTGGTAGGTTTTCGAAGCAACGGTAGTCGATAATCTTGGGCGTTGATCCGTCATAGCAGCTAAGGTTGAAATTAGAGTGTAGTGTTATGTTTGGGGGTGTTGCAAGTTTAGTCGTGGTTGGTTTAGGTTGAAGAAGATTGGAAATGGTGGTTTAAGAGGAGCAATACAGTGGTTAAGGTTTTGGTAGTGGGCACTTAGCCGTGTGGCTAAGAGCCACGACTGTAGTTGTGGTGGGCATTAGCTGAAAGCTAGGAGTGTAGGGATTTAGCCGTAGTAGTAAGCTTGACTGATAGTGTTTAAGAGAGAGAGAGATTCGGAGAGAGAGAGAGAGAGGGAACTGCAACTAATGAGAGAGAGAGAAATTTCAAATTTATGAGTAAGTATTTCTACTTGTGAGTCGATCTATGATTGTCCTCCCATTAACACCCCCAACTCCCCTTTTATATACAAAAACAACCTAGAAAACAAGGAAAGCTCAAATTCGAATTAATTGAGATTTACAAAATTTTAGTTTTCTTTTTTTCGAATTTTTAGAACTTGACTTGAATGCTTAAATGTAAGAATTTAGACACATTATTAGGTTCAACTCGAAGTAGGCTATTAGGTAAACAAGATCAGAGCAAGAAATCATACGTATGTGTGTGAATTTTGTATAAAAATTAGAGCTAAAGTGAAGGGGTCAGGTCTATTCTTAACTAGGAAATTGGAGAAAAGTACGGAAAACTTGGAAAAAATGAGGGAAAAGGGAGAAAGAGAAGGAAAGTCAGCTGATGTAGTGCCGACATGGCGCTACATCAGACGATTTGACCAACCACTGCATGCTACATGTCAATAGTGACACATTGCAGCTGATGTAACATACCCCGTGGCTGTTACATGGTGCCACGTTAACATTGGTCATCCAACCCAACATTGCCATGTATTAGGACACATGGCGCAATGAGATCCTGACACATGGTAGTTCTTAATTATCTAAAAAATAAAAAGCTTTTGTATACCTTCACCAAGATTCGAACCCCTAACCTTATGCTTAAACCCAATGCTAAGTTATATGAATATCCATTAGGCCGTTTACCTGTACCTTAATTGCACATATGGACTAGGTCAGCCTAGGTTAAATTCAAATCTAATTCCAAGTCCCACGGTCTTTTATTTAAATTTATTTAAATTAAAAATCTATTATATTTAAACTGCCTAAAAATTTTTATTATTTTCTAAATTCCCTATTTTTTTCTATTTTTTGTGATCTTTCGATTTTTTTTATAAATTTTTTTATTTTTTTTATGTTTCTTTCTAGATTTCCTATCTTTTGATATTTTGCAAATTTCTTTTTCTTATTTATCTTTTTTTTTGTATTTTTCTAAACTTCTCATTTTTTTTTAAATTCCTTAATTTTTGGATTTTCTTTAATTTTCTATTTTTTGTGTTTTTCCTAAATTAAGACCCCTTGAGAAAATAAAATAAAATAAAGTTGGTAAAAATTGGATGTATATAGCTACCATTCTTTGTGGCAAAGTTTGAGGACAAAGAGACACTATTTTTTCCCTAAAGATAACTTTAAAACAACTAACTAGCTATCTTAGACTCGATTTACTAAGGATTTAGTGAAGAAGAAATGCTTTAAGGGTTGAAAAAGGAAAAAAAAAAAAGAAGTCTTGTTATGCCTCTCTAAGCTCACTAACCAAGGGGATAAGCAATCTTATGTTCGAATTGATTTAAAGAACTTGGTTGTGCCTCTCTAAGCTCATTAACCTAAGCGAGAACGTCTCTTCGGGACTAGCAACCCTAAGTTGAGATAGATCTAAAAGATTCGATTATGCCTCATTAGGCTCACTAACCTAGGTAGGGGCATCTGTTAGGGATTAGCAACCCTAAGTTAGGATCAATCTAAAAGACTTGTTCGTGCCTTACTTGGCTCACTAACCTGGACTGGAATATCTCTCGAGGACTAGCAACCCTAAGCTGGGATTGATCTAAAGGACCTAGTCGTACCTCACTAGACTTACTGACCTAGGTAAGAGCGTCTCTTGGGGATTAACAATCCTAAGCTAGGATCAATCTAAAGGACCTGATCATGCTTTACTGGGCTCACTAACCTAGGTAGGAGCATCTCTCAGGGACTAGCAACCTAAGCTAAGATTGATCTAAAGAACCTAGTCATACCTCTCTAAGCTCACTAACCTAGGCGGAAACGTCTCTCGAGGATTAGCAACCTTAAACTGGAATCGATTTAAAACCTAGTCGTGCCTCTCTAGGATCACTAACCTAGGCGGGAGCATCTCTCGAGAACTAGCAACTCTAAGTTGAGATAGATTTAGAACCTGGTCGTATCTTTCTAGGCTCATTAACCTCGGTGCGAGCATCTTTCGGGGACTAGAAACCCTAAGTTGGGATCGATCTAAAGAACCTGGCCGTACCTCTCTAGGCTCACTAACCTAGGTAAGAGCTTCTCTTAAGGACTAGCAACCCTAAGCTAGGATCGATTTAGAACTTGGTCATACCTCTCTAAGCTCACTAACCTAGGCAAGAGTATCTCTCAAGGACTAGCAATCCTAAGCTGGGATCGATCTAAAGGACCTAGTCATGCTTTACTAGGCTTATTAACGAGCGTCTCTCAAGGACTAGCAACCCTAAGCTAGGATCGATCTAAAAGACCTGTCGTACCTCACGAAACTTTCTAAGCTTAGTAGGAGTGTCTCTCAGGGACTACTAACCCTAAGTTAGGATCGATCTAAATAACCTAGTCGTGCCTCTCTAGGCTCACTAACCTAGGCGAGAGCATCTCTTGAGAACTAACAACCCTAAGCTAGGATCAATCTAAAGAACCTAGTCATGCCTCTCTAGGATCACTAACCTAAGTGGGAGCATCTCTCAAGGACTAGCAACCCTAAGAAAAATTGATGATGAGGGAAAATGCCCTTTAGGCTTACTTGAGAGAAATTGGTGAAAGAAAGCACCCTGTGGGCTCGCTAAAAGGAATTGATGATGAAAGGAAGCACCTTTTAGGCTCACTAAGAGCATTTAGTGAGGAGAAACGCCCTATAGGCTCGTTTGAGAAAGTTGGTGAGTAAAAGCACCCTATGGGCTCGACAAAGGAATAGAAGTACCCCATAGGCTTGCTAAAAGAGTTTGATGAGAAGCAACCTACAGGCTTACTAAGAGAAACTTGGTGAACAAAAGTGGGCTTTGCTAAAAGAATTTGGAAAGGAGACTGAGTTAAGATCACGTCTTCAAAGGCTGGCTAAACATTTAAATGTAGAAAGTGAGTGCCTTATGGGTTAGCCAAAAGAAGCTAATGAAGAGAAGTAAAAATTAGTCATAGTCTAAATGTAAGTGCAACGTTCAAAAAACAGTGTGCTAGCATCATGAGAAAGTACTTACCTGGTCTTTGTTGATAGCACCTAAACTGTCAAACTTTTTTCTTAAAAGCCCTATCAGAATTAACTGGCTCATGCCTTGATTCTTTGTTGTCAACTCAAATGATCTTGATACAAAACATTTGAGACTTTGTTAACTCTTTTAAAGAAATCATGAAAATTAACCCGTTGCAGAATGCTACCTACTATTTTTGTCTATTTTAGAACTTTTATGAACCAAAAACCTCATTCCTAACTAATGAATATCTGTTGTGGGCTAATTGCTTACTTGGATTTCGCATTTCCCAAAAAAATAGACAATAAAGCTCCCTATTGAGAGTGATTAATCCGTAATAAAGTATTTCAAAGCGTTTCTTAACTTCTCTCGTGTTTTCAGTTTATGGGTTCAACTAAATGGAGTAAAAGGAGTAAAAGGAGTTAGACCTTTCAATGGAGAAGGTGATTATTCTAACATCGACAACGACCAATGATACCAACTTTGCTTGCTGGTAATGAAAATTAGACCATAATGACATTCAAAATTACTAGCATTTCTACGTTCTAAGTAAAAATTGCCATTGACTTCTCACGAGTAGTACAACTTTATAGCGTCAGCATTAACAGGGTCTCTCAATTCTAGACCATCCATTTGAGACAAAATTAAAGCCCCTACTAGTAATACTTGTTTCACAACATAAGGGCCTCCGTAATTAGAAGCAAATTTCCCTCTAAAGTCTTATGCAGTCTGGAAAGCCTTTCTTAACACCAGGTTACCCTCATTAAAGTTCCAAGGTCGTACCTTTTGTTGAAAGCTCGAGCCATTCTTTGATGATAACATTGATTATGACATAAGGCTTTCAATCTCCTTTTGTTAATCAAATTCAACTACTCAATGCATTTCTTTACTTAATCGGCTTCGTCTAACTGAGTTTCTAATAGTATCCTAAGCAACAGAATCTCAACCTCTACTAGTAATACTGCTTCAGCGCCGTATACCAAAGGGTAAGGTATTGCCCCAATTGACATTCTAATGGAAGTTTGATAGGCCATGAGTTCGAATGGCAACATCTCATGCCAATCCTTATATATAATAGCCATTTTCTCAATGATTCTTTTGTAGTTTTTGTTGCTTGCTTCAATGGCTCCATTTATTTGGGGTTAATAAGGAGTAAAGTTCCTATGAATGATCGTGAACTGTTGGCACAATTCTAACATAAGCTTATTATTGAGATTGATGCCACTGTCAGTGATGATCGTCTTTGGAGTCTCATATCGGGCCAAGATATCTTTCTTTATGAACTTTACTATAACCCCTTTAGTAACACTCGACTAAGATGAGGCCTTAACCTATTTGTTGAAGTATTCAATGGTGACCAGTATAAAATGATGACCATTGGATGCTTTTAGAGTAATCGGGCCGATTATATCTATGTCCCACATTGAAAAAGGCCACAGTGCGGCGAGTGTATGTAGTTCTTGAGGCAAGGCATTTATCTTATTTGCATAAACCTAGCATAAGTGACAATGCCTGATGTGTTTGATGCAATCACTTTCCATTGTTGACCAATAATACCCTAACCTCATAACTTTCTTAGCCAACATGTAACCATTGATGTGAGGGCTACATACTCCTTCATGTACTTCTTTCATTAACATCTTAGCCTCCTTGTCATCTATGTGCCTTAATATTATACCGTCAAAAGAGCGTCGATATAAAGTGGACTTGCTTATTAAGTATTGAGTGGCCAATCTCCTAATCATCCTTCTATCCCTTTCTCCGACCTCTTCAAGTTATGTGCCTTGTTGAAGGAATACCTTAACATCATGGTACCACAAACTGTTGGTTTATTGTGCCTTTAATTGTTAGATAGAAAGCAGGCTTGTCTTCAATTTCAATAGTAAGGGGCTGAATCTTGACTCTACCGGATATTTGGATCATAGATGCTAGTGTCACGAACTGAGGACGGCCTAGTCGTGGCAGACGCCGTATACTGTATAAAGAACCCCTGATTGGTTACCCTTCCAATCAAGAACTCTTCACACAATATACAAGGCTCTACAACCACTAGTTTCCAGAGAACATCCAGACTCACATGATATCATTACACGAACATATTTATATAAAAATTTAAGTTACAAAGCTTACATTACGTAGCATTTAAGTATGTCTAGGTCTAATATAATAAGATAAACAAAAGTACATAAGTAGAAGTCTACATAAACTGTTCTCTCAGTACACATAGCTGCTCGCTCTTGCCCAAATCCTCAGGCTAACCTGTGGCATCCCTCGTCCTGTCTCTACGAATAAGCTATCCTGCAACAAAAGTCTAAAGGGGTGTAAGCCTAAGCTTAGTGAGAAAAACCCTCAGCCACACCACAAGCAAGTTATAAATACATTATATTCAAGCATATGAATGAATGATCAATCAGAATGCCAAACAATACGTATAATTAACTAGTTCATATACGTAACTCAGATTTAACGCCCTCCGAAGTCAGGGTTGGAGGATACACGGCACCAATCAGATCCGGGTATTATACTAGAACTTTCTTTACTACGGAACCCCATGTTCCGTACTTATATCAAATAATTCTTTTAATTTCAGAAAACCCAAGTTCTAGTATAATTGTGAGTGGGCCCCCGCAGTCCACACTCACCCCTAAACGGAGGCCTCTAGACTTGACCCTTAGCCAGGCGGTTGGCGCCTCCAACGCCTAGTGTTCCCGCGGGCTAGGGTAAGGTCATTTTGTACGAGTGCACCGTACATAACTAAATAAATGAATAATATCAACCCCCGAATGGCCTCTCTTTACCTCCGTGTGATGTGACGGCCGGAATAGTATCCATGCTATGCATGTTAATGCATGTCTCAATTTCTTTTTATAGGCCGAGTATAATTAGGTTCAAATTATGCTATGACCATTCAATTGTGCACACAATCATTTTCTATACTACCATGCAACAAACATAGCATTATCATTATTTAAGATAAGTTCACAATTCAAGACATACCAACATACACAGGCATTTTTCCCAATCCCCACACAATCATCAATTATCAATAATATTTAGATCCACTATCTACAATCACAAGACAAGCATGGAATCATTGGGCAAATACTCACTCGGCCATGGTGATTTGTCCTAATCGTAGTAGTCGATTCTGAGGTCCTCACGCTCCTCAGAGTCACCTGATCATTATGATTTGATAAGACTAGTAAGTAACTAATTTAACTAATACTTCTAAACATTTAATTACCTAATCTACTTAGACTATTATCAACTTTTACCCGGTTAGACTTTATTATTAATCGTATGTAACTTTTTCGTTTCATTTCTGATATTTATGAATTTATAGTCATTTTTCATCGTTTTCGGACGTATATTCATACGGTAATGTTTGTTTTGGACGTTAAGACCCCTATTTTATATTATGAACTAATTCTATAGAAATTTTTAGCTATAATACTTAAGTATTGCTATTACTTATATTTATAACCTTTATTCCCTAAATTCTTATAATTAAGGGATTTACTTTGTCATTACTAATTCATGTATTGATTTAGGTATAATCTAGTTTACAAAGTGTATTATGATTTACTAATTTTAGTATCTAATTATCTACATTTTCTTATTTTTTTTTTTTCTAAACTTATGCTTATATCATTGCTTACATCATCTTTCCTTTATGCCTTCATATGCTTATGTCATCTTTTCTTTATGTCCTCATATGCCTATGTCATCATCTACCTCATCATTTGATTACATAAGCATTACATCATGCTTATGTCACATGTACATGTCTTATGTACATTTATTTCTTATTTTATACTTATGTCTTATACTTATACTTATGTATATATACCTTATACTTATACTTATGTACATATATCTTATACCGTATTTATACATGTATTTCTACTCATATATCTATACGGTTAAATACGTATTTTTATACTAAATTTCGTATGCCAAATTTTCCCTTAAGAAAATCCTCTCAATTTTCATCCTTTTGCATTTCTATGTATGTAGTTAGTATAGTATATGTATATATAGTTAGATATGGTCTTAAATTAGGTTATGTACATGATACATACTTATGTACAAAGGTTCATACACTTGTATTCCTTTGGTATTTCTTTATGTTTACACATCTAAGAGTACATGTACATGTATTCCTTCCATTTCCTTTATGATCCATCACTTTCTACACTTAAAGATGGAGACTTTGTTTTCTTCTCTTCAAGACTTCACTAAACACTTAACTACTTACCTAATCTACCTAATTAACTAACTAATGAATAACATAAAACAAGTTAAGAACATACCTTTAATTGTGTTGAAGTTTAAGGGGACAAAAGAAAAAGGATGAAAGTGAAAGAAGAAGGAGAGCTCACGGCATGAAATGGGAACTTTTGTTTTTGTTTCTTTTGTTTTGTTTCCAATTATAAAGACAACAAATGGAGAAGTCTAGAAGGATGAAAAGTGGACGGCAACAAATTGCAAAGAGGAGAAAAGAAAAAATCAAAAGGAAAAGAAAAGAAAACCATCATTAAGAACTAAGATATTTTCCTTATCTCTTAAGACTTTTGACTTTTCAAAATGTTGACTTTAGTCAACATTTGTTGACTTGGTCAATCCTTTGACTTTGGTCAACATGCCTTACTTTAGTCAACATTCCTTAAGTAAGTTTAATTTTGTGCACATAATGTGGTAATTAAGGGAAATTAGAGGAAAAATGAAGGAAATGAGGGGAAATGAGATATTTGATGAATTGATTTGTAAGCATTGTTAATGAGATCTTACTTTAGGTCTTTATAGCCTATATATCTCATTTGATAAACTACTTTGAATAACAAATGCAAAAAGTACCAATTTAAGTGTTAAGGTTCACTACATAAACATAATCTTCAACTATTACCCTAACTCTAAGTAAAACTATCTTAATCACTTACTTAAAATGTGAATATAATCTATGACTCATTATCTTAACTTCTAATGGATTACCTAAGGATTCAAAGCATATAAGTATGAATAAAGGTGATCTCTAACCCTTTACTAGTGAATTGGACAAAAGGATAAGCATTATATTTTCAATTAGGGTTTTAGGGTATATCATGATGGAGTGGTGTACATATGTCCTTAATGGAATCATTTTTAAGGTTTTTATCGCTTTCGAATTGAATCTTTAGCTTTTAGAAACATTTAGGGTCGAAAAATTCTTTACGCGATTAATTAAGTCTTTTAGGGTTTTCACTTTAATTAGTCTTGTCGACTCCTAAATTGTCTACTATAGTTGAATCTATTTCAAAACCTAGATCGAAACTTTCAAGGGTTTACAGCTAGAGTAGCTAAGGCATTAGCAAACTGATTTTGAGTTCTCGATACATGATTAAAAGTGATTTCTTTGAATTTCTCGATCAATTCAGTTAAATGTCGGTGATAAGGTACCAGTTTAGAATCTTTTGTCATGTACTTTCCCCGAGCTTAACCGATAATGAGTGAAGAGTCTTCATACACTTCTAGTTCATGAATGTCTTTATCTAGGGCCATTTTAAGCCCATTATGCATACTTCGTATTCAACAATATTATTAGTATACAAGAAAAAAAGCTTTATAACCACAGGGTATTAAGTACCTTCAGGGGATATTAGTATTACCATAATTCCATACCTAGATATGTTGGTTGCCCCATCGAAGAACATCTTCCATTTCAACAGCTCATCATCTTCTCCTTTTCCCTCAACTACTAACCGATCTACTAGAGATTGCCATTTGACTGAATTCTGGTTCACATACAAAATGTCGAACTCTGATAGCAACATTTGCCATTTTGAGATTCTACCAATTAAGGCTAATTTTCCTACTAAGTACTTTAGGGGATCATGTTAAGTCAGTAATTCAACCTGGTAGTAGAGTATGTATTTTCTAAGCCGATGCATTACCCAAACCAAAGCACAATAGGTTCTTTCTATTTCTGAATATTTCAGTTTCCCTTCAGTAAATCTCTTGCTTAAGTAGCATACAACCCATTATTTTTCTTCCTCATCCTTCTGATCAAGCATATACCCCATGGACTCCGATAATATTGTCAGGTATAGGAATAAAGGCTTCCCAGGTTTTAGAGGTACTAAAATTGGAGGCTTCATGAGATATTCTTTGATCATTGTAAAGGCTTGCTCGCACTCTTCATCCTAATTGATCTTGGTGTTCTTTTTCAATAACTTAAACAAAGGATGACACTTATCCGTGAGTTAAGATATGAACCAAGCTATGTAGTTTATACGGCTTAATAAGCCTTTGATTTCTTTGAGTATGCATGGAGGGGGCAAGTCAACTATTGCTTAGATTTTATCAGGCTCCACTTCACTACCCCTTTGGCTAATTATAAAACCTAACGATTTCCCCAAATTCACTCCAAAGGTATACTTCTCTAGGTTTAGCTTCAATTGGAATTTTCTCAATCTATCAAACAATCTACTCAAATTATCCACATGATTTTCTTTTCCTTAGACTTTGCAATCATATCATCTATAATGTCTTTGTACATCATGTCATGAAAGATTGCTACCATGGCCCTTTGATAAGTTGCCTCAGCATTTTTAAGTCCGAAAGGCATTACTTTATAGCAAAATGTACCCTAAGTTGTAATAAATGTTGTCTTGGCTTTATCTTCTTTAGACATTCGGATTTGATTGTATCCGAAGAATCCATCCATGAAAGAGAAAAGATGGTTTCTGGCTATGCTATCAACCAAGACATCAATATGGGGTAAAGGAAAACTATCTTTAAAGGTTGCTTGATTAAGGTCTTAAAAGTCCACGCATCCTTTAACTTTTCCATTCTTCTTCATTACGACCATGATATTAGCTACCCATTCGAGATAATCAAATACCTTAATGAAACCGACCTCTAGTAATTTTCTAACTTCTTCCTTGATCTTCAACAGGATATTTGCTTGAAACCTTCTTAACTTCTATTTCTTAGGTTTGATATCCTTTTGTGTAGGTAAGCGATGGACTACGATTGATGGATCTAATCCAGGCATATCTTCATAAGACCATGCAAATACATCTTGGTATTTAGATAGTAATGTGGTCATTTTTTACTTTTGGTCTTCTTTCAAATTCCCTCCAATCTTCAACATCTTAAGGTTATCATCGGTCACAACATTAATTATCTCAATTAGCTCATCAATGGAAATCCCACTCATTTCACGTTTTTACTAGCTTTCTTATGCATCATTATAGTCATTGACATCACCCCCGACCACAAACTTAGTAGGGCCGAAGGTATCCATGGCCTTTATTCGGATCATTAGATCTGGGAAAAAGAAAAGTATGTAAAAGAAAGAGTATGAGTAAGGCAAAAGTGAAGAGAAAAGAGATTGATTCTTATTTGGAGGAATCTTCTTTCGAATTACAATTATTTGTAGGACAAAAGGTAATTTATTACATAACTTTATAAAATATTGGACCATGATTGATCCTTTACCTTAAGGAAGACTTATTGCTATTCATAAGGATGGAAAACCAATTAATTAAGTGTTGGGACTTGTTGGATGGGCTAGATACTTTATTTCTATTGGAGGTGTATTCTTTGGTAGGCTCTAAATTATGGACATCAGCCTGGATGAAATTTTATGACAATGGTCAGAAAGTCATCGAGGTGTAATACAACCTTTTACCTTTTCTACCCCTAGCTTGCATTCTTTGCAACTCCTACATTGGGGTTAGAATGTATCCTAGCCCATAGGTTCCAAACTGGCCTTCTTTGAACTTTGGCCTCTCGTCTTTCTCTTAATCAGTGATCATGCACACCTCTTCAAACATTTAAAGCCTAAAGTCCTCTTGCTCCTCAATGCTAATATAGGTATAGCCCTCTCTTTGTAAATTTCATAATCTTGGTCACCTAGAATCATGATGACCTAGCCATTAGAGATGAACTTAACCTTTTGGTGAAGACTTGAAGATATAGCCCCTATTAAATGTATCCATTACCTTCCTAATAATAGGTTAAAGGTCTTTGGAATGTCCAAAACTTGGAAATGGATGTTGAACATTTGTGGGCTAATATCAATTGGTAGGTCAATTTCCCTTATTATTTCTCTCCTAAATCCATCAAAAGCTCTTATTGTTATTAAACTTAGCTTGATAGTGGTTGTATCAATACTCAACAGATCTAAGGTGAATAAAGGGAAAACATTCAAAGATGACGCATTTTCAATGAGGACTCTTGTTGTGATAATGTTATTTACCCTCATTATTATGAATAGAGGCTTAGTGTACCAGTTACCTTCTTCACCTAATTCCTTGGTAGAGAAAGAAAATTGATCCATAGTAAGGATAGAGTTGGTGACAAACCCAATCCTTTTAGCCGTTATTTCACAAGGGACTTTGACTTCCCTTAATGTTTTGAACAAAGCTTCCTAATGTGGATTCGATGCCATCAATAGACTCATGAGGAATATTTATGTTGGTGTCTTAGTGAGCTAATCCATTATTTTATACTCACTAAACTTAATCATCTTAGTAAAGGTAGATAATCCTTATTCATGCTTAGTTTGTTCATTGTTTAGCCTTTCCAGCATGTTCTTCTTTCACAGGTCTTCCTTTAGATCATAAATTCTACCAGAGCAGGTAATCCCCCCTACAAGTGAGCTTAAATGCCCCTAATTTGCAACTCGATATGAGAAGGGCAGTTTTATAATTTTCAAGGGTTACATGCACATGGAAGGTGATAGGAATCAAGAACCAATCACTCGTTCCTAAGCCTGAGGGCTTTCTAACATGGTCCGCCAAGCTATCTAAAGAGAGTTAAGTGCTGAGGAGTAATGTTTTCCCTAGTCCGGTCTACTAAGCTATTTTGCTCTCTACACCATCCAAGAAGCTGCCAAGGTGATTAGCCCATACATGGAGCCGACCCTTCCCTACACCCCAGTCCAAGCACCAAATCAAGAAAACAACCATCTCTGGAGTGCTAAGGCCAAGCTAACAATTACGAAGGGCCGACCAATCGAAGTCGACCTAAATATGAGTTGTCCCTAATCCAACCCCTATCCAGCCCCAATCGTCAGGGCACCAAACTACTAATGCTAAACAGACCTGATCAAAGGACCACCCCTGCTCGGCTCATAGTGTTGTTAGAATCACAGATTGAGTAAAACGTACACGCGCTATCCTTTTTCTAACATCCATACTATCCTTTGTAATAGTGAATATTCTTTTGTCATGACTACATGCCTGCCCTATAAATTATTCTCCTTTTCTTAGTAAATAGGGATCCATTTATGTACATTTTTGTAATTTAGGACTTACCCTAACTGGGTACTATAAATACCCTCATAATGTAATAGCCGAAAAGGAGAGACATAGAGAATACATTGGTTTTTACTCTCTCTTGAGCTAAATATCCTTACTCTTGAGCTATTCTTATTTAGCCTATTTGAATGTAGACTAATGGTAAGTGACCTCCAACTATACTTATGCATCATATCAAGTGTGACTTAAGCTCGTGTGAATTGTTGGTACATCATATTCATCATGGGTGCATAGAAACCCCTGATCAAACTTTAACTATCGTTTATTCTTAAAGCCATCTCAAGGCTCAAACCCACCCTTTTGGTTAGGTGTGATATCGAGTTCGTGTGTTCATCCATGGATTCATATCAAAAGGTGTACCATTTAGTTTGTGGAATTTGCTTCTCTTCTTATTAGTAGAATCTAGAAACCCTGGATTCTTAGTTGGAATTGATTATGTTGATGGCAAGCTCATGGTTCGACAGGGGGTTTTTGTTGATGTTTGGAGTAGTAACCTCCATAAAATTCAGTTGTACCATACCTTCATTAATTAAGTCTTGAATTTTGTTCTTTAACCTCCAGCACAAGTCAATTGAATGGCCTACTTGCTCTAGATGATACTAACATCTTACATTAGGATAAAAAAAAACTCTGCTTATACCTTTCACTAGGAGTCTCAAAATGGAGCAGATTATCTTTTCTTAGTTTTTGAAGCACCTAACTGAGTAGAATGGGTATTTTAGTGAACTGCCTTAGGGCCTTGCTAAATTGTGGTTGGCTTCTATATTATCGTTGAGCTAGTAGAGGATTTGCCCTAAAAGAGACACGGGAGTTAAGCCTAGTATTCAAATTAACCATGTTGATAGTAGCTTCCCTAGGTTTGTTGGTGGTGGGTTTAGCAGGAGGTGGTCTTCTGTCTTATGTCTCTTGTAATTTGCTAGAGGAGATGGCACTTTTAATCCGATACCCTGTTATCACTACTTCTACAAAGCTAGAAGAGGCTTGTCCAATCAGGTGAGCGAAATAGGGTCTCTCAAGAATGTTAATAAAAGTAGCAGTTAGCTCTTTCTCAGTCACAGGGGTGGATACCCTTGCAGTTAGGGACCTCTACCTTTGGGCGTACTCTATGAAAGATTCATTATGCCTCTTCCATAGGGCAACCAAATTCATCATGGTTAGTACCACTTCAACGTTGAATCTATATTGCTCATAGAATGCTTTGGCTAGCTTTTCCCACATGTTCACTTGATTTAGATCCAATTTAGTGTACCAAGACAAAGTAGGGCCAGTTAGGTTATCCTGAAAGGTCTAGAGCATAAGCCAGTCATATTGCACATACTTGCCCATTTTGCGTACATACAGCCAAGTGTGCAGCTTAGGGCATCCAGTCCCATTATATTTTTTGAAGTCAGGTACTCTAAACTTTTCTGGGAAGCTTCCATAATCATAAGCAAAGAAGTTTGTTATACCAGTGTGCTTAAATCCATCATACCTTTCGAGCATTTTCATTTTTTCAGTAATTCATTGAATTAGTCACTTCTCAAGCTCTTTTGATATGTCCTGATCAGCTTCAGGCATTGGATTGACTGGGAACGAGTAAGTATTCAACTCAAAAGTTGGGTTGACCTTCAGAAAGAGCCCTTCTATTTCAAAAGATTTGAAGGCCTGATTGACTTTGGGGTAGGCTTCCTCTACTTCAAGGGGTGGGGCCTCAGTATTCTTTCCATATTGGGTTTTAAAAACTTTCTTTGTTTGATGGAGCCATGGACCTGAGCAAGGCAATGCTATCGGCAAGAAAGCTTAGTTGGTCTACAATCTCTCCCATTGTTCGCTCCAAAGATCGGAACCTCAGCTTAGTGGGATCAATAACCTCGAGGTTGACATTGCCATTGTTGGTGTTAGTGTTGTCGTTTCCTTGGTTGGCAATTTTGGGTTAAGAACAGAACGGTTTTTTATAGGACTACTCTAGAAGGTTTTATGCTTAGGAGCTATCTTAGCAACCTATTTAAAACTACTTCTCAATAAGTTAACACATGATTATTTTAATTTTTGAAATAATTCAAATAAGATAAATGAATGAAATGTAAATGAGCTACACCGATGAAAAGGAGGGAATCAATGATTAATTAACAAAACAGTAAGTTATTTATTATTCTTGAATTCCCAGAGTTTTATTACATAAAAGAAAGAAAAAGATACAAATTCATCTATACTAATTTTCTTTTCTTCTGTAAGCTGGATGACATTTTCTTCTCCTTCTTTTGATCATGCTTAGTTGCTTCCTCAAACTCTTCAATCTTCTTCTAGGCCATCTTCAACTGGTGTTCTAGGGCGTGCAACCTTTGCCTAAACTCTCAAAATAGGTTTTCCTACTTGTCTTTTTCATCATAGAGGACCTCCATACGAGCTTTTACTTAGTCCATATAGGTTACCATTTCAGAGCTAAGATGTATGGGGGAAGGTTAAAGGACTTCTGGTGCTCGATACAGCATTGCACCTACCTTGTAAAGTTGATCATATAAGTACTCTTTGGTGACCTAATGCTTGTCTACTTCTCCTATAAATTCACTTAAATCGATGTAAGGGCTTACAATCCTAGTAAACTACTAAGCTTTGATCTTATGAAGCATGGATACCTATTTTGTGGAGTGAGGCTCTTCGAGGTTAAGGGTGGATGGCTCCAGTGAAGGACTGTGAGCTATGTCCTGGATCCGCCCAAACTACCTTACCATGTTGTTTAGATAGTAAACTGTACACCAACTCATTACAATCAATGGTACAACATGATAATCTTTATAAACCAGTATGACTTTAGTGTAATTGCTCTATCTAGTAGTCCACAATATGTCTTCAACCTAGAAATCTTATAGAACTTCTATCTAGAGAAGGGTAAGGATATCTTCTGTTAAGTTGATCTTATCAATGAAAGAGCCAATAAGATCAATTTTATTAGCAAATGCACCCCTTATCAAGTCTAACCCAAAACATTTGATGTAACTAATGAACCATACCAATAACAATGCTATGCTTGACTTGAGATCTCCACAGCTTCTTTCCTTAAGGAAATTAAGGTTCCTTATCTGTTCAGCAAGCAAGGCAGGAATATAAGACTTCACTTCCCAGAACTAAGCTACTAATTCTACCACCTAAAAGTGTATAAGAAAAGATCCACTTGCAAATAAGATGGTAGCAAATACTGCTAACACATAGGCCTTGATTCAATTATCCCTCCAATTCCCAAGAAACAAAGCTCGTTTGTTAGATCTGGGTTCATTCTAGAACCAATGGATTAGATCCCAAATCTTAATAGCATATTTGTTGCAATCATTTAGGGCCTCATTTATCTTAGTCTTACAGATCCCTAAGAATTTTGGAAAAATGTAAGTTGGACCGAAGCTAAGCTTTGGAACGTATATTTCATCCAAAGGAGGAGCTTAGAGCAATTGGGTGTAATCTTCCAAAATTGGATTGATTAGGTGTGGCTTAAAATGAAATGTCGTTTCTTTAAGCTCTTAGAAATAGACTAAGGCCCTCACCAACGTGATGTTAACATTCACCCTAGTTAGTGAGAGTACAAGTCTAATCTTATTGGTAATTAATTGTTGTTCTCTTGGGTTAAAGGTTTGAAACCACTAGTTGAGTATGGGCTTTGGGTTTGTGGGTTTGTAGACATGAATCTCCTTAGCGAAGACCTTGGCATTGGATGAGTAGGCCATTTCTAAAATATTATAAGGAAAGCATAAATTACGAAGGAAAGACTATTTACATGAAAAGAAATTCGAAAAGACTCCCTTGTACATGAATTACAAGAAAAAAATACAAGGAAAGAAACTCCAAGCTTGATCACTATTTTTTTTTTTTTACTTTTTTATAACATTGTCGCTTTGTTAGTTATTCATCGACCCCATAGTATGTATGCAAACAGGGTGGGTTTTAAAGGTCCTTAAACTCTATGACCTCACACATTTATGGAAAAACAATTCCTTAGTCACATTGAAGTTTAAGTAAGGTAACTTAATTGGCCCCAAACAGTGGTAGCTTAATCAACCCCGAACAGTGGTTACCCTACTATGCCTGGAACTTACATAGTAGCTCCCCATCTTAAGGTCTTCAGATAGCTCGGGTTCAACCATATCTATCATGCATTCATGGTACAAGAAAATAATTCCCCCCCTTCAAAATAGTTAAAAACTAAACCTGCAAAAACGTTAGTACAGTTATCATACAAATAAAGAACAAATATGTAAATTACATTAAGGTGACTTTCAGAGGTTAACTTTAATTTTGGAAAGTTGAGTGCCCTACTAACATCTCCAGTGGAGTCACCAAGCTATTGAGCCTAGTTTTTCACCTCTCGATTTTTTTTTTAATTAAGTCTAATTTAAACCGACTAATATTAAGCCCTTTCCCATTTAATATTGACCCTCGACTAAAGTTTAAAGAAAACTAGTTCTTTTTGTATTTTTGAAAACATTTTGAAGTTGCCACCTAACTGGAATTAAGAAAAAGAATTAAGTTATAACTAATTTGGTAGATTGATTATAACTTAACCACTAGTCTTTTGATAAAAACCGATTTTGAAAATGGTTTCATAACAAGAGATCTGGATCTGAGGGTTAGGAATCTGAAACCCTTATGGGTATTATTAACTTTCTAATTTTAATTTTAACCTTAGAACTCAATTATTAATTACTATAATTAGATAAACAAATTAATCTAAACTAAAAAAGGAAATTTTTCATTTTCTTACTGTTACCTCGTAAGTGCCTATGTACCTACTTTCGAGATGAGACGTACATAATTCTTTTTATAAAACTTTAGTGGATTGGTTTTGTTTTAATTTGAAAAAAACGATCGAGTTTAAATTTTACTCCATTTGATTTATTTAAGGAAATTTCTAAAAAAGAAGGTCCTAAATTGGATTTTTATTTATTTTTGAAAATTTCTAAAATGCCCTAAATTGTAAAGGCTCCATTTATTTTTTATTATTTTTGAAATTTTGATTTTTCTAAGTATTAAAAAAAATTATTCTTTAACTTATGCATTTATTCATTTTTACTTTTATTTTATTTTTTTCTATTTTATTTAAATTAAAAATAACATAAATGAATAAACAAATTTCTCTTTTCTTTTCTTTTCTTTTCTTTCTTTCTTTCTATTTCTTTTTTTTTTCTTTTTCTTTCTTTTCCATTTTTCTTAATTTTTTGGTATTATTACATTTACATTCAGAAATAAATAAAATAATATAAAAAAATTTACAAAACCAAAACAATAAAAAACATGGCTCGGATAGGGAAGGCTTCAGACTAGGAAGTGCACGTGGGTCAAAGTGCGAGTCTGGTGGTCAATGCGTGGATCTAGGTCGTTCTTCAAATCCGAGTTAGGTTCAGATGGTAGATTCAAGTTGGCTTCCACTATCTTCAATAGTAATAGCAACTTGGGTTGATTTTACTTTATTCAACTACTGAATCAAAGGGGGAAGAGGAGTTTTATGAGTTTTAGATTAGGGATATGGGGGGAAGAACCAACGCCGTGGCTTGGGGTAGTCATTTAGTGTGTTTTCCAAGCAAAGGTGGTCAATGATCTTAAGCGTTGATCCGTATATGGCAGTTGGGGTTGAAATTGGAGTGTAGTGTTAGGTTTAAGGGTGTTGCAAGCTCTGTCATGGGGTTAGTTTGGGTTGAAGAGGATTGGAGATGGAGGTTCAAGAGGAGCAATACAGTGGTTAGGGTTTTAGCGGTGGGAGCTTAGCTATATGGCTAGGAGCTACGATAGTAGTTGTGGTGGGCTCTAGCTAAAAGCTAAGAGTGTTAGGATTCAGTTATGGTGGTGGGCTTGACTAACGATGTTTGAGAGAGAGAGAGAGAGAACCGCGACTAATGAGAGAGAGAGAGAGAAACTTCAAATTTATGAGTGAATATTTTTACTTGTGAGCTGGTTCTATGATTGTCCTCCCATGAACACCTCCAACACTCCTGTTATACATGAAAATAACCCAGAAAATAAGGAAAGCTCGAATTCAAATTAATTGAGATTTATGAAATTTTAGTTTTTTTTTTCAAATTTTTGAGCTCTATTTGAATGCATAAATGTACAAATTTGGATATGTTATTGGGTTCAATTCAAAGTAGGTTATGTGGTAAACAAGATTAGAGCAAGAAATTGCGTATATGTATGTGAAATTTATACAAAAATTAGAGCTAAAGTGAAGGGGTTGGGTTTGTTCTTAATTGGGAAATTGGAGGAAAGTATGGAAAACTTGTAGAAAACAAGGGAAAAAGAGAGAAAAGAGCCCCACATCAACCGATTCGACCAACCACTGCATGTCACGTGTCAATAGTGATACGTGGCAGCTAACGTAGCATGCCACGTAGCGCCACGTCAACACTAGTCATCCAACTTGACACTGCCACATGTCAAGACACAGTGCAATGAGATCCTAACACATGACAGTTCTTGATTATCTAAAAAAATAAAATGTTTTCGCATGCCCTCACCAAAATTCGAATCTCTAACCTCATGCTCAAACCAAATGCCAAGTTCATATGCTTATCCATAAGACCGTTGGCCTATGTCTTATCCAAAGTGCAAAGACCAAGTCAGTCTAGGTTAAATTTAAATCTAAGCTCAGACCCTAGGGTTCCTTATTTAAATTAAAAATCTACTCTATTTAAATTACCTAAAAATTTTATTATTTTCTAAATTCCCTTTTTTTTGTGATTTTTCAATTTTTTATAAATTTTTTTTTTATTTTTTGTGTTTCTTTCTAGATTTCCTATTTTTTAATATTTTTTAAATTTCTTATTTTTTTTTTGTGCTTATTCTTAGTTATCTATTTTTTTTTTCATTTTTCTAAATTTCTTAATATTTTGATTTTCTTTAATTTTCTATTTTTTTTTTGTGTTTTTCCTGAATTAGAACCCCTTGAGAAAATAAAATAAAATGAAATAAAGGAAGCAAAAATTAGGTGTCTACAAAAATTATAAGAATATAAGAATTTAGTAATTAATTAGATCATAAATTAAAAAATAAGATACAAAAGTAATAAATAAGAATATTTAAGTCAAAATAACAAAATTTATAATATTTTAAACTTATGTCAGAAAATGCAAGTATTAATGTCTAAAATAGACCTTATCGTGTAAACATACGTCTAAAAATGATGAAAATCAACTAGAAGCTCATAAATATTAGAAATAAAATAAAAAAGTTATATAAAATTAATAAAAGAATTCAATTGAGGGAAAACTGGTAGAAAACCTAAATAGATTTAAGTAAGCAATTACCTAGGATAATTAGCTTACTTAGTTACTCATTACAATTTCTATTTATAATAATTAGGTGATCCTGACGCGAGTTCGGATCTTCCTAAGGATTACTACGATACCTAAGAAACGTCATGGCTAAGTAAGTAATCTCTATGATTCCATGCTTATTTGTGTTTATAGTTAGTGAGTTTAAATAATGCTATTAATTAGATGTGTTGTGGGGTTGGAAAATGCATGTGTATACTATTACTTGTTAAATTGTGAAATTACTTTAAATGCTGATAATGAATTATTTGTTGTATAGTAAATTGGATAAGAACTGTACTTTTTATGATATTGTATGGTCATACAATAATCAGACTAAATTATATTTTGACTTATTAAGTAAATTGGAATATGCATTGCATAAATTAATTTTAGTCATCACATTACATGGAGGTAGGGAAAGGTCGTATGGGGGTTGTTAATTTTATGAATATCATGGTTTAGTATGGTGCACATGTACAATATGACCATACCTTTACCCGTGGGAACACTAGGTATTGGAGGCACTAACTATTCGGCTAAGGGTCAAGTCTAGAGGCTTTTGTTTAGAGGTGAGTTTAAATTGTAGGAGCCCACTCACAATTATACCTAAAACTTGGTTTTTAATTAAAATAAATAGATTAGTTTATTTGAATACGAAACATAGAGTTTTGTAGTAAAGTAAGTTTTAGTATAACACTCGGATCTAATTAGTACCGTGTATAGTCTAACCCTAACTTCAGAAGGTGTTAAATCTAAGTTGTGTACGGTACTTGGTTAGCTATACATACTTAATTTGCATTCTATTTGTTCATGTATTTATATGTTTGAATTTAATGTATTTATAACTTACTTGTCAGTGTGGTTAAGGTATTTACTCACTACGCTGTTCAGCTTATACCCTTATAGACTTTTGATGTAAGGCTACCTTTTTGTAGACATTAGCCATAGGATGCGAAAGGTTGGTACAGGATTCTAGGCAAGAGTGAGCCACTAAGAGCATTGAGAGAATATATGTAGATTTTTATGTATATTTTCATTATGACCTTATTGTAGGTACTTTACAAATAGTTTGAATTCATTAAATCTTTTGATATGTGTAAATATTATAATCTAAATGTTATGTGAATATAAGTATATTGTGATATCCTCTTTATCTAATCATAATTGGGAAGCTAGTGGTTGTAGTAGCCTTGTATGTTGTTTGAAGGATCTATAATTGAAAGGGTAACCAATCTATAACCTTTTATGCAATATACGACGTTTGCCACGACTAAGCCACCTTCGAGTCGTGATAAGTCTACACTCAATGGGTTAGATAAGAGTACTCAAGAGTAAGCTAAGAAACTTAGCTTACGAAAGAGATGTTTGAAAAATATCAATTGTGATAACCATTGTAGCTATTACAATATACAAGTATTTATAAGACCAAATTAGGATATAGCTTAGGTTAAAGTAAATTACAAAAAAAGGATTTCTACTAGTTAAGGGAAAATGGGGGAATCATTTACAAGGGTAACTTTGTAATCTAGCAAAAAAATATCCGATAGCAAAAAAGAACAGTACGAATGTTAGAAAAAAGTAAAATATACATCATTTTAGCTCATTCTGTGGTCCAAATGGCATGGTTAGCTGAGTAAGGATGGGTTCGATTAAGTCGATGTCGACGTCAACAGTATGGCAACTTAGTCGAGATGGGACCAGCTTCGAATGGTTGGCTTCTAACAACTATTAGCTCAGCTTTAGCACAAGTGAGGTTGGCAACACTCTGATCTGTTATTTAGATAAGTGTGCTTTGAAGAAGTCAGTTCAACACCTCGACTGGTCACCTTAACAACTTCTTAAATGTGGAGAGCAAAGTAACTCGGTAGATCAAACAAAGGAATGAGCTGCTCTTCAACATTCAACTCACCTTAGACAGCTAAATGACCATCTAAGAAAGTTCACGAGCTCGAGAGCGCATAACTGGTCCATGATCCCTATCACTTGTAGTTTTTTCTTACAAGGTAATCTAATGACAATGGCCTTTTCAAGCGAGGCTAAGGCTCTAGATTGCCAAAGGTACCAATTTTCTTTCAAAGGGATCAATGATGATTCCCTTTTTCCTTTCTCTATTTATATTTGTGATGAGTACAATTTATATCCCATAGATATACTAATAGAATCTAAGAATCCTAATTGTCTAACTAATTTTGTAGTTACAACTGCTAAACTATTTATACAAACTAAGTTCATTATTCGTATACTATGTAATCTTTATGCCATATTAGTTTATGTGTTATTCTTTTGTTTGTAACAATTGCATCCCTTTCAAGAAAAAGGACCTTATCTTTACCATCGAACTTAAGGTAGAGCAATATAAAATGAGCAACATCCTCCCATGTAATATCTTCTAGTAGTAACACCTTCCACTACACTAGTATATGCTTTATTAGTATACCTTACTGTATAATCACTCCTAACCCTAAAATGTGTAGAAGAGTCAAAATGGGTGATTATCATAAGTTTCTATTGATAGCTGCAAAGATGGAATAGAATCCCCTTATACATGTGACAAATACATTATGAATCTTCACATGAGAAGGAAAATCCAATCTATTGGCATAGGTTCCCACCCTTTTCAACACTTTAAATGGCACATAATATCTCTTAGCTAGCTTATGATGTTTAACTGAAGCCAATGACATCTGCTTGTATGGTTGTAGTTTGATAAAAACCATATCATCTTCTATAAACTCGACATCAGTATGATGTTCATCTACATAATGTTTCATTCTCTTTTGGGTCTGTAATAAATTATCTTTGAGTGACTTCAGCAATTTATCTCTATGTTGTAGTTCCACATCGACTGCTTCCACTAAAGAGGCTCCTCAAATGCATCTTAGAACAATGGGTGGTGGTCTTTCGTACACCAATTCAAAATAGATTTAGCTCCTTGATGATAGGATTTGTTATAGAAAAATTCAACCCAAAGAAGATAAGTGATCTATTTTTAAGGGTGCTACATGACATAACACTTGAGATATTACTGTAGTACCCTATTTAAAACTTCAATTATCCATCATATAGAGAGTGATAGACAATACTAAAATTCAACTTAGTCCTACCCAACTCAAAAAGCTCTTACCAAAAATGGCTCATAAAAATCCTATCTCTATCTGAAGCAATAGGTTTAAGATAACCATGAAACTTTACTACAATGTCAAGAAATAATTTGGCCACCTTAATTGCTGTAAAATGTTCATCTAAGGCTTCCAATTGGCAATATTTGGAAATTTTGTCAACTACAAAAAAAAAAAAAAATTACTTAATACCCCTAAGATTTAGGAGGATATGTAATAAAATCCACACTAATGTCTTCCTAAATTTGATTAGGAATCGGCAAAGGTGACAATAAATCAGCAAATGATGTAGTAGTGTACTTTATCTGCTATCAAATAGGACATTTTTTTGACATAATCCTTAATTTAATCTCTCATTCCATCCTAGTAGAAATCAATGGCTACTCTCTTGTATGTCTTCTAAACTCTAAAGCAACCTCTCAATAAAGAGTTATGATATTTTGACAAAATCAATAAAATGAATGATGATTAAGGCACCAAGAATAATCTCTTATTATAAAAAAGAGTTGATTTTTCCCCTCTCGGTTCAACTTTGTAGAATTGCCATTCAAAACATCTTCAATCAACTGTTTGAACTTTGGAAAACTTTGATATTCTTCCTTCATCTTGTCAACTAGATGGAAATAAGGTATTGAAATACTTAAATGAGTTCCCAAATCTACCTTCTATCTAGATAACGCACAACGACTATATTGTCTACTCTTGATTTATATACAACAAAATAATCATAACTCAACAACTTCACTAGATATATCTATTGTTTAGAAATCTAAATGACTCGAGTGAGGATCTCCTTCAAAATTTTATGATCTGTCTATATAGTAAAATGAGCCCCTAATAAATATTGTCTGCACTTCTTTACTATTTCCACTAATACATAAAGTTCTCTAACATATGATAATGCTTTCTGTAAATGAATAGGCATCTTCTTATTAAAATAAGCTATTGGATGATCGTTTTGCAATAAGACAGCTCCAATACCTTTACCTGAGGCACCTATTTCAATAATGAATGGTTGAGAAAATTTTGGAAGAGCTAAGATTGGAGCTATAACTAATGCATCCTTTAGCTTATTAAAAGCATCATCAATTTCTTTAGTCTAACTAAACTTATTTGATTTAAGTAGATCAGTTCATAGACTAGCAATTGAGGCATACCATTTTATAAATCTCTTATAGTATCCTGTGAGAACCTCTCATAGAACCAATAAAGAAGCTTCAAATTTTCAAATATTATTTTTCGTTATACATTAGTCGACAAGTATAACATAAGAAGCTCTTTTAAACATCTAATGCTTCATTATGGACACCTACTCCTTATATTTATCACTTGGGATCCATCCAAATGAAAGCTTCATGCATGGTTTAATCACATTGGAAATAAAATTCGGCTATTCATATCCCTTTTCTTTTTCATTTCAAATGGAAAGACAAGTTTCTTTAAGGTGAGTTGTTGGAAAAGTCTCATTAAGAATAGCCTATATCTTTCAATGGGGATTTTCCAGAAATAAATTGAAGTACTATCAATAGACATTCCATGAAAGATCATTAGACATTCTATTCAACTGATAATTCAACTTAAAAATCTAAAAAATAACATACACAAAATGAAGATTATTAGGCCCATGAAAGTGAATAGCACTCTAATAGCTCCAACTTTAATAGTATCATAAATTATGTCAATGAAAAGGAAAATTTAAAAAATAAAATCAAGTTTCATACATCAATTGCTAATTTCTTCTTTGAGTAAATTACAAAAAGCAAACTTACTATTAGGCTTTTACATATAAGTGATCAAACTTTTCATTTATGACAAATACATAACTTGAGTTTTTTAATATTTTGTTAGATACATATGAAGACATGTCACATTTTCTTACTAGCTGATAATTAATTATTAAATTATTTAAATACATAATATTAATAAATTTTAGTAAAAATTTAGAAAATTAGAAGAAAGAAGATTTGGCAAAAAAACACATAGGAAAAGGAAAAGAAATTGCAATTTGAAACTGTGCCTAGCAAATGATTTCATCATATAAAACCCAAGGAAAATTCTTCCTCCTCATTTTCATCAAACAGCTAAACTCAAGAAAAAACACACAACAAGTTTAGAGAGACTCGAACCTTCAATATACATGCATCAAACCTTAATTCTACTAAATAATCAAGCCAAAGTAATTATCATCTTTCATTATTGTTGCCCTCCAAATTCATCAACTTGTTAGCATATTTCTTCTTACTGTAAGCCCAAAAACTAGCAATTTGAGGTTTCGATCGATTGAAAGACCCGATCGAGCCTAAATTCTAAAGTAAAGCTAAAAATATTAGAAAAATGATCCCGTAAGTTTAAATTTAAGAAAATAAGTAATAAAATAAAAGAATATAAAAATTCTAAATTTTAAGTATATAACTCGTTATTTATCGAAAATGTGTAAAATGCATTCCGATAATTAACGAATCGCTCGAGATAAATTATATGTATACTAAAAATCATAAAATAACCTAAATAATATTTAGAAATATTTATTTGTACTATATATGAATTTACATGTATGTAGAAATACGCGTAATTACTTAAAATATGCGTAATGTGCTAAAATCATACTAAATAATTAAAGAAAATTCATAATTAATTAAGGAAAAATAAAGAAAAATAAGAAATGATCCAGATATAGGTCGTGGTAGCTAGGAAAAATAAGAAAAAAAAATCGGCCAATTAAATTAAGACAACACAAAAGCCAAAAATTAAGGGATAAGGTAATTGTCTTATCTAATTTGATGCACAATAAATTCCCTAAAGCCCTATAAATAGCAAGAAAAATTCAAAAACTCATTTGGACAATTAGAAATAAAAAAAAAATTAGGGAGAGGCTGAAATTGAGAGAAAAACAAAAGAAAAAAAAAAGAAAAGGAAAACTATACAATTAGGGCCATAAAGGAGAACCCAGACCCGACGGGCAGTTGGGAGTAGATGACAACCACCACTACAAAGTGGTGGCAACGCCCAGGTGGGCCGACACACCCCACCGGCGGTGGCCGGAGCCACCAAAATCGGTGAGTTCGATTTTCAACCCGATTTTGTGTAATTTTTTAAAAATAGTAAATATTATTATAAAATTATGAATTTTGTTATTTTGGAATATTTTTGTATTTAGTTTTTAGTAAAAATATTATTTTAATGAAAATATGTCTTGTGATATAGGGTCCTTAAGAAATCGTGCAAAACCGAGCATGTTTCGATTTAGAAATAAATTACCTTAGGAGTGTAGTTTTGAACCCAAAATTTTTGTGTAGATTACTTAGATGATATAGAATAGTTATATGAATCCCTTTTTCAAAAATTAATTTTCAAAAATTTTAAATAATTTTTAGGCCCTAAAATGAGGCATAAAATGGGTAATTTAGGGTTAATTAAGTAATTAAATGGTTAATTACTAATTTAGTGAATAAGTATGTGTTTTAGGATGTTGAAATCTGATGAAGTATGATACTTGTAGCATTTAGGGTGTTAGATGTAATTATTAGGTTAATTATGTAGTAAATAAGTAATATGGAAAAATAGTACATTTTAAGTTAATTTTGTAAAGTAGGATAATTAGGTGCAAAATCTAATTTAGGATGAATTTAGACATTTTGAAATGATAATTGATGTTGGGAGATAGTAATTAGAGTAACAAAAATATTAGATGTATATTATGTACATAATAGGTGATAATACATAATACATAATTATTAAAAATATAATAAATAGAAAATATTAGAATAAAAATTGATATTATGATAAGAATAAAAATATACAATAAATCTAATAGGAAACTTGAATTTATGTAATTATATGAAAAATGTAAAAAATTTCTCATATCAAGAGTGAATTCGGTACACTAATACGGATTTAAGTGTACCGGGTGAAATAAAATACTAACTAGGGGTAATTATGATATTTAGGAAATTGGGAAGTAATGTGATTAATTTCACATTATGGGTTGAAACGAATTTCTAGGGTTGAAGTATAAAACACTAATTAGAAATTGAACTAAAACCTAATTTAGAAATCAACGCGGAAACCGAACCCGAAGCTAACCCCAAACCTAGAATAATTGTAAAAGACTTAAGACCTAGATAATTAGGTATATTAAACCTTAAACAACACATAACAATATGTGTTATAGGATAAAACGAACCTATAACAGTTATATGAAAAACTGAAACTACGTTTGTGTTATAGGGATGATCGGCGATAGCCTGAGCAAGTCGGACCTCGAGTGAATGAGCAAGGAGTTGAGGTAAGTTGGGATTAATACGTTGCTGTATTTTGGAAGCTTAAGATTATGCTTAGTTGTGCTTATTAGATAGTTAGATGTGTACATGTGCTTGATTATGAGTGATGCTATGATTCTGTCTGTTGTCGTGGCTTGTATTGTATGAATTGTATGAAATGATTGATCACCCTAAACTGGGCCTAATCAAATATACGACCTATAATCATAATCGGACCTACATGACAACCCATTAGGGGAACTTAGGACTCTCTAGCCAAATACTGACCCCTTCGAAAGGAATAGCGCAAGATTGCAAAATGGTCCCTTCTTCATCCTCAGTCGAACTAAGTGACAGGAGAGGAGGTCGCGGCAAAGGTGAAGACAATGGTTCGAAGGTAATTGCAGGAGGAGCGAGGTCTCCATTACACAAGCCTGGGTTTGGTCGTAAGCTGTTGCATTAACGACAACTCCTCAACCCAGATTAGAGCAGGTGCAATTTCTCTAATCTCACAATGAGCCGGACAACGTCGTGCAATGGCATTTACTTGAACATGAATTGCACTTAATAAGTTGGTTGATAACCTTGTTATGTTTGTGGTATAGTTTTAAGTCCTCCATACTAACTTACTGAGCTGTGGTTGGTCACATCCACTATAGACGTTATGCAGGTACTGGCTAAGAAGCGGCAACAACTACTCTGAAGCTAACAACTACTGGATCCTAGGGAGTGAGGAAAAACATTTGAAGAATAAACACATATTTTTAAGGTTTAAGCTTTTACTTAGGATTTTTCATTTCTGAATAATGTAATAACTAAGAAATATATTACGGAGAAATATTGTAAACGATATTTGTACTAACTAAATTATAGTGTATATATGTATTTCCTCACTTTCTTAGGTAAATGATTTATTTAAATTACAAATTGTTTACTTCAAAGCGGGTTAGTCGTGGACGCCTTATGTAGATCAGGTCTAAGATAGCAGTTATAAGGCCAACTTCTATCTTAGGATGGTTTACACGGTAGGGCTGTTACGACTCTGCCGCTTAGGGGAGTGACAGTTCATAAGCCGCATAAATGTGATCCGCACATTTATGAGTCTGAATGGCATAACCAACCACTCGTATAGACCATGCCTCATCTTGAAAGTAGTCTTCCATGCATTACCAAGCCTCATGTGAATTTAGTGGTAATTACTTTACAAATCAATTTTTGAAAATATCTTGATGCCAAGAAGCTTATCTAACATGTTATCGTGCCTCAGTATTAGGTATCTATACTTGATAGTAATTTGGTTTATTACTCAGTTGTCAATACACATGTACCATGAACCGTCCTTCCTTAAGACTAATAGACTTAGTATAATACAAGGACTTATGCTCTCCTTCACATATCTTCGTTCTATCAACTCGTCCACTTTCATTTTCAACTCGATAGCCTACTCAGGATTCATTCTGTAAGTAGGTCAGTTTGGTAGGGCTGCACATGGCTGGAGATCAATACAGTATTTTATGCCTCATATTGGGGGTAGTCCTTTAGGCAACTCTTCGAGGGTTAGAAAATTCATCAATCAATTTTTATATCTCATCAAGAACATCTTCTAGATTTCTCATCTCTAACAATCTTCTGATTAATAAGAACATAATCTCATTAGCTTTCTCAATAGCTTAAAGCTCTCTTCAGCTCATCACTGAAGCTTTCTTCTTATTAGCTCATGTAAGCCGGTTATTGGTTTCATTCACCTAGGTTGGTGTCATGGGTTGCAACATGATCTTTTTCCCATCCTTGATAAAAGCATAAGTGTTCTTATATCCTTTGTGAGTAACACACTGGCTGAACAACCAAGGTCATCCAAATAATAGATGTGAAGCTCCCATGGAGATGACATCACATACCACTTCATCTCTATACACATTTCCAACACTAAATGGTACAGATACTTATTGAGTGACATGTAAAACACCCCTATCATGAAGCTACTGTAGCTTATAAGGTTGGGGATGCTTGCAGGTAGGCAGTCCTAACCTCTACACAAAGGACTGTATGATGACAGTGGTACAGCTTCCTCTATCCACAATGATAGTGCAAAACTATCCTTTAATAGTACACTTAGTGTAAAACAAATTTTCCCTTTAGTCTTCCTCAAAGCTCGATAAGTAGCTGAGCACTTATCTCATACCAGTATCATCACTTCTCCCTAGTTGGTATAGACATAGGTCTCCTCTTCTTCCTCAACTTCAATTCTTCCAGCATTCTTCTCTTCCTCTAGCTCATTCTCATCAATGCTATCCACTATATCTCCTCAAATCACCATGGCACATTGGTTCAGACACTCAACAACCATATGTCCCAAACCTAAGCACTTAAAGCATTTCACTTCACTCATCTTCTGTCCAAAGGCTTGTCCTTTCTCATATGTCGTTGGGGTTGATCTATCCTCAGCTCGACTCTTTTAACTAGTCAACTATCATTAGGTCAGTCATGCTTTTCCTCAGCTCAACATAAGCAAATTGGTACAGAACAAGAGCTTAGGAAAAACTCAACCCAGGTCTGCTAGAAGAATTTCTTCTCTACTTTTCAACCCTTTATGCTACTTTAATGACCTCTTTTAGTGTATATAACCTCTATACTTCTACAACATTCAAATCTCATATTTAAATCTAGAAATGAACCTTAACACTATGCAAGCCTCTTGTTCATCTATGTTTGCTTAGATCATCATCATCTGAAATTCTCTTACATAGTCATTGATAAATCAATTTCCCTAGCAAAGTTCCTGCAAGTAAGTTCTGGGTACAAGTCTTTCCCCCAGCAATCTCTTCATCTCTTCCTAAGTTCGCATACCTCATCATCTATCTCTCACTCTAGCCACATTCAAACTCTTCCACCACATGGTAGCATACCTAGAAAATTCAAGTGCAGCAAGTCAAATCTTAATTGCATCTATATACCCATAACAATCAAATACCTTATCGACTTTCTCTTTTCACTCTAAATATTCATCTATATCTCCACTTCTACTAAAGGGTGGGATTTGGACCTTAACACCGTCAAGTCCTCGAGGAGCTCGACGTCCTCACTCCTGTGCTTAGTAATACTCAACCTCTTCTTCTTCCTCTTCATCAACCTCTGCATCTTTCTCATCAACATCCTCCTCTGTCTCCTCCAACTCTAGCCTTCATCTAGCATCTTGGTCACAACTCCATTAGCTCGATGAGGTTGAATTAGGCGATCAACTTGGCTACCTTAGCTATATCATCTCTTGGGAACATTTTCAAGTGGATTATGATGAAGCATACCCTGTAGTTACTACCTACTGGCTTACATCATAATAACTAGACTCTCAACAAGATTTGTGAGTCTATTAAGCTTGTCATCAACTAACCCAAGGGTATTACTATCATTTTGAGCACGACTAGCATGAGCACCACTACTTAAGCCTCTAATAACACCTTAAACACTTAAATCCAACATAGTATAATGCTTCTCCGATAGGTTAACAACATAATACATAACAAATACTTCTATTTATTATCAAAACCTTACTAACATACTCTAACAACTTCAACACCCAATACGTACTCAAATATAATAGAAATGAACTTACTTTATCTTGGTAGTGAAAAAGAGAGTAAAATAGAATAACATCAAGAACGACACTTACCAACTCACAAACGTCCACTTCAAAACTTACTTTACTCAAACGTATTATAGCAGTTATGAAAGAAACATAATAGCCACTAACAACAAACACAAACACAAACAAAACTTTACTATAACTTCACACACTCACTCTTGAAATCATGCTCTGATACCAGTGAAGCTAATGCATCTTTGAGGTCATATATAAGGAGAAGCACCACAATAAAAGGGATAACAAGGGAAAACAAAAGGTTAGCAAAATCCAGGCAGCTACCAATTGGATATGATACACCAATTGATCCTACTCAACCTACAATTCTCCGAATGTGACTCAACGGTCTGAACTCTACTCCTTACTAAAAAGAATAGATAAGTGTTAAGAGATAAACGAGAATACTAAGGTTGCATAAGAAGGGAAAATTATAATAATCAATAATGCAATGTGTTATCTATGTTTAAGGAAGTGAGGTATCTATATGACCTTAACTAGTGTTATACAAAATAAAGGAAAGACAAAAGGGATAATGTACAAAAGATTCCTAAAACATTCTTAAAAGTGGTAAAAATGGCAAATGATACATTATACGATAAAGTAAGGATCATTATAGAATATCGTGCCATAAGATACGTATTAAGAGGCAATTGGAGGCTTCTAATACGGTTGGTTAAGCTGAAATAAATAATAAGGTTGCTTAGTAGGTACAAGATTCTACTTAAACAAAGTCAAAAGAAAATCAGTAGTCAAAAGAAAATCAACAATCAAAGCTGACTTGGTATGGTTCAAGTCAGAGCTTAGGTATTGAAAAGCATACTAATCTTCTACAGGTCAAGTGTTTAAGCAACTCAACTCAGATAGAAGTCTAATGTTGGTAGGCTCGGGAGCTATGTGGATCATGATATGAGCTCAGCAATAAGTATGGCTGCTCGGCTGGTAGGCATGCATGCTTCACTGGTCAACACGATTGCTTGGTAGCTCGAAAATTGTATGGGTACTTATGAGAGCTCAACACTCGAGTCAGCAATAGTGCAAATAATGAAGATAGAAATAGGAATCATTGTCTTAAATGGGGTTTCAAGATAGTATTCTCTTTGTAAGTCCTTGCAATCCCTAGGTCGACTATGTATGACTATTCTAAGGAGTTGATTCCTATCAACTTATTATCTAACTTAGCTTTATCATCTATATATTACATATTAACCAATAAGTGAATTGTTGAATATAAGTTGATTTCATTTGTCACTTTCCTCTTATGGCACATGTCAACATCTTGTTTAAAGTACTAAAGGTTGATGTATTAGTATATCGATTCCAATGTATCATCTTTGATGATATAGTACCAAAAAAGGCTAATGATGTCATACATGAACATTCACCATTACTTGAGCCACCCTAAGGAGGATGCCGTAATGAGCAAAGACAAAGCTAGGGCTAAGGACAAGGTCACAAACGTAGCCTATACAGATTAAAGACGATTTATCACTTAGTTATAAGTACTCACCTCACCAATCTCCTACCCTTATTAAATCTCCATATCAAGAGCTAAGTCCCTTTACATTGCCATCGGTGTTGATCTAAGCACCCTCATAAGAGAGCTCCAGCACCTGCATTTAAATTCCTTCAATGCTATAGAAGAGGTGACATGGACCTTAGGCATAATACATGGATGAAGGGCTTATGCAGGTTAAGATCAATCCTATATCAATGCACATATCTCCTTCTAATGGCTCACTTGTTGTGGGTTGGGATAGTACTTAAGTTACGTAATTAGACACTTAGTCAAGTTCATAGGAGCTACAGACCTTTAGGTGATGGCGTTGACATTAGCCTTATATTCATTTTTTACTTTGATCATACCGGTATCTTCATTTTTACTTTGTACATTTATATTTACATTTGCATCTAGACAGTTTGTATGATTTATTAATGGAAACTTCTTATTCTTCTCTTAGATTGCTTTTGTTTACTTTTTACTAGTAATGTTATGGCTAAGGAACTCTATGTTGATAAGTTGTTGTAAGACTGGAGCACTTACAGATGGGTTGGTAATGAGTCATTATCTGATGGTGTTGGAGAAGTGTATTGCCATTCATGTATAGGATGTCAAATTTGGCTTCTAAAGAGAGTCTACATTGAGAAGTTTACAATTTATGTTGTTTTCTATAGTTTATCCCTCCTACTTAAATGATATTATATATGCTTTAAACGGCAAGTCCTTGCAGACGTTGTTAAAAATGAAAGAAAATAACTTATAGCCGTTGCTATTTTAGCAAGTTAAAATCATGTCTTGAAGACATGATGTCAACCTATAACCGAAATCGTATCTTGAAGTCATATCTTCAAGACAAGATTTCAATATGATCACCTTAAAATGGTGACTTAGAGCCACGATTTCAATGCAAGTTAAAGTTGTGACTTCAAAATACAATTTCAAGTGTTAAACTTTTGAAATTATTTTGAGTGTAATCATATTTAAAGAATTTTTTTATAAAAAAAAAAATTACATTATTTTATTTTTCCTAAAAACACACTATCGATTGAATTGAGATCTTCCCGTAAATGATGATTCTGAGTGATTCATAGTCCAAGTATTGATTTTGGATGGCGAGTACGATGGTGAGTATAGATTTCAACTAGAATGTGTAGCCGTGGTGCTATGGAAAACCTACTATCGACCAATTGAGATCCTTCCTTAGATGATGATTTCAGTGTTTTAGAATCTAAGTTTTATTCTTTAATAGACATTCGACCCTAGAACCTATTAAAATTGACCTTATGCTATGGTTCAAGAATTTTTAGAGAGAAGTTTTGATGGTTTTGCCAATTGGCTAGAGTGAAAGTCAAGGTTCGATTTGACTTGTGTGTTTTTAATCGAATTTGATTATTTTTCTGAGTTCTTTGGGGTCTATTAATTATAAAAAAGCAAGCAGATTAGGTTTTCACTTATTTAATTTGATTGTATTAGATTGAATCTCGTGAAATGCGAAACCCTAACCTTTTACTTTCAAAACTAATTTTAATGCAAATCTCTTATGTTAAATGAATCTATATGTTGTAATCCATCAATTTGCATAAAAATCAAAAACAAATCAATTTGATAAGATTTAGATCGATTTGGCCAAATATTTCTCGTGCACCTCTCTCAATTATCTCTTGCTGATGTCTGGCCGAAGAAGATCATGTGCACTACACATAACTTTGACCGGCCAATGTACTTTCACCACTTAGCAGTCTACATGTTTTTGTACGTATTTAACAAAAAAAATTAAGAAACTTAGGTCATATATTTATAAAACATGAAAGCATAGATCACTTGTTTGCAAAAATCCCAATAACATAGGTCATTTTTTTATAATTAATCCTCTTTATTTTTACTTTACATTTAAAAATAGGAATCTATGAAAGTAAAACTAAGGTTACATAAAATGCATTATTCAAACGAGGAAAAAAAAATTCAGCACATTTAAAGTAAAGAAAAAAGCCAAATAATATTAAAACATGCAATTTAAGTAAACATCTGTTAAGGCAAATGCTTTCCACTAAGAACTGGTTTTTTCTAAGGCCTAAGTTTGTGTTTTTCTTTCCTTTATTTTATTATTATTATTTTTGGGGTAAACTAGCAACTTTATTCAAGTAATCAAAATAAAAATAAAAATAAAATCCAACAAAACAAAAGAAGTCATCATCCTGCATCTAGCATAGAAACATTAACGTCCCTCATATTGGGTTCTTGTAACATAGAAGAAAACATCAAACTAGTACTAAAAGAAAAGAATATAGATAGGATAAACGAAATGTGATCTAAGAAAAAAGTGGAGCCCAGAATCTACCGTCCCTATTTTGCTAAGTAGTCAGCTACTTCATTTCTTTCACGAGTGACCTTACATAATGAAAACGAATCAAATTGTGTTAGCATATTTCTATATTCCCGTAAAAGAACATGATATCAATCAATGTCTATGTTTTCATTTTTAATCCACTCCAACACTTGCTATGAATATGTAACATACAGTTTTTCAATACCCTTTTTCTTGGGCTAGCTTTAGTCCCTCACTAATGGCGTTAAGCTCAACTTCAACTAGTGATAGACCATATCTTTGTTGGTGTAAGGCCCACAAAACAACTCCATTATGGTCTATGCAAATGGCCCCAATACCAGCAATAGAGGATGTTTTTATTACTACTCCATTGCAAGCTATTTTTACCCATCCAAGTTCTACTCTTAAGTCTAAGAGATTTGGTTTACGGAATTTAAGTTATAACTTTTCCTTTTTGTGAAAGGTTCACTACTCGAATGCTTCCCTTCAAATTCTTTCTCTGTTATTTTCCCCTTTAGCTAATTATCTAAAGGCCTTATCATTCCTCTTCCTCTAAATGCCTTTGAGCATAGCTTAAATAAAAACCTATGGCAGTGGTAATGTATACTTCCAATCAACTCTTTTTGTTTTATAATGGCGCTTGATCCATTCTCTCATTTCCTCAAAATTATATGTTCTTTTGTCTAGTGAAATTCCCATGTCCTACCATAGTTGTTTGCTCCAATGGCAATCCATAAAAACATGTTGGACTGTTTCTAGCTCTCTTCTATAGATAGGGCATAAAGGGCTAGTCGATAATCCCTTTCTCTGCATATTTTCTCTTACTGCTAAACCATTTAGTAAAATTCTCCAGATGAAGAATCAAGTGCTCGGGTATGTCAAGAGTTTCCATACCCACTCCCAGTTCTCATTATTTATGTTTGATTGACTTTCCTTATGGATTTGAGAATAAGTGGATTTTGTTGTGAGCTCACCATCCAATTGGAAAGGTCATCATACCACATCTTCATCTTCTTCATTTGCACTTAAGGACATGATTCCCAATTTGCTTCTAATAATATCATCCATTAGATATCCAATAATATCTTCATTCCATCCTATTACATTGTTCCAAACTAGATGAATATGAAAATCTTCATCATATTTGTTAAGTGGTCCCTATAATTAGCATCTTACCAAGGTATCACCCAACCATATATCCTTCCAAAACCATGCAATTTTCCCATTTTTAACTTTAATGTGAATTTGTTCTTCAATCCACTCGATGGCTTTCTTCAATGTAGAGAAAAGTTGTGACCCTTTTCTAACCCGATTATACTCTTGTTGTAATTGATATATTTAATTAATAATGCTAGTCCATAGGATCTTCTTGCGTTTTATTTGTCAAGTAAGATTAATAAAATCTACCTAGTTTCTTCTTCTTAAATCGATTAATCTCAAGCCACCTACATCCTTTAGTTGTTTAAATTTGTCCCAATTATCTAAAGGATCTTCCTTCTCTCTTGTATACTTCCCTAAATGAAGTCTCTGTGAATTTTCTCTAACTTATCAATGAATTTCTTAGAGATGGGGATCACCTATGAATAATAATTGATAATTCCCTCTAAAGTTGATGTGGCTAATAATTTTCAACTAACCATGCTCAAAAGGTTTGACTTCTACCCTAACAACTTTTGTCTCATTTTTTCAAGAATAAATTGTAAGTCTCCATTCAAAAATTTCCTTCCCTATCGGACTAGGATTCCTAAGTATTTATCGAAGTCAACGTTTTGCCATATGCCAAAAATGTTAAACAAGTGATCCTTATAATCAACTAGAGTGTTCCTAGAAAATAGGATTCAAAATTTGGCATAGTTTACTCACTAGCCTGACAAATTTTGAAACATGTCCATGATTTCCATCATTCATCTTACATTTTCCATAGTTGCTTCACCCATCAATAATATGTCATCAGCAAAAAATAAATGTGAGAGCTCTATTGATGTTCCCTAATCTTAATGGCTTCTAGCTACCGATAGCTACCATAGTGTGTATGATTCTACTTAGCATCTTCATACAGGATCACCCTGTCTAAATCCCCTGTTTGCTAGAAAAAGGTTCCATCATGGATCCATTAAGCACAATTCAGTATTGATTGAGGCTAAGCAAAAACCAATCAACCTTATCTAAGATGGAGGCACATTAAGGGTTTTCAAAGTAAACCAAATGAGATCTCATTCCATACGGTCATATGCCTTTTCTAAGTCAATTTTATTACCATCTAACATTTACTTGTTAATGGAATGCAAAACTTCTTGGACTAGGATGATATTATCCTTAGCTGATCTACCAAGAATGAAGCTAGCCTATTCAAGACTCATAACTTCAAGAAGAAGTGGTCTTAGCTTATTTACTAAACACTTATTGACGATTTTATATGTTATAGTTCATAAGCTAATTGGCTGAAACTCTTTTACTTTATTTGCACCCATGACTTTTGGTATCAGCATTAAGAGGGTATCATGTAGTTACAAAGGCATAGAACCACTCCAGAGAATATTATCCACTATCTTTCAAACTTTAGCATCAACTATTTCACCACATTTTTTTTTTTTTATTTTAGAATTTTGCATGCAAGCTCATACTATTGGAGGTTTGTTATTCCCAATGCATCACAAAGCTCTTTTGATTTCCTCATTGGGCGAAGGTTGCTACAACAAATTGATGTCTTCCTCCTGTAAAACTCTTTATGCATTTCTTTAGTTACTTTGTTCTCTCTAAATGAACATCCTCTCATATGAGTATAAATTACTGAAAAAGTTCACAAAACATTTCTTAATTCCTTCCTCATCCTCCACCCAGTTGCCCGCTGAATCATAGATTCCATTCACTCTTGATTTAGATCATCACGCTAGTATAATAGCATGGAAAAGTCTAGTATATTATTCTCCATGTATAATCCAGTTTCCTCTAGCTTTGACAGCCTAGAGTTTTTCCTCTTGCTTTAGAATCCAGGAAAGCTGTTTCTCTATTAATCAGATTTGGTCTTTTGAACAGCTTCTTCCATTCTTCTTTTAGGTTATCAGTAGATTTCTTTTTACAAATTGCAATGATTCCAAACACTTCTTTGTTCCATGTTTTCAAACCTTCAATAAATCTTTCTAGATCAAAAAGATAGTCGAAACGAAGTCCTTTTTAGTTGCTAGCTGCTAAAGGCTTGAATTCAAGGTGTTCCAACCACAATGGTTGAGAGCAAAAGAGCTTAGTATGTTTTGGGCTACCCTTGAACTTCAGGTTTGAATTAAGAAGAATGGTTAAATGGTTTGTTTGGTTGGAGGATAGATGGAAGAGCTTGGCTTACGGTAAAGCTTCCTCCAATCATAATTAGCTCATACTCTATCAAGTCAGGTTTGCACCAGCTCAATTAGATTTTTTGATCTCTTTGACCTTGTGAACCACAACCTAGTTTGTGTTTTTCTTTCCTTTTCCTTTCAAATCATGTTTCCAATATAGAAGGATCTTATTTTGACGAATAAACCTTCGCAAACTTATAAAAATTAAAAAAAAAAAAAATGCAAAAACAAAAAGGTAAATGAAAAATAAAAATGATCCCCCAGGTTTATCAATCTTTTCATTTGAATTCTTTACTTTGTGTGTAAAATTTTGATCACGTAATTACCCTAAAATTTTCATTCATTAAAGCAGTTGCGCTGGTGCTAAATAGAAACTTATTATATTATAGAATTGAAGGTAATAAAAACCAATAGAACAGAACGAAGATTTGCATATGATATGATCTAGCATACCATATTATATTGCACCCTAACTGAATAAACCTTGCCACCTCGCATGTTATAATAATCTTTTAAGTGCTCCTAAGTTCATACATTGGCTTTATAGCCAAGAAAACTACTGCACAAACATAACATCTTGTAAACTACTGAACCGCTGTAGGGTAACGTTTTGTATACACAGAGGGCATGCGGGGTGCTTGCCATAGTTTTGATAGTGACAATTAGCATATCTACTTCTGTTAGTGGCCTCCCGCTACTGTATTCGGCAAGGCATAGGGAAACAACCACAATAAAAGATATCAACAGCATGTGGTAACCAAAGTGCTATGGTTGTTTTTATTGCCGTCATTGGGATACATTTTGTGCAAGCTTTGGATGTGTGGCGGCGTATATAGAGGAATTGATATCTGGTTTCAAATGGGAGAGAAGGTGCTGCACATCAGGACGGAGACTTTCCAGTACGCTGCCAAAGAGGTTCAAAACCTCTAGTCTTGGCTTACTGCTGGTCTGTACGGGTCCTCCTTGCCCTTCATAATGGATAACATGATGGCTGCAAAACGACAATCCATACACGTAATTGGAGCAGGCAGATGAAAAATATTCTAAACGAAGCTATCACAATGCACCCAACAAAAAGCAAAAAGGCACTCACAGGAAATCAATAAGGTCAACAATCTCTGACGCTTCAACTGGAGCCGGCAGCTGAGAGTTCCTCCCAAAAGTATCCACCAATATGCTCAGTAGCAATGAGAGGGTCTACAGCAGAGCGAGAAAAATTACAAAAATGAAAGGCTACCGTGTGATCAATTTTCAAAAAAATATTCTCCATGATGACATCACACAACATGCCCAAATGTCTTATTCTATGACAAACCACACCATATCATAGACAGGTGCAGATGGAAGGGATTTTATTCCATGTATAATCTGAACATTACGATAAAACTGGATGTGTTTGTTTCACGAAAAACATTTTCCGAACTTTTTTCAACCATTTATTATAATCCAGCTAATCTTCATAATTGTCAGTTAGTATCATAGTAATCTTAAGAGACAATAGATACAAATGGCTTTTATTATGCAAAGTGGTAGAGGAAAACAACAGTAGAGGCTGGACTTCAATGATGGTTATTAACTACCTCAAAAAACACCAATTAACAATGACTGAAATAATTTCATCTTCTTAAAAATGAAAATCATTTCTCATTCCCTTATTGTCTTCAAAACTGTCCAAAACCATTTGATTGGAGTTAATCGAATCAGTTTAAGAATAAGCCAATGAACAAATTTTTACAGAATGAAAATAATGATGTAAAAGCTGAGGCGAAGGTAATGTGGGAAGTGATCTATAAACTTAAATATGAAGGAGGCTGAGGAGTTCCAGATTTCTTCTCTTGGAATTTTGCAGGCCAACTAAAACATATTTGGCTCCCTCGCTATATAAATGTGGATGCTCTTTGGCTTAGTTGGGCTCATGGTCAGGTGCTTAAGGCCATAATTTTTGGATTGTTATAGAGCCTATCTGTTGTTCTTGCAGTAGGCAGAAAATTTTACATGCAAAGGACAAAGCTAAGAGTGAGCCTAGAAAATTGGTGGTGGAAATACAATCTCCATTTGGTATAATAATTGGCATCCCAAAGACCCACTAGACTTTCCGCCCTTTTACAAGATCAGTTTACATGGCCAGAACGCACCATTTGGGAATAATTAAGATTTGAAATTCCTCATTCCTTTCCTCCTTTCACCTGCTACAAGAGACTCTAGTTTGGAAGGATCAAATCAGCAGTCTCTTACTGATCAAAGAAGCTTACACTCGAATTAATTCTTCAGCACCCAAACTTCCTTGGTATTCCATGGTCTGGTTTAAAGGCCACGTACCTAGATAATACTCTTTTATCCTTTGGATGGCAGCACAACAAAGTTCCATACTTTAAACAAGCTTGTGAAATGGAACATTACTTCCCATATTGAATGATCCCATGACCACCTCTTTTTCCCTAAATACTTTTGCAAGAATGGTCTGGGATTTTTTGGCAAAAGACATAAACAGAAGTAGAGTTTTGTTGGATAGTACTAAGGATTTCTCTTCCTTCTTAGGGAATCATATCAAGGGAATGAGCTTGGTTTTAGAGAACGCAAGAGTAGCAACCATTTACTATATTTGGATGGAGACGAACTTAAGATTCCATTAGTTTGGCTTTGCAAGTGTTTAGAAAATTTTCCAATACCTTGTGTGATATCCCTCAAGTATAATATGATAAGACTCTAATCATCAATATGTTTCTTAGTATAATGGTACGAAATTAACTAGAACTCAAAGGCTAGGCATGCTTAGTGGGGATTACTCCCATAATCGGTGGTTTAGTGGAATGCAATTGGCATCAAAGACAAAACTGTAAGGCACATTATGCCAAAGAAGATAATATCCCGATACATGGAATTTAAAACGTAACAAATAATACTAAACTAGTTCACCAACTAGAGGCAAAGCTAAGTACCACGTAGGGCAAAGTATTACAGTATAAAGCACCTCTTGAACCTGTACGAGAGCAACTGTATTTTCATCAAATGAATTCTGGATATGTTCAATAAAATTAATGAGAATATCAATTTTGTAACATTTTAATTTCCATCAGTGGAACTCTAATCAAAGATAAACTCTAAGGCAAGTGATCTCCTGGAAGAAGTTGACATAAGGACAAAACCATTACTTAAGTGTGCCCGATTGTTACACCTTAAGAGCTTCAAATAGATATTCTTCTGTGTTTTTTTTTTTTTCTTTTTTCCCCTTTGCTTTAAGGATGTACTTTCACAATACTTCTGAGGTTTTTTGTAAAGGACATTTTTTCGTTTAACTCATGAGTAACTTTGTTTTTAAAAGTAATACCAATATCGCCCTCATTATGTTTTAGGTGTTAGCATTTCTTTCTACATCCTTTTCTTATTTTGATGGATATTTTTTGAACTTATCCAAAAATATATATATATATTTTTTATTCATTTCATATGGATTTCCCATTAAATAACCACTAAACGAATTATTGGTTTCCATAGTCTCTTCTCAATATCACATGCTGCTAAAAGCCGTTAATAACCACAAGAAGTAGAGATTACTGGGAAAATACTTAATGATTCAAAAGCTTTGGCTAGAACAAATATTTGGGTTGGGGGGTTAGGAGGGAGGGGATGGAAGGAGTCTAAAAAACTTTCCTCTCAACAAAAACATACCCTAAGCTCATTTCCTTTCTCTAGAGCTACTTCAAGAGAATGAGTTTTCTCATCTTTAGTAAAAAGAAGAAGGATGAAAGAAAACATAGATGAAATTTTGTTTGAGCTAAGTGCCAGTTCCCTAACAAGTGCTTCGTCTTACCTTGTCAAAAAGAGAGTGGGCATTGGCAAGTCTTGGCAGCAATGGACCCATTATACGAAACGCTATTCTCAACATCGCAACAGATGTAATGGGTCTGAGATGTTTGATGATGAAATGTGTTCTTTCCAGCCATTCTTGCGGAAGATTACTACAGAAAGAGTGGAGGAGTGCGACAATGTTACCTGGCCATTACAAGGAAATGAAAAGGTATAGGCAAAGTCAGAGCAAATAAATTAACAAAGCCTATTTTTTAAATCATATGTGCCTCTTTGGCAATTCAGCAATATATGAACAGCCAATTGTATTTGGTTTGCCAAAACAAACTGTTGATGATATTGCAGCTGATCCAGCAGAAAATGGCACATTTCAAAAATAGAAGTAATAGCAGTTGATGATGCTTGGATGACATTACATGATTTTATTATCCAGCACATATATTATAATTGGTGCAGAATAAAAACAACAATCATTTGAAGAGACAAAACTGCCTATACTACTATTTGCATGCCTGCACATGATTTGCATGGTTCAATTATTACTCATTTTATTCAAAACAAGGCAACCAAGTGAATTGGAAAACAATCAAAACAAGACAAATTTTGGACGATCCGTTCACTATCAGACATAGGAAGATTCCAGCCAGCTCAGCTGGATCTAACTTCTCCATATTGTCCAACAATCTACCATCCACAGTATAGCAGTTGGCTACCATTGTGGAATCCACCTGGAACCTGTCTCGGAAAGCACTTGATAAGCTGAATATGTTTGACCTTTGACTAGATATGCTTGAATCTAAACTTTAGCGACTCTCGTAGAATGGTAGTGATGAGGAGAAAGCCAAGGCTAAGATAAAGTAGAATGATGTTTGTAAACCTAAATGCGAAGAAGGCCCATGCATTTTAGATTTGCATCATCGGAACAAAGTTACCCGGCTAAACACATCTAAAACCTTTCCATGGACTTAATCAATTCCTTATGGCCAAGTTTGATTAGATCAAAAAACTTCAAGGGGCGAGATTTTCAGAGAGTTACGATCCCAAATGATGCTTCGTGGGTATGGAGGAACATTTCATAGTTCAAGCCCCTGGCACTTCAGCTAATGAAATGGGAAATTGGTAAGGGGAATGCAATCTCCTTTTGACATTATTCTTGGCACTCTAAGAGGACCCATGGCAAATTGACATTGCTAGTCTTGGAACCAAAAATAACTAAGAAAGTAGAATTACTTCAAAATTGAAACAAAACTCCTACTTAAACTAAAATCGATATTATGTTGGAAAAACTTGAAAGTAAAGCATGGACTTTATTGTTGTATTATACGAAAGAATCAAGCATCAAGAAAGACAAAATCCATTTCTATTGGATATTAGACTTGTTTTCTCATTTGATTTGGAGTGACATTACCCCATTCCCTTTTATCTTTCATTCTCTTGATCAAACTAATTTCTACTCAACCTTCCCCTAATTCATTCTCTACAACAAACTCCATTTAAATATTTTGATGAGTCCTTATCCTATTTTCTTAAAGTAGAGGTTGGTTGGCCTAAGGAGACCAAGTTATGCTTGTTTATAAATGGTTCAAATTGGATTTGGCTAGTTGGAGATATATGGAGATGAATCAATGAGAGTATTAGATCTTTAAAACCAAACTATGCCGCTCATAACACATTAGTCTAGAGGGATAAGTCATCCAAGAACCTATCTATTTCTTAAAAGTTTTACCATATATAACTCAAATTGATCATATTTATTTTAGATTGACCATCTGGAATCTTTTCATTTATTTCAAATTTTGATTCATTTTATACAATTATCTCTGCCCTCAACTCCTAGCTTTTGTTTACCTATAATTTATATTTTTCCTAATCTAATATTTGTCATCTAGCCTGTAAAAAGTTATCATCATATACATTTGAGATATAAGAAATAACAATCACATTCTCCTCTTACAAAAGATTAGGTTTTATGATATGATATTTTTAGTATTTACAGATTCAGATCATGGGTGAGTTACCTATGGCAAAAACATCAACAATTGATGCATGAAGGGAGTTTCCATCACAAGCAACATCAAAAATTGAGAAAGGCACAGAATCTCAAGTGTCTCCACCACCATAGATTTAAGCATGGTGGGCTCATCTTCCTTACAACTCACAAATCAAAAGCTGAAATAAAGAAATTAGTTGAAACAGGCACAATCAGTAAGCTGGTTGTTAATGGAGAGAGTCATGCATTACACAACACAAAAGAAGAAGCTTGAGGGCCACCAATTGCTCTAGAAAAGCCATAGTTCATGAAGAATTGATAAAATTTAATGGAAATATAAGAAAGGATGATTTTTTAATACAATTCCCCAAAAAAATGTGTAAGAGGAGGTGTAAGAGGAGGTCGAATATATAGAAACCTCAAAAGATAAGGTAGAAAGTGGTAAGTTGTACTAACCCCACCATTTATTCACTTAATACAATAATTTATTACTATCTAAAAAATAAATTAATACTTCTAGACAAACATATGTTATTTTATACTAAAAGTAACTTAAAATTTATATTCCAACACCCTCCCCTTCCCACCCCACCCCACCCCACCCCACCCCATCCCCCCTCCTCTCAAGCTAGGGAAGTAATATCTATCATTCCCAGCTTGCATAAAATCTCCATAAAGAGTTGCTTTGATAAAGATTTGGTGAAGACATCTACTTCTTGATTCCAATATGAAACATGTAACTTGATTCCTCCATCTCCGATCTCTAATTTGCTAAAGTGACAATCTAACCAAACATGTTTCATAAGTTCATGCTAATGAACGAGAGTATTTTTTATCTATATGTCCAGATCTGCTAGTAATCTTTCAAGCTAGATTACTTCACAAATACATTGAGCAATTGCTCTATACTTTACCTTAGCTCTACTCCTAGCAACTACACGTTTTTTCTCTAAATCATGAAATTTTCCCAAACCTTTGTACAAAAACCGAATATAGATTTACTATCAGAGATTATCTCCGCCTCAATCAACATCCACAAAGGCCTAAATACTTCTATTTTGAGTTTTCTCTTTTCTTGGAATTCCTTTGAAATATTTCAAAATATGGTTTACTCCATCTAAGTGATGCTTAATACGTTTATGCATAGCTTGACTAACAAAACTTATAGAGTGAGCAAGATCTGGTCTTGTCGAAGATAGATATATTAAGCTGCCCACTAATCTTTGTTATTGACCTTTGTCAATAGGAGCATCATTTTGTGGAGCACAACTCTTCCAGTTGTGGGGTAAGGGCATACTAAGAGGTTTACACCCTAATTTGCCTGTCTCCAAAAACTCCAATATTTATTTTCTTTGGCTAACAAAAATCCCTCATTTGCTTCTAACAACCTCCATTCCCAAAGGAAACTTAGTTGACCTAATTCTTTGGTCTCAAATTCCCTTGCAATATTCTTTCTTAGTAGTTCAATTTCTTTCTCATCATTCCTAATAATAATAATGTCATCAACATACACAATAAGAATATTTTTTAAACCATTTGCTCCCAATTTTAAAAACAAAGTATGTTTAGCCTGACTTTTTTTATATCTTAGCCATGCTAAAGTATTATTGAATTTCCAAAACCATGCTTTAGGAGACTGTGTTAATACATACCTTTCCAGCTTCACTTTCTAAGGCAAATCCTGGTGGCATTTACATGTAAATCTCTTCCTCGAGATTACCATTCAAGAATGTATTTTTAACATTTAGTCAGTGTAATTGCAAATCCAGATTTACAGTAAGGGACAAAATTACTCTAATGGAGTTCAAATTAGCAATTGGGGCAAAAATTTCTTTATAATCTATTCCATAAGATTGTGTATAACCTTAAGCCACCAATCGAGCCTTATATCACTCAATACTACCATTTGACTTGTAATTGATGCTAAGTACCAATTTCCTTCCTACTAACTTCTTCCCATTAGGTAAATCTACAATCTTCCATGTATTATTTTGATACATGGCTCTCATCTCCTCTAATGCAGCCTCTTTCCACTTAGGTATCCCAAAAGCTTCTTGAATACATATAGGAATTTTCTTCTCATCGACTGTACCTAAGTGCTAGATTTTCATAAATAACATAATTAGCAATTGGATACCTTACACATACCCTTTTTCTTCCCTTCTTAGAGCAATAGAAAGATTCAATGAACTGTCCTTTGACTCTTCAAAATTCTGAACGATTCCTTGGTATGGATGGACCACAAACTCTAATGGAGGTGATTAACTATGCAAGGGAAGTTTTGATCATCTAGTATATACCTTGATAGTGAATTTTTTTTTAGAATTATCCAAGTTTTAAGTATCTTTTAATGTTGGCAAGTCTATATAATCACCTGGTTGTTCTAATTTAGGTGGAGGTACCTTACTGGTTAGCAACTTTAAAGGACTTTCTTGTGGGCAAGAACTTATATTAGATGGTTCAAAACTATTCAAAGATAGTGTTTCAACCAAAATCAAAATTGTAAATTCCGGAAGAGTGTGTATAAGCTAACTTGGAATGTGCATGGGCTAAATATTGATGAAGAGTGTTATTATCCTCATAATGGGATGATTCCAATTCCCCTTTAGCAGATGACCTAAAATAGGGTTGATTTTCAAGAAATAGAAGATCAATAGAGATATATACATGCTTTATTGAAGGATGGTAACATTTGTATCTCTTTTATGAGGAAGAATAACCAATGAATAACATTTAATAGCCTTAGATTGAAGTTTATGTTCGGTTGGTAAATTATTTACAATAAAACACCTAAATACTTTTAGGGGAAGAAAGTTTAGTAACCTTATGTCAAGATATGACTTAAGAAACACATTAATAGGAGTTTGGAAGTTGAGAATCTTTGATGGGACACAATTAGCAAGATATGCTACAATTAAAACCGCCTCTCCATAGAAACTATTTGAAAGGTAGGATGTAAACATCATTGATCTAACAACTTTAAGTAAGTGCCTATTCTTATGCTCAGCAATTTCATTTTGCTGAAGAGTGTAAGGACAGGAACTTTGATGAACAATTCCATTATTGATTAAATATTATCTCAATTCTTTTGAAAAATATTCTTTCTCATTATCAATGCGAATCGTTTGAATATTTTCTTGGAATACATTTGAGACAAACTTATGGAATTCTTAGAATATGTGGCAAATGTCTGATTTTTCTTTAAGGAGAAAAACTCAACAAACCTATGAATGATCATCAATAAAAGTAGCAAACCATTTATGCTTAAAGTAAGTTAGAGTTCGAGCCAAATCCCAAATATCACTGTATATTAATTGAAATGATATGGAAGGTTTGTATGGTTGAATTTGATAGGAACTTTTTGACAATTTTTCCATAATGCAGTGTTCACACCCAAAATCACCATACCATTTGTTTTTGAACAAATGTAGATACAAATAGTTCATGTATGAAAAACTAGGATGGCCAAAACATCTATGCCACAACATAACGTCGAACTTATTGGAGATTAACACAAAGGATTTAGATACAGGCTTTTCCTTAGATTTAGTTCTCACTCCAAAGACATAGTAGAGGCAATTTATTTCCTTAGCCTTGCCAAGCATCCTCCTCGAAGACTGGTCTTGCAAGACAAAAGATGTTGGAGAGAATTATTTTATAGTTCATATCTTTTGTTAACTTGCTTACAAACAAGAAGTTGAATTTTAGCTCGATAACAAATCGGGTATCAAACAATGTTAAATTTTCATGGTAAATTGCTCCTTTCCCTTAGGCCATCATACTATCTCCATTAGCAACTAAAATCTTCCCCAATTGTCACACTTAGTGAAAGTATCAAACAATTGCATTGTATTGCAAATATGATTCATTGCTCCCATATCGATTATCCAATTTCCACACTCCGGACATGAGAAAGAATTAAATATGTACTTATTTGGGCAATAGCTATAAAAGAAGGTTCATCTGACTTACTTCCATTGGACATAAGTTTAGTCTGATCCAAGATCCATGAAGGATCCTCACTTGATCTAGAGTGAAGTTTGCTGCTGAATCAACCTTGACGTAACCTAAGAATTGTTACTAGTAGTGTCTTGAGCAAATGAACCAATATGATTTTTGGTTTCAAAATTTGTTTGTTGTGTTTTTATAGATAAATCACCCATATAAAATTTCTTCTAACCTAAAGGAATCATCTAGGGTTCTGATATCACAATAAAATTTAATGAAAATATAAGAAAAAAGATAATTTTTTAATACAACACTAAAAAAAAATAGGTACAAGAGGAGGTCCAATTTTAGGCACTTCAAAAGATATGGTAAAAGGTAACAGGTAGCACCAACCCTGCCATTTATTCACTTAATACAATAATTTATTACTATTAAAACTATACTATTATTTCATCTTTATTTCTATGGACAAACATATATTATTTTATACTAAAAGTAAATTAGAACTAATAGTCCAACAAGAATCAGTTAAAGCAACTATACAAACTTTCCAAACTCAAACATTCATACATTCACTAGGTTCTATAGCACAAAAAGTGACTACCATCTAACTGCTATTTCTTCAATTCCATATCCATGGATCATTGATTCTAGATCTACTTCACATGACTAGGTCATCTACTATGTTTTCTTTGTAAGGTCCTTGTGCAAGGAACAAGAAAATTAAAATAGCTAATGGTTCTCTCCCCTCCATAGCTGGAGAAGGATTTGTCCAGATTATTCCTTCCCTATGCCTCCACAATGTTCTCCATTGACCTTTACTTATCTTGTAATTTCCTATCATTACGTAAGCTCAAACATGATCCTAAATGCCAAGTTAATTTCTTTGCTTCATGGTGAGTTTCAAGATCTCAACTCAAGAAGGACAAATTGCATTGCCAAAGCTATTAGTAGACTCTACATCCTAGAAGAGGGACTAAACTCAAGAGGAAATAATCTGAGTACTTGTCTTGAATCCATTTCCCTTGTTAGTAATGTAGAAATGATGAGATGACACTATATATTAGGCCATCCAAATTTTCAATACATGAAACTTTTGCTTTTCTTTAAGTGTGAATTTTGTGAACTTGCAAAGTATCAACACTCATCCTTCCGTTCTCAAACATATAAAATCCTCGAAACCTTTTACATCATCCCATAGTGACATCTGGGGTCCTTTAAGGTTTCCTACACCATGTAGAAAGCCTTGGTTTATCACAAACATAGATGATCACTCATACAAGATTTGAGTCATATGCTTAAAGAAAAATCAAAAGTCACTAGAGTGTAAAGAAACTTTTATCGAATGATTTTAACTCTATTTTAGACAATGAAATCTTAAGAGAATTTTTAAGCAACAAGAGGAAATGAAAATTTATTGCAAGGAAAGTCCCATGCAAAATAGTATGGCTAAGAGTAAAAATAGACACTTCCTAAAAGTAGCTCGAGCACTAATTTTGACCAAAAAAGCACCATAAAATCTTGAAGTGGAAGCAACTTTAATTGCAATCTATCTTACTAATAGGACACTATCAAGGGTTTTAAACTTTAAGACCATAGCATCTTCAAGTTATTTTCATGACTCCAAGTTAATTTCTAATATCCAGCTAATAATATTAGGTTGTGTAGCTTTTTTCATAATTACCCTAATGGCAAGCTAGATGCTTGAGCTCAAAAATGCAATATTGTCCAACTCAATCTCGAGACTTGATCCGAGCATATAAGAGGATCAAGGATAAAAGGTCAAACCAAAGGTTGAACTAGAGTCAATAAAAATATCGATAAATAATTTATAAGCTTTTGTATTATTATGCTTATAGATATTGAATCAATTGAAGATTTTCATTGAGATGATATAGTATTAGCATAAGTCATTTCTTCTCAAAGATGCACTTAAAATAGCATGAAGATTGAAATAATAATAATTTTCCACATTAAACGACAATAACATTTGATAATAAAATAACATTTGACAATTGAAATACAGAATCAAAATCATCAATTCCTAACTTGACCTCGTTGGTATCTTAAAATAAGGAGAAGGTTTAATCCGAGCATGTAAGAAGTATTGTTTGTTTTAACATGGAACACCACACAATTTTATCACTTAATACCGTAGCTTTCTACGAGGTCACACGTCTACAAATTAATCTAACTCGAACACATTTAACTTTGAAGTTTCAATACACTTAAAACTATTAAACCAATAAGTACTTCGATGATTAGAGTTTCATCACTTAACATTTAAAAGGTATCGTAATTCACTCCATTTACAAAACTAACATCCTTGTCAATTTCGTTCCAAGATCACCACCAAGTAGAAACTTTGTCCTTTCAGCTAATGAATTGTTCTAATATCACATGTAATGATTCAACTAAAATTCCTCCCATGCCAAACGATTTTGTCCTTTGATACAGCAACAATATCAGATGCCTTTATTCATAATTAACTAAAGTGGTAAGTAAAAGCTTTAATAAAAAAATGTACTCATATCCCCATACACACACAATTATAGCCTTATAATACCAATAAACTAATAAAAATGTGCTTTTTCATTTTACGATTCTTGCTCATGTCCTTTCTATTTTACTGTTGCTTTTCTATCTTGTTTCATGTTGTCTTTGTTGGCCATCGATGCTTACTACTGCAAAGGAACGACAATAAACGTCATACAATCTATATGTGTACTAAAGAAAGCCCTAAACCATAACACCGAGCAAGATACAAGGGACTAGACTGGACTAACCTAACCTAAAGCACCACGTGATTGGTCCCATGAAACTCAGCGAATTTTTGAGCAAATTCAATTCAATCAGCCAATGACATCAAGGAACCGCAATTTGTTGGCTTTCTAGGCTTCTACTATAAACCAAACGGGCTTTATAGCCGAGTCATGGTTGGCCTAATTTAATCGACCAACAACAGTGATTCAGTAGCTCTCCCAACTTTTCTTTTTTTTTTCTGATGAAGTCAGAAATTATACATAAGAATAGAAATGAGCTAAGATGTACAAAAAATCCCAAGTTGATTATTTATAACTATAATCACAAAAGGTTATAGATGATAAACTTAGTAGCTCAAATAACAAAAAACTATACGTCTAAAAATAACAAAATAATCCTAGCTAATGCGAGAGCTGTAGATAGTTGAGCTCCCATGCGTCTAGAGTTCTTCTCTTTCCATATATGATAGATCACTATTGATGGAATCGTCCTTTTGGACCCTACATCTCTTGAAGTTCTCTACCAAAGATGACAAGGATGTTGAAGTAGAAAATTTCCTAAGAGATGGAATGTAGCACCTTAGGATCTCACCCTAGATAGATCTAGCAAACTGACACGTTAAAAATAAATGGTTGTGATTCTCTTCCTCAACGGAACAAAGGATACAACAATTGTGGGATATCATACTCCATTGAAGTAATTTATCTTGATTTAAAAGTCTTTACTTGATTGCTAGCCAAAAAATGAAGGAATGCTGTGAGAGGTTATTTTTGTTCCAAATGATATTGTGGCACGGAATGGAAGGATGCTTTAGTCTCAAGAGACCGTACGCTGATATGATAGAGAAACCATTTGTAGGCCTAACTAACCAAACAAAAAAGTCTTCAACTCCCCTCTTAGGAACTACATTGGCAGGTAACAACAATCTAATAGTATTGCAATGTTCCCCCCTCAACCATCGCCATACATCTCCATCAATGATGTTGCCCGGCTTTGCCTCCTTAGACCAGCCCATGGCATAGATGAATCTCTCCCCAATCAAATTAGCAATTAGACTATTAAGGTGCCATATGTTGTATCATAGAGAGATGTTCCCTTTTCCTATGCACTAGGCAAATAAAGGTCTTGCCCAAAACCTTGCTTAGAGTATCTTGTGCCATAACCAAAAGTTTTGGGAAGGATTCAAAATAGCCCAAAAGTTCTTTCTTTTAAGGATTTCACTATTGACTCACATTGACCATAAACTATTGAGATCTACAAACAAGTGCCATATGTGTTTCAACTGGACCACCTTATTCCATAACGAGATGTCCATAATTCTTAAGGCCCCTTCCTTTTTAGAGAAACATATCTCATCCCAAAAAACTTTAACTTTAACTTTAACTTTAGCTTTAGCTTTTACTTCATCCAAGCCATTTCATAAAAAAACACTTCATTTTCGCATTTAGCTGCTTTAGAATTCTCTTTGGGAGTATGAAAACGAATGCCCAATAAACTCATAAGGAGAAGAGAACAGTTCTAGTCAGCTAAACACGATGTACATAAGACAAATGTTTAGTAATCCAACTACTAATTCTGGTGGTAATAGGCTTAAGTTAAGCTTGTAGAAATGAGAGGAACTCCCAGATATTTAACCGGCAACTGTCCTCCATTGATACCGACCAAAGAAGAAATCTGAGACTTCATCGTTAGGCTAATGCCACTAATAAATAAAAGACTCTTAGAGTAACTCACCCTTAAGACCGAGAGTAAGAAGAACTCCTCCAAGCATTGTTTGATCAACGTAACCGAGGGAATGTCCCCTTTTGAGAAAATAGGCAAGTCATTAGCAAAACAAAGATGGTTGATCTTCTCTTTCCTACAATGCCAATGATGTTTGAATTCCTAATTGGAATTAAGTCTTTTGAGTAGGTTAGATAAGGTTTCCATAACCAAAACAGATAGATACGAAGAAATAAGATCGCCGTGTCTAAGACCACAAGAGCTAGTAAAAAAACCGACCAACTCACCATTCATACTCAGCGAGAATCTTGGAAATAATACGCATTCCATGATCCAGCTTATAAAAATGAGAGAGATTCAAAGCCGTGAGAAGACTTTCTAGAAATGACCAATTTACATAGACATAAACTTTCATGATATCAATCTTCATGGCACATCTAACATCATGCCGATCCTTATGATAACCTTACATTAGCTCTTAGGCAGTTAGAATATTATCAAATATTCTCCTCCCTTTGATGAAAGCTGATTGCTCTCTCCCTATAAGCCTTAATAAGATACATTGAATGCAGTTCGCTAAAATTTTTTAACTGCACTTGTAGAGGATATTGCAATATGAAATAAGTCTAAAGTCTACCAAGGTTTTAAGGGTTTTAACCTTAGGGATAAGGCCAAGGTAAGTATAATTGATAGATTTCAAGAGCTTCCTAAAGGCAAAGAAATCTTTGACAGCCAAGTTGACTTCCTCCCCAACGATGTACCATGTCAATCTAAAAAAGTTAGCATAGACAAGACCGACTTTCAAACCAAGTCACATTCTACTCTGATCTAGTCTTGACTACGAAAATGTTGCATTCGAAGGATATTCTCAATCATAAGAGGGCTTTAGTGTTTCAATGTTAATTCTTGAAAAATTCTAATAACTATAGATTTTAGATCTTTTGAATCTAAGGCCTTTTTCAAGTCTCCTCCTCAGGGGAGCATATGAATGAAGATTCAACAAATGTGAGAAACATACTTAAATGAACCAAAAAAAAAAAAAAAATCCAATCCTTAACTTAGATCCTCAAATAATCAAATTCTTAACTTAGATCTTCTAAATGAAGAAAACCCTAGTATGCATGGACATGAAGAAAATGTAACTAAAAATAACAAACAATTAGTAGATAACAAATGTTTAGGTTAAGAAAATGTAGATGAACAAAACTACAAGGTCATCTTAGGATATAACAACTATTGACCATAGATATGAGATCACTCTTAGGACTAACTTGATCAAAGTACACTTAAGAAAGTTCTAGTCTAAGGTAGATAAGACGATTGGTTATAGCACTGAAATTCCATCTAAGGGGAAGCAACTACTAGAATTCCTTCAGATAACAATGTGATCCTAACGCCAGTGAAAGATTCTAATTAGATTGTTCTTCTTATTACACAATACGAAGGTATAAGATCATACACTCAGCATCCAATGTCTAAGTTAACCCATCATAAAAACCTTTTTTCTTGGGTAAGAGTATACTATAAAAACCTTGCACTGCAGTTTCTTGCATTAACTACTCATGTCATTTGTTGAGATTCCTAATGATGTGCAATAAGCTTTAACATACTCAAGTGGAAGGCAGCAATTTCTAGAGAGATGAAGGCCCTTAACAAGAATCAGACATGGTAAGTAATGGATCTACCCCATGGAAAGAAAATTGTAGGTTACAAGTGGCTATTTACTTTAAAATACAACTCTAATGACATACTTGAAAAATACAATGCTCAACCAGTAGTCACAAGGTACACACAACGTTATGGTGTTAACTATTTGGAAACATTATCACTTATGGCAAAGTTGGCAACGATTTCTAAAGAGATGAAGGCCCTTAACAAGAATCAAACATGGTAAGTAATAATCTACCCCACGAAAAGAAAATTGTAGGTTACAAGTAGCTGTTTACTTTAAAATACAACTCTAATGACATACTTGAAAGATACAAAGCTCAACTAGTAGTCACAAGGTACACACAACGTTATGGTGTTAACTATTTGGAAATATTATCACCTATGGCAAAGTTTGAATATTATTATGTTTCTTCTCTTGCTCGCAATGAATCTCTATTGGTCATTGTATCAACTGCAAGTCAAAAATACCTTCTCGAATAGAGAGTTAGAAGTATATATGGATCTACTACCAAGATTTATCAATTCATTTGGTTTAAAAGTTTGCAAATTAAGGAAATTTCCATGTGCATTTTAGCAATCCCCATGGGTATGGTTGAACGACTCAACAAGTTCCCAAAAAAGATCGAATATGTTTAAGCCTAAAATGATATCACTCTTTATGAAGTTCTCAATAGAAGGCAAAGTGCCAATTATGATAGTATATGTAGATAATATTACCTTCGGAGAAGATGATACAAATTGGATAAATGAATTGAAAAGAAAATTGACATTTGAATTGGAAATCAAAGATCTTGAATTCTTAAGATATTTTTTGGGAATGGAGGTGGCTCAATCAAAGAAGATTATCCCCACAAACTAGAGGAAATATGCCATGGATCTCTTAAAGGAGATAGGTACTGATGGATGCAAGCTAGCTCACAAACCAGTAGATCCAAACCATAAGATAGGTGACATTAAAGAAAGTTTACCTGTGGAGAAGACTTAGTATTAAGGATTAGTTGGAAGAAACAATCACCTTTCTCATATTGGTATTATAGATCAAAACATCTTGGTGTTGTATGTAGAATATTGAGATTATGATTCACAAGGTCCATATGATGTTTTGTTGGTGCATACATAGTCTAACTAACTAAGCTATTGATGCATAGTAGAAAAGATTAGGTAGGATTTAGGACATATTAATAAGTCTCCCCACCAGCCATTGATGTTGTCCTCTATCTATAGGTGTATCATTCTCCAGTGCAAGACTCTTCCAATTAAGGTAGAGCAGAGCTCATTAACTAGTACCCCAATTTACCTATTTCTCATAAGAGATCCAAAACATATTTCCTTTAGCTAATAACAATACCTCTTTTACTTCTTGCTACTTCATTCCCAAGAAAATTCAAATCTCCAAGCTCTTTAATTTCAAACTTCTCTTTGATTTCCCTTTTCAATTCTCCAACTTCTACATCATCAATACTTATAATAATCATATCATCTACATAAACTAATTGATTTCAACCCGTTTCTTCCAAGATTTACAAAAAGAGCATGCTCATTCTAACTCTATATAATCTAAATTTATCTTTTTATCACTAAATTTCTTAAACCAAGCTCGAGGAGATTGTTTAAAGCCATACATAGACTAATTTAACTAACACCGTACCTTAATTGTCTTCTTATGTGAATCCAAATGGAAGTTTTATGGAAGTTTCTTCCTCCAAATCTCCATTTAAGGAGGTACATTTTTTTCACCTAATAAATGCAATGGTCGATCGAGGTTAGTTGCTAGGAATAAGATTATGCTGATAGAATTCAACTTTACTATTGGAGCAAATATCTGCTCATAATCAATACCATAGATTTTAGTATTACGTTAAGAGACCAACCATGCCTTGTATCATTCTATGCTTCCATCAAACTTGCGCTTGATGTTAAAGACTACTATCCAAAGCTTTCTTTCTAACTAGAAGATCAACTACTTCCCAAGTTTGTTATGATACAGGCTTTCACTTCAACAAGGACAGTCTCTCTCTAATTTTGGTTTTCTAAAGCTTTATGTATATTCTTGGGAATTATAGCTTCATCCACATGTGCTTTGAAGGTGTGAAACTGTGGTGAGAGTCTAAAATCATTCACATAATTTGAAATGGAGTACTTTGCGCATGTCCTCTTTTTTCATGGCTATTGGTGAATCTGTCCTCCCCTTATCAGTATCTTCAACCTATTATGACTCTCTAACACCTAGCAAGACCAATTATTCCAGGTTAGATTGCTGACCTTGTGGAGGAATTCTGTTCGTAAACACGAAGTTTTTATCTCAAAATATTTCTAGATTCAACATTGACTCACTCATTAGAACCAAAAGTTTCAGACTCGGAACTTCTTGGGGATGAGCATAACATCTCTGACTCCAGCATATCCTTATGACCAAGATCAGATGCCTTATGACTCAAACTAGTGGACTCCGACTAATTTGACTCAAACCCCAATAAACTAGACTGGGAACATTGAGACTCAGATTTGGATAAATTTAATTTGGATGACTGTGACATGAAAAATTCAGCAGAACCTGGAGTGCAAGACAAAGGAGAGGATGATGAAAAACACCACTACTTTTCCTCAGATTGATATCCCCCTAAAAAGGAGTGTTGTAATAAGGTTTCTACTCAAGAAAGACAATATTTGAGGAAACGAAAAACCACTTGCTAGGAGGGTAATAGCATTTATAACCTGTTGTGCAGGTGAATACTCAACAAACATACATTTGAGAGCCATGGCTTCAAGTTTGTGTTTATGCAGAGAGTTGTCCACAAATGTTGTCCATCCAAAGACTCTAGGAGACAATATATTGAATAAGCGAACTCAAGGTAAAATTGAAATAAGACACTTAGAGAGGTTTGAAATTGGAGCACCTTAGATGGATTTTAGTTAATTAAATATGCAACAATTAATATGGCTTCCCCCCCAGAATCAATTCAGAACAGTATTTGCAAGCATCATAGAGAAAGCGGTTTTAAGATGTCTATTTTTTTTTTGTTTAGCCACTCCATTCTATCATGGAGGGTAGACGCATGAACTCTAATGAATGATACCATTATCAGTAAGGTATCTTTCAAATTCATTTGAGAGAGATTCTCTTTTGTTGCCTATACAAACAATCTAAATGTTTGTTTGGAACACACTAAGAACAAGTTTATGAAATTGTTTGAACACATGACCCATGTCAAATTTTTCCTCAAGAAGATATACCCAACAAGCCCATGTATGATCATCAATGAGGATAACAAACCATTTGTAACTTGAACAATTTATATGCAAGCTGGACTTCAAATGTCATTATGCACCAAGTGAAATGGTTTTGAAGGAGTATAAAGATGCACATGGTAAGAACTCCTTGAAAACTTAGCCATAATACGATATTCACACTTGAAATCACTAGTATCTTTGCTCTTGAATAAATTTGGATACAGACATTTCATATACACAAAGCTAAAATGGCCAAGATGTTCATGCCATATCATGAAGTCTTATTCTTGATAGAGATAAGAGACTGAGACTCAAGCCTATGACTGAACCTAGACTTTACACCAATTAGATAATAGAGACCAGTGCATTCCTCAGCACTGCCAAGTATCCGCCATAAAGCTAGGTCCTGCACAGTACAACCATTAGGAGAAAAACTCACTCAACAATTGATAACATGTTATATCTTGACTTAGGAACAAACAATGTCCCATTTAACTTCAAGTCGCTACTCAATATGGTTCCTTTTTCTTTTGCCATAGTACTCTCACCATTAGCAACCAAAAACTCATCAAGACCACTACAAGTATTAAATTTATCAAAATATTGTAACAAATTACACGTGATCTGATGCCCCAATATAAACAATGCAATTGTATTTTTCTACATATGGAGAAAGGTTTAAATTAGTACATTTTCAAGCAATAGTAGCTGCAGAGGACAGTTAATGGATTAATCATTACCAAGTTTAAGTTGTTATTGACTTAAAATCTATTGCAATAATGTAGTAAGGTAGATTCCCAAATTGGAACCAGGCTGTGCTTCCACTTCTGCAACCTGAGCTGTCTTGATATTTTGAGGAGTTGACTTGAAGTCTTGGAAACCTATTGGCCACTTGGCTTTAAGATTCTCACGCTTTCCATTTAGTTTTCAGCATGAGTTGCAGGTGAGATTTGATTTTCAACAATGATCACACCAGATTTTTTCCTTTGCTGATGCATCACTGATTGTTCTTCATTTGTTAGTAATGTTAAACTCAGAGCAGGTTGTTCTGACCTTAGCATGACTCAATGTCTACTTTCTTCCCTTCCAACCTCAATAAAAGCTTCCTCAAAGCTAGGAAATGGTTGCTTTCCAATCAACCACCCCTGACTTCATCAAGATCAAGATTCAACCCAAGTAAAAAATTGAAGACCCTATCTTTCTCTAGCATTGAATTGTATGTGAGTTCATCTTCTGCCCACTTCCACTCAACTTCATAATAAAGATCCAGCATTGCCAAAGTTCCATCAACATATTATGATAATTAGTCACATTTATGCTACCTTGTGGTAGTGTGAATCTTTGACTGAAGTTCAAATTATTGAAGAGGAATATGCCAAATCCAAATAGATTTCTTAGACATTGTACAGATTTCTTTTGCAGTTTTGCAAAACAAATAAGTTCTACCTATCCTTGGTTCCATAGAATAAACCAACCATGCCATGACCATGGAGTTCTCAGTTTTGCATATTCCATACTCTTCTCAATCTAGAGCAACTACCTATCCAATTAAATAGTCCATTTTTCCTTTTCACGAATCACCAATTTTACCAATTGGAACCACTTATGAAAATTTACATCATCAAGCTTATGTTAGGTTATTTGGAGTAAGTGGTGATACCCATTGATGAAGAAGGGCTCAAATGTCTCTAGAGAGAGGAGTTGGATTCATCCAATGACCCAAATCTTAATTTGGTTCCAAGGCTACTTTTTGATTTTTCTCTAATTCCACTCATGTTGGAATGAATCCTATCGATCTAGGAATGACTGGAGCTCCAGTACATCGAAGAATAATTTGAAATAGCTCTCTTAATATTTATTTTCCCATGGGAAGAGCAATATATACAAGAGTAGCACACGATGGGTATAATAACGATATCCATGATTTTTTGCATTAAGATCAAATCAGGACTGATTAAAGAAGGGGGAGAATAAAAAAAAAAAAACAAAATTACCTTCCCTTATTTGATCTGCACATAATCCTTTTTTTTTTTTGGGTAATGTCAGCATTTTGTTGATTTTTTTATATATGAAAAAGAGAGAATATACAAAGATCACCTAAGATATTGATCCTTAACCAAAAACGAAAGGGTTAAAGGACTGAACCTTAGCTAAACTAAATGGATCTATAAAAGGCAATACAAATCAACTAGGACAAAGACCTATGTAAAACAAAATCTTCCTAGCTAAAGGCAAAGGCAGAGAGGAGAGACCTCCCATCCTAATACAATTTCTCTATTTCCAAATAAAATAAAAGACAATCGATGGGATTTTCCTTCTAGTACCATCTGAAAACCATCCAAAAAATAACACATCCAAAACCGAGGTGGCTGTAGGGACCTCCAAACTGTTGATGCTGTAAGGATGGCAAACAAGTGCACATGGGCCTCTTCTTCTCTATTACAAAGGTGACAACAATTCCTGTTTGTAATGCCCCAACTAAACAAGAGATCTTGAGTACATAATCCTAATATTTGCTATCAAGCCTATAACATGTTGTACTCGAACATTTGAGACACAAGAAATAACAATCAAATTCTTCTCCTAAACATTATTAGTATATATGATATCATCTTATCAATCTTTACTATCAAACATGCCTATTACCTTGCCAAGGAGATATCAAGGTTGCTTGCAACCAATCCGTTCGGAACAAGATCACAGCTTCTAAACATGCTTTTGTCCTTTGGTTATTGCCAGTGAACGGCAATATACCTTATATAAGCTGATGGAGCAGGGCCTAATTTCATAGAACCACTGTTTTTTACATAGTGAGGAATTGGAAACCCATGATAATCTATTTGCACAGTGAGATTTTACTTAGAGAGTTTGTGGAAGAGTTTTAAGACAAATGCAGCATGCCACACACACTCCCACAGCTATTTTTGATATTCTTAACCCCTACAGGAGGAAATTGAGAGATTCTTACAAAAAAGTGATTTTAGTAGTTTGTTATTATTTGTGTAAAGAGAGAAACAGTCAATGTGTTAGAGATTAGGCTCATTCAGTGGAGGATGACTCGAGGACTAGGACTGTCTTATCTCGTCTTTTATAGCTATTCTTAGAGAATTTCTCAAGGATGACAACTATTTTATCTTGTCTTTTATAGTTATTCTTTTCTTCATCTATTTTATGGAAGCACCTTTTAGTTGTATGATTATTTTATCAACCTAAACATCCTTTTGATTTTTTATGGCTAGCTTAATGTTATAGGAAGGATCAAATTGAAAATAAATTTTCGGGTTCATTAATCAAGAGAACCCAACAATCTCTTGGCTAGGGTTCGTTTAAAGAGAACCTACGATCTCTCCACAAAACAATTTTGAAATTTCCTTTTAGAAAATGATAATACTTGTTCATTTTCCTGTTGAGCTTCTCAATATAACATCAGTATGCATGGCAATTATTTTCTCCCTAATAACTGCTCTTATTTCCTATTGTTACTCTCTTTTAGACATATTACAACTATAAAATAACTTCCTTCTAGTTACCACTAACTCTGGCTAGACAGTTTACAACACAACATTAGACACATGCCCTGCCCCACACCAATAGCACACACATCACATGACCACACTCACACAGACACTGTATACTGCAGCTTATTTCACAAAGACATGAACTACTGGAACTTCTACGCATCCTATTAACCACTGCAACGTAAATTCCCAGCCTGGTGATGATTGCAACATGTATAAATATGCTCAAATGGAGAAACATCATAATTCTTAATAAATGGATTTACTGATGTAATGACCATAATAGCTTCCTTTTCTTTGTTACTCTATTCTGTCAATGAAAATCTGAAAAAGAAAAAAATATTTTCTTAACACCTAAAGGGAAAAAGTAGTAATGAAGCCAAACATACCAAGGGTGTATGAGACATGAGTGGTCTTGTTGTTTGTAAGACGCAATTAGGAAGTTACTCATTTTATTGTCTTCTTTTCCTCGTAGACAGCAGCACATTCTTCCAATAAATAAATTTTTTATTGGTAAGGAAAAAAATACATTCCAAGGTTTTCAATCCAGTTGAGAGAAATATTATAATTAGAGCAGCTTCTAAGCATTATATCCCATTATAAACTATGACCATTAAAACTTAAGGAGCAACCATCGGGGGTTAAAAAAAGGTACAGATGCATGCATCAAAATATTCCATGATGTAAAATGAGGTATTATCATGGAGTTGTTAAGGAAAACATACCAATGGCTGTTGAGGTATTGTCCTGTGCAGCCCAAGTTGGATCCAATAATGCATAGCCAACTGCAGAATCTAATTCCCCCAGAGATCTTTTCCCATCAGTCAGCCACCAACTCTCTTTAATAATATGTGATGCCTCCACATAAAGCTGCAAGTGAAACTCCATAGGAAGCTGCGCCAGCAGTAGACCACAAGCTTGGATCAATAAGCAAGATAATTGTTGGCACGCATAACCACTTCGCCAAACAAAGTTAGATGTATTGATTCCAGATCCTGGAGGAGTTGATCTGCTTGTACTTAATGAATCTGTACTCCCCCCTGAAGGGGAAGTTGGTAGAACTGATCCCAGGCCAATTCCATTAGTACCACCATGAAGACTGTTGCTAGATTGAACTAATGTGGGTTGAACGTTCACAATAATCTGAACTAGAGATGAGACGATCTGAGATGCAGATACAGGAAGCGAAAGTATCTCAATCACTGCAGTTTCAAGAACTAGCTGAGTATGTGTGCTGGGATCTTGAATTCGGTAGAATGCCCTTTGACCTTCCATAGCATTTGTTTGCCCAGCCTGGGTTGTTGGCGGAGCCTTGCTATGTGGAGCACGAGCTGAATTGTTTGGAGAATCTCCAATGCATTTTGTGTTATTACTTAGGGGAGGAATAACATTATTCACAATACCCAGTAATAGTGTAGCAAAATATTCCAGTGGTGGGCAAATAACAGGAGTCCCCAAGGCAATGTGCTGTGGGAATGTCTCGGAAAAGGGTATCTGCACAAGAGACTAGCCATTAAGCCGCACAAATGGGGAAAAGTAAGGAAAAGCTACAAGAGATGTGAGCATATCTACCTGCTTATCAACAAACACCTTGTTGAGGTCAAGGACATTCAGGATCCGAACTACAAGTTTTTGTGGAAGATGACCATAGAAATAAGCAAGCGTGTCTCGAACAAATGTAAATCTAAAAGGATGATAAGCTAGAAACGGAGAATACAATCCCAAAACTCTGTCAGCAACATCCATGGCATCATTTTCAATAAGTCTGTAAACTATTAAGGGGATCACTGGAAGCAATCTTGCTGCTATGTCATCGAAGAATGGGGGGTACCTACAGTTCAGAGCATCAGTTGTAGAGAGAACATTTCAAACCAGATGAAACTGCTTAGTGCATTTAAAATAAGGGGATTTTACCAGAAGTTGAAATTGTCAATCTCCAAAAACATGGACATAAGGTTTTCCTTTCCAGAATTAACACAACGTGATGGAAATAGCCAAATGCTCTAGTTAACAGGCTATAGTGGCATAAGAATATAGAGATAGGCTATTGCACTGAAAACTCCTAACTAGGTCCAATAGCTGACTACAAATGAAGAGATTAAGGCTGAAAAAATAAATTAGGAACTTAAAAACTCATTAAGATCAATTAACTAAAAGAAAACTAAAACTAGTTGTCCCTATGCTTTTTTATCAGAGAAAATGCTCAATAAAATTCCCCATTTTTTATTGAGAGTGTCCCTTCAAGCAACCTTGCAGCTACTTCATCAAAGATGGCAGATAGCTACCCACACTTTTGGGATACCACGAAAATTAATGCCGTAAAGGTCATGAAATGACTTGCTAAGTGAAGAAAAGTTAGACGGAAGTCACTAGAAAATAACAAGTTGATGAGAATAGTATACATGGGGTGTAGATGGAAAAAAGAGTATTTGATTACTGATGCTTCACTGTTTCTCCATTCCCAAGTTTACTCAAGTATGGAAATTTCGTTGCAAAGAGTTTCACCTTCATGAATATCCATTACAGGTTCTTTTACTTATACCCCTCACTTGATAGCTTTAGTGCTGTTACTATGGAAAGGGTAAAGTTTCCTTATCTCCAATCGTTTTCTTGCCAAATTCCAAACAAACATATACTATCATGTATTCTAAACATATAGTGTGGGCTCTACTTTTTGCTTATTCATATATAGAAAGCAACATGTGATTAGTAGGAGCACACTCGGAGACACTGCATCCTCATCCCTCCAAAAGTGAAGCTATAGTTTATACTTATTTCAGTACTTTAAAAGAACTTGAAATGTTGACAACAGTGAGGGAAAGCTCGTTTAGAAGCTCAAAACAAATATTGAAGTTTCTTACCAAAATGCATGTACATAGGGTTGTAACTAATAGTAGTTTCATTATTTGGCTAGAAAATATGAATGTGACTACCACATCCTCATCTATCTTACTATTTCTTATTTGGTGTAACAAAATAGGATTTACCTTTATCAACAAGGTACTAGAACTATAACAATTTGATCTGTTAAAGTCAAAATGTTCCAAAATACTAATAATGCCATTAATTCCTCAGTTAAGCCTACAATTACCTTTGATTCTCACTCCATCCAAGTCACTAACAACAAACTAGATGAGGAGAATTTTTTGAGTGGTCTCAATCTTTAAAAATTTATCTTTGGTGAAGACGAAAAATTGGATAAATAACTAGTGAAATAAAGGCTCCAAGCAAACTAAACATGAACCTCACCATATAGGTTGCGGCAAACTCAATGGTGATAACATAGTTAATGAATTTAATGAAGGAAGAAATCAACTCTATTGACGCATTATGGCACTGCCAAAGAACTCTAGGATAATGTTATGGGAATCATTCCCATATTTATCAATTGATGATCAAACTTGGTGAATTGCGGTGAAGGGAAGAAAATGTCACCAAGTACTTCAATTCAATGAAAGGATGGGGAATACTTTTGAAAGATGACTCAAGATCACCACATCTACAAGTCTCTAGTGGGTCTAAATGTGGAGTACAATGAGGTACCTAGAAGGACGGAAGAACACCTCTACAACCTATTGGTGAGGTATTTGCAAAGGTGAGACCAAACTAAGAAAGAGATCAATGATTCTGGAAGGTCTAGAGTTCCAGTCCTAATGCTGTGAAGAACTCAGCATTAGTGACACAAAATGTGGCAGCAAACAAAGCTCAAAAGAAGAGTGAGAAGAATCAAGTATGGTATGATTACAACCATAAACATTGACGCATGAGGTAAAACTGGTAGAAACTCCATTGAAAAAACCAACTACTTCGAAGAATAGAAAGGAGGGGAAGAGATTACAAGCAAGATCCTTCACTAATGAGGTTAAAACAATGCAACTCAATAAGGATCAAATTGATCAACTCCTAAAGCTGCTGAAAATCAATTTGGTACTACTCCTAGTAGCTCCTTGGTACATACACGTACTAATCCTTATGCTCCAATTTGCATAAATCCCTAGCACCATATATCATTGATTCTAGAGCTTTTGATCATATGATATCTCATAAATCTCTATTTTTACAATTAAATTACTTGTTCTATGACAACAGAGTGAAGATAGCATGTGGGAGTTTATCTTCAGTAGTGTGCAAATGCCAAACTAACGTCTGTACTTCTCTTCAGTTATAATACATCCTCCATGTTCCAAATCTCTCATGTAAATGTTGTTGGACACAACCTAGGGTCACTACAATGACTGGAAAAAAACAATGGTTTGTTACTTTTGCCAACAATCATACTTAGTGTAAGCTGGTTATATTTGATGAATAGTAATTCTAAAGTCAAAGATAAATTCAGGAGTTTTATTGGATGGTACTTCATCTGTCCAACTCAGAAACTCGCATCCTTTGAACAGATAATGGTAGGGAGTAATTTAATGAGTCCTTGAGTGAATGTTTAGTCATGAATTGAAGAAAAAATTGTAGAGGAAAATCTCAACTTTTCATTCATCCCTCAGAACTAAATACAGAATGATTTTTGAATCTAATCAAAGTTGACATCCAAGAAGCAGTATAGAACTGGAAACAGGAAAAAACAAAATAATATCTTAACGGAATCTGGTCTTATATCAGATCTGATGTTATCCACTCTAATACTAACATCCTAACCTAAACATATCAAATAATAACAAGTAATATCAAAATAAAATAAAAAAAAATATCTAAATAAATAATAGCTAATAAATCTAATTCTATTTTCCTACAACAATAATATACAACACCAATACAATTGTTGAGATATACCTCAATGAAATGGTATTGTGGAAAGGAAACATAGAGATCTGTTAGAAATAACAAGAGCTATGGTGACTGAAAGAATTGAACCAATGTTTACACAGGGAGATGGGTCCTTAACAGCTTGTTACTAAATTAATTGATTACTTCACTCAAGTCCTAAACTATACAACTCCCCAAGAACAATTCAAGAGGTATTTCCCGGATTGTAGGATCAATCATGGTACCAACCCCAACCACACCCCCCCCCCCAACCAATGAGCATTTGGATGCTTTATATTCATCCATATTCCTAGTCAATCTAGGATCAAACTTAACCCCAAAGCTGAAAGTGTAAATTTATCGGGTATGCACCAAATCAAAAGGCTAGAAGTGTTATAATCCCCAGACAAGAAAAAATTGTGTGTGGATGTAACTTCATTGAAAATCAAACGTACTATAATAGAACTAAAACTCATGAGGAGTCAGAAACTGGGAAAGACACTTTATGTGACCTTTTACATAGGCCAATTAATGAAATACTTCAAGAAAAGTCATTTGAGAAACAAGATGATATGATGTGATAGCATATAAGCATATTGAAGACAAGTGAAAATGTTAGTGTTTCAGAAAAGAAATTATCCAAGGGATAGAGAGCAGCAAGAAGTACTTCCACTAAGCCAACATGAATTCCCTAGAGCACCTTAAAGGTAAGTCAAGCTTTTGTACGCTACTTCCCACTATTCTAGTACTTTATTCCCATTGACTATGCAAACTCAGATCTCCCTATTGCTCTGGGGAAAGGGAACGGTGCCTGCACTAAGCATACTGCTCAATTCCTTTCCAACAAAAATCAGTCAAACAACTATAGAGCATTTGTTTCAAGGACTTCTTTTTAAGAATTTGTTGCAAGGACTTCTAACTGGTTAATGCCTAGAAGTATCAAGGAACACTAGATGATTAATATTTGAGATAAGCTGTCATTGAGGAGGTAAATGCATTAAAGAAAAATGACACATGGGAGGTTGTTGACTTCCTCAGAACAGGAAGACAGTTAGATGAAAGTGGCTACTCAATATTAAATGTAGAGCTAACGATAGTCTGGAAAGATACAGAGCAAAATAGTGGCTAAGTGATTTACATAAACACATGGAAACAATCACAACGATACATTTGTTCTAGTGCCAATTAAATTCCATCCCAATGATATAATCACTTTAAGTAAATTTATTTTTGGTTAATTCAATATATTCATTTAACCAAGAGGAAGGATATACAGGTGAGGCCCAATATATACAGTGCTTGAAACTAGGTAAAAACCACTTGGCAAAAGCCAATAAAAGGCAACAGAAAACTGATCCCTATTTAGAACAAAACCATAATACAAAATAAGCCTTGCTGGAGAAAAAGCATTTGGAATGTGTTGCCCCAAGCAGCTATGGAATTTATATCAATTTGATGTAAGCAACATATTCCTTAGATGGGAATTTGAGTAAAGAAGGATACACGTGCCTCCAACCTAGATTTAAAGTAATGTTGGGCCAAGTTAAGGTATGTCATTCATATAATAATTATAATTATATATATATATATAAAGAAAGAAAGAAAGAAACCACTTGTCTGGCCTCAAACAATCTCTATGTGCATGGTTTGAGAGAATTGGCAAAGTAGTGAACCAGCTTGGATATACTAAATGAAATTCAAATCACATTTTGTTTTGAGGAAAGAGCTGCTGATGTTAAGATAACTATACTCATTATTTACGTTGCTAAAATTACATTGATGTGTCATGAGTGATGACTGTCAAGAACTGAAAAGGCTCAAGGAGGGACTTGGAAAGAATTAAGAAATCAAAGATCTATAAAATTTTAGAGTAATTTTAAGGAATGAAGATTAATGGAACCTAAGATAGCATTTGTGTAATGTAAAGGAAATGCTCCCCTTGACATGTTGAAAGAAACTGCCATAGATGGGATGTAGACCAGCATGCCTTATTCATCAAAATGTGAAAGCTTCAACCAGCTAAAGCAGAAGAAGTTAGATATGTGGATAATAACCGTTGTCTTGTGCATAGATTAATTTAATTTACCCGGCACATAGACAACCAAACATTGCATTTGCTGCTAGCAAAGTTAGTCAATTCATGCATGCATCATGTTAGGGTCCCATTTTTATAACATAATTATACTAGCAAAGAACTATTCTTTTGTACATATTGTAATATAAAAATAGATTTTTTTTTCCTCATTTTAGCTAAAGCTTTACGATTATTAAAAATTTTCACTTTTAAAAAGTAATATCATTTCACCAGTTTCAAAGTCTCTTCTTATCAAGCCAAAAAATACTCGTAAAGCTCCTCACAGAGAAGTGAATACTTTTTTATATTAAAACTCTTACTCACCACATTAGTTGATCAAGACCAACGGTACTTGTTATATACACATAACCCCGATATACACATTATAACCTTATAATACCATTGGAACTAATAAGATTGTACTATTCATTTTACAATTCTTGCTTGTCCCTTATATTTACTGTTGGTTTTCTATCTTGTTCATGTTACTTATAAGTTTAGACCTTATTAACTAGCGTTGCGTACAAATTAAGCTTACTTACTACTGCAAATGTAAAACAATCAGAGCTGCACAGTCCATTCATGTGCTAGAGAAACTCTTAGACCGTGATAGTTAGTATCAAAACCTAAGTTATTCTAACGAGAACAACCATAACACGACAAAAGAAAGTTGACAAGAGGCTAAATAACCTAGAGGAGATGCTCAAAGGAGTGAGCGAGTAAATGGATGATTGATTGCACTACCAGTGAGAGTAATTGAAATTGAGACCAATCATCAAGATATGAATACTAAGATGATCGAAATGGCTAAGAATTTTGATGTTAAAATACGGAAACTCAAAAAGGAAATGCGTGTGATAACCGATAATGCGAGACAACAACTGGGAGCTAAAGTAGAAGACTTAAGAAAACAAGTCAATACTTATGCCTCAACCAAGTATGTTGAAGAGTGAAGAGCACAAGTACCTATTTTAACTCAAGCAGTGGAAAACACTCCTACCCCTGCCCCATACATGCTCCTGCTCATGTGGGACATCTAAAAATGCACAAGCTCAAAGCATTCACTGGCATAAGGGACACTATATTGTTAGAGAATTTTCTATTCGATATGAAACAGTACTTTGTAGCTATAAGGACAAATGATGAAAGAACAAAAGTTACAATAATTGCAATGCACTTGACCGATGATGCCAAGCTATAGTAACGCACCAAGTATGAAGAGAGCTAAAATGGTAATGCTCATGTTGATACATGAGCTATGTTGTACGCTCAGTTTTTCTCTTAAAATGTTGAGTACAACACTTACAAGAAGCTAAGAGAACTTCAACAGGGCGATGACATTTGAAAATATGTTCATAATTTCTCAACCTTGATATTAAACATTAAGAGCATAGTTGAAGATGATAAACTATTTTACTTCTTGGAAAGATTGAAAACTTATGCCAAAAACAAGTTATAGAGACAACGAGTTACAAACTCAACTATAGCATAAACAGTACCTAAGCGCTTAATTGAATACATTCATGACAACAAATGGAAGAATGTGTTGACAGGGTACGAAGGTAAAAAGTTAGTCAAGTCGGGCAAATCCAAGAGAGGGGAAAGCTTAATTTCAAGCAAAAATAGAAACAACACTAGAGGGGTCCAAAAAGAGTAAGGCAACCAGTAGAGGTAAGAAGCCCCCATTCTCATGTTTCCTATTTAATAGCCCGCACAAAATAGTTAAATGTCTATAAAGAGTTATTCTCAATGCTATGGCATGAAAGGTAAAGAGCGTATGCCAAGATAAGGAGTCAGGGAGTGATGGTAAGAAATAACGTCGAATGAGCACACTACACATGCTATGAGACAGTTCAGAAGAACAGGGCAAGCAACCATGGCAAGGAAAAAAAAGAATATTGGGACTATTATACTATCAACGCTCCAACTGAAAAGAGGGCTTAAACATTGGAAGTTAACTTTCCTATCTATCCTTATAAAGGAAGAGGAAATGAAAAAGACTGAGAAACCAGGGGTAATAGAGAGTGCCTTGAAAGAGTAAAGTTTTGTGATGCCTAACAAACTCCCAAAGGAGTTACATCCCAAACGGTAAGTAGACCACGAGATTGAACTAATTCCTAGTGCCAAACCACCCGCTAAAGCTCCTTACAGAATATCATCTCCTAAACTTGCCAAATTGAAGAAGCAGTTAGATTAGTTGATAGAAGCAAGCTTCATTTGACCCTCAAAAGCATTGTACTAAGCTTATATTCTATTTTAGAAGAAACAGGATGGGACTTTAAGATTGTGTATTAACCATTGGGCTCTAACAAGCTAACAGTGAAGAACCATTATCCGATTCCTCTAATTATTGATCTATTTGACCAACTAAGCAGGGCCAAATATTTTACAAAGCCAAATATTCACTCAAATTATCATTAGGTTTGCATTACTAAGGGTAATGAGCCTAAGATGACTAAATGTAACCCAGTATGGCACTTATGAGTTCATGGCAATACCCTTCAATCTCACCAATGCTCTTACAACATCTTATACCTAAATGAATAACATATTTTGTGAATATGTTGATAAGTTTGTAGTCTTCTATTTATACAAGACATTGTTATATATAGCAGAACACTGTAGGACTAAGTAAAGTACTTATAGATGGTTTCCAAAAACTGCAAGAGAATCATTTATATATAAAACGCAAGACATGCGGCTTTGTTCAAAAGTACATCAACTTCTTGGATCATGTTGTTAAAGAAGGGCAAATTTAGATAGATATGACTAAGGTGGAAATATTCAGGCAATAGCCAATGCCTAAGAGTGTAACAAAGCTACTATCCTTCCTTGGATTTGCTAATTACTACAAAAGATTTGTTGAGGGATATTCCTATCAAGTTGCACCCCTTACAAATCTGTTAAAGAAAAACCAAAGATGGTTATGAGATGAGGAATGTCGGAGTGTTCTTAAAGAGTTGAAGCGTATGGTGATGGATAAGCCAATCCTCATACTTCCTAACGCTTCCAAGCCTTTTTTGTCAACACAGATGCCTCAAACATTGCATTGGGTAGAGTTGTTCATGCAAAAGGATCATCCAATGGCATATGAAAGTAAGAAGCAAAATCAAACAAAGCACAAGTACTCAACTCAAAAAGAGGAGTTACTTGCAATCCTTCATTGTTTAAAGACCTAAAAATACTATTTGCTAGCATTAAAGTTTCTAATGAAAACAGACAATTCTACTACCAATCATATATTGACTTAACCTGAGCACTTGGCTAAGCAAGCTAGATGGCAAGAGCTCTAAGAGTTCTTTACAAAGTTTGATATGGAGATTAAGTATCACAATAGGCAAACAAATCAAATGGCAGTTACTTTGAGCAAGTGAGCAGATTTAGCTTCCTTACCTCAGATTGTGCACTAGTCGATAAGTTAAACCTCAACTTCAATTCAAGAGCAAATCAAGCAGCATATAAGTCAAGACCTATTGGCTAAGAATCTCAAGCAGTTAATTGAGAAAGGGAAAACTCACAAATTTTGGATAGAAGGTGACTTTATCTATACAAAGAGGCACCGATTGTATGCCTCAAATGTAAGCAACATGAAAAGAGCGCTCATGAAAGAGTATCATGATACTCTGTGACCTAAACAACCTAGTTGGCAAAAGACATTAAGCTTATTGAAACAGGGCTATTATTGGCTGGACATAAAAGATAATGTGATAAGTTATATAAAAACTTGCTTAACTTAACAAAAAGACAAAGTTAAGAGGAAAAAGGCGATAGGTTTGCTAGAGCCATTTCCAATGCCATCTTGCTCATAAAAGAGCATCTCCATGGACTTTATCACTTCCCTACCTAAAGTGAAGGAGCACTCATCCATTTTTTTGTTTTTATGTTGACAAGTTCTCTAAGTATATCATTGTTATTCCTACCACAAAAAGTTCAAGTATAGAAGAGACGGTCTATCTTTTCTTCAAGAATGTAGCAAAGTTTTGGAAAGTGCCCTGGAATACTGTAAATGATAGGGATGCTAGGTTCATAGGAAAGTTTTGGACAGAGCTGCTCTACCTCCTAGGTTCCAGGCTGAGCATGACCGCTAGCTACTATCTGTAAAGTGACAAGCATACAGAGAGATTTAACAGTTTGCTAAACGAATAACTTTAACACTTTGTCAATGCTAACTAAAAGAATTAGGTCGACTTACTGGATATCACTTAGTTCTATTTCAACATCTAACGAAACTCTTTCTTCAACAAGAGCCCTATAGAGATTATCACGGGTCAGCAACCAATGTTATCCCATATAGTAGCCACACTATATACTAAGAAATATCCAAAAGCTTATCAGTTCACTAGAGATTAAAAGCAGAGTTCAAAAGCAACCAAGGCATATCTAGAGAAGGCTACCAAGATGAAGAAGAAATGAATAGATCAAAACTGTCGACCCAGAGAGTACAATGTTAGAAATTAAGTCCTCATAAAACTTTTTCCAAAACAAGTTAGATCATTGAGGAATGAGGATAGAAAATTAATCCAAAAATACATTAATCCAGATCTTATCATCTTAAAGATTGGAATAACAACCTATAAGGTTGAGCCTTCTATGTGGTTAAAGGTCCATCCAATTTTTCATATCAGCTTCTTGAAGCTATATTATCCAAACATAGAAAACGCATCTCACAATGTGGCCAAGCAATTGCACGTCAAGATCAAGTTCAACCTAAATCAAGCCGTAAAAGAGTCCGTTATAAAGCAAAGAGTTAAAGATCCCACTACTAAAGAAAAACATACAGAGTATTTAATCAAGTAAAGAGATCGAGAAGAAAAAGATACTAGCTAGGAGATTAAAGAAGATCTTAAGCTCTTATCCAAGATAAAGCTAGCCTTGCCTACCAAAAGACTTTCATCGCCAAATCCAGGCTCTAGTATATATTATTGAGAACATCAATAGAATTAAGTAAAGGAGAATGCCAAGGTCCCATTTTTGTAAAGTACTTATACTCGCAAGATCACATTATTGTATATATATTGTAACATAGAAAGAGACTTTTTTTCCATTTTAACTAGAACATTACTAGTATTAGAAATTTCCATGTTTAAAATAATACCATTTTACCAGTTTTAATGCCTCTTCCTACTAGACCTAAAAATGCCCATAAAGCTTTTTACGAGAATGTAAATACCCTTTTGAATTGAAACTTTTACTCACAATATTAGTTGATCAGGATTAACAGCACTTATTATATATACATAACCCCCATGCACACACATTGTAGTCTTGTAATACCATCGAAATTAATAAAATGTACTATTCGTTTTACAATCCTTATCCACATCCCTTATATTTACTATTAGATTTTTATCTTAATCATATTTCTTATAAATTTAAGCCTTATTAGCTACCGTTACGTACAAGTTAAGCTTACTTACTACTGCAAAAGTAGGACAGTAAGTGTCACACAATCCATTTATGTGCTAAAAAAACCTCGGATCGTAACACATCAAGCAAAGAACATTTAGATGGTGCATTCAGAATTTGACGTACCTCAAGGGCAGTCCTAGTGAGGGTCTGATCTAAAGAAGACAGGAAAGTAACAGTGTTGAAGCATTCACTGATACTGACTGGTAGGTAATGTGATAGATAGGAGATCAAAATCTGGGTTTTGCAATCACATTGAAAGAAATATGGTGACATGGTAGAGCTAAAAAATAAAGGCAGTCGTAAGTAGTGGAACGGAAGAAAAATTTAGAGCAATTGCTCAAGAGATATGGAAGATTGTGTGGATTAGTTGAGTGTTGGAAGAACTGCAGGTGCAAGAGAAGCAGCCAAGCTCAATTTGCATAATCATATACTACATCATAGAAGTAAGCTCATAGAAACACTTTATCACATGAAAAATTCATGATGGATCAATTTGTGTAAACTATGTTCCTACTGGAAAACAGGTAGCAGATCTTTTTACCAAAGTAATAAGCAAGGCACAATTTGAAGTGTTGATAAGCAAGCTGTCTATGTATCACATCTAAAAGCTGGCTTGAGGGGTGTGTCATGGAGTTGTAAGTAATAGTTATTTTATTGTTTAGCTAGATAATAGGAATTCAACTAAAGGATCCTTTTCTATCTTATCTATTTATGGTGTAGCAAAATAGGATTTACAATTATCTCCTAAAATGACCCTTATCTAGGATATACACTTATCTCCTATGATTTACGTTCATCTTTTTATATCTCTCACCCATGTATGTCTAGCATGAATCAATAAAACAAGTGAGAAAATTTTCTCAATTTCTGCTTTTCTTTTACTCAAAACTCAAGATATCCTGCATCTTATCTGACCAATTTTCAAAAGTAAAACCACCAAGAAAATGTTCCAGTTGATAGTAAGCGATCAGTACTTTACCTATCCTTCCATGAAAGATGATTTCCCAGGGCCTTTTGAAGTTCAACACGTTTGAAAATCCCAGTGAAATTCCAGTGTTCATGAGGCCCACGATTCATGCAATATAATTGCACTCTTTGTTGAAGTTCTTGACGTTCAAGGAGATTAATCTAGAAAAAACAGTGGTTATTAGTATACCAACAAACTCATAAATCATAAAAACAAAACCTCAAAAATGTTTACAGTGATTTCAAGAACTATAACAACCTCCAATGGCACAGCTTAACAGATTCATAGCTGTTATATTAGCATTTTGACACCATAAAATTGATGTGGATCACATGTTTATTAGCACGACAAGATATCACAGTTTGAGTTGCAACATAACCTTGGTATATCTCCCTTTTGAATGAATTGAAAAAATGCACTCTTCTTTTAATTTTCCTGTGATTCCTAGTATTTAGTTAGGAGCAGCCCTGGGTCAAGTGGAAGATGATGAATTCAGCTATAGCTGCTCACCTTTCAGCTATCACCCCTAATTTTATTAGGAGCATCACATCAGTGCTATGGGATTTGAAAACTCATTGCTTGATCAGGAAAAGGTATTTATATTTCAGAATGAAATTATATGTTAATTTAATGACAGTTGTGACATGCTGACATAAAAATGAATATTCTCCAAAATCAAGATTAGTCATCAACTTCTAAATGGAATGCAACTATTGAGAGCCACCTGAGATTTTTCTTTTCCTTTAATTAGTTGAGAGAGAGACATATATATCAATCATAAAAGTTACAAATTTTAATTACAAATCATCAAAATTGGCCTGAAGACACTCAAGAATATCAGTCAGTGCAATTTAAAATGATATCCCAAAAATTAAAACAGCAAATATGGACCAAGTCCTTAGTCAACCTTCTATTTTTTCTTGGAGATAAATAATTAATTCATTGATTACCGAAGTGAGGAAATATAACCACGAAACATGTAGAAGGGGTCAAATCCAATATTTACAAGAACAAACCAGAGCTAACTACTCAAAAACAGATAGAAAACACAAAATCAGCTAGGATTAAGAATTCCTTTTTGGATAAGTTCAGTTTTTTTTTTTTTTTTAATTTAGTAATAAGAGTAGCAATACAACAAAACGGGAGAACCATGGAGGGGAAAAGAAAAGGAAATTCTAGACACCCTTAAGGTTGATACAATACTCCATTTCTCAAAGACCCCAGCTGGAGGGAAGAGAACAACAATGTCTTTAAGGAGGACAGCCAACATCATGTCAAGAGAGGAGTCTTGCTCTACATATTCTTCGGACCTCAACTTCTCCAAGGGTAACAGTCACAAATTTGAGAGTTTCATTTGAAGGAGAGGCCTTAGCAACCTTGTTATCGGAAATTGTGTTTGCCAGCACTTTAGTGAGACAAGGGTCGAGGTGAAGGGCCCCCAGGTCTGCTCACAATATAACCAATGTCCTGCTTATGGAAGAACTTAAAATGGACATCCCTAAGCTTAATACAAACCAATATGGAACTAAGAGTTTCGCTAACAAATGACATTCCCACTTCCCAACATCAAAGAATAAGGTCCCAACTAGCAAAGAACCAAAGGGTTTCAACTTCATTATTTGCCCATCATTCTCAAATTTAAACCCATACTACATGGACAATCTTTTTCACAACCAAAAAGGAAAGGGCCTTTTTAAAGAGCCAGCCACTATTGTATTTCTCCACAAACAAGCACTAAACCTAATCACATCTCATGGTAGTGCCTTTACATATTCCTCCCTATCCAGGACTGGGGATAGAAGGAAAGGGAATAATCAAGCTCCAGAATAGGCTCAGGTTTGAGCAGGTCTGCAAAAAGAACTTCCACCAGGTACATTGGATGGGGCCAGTTTATGGAAAGGACAAGGTTGAAGGGGAGAATGAGATTGCAAAGGAGGAAATAGGAGGTCCAAGTTAGATAGAAAAGGGGAAGAGGGGTTAGGTTGAAAGGAGGAGGAGGGGGAGAGGGAAAGAGAAGAAAGAGAGGTTGGGTGTTAGGGCATGATCACCTGCTTTTTACATGTGAGTTTTCCAAAGAACAATGGAAAAAGGTGGAGAGCAGCCTAGTTTGGCAAGCTGGTTGGCCATCTTTTTTGAGTTCATTATCGAATATGCTGGTTGCTGTGGGTAATTTGAGTGGTTTACTTAAGAAAGCGATTGAAGTGGTGTGTTACTACATTTGGAAGGAAAGGAATGTTCATTGGGCAGGAAAACCAAGTTATCCTATTGAAGGATTGTTTAGTTCTCTCTCTTCTTGTTTTTTGTGATTCATTTTTCCCTAGAAGCACTTTTGCATATCGTCCTAGGCATCTTTTTGTACCTTCTAATGGTTAGTACAACGCAGTAGGTTTCTGGTGTGCTTCCACTTTGTATAGTTGTTCCCTTTTTATATAAAAAAGGGGGGGGGGGAATCTCTCCTTGCCCAATAAAAGTGGGGGAAGGAGAGGAGCTATTATGGAGTCAAAAATGAGCTTTTCCAGTAAGGAGGTGAGAGCCCTAGTCAAAACATCTTTGAAGGATAGCTTGGGGAGAGATTCTTTGGTCGTGGATAAGCCAACAGCTGCAACTCCAAAAGAGGTTGAAACAAGCTCCAGGACAGATGATCCAACAACTGCTACAACAGAAGAAGAAGAGTGGGGAGCCAGCATTGCCAAGGCCACCAACAGCACCAGAAAAGAAGCAGACTTAACCCTTGACAGAAAGGATGGTGAGATGGGCAGGAGTGGCCCTGATTAAAGGACAAAGCCTGCACTGCTGTAGCAGAAGTCAATGCCAAAGAGGTCAAAGATGACTTACCCCTTGTTGGACAAGATAGTGGCTTAGTGAGATGAAGCTCTGACTTAAGGGAGAAAGCCTTTGAAGATGCCTACATTAGTTGAAGTGCAAAAATGCACTGGCAAAAGAGAAACCCTAGCCATTGGAGAAGAAAGGAAAATGCAAAATCCAAAGAATGGAGAAGAAGATGAATGGTGGAAGCTTGCTCATCAAAATGTCAGCGAGAAAACTGCTTACAGAGGTGGAGTCAACCGGCTATTGGTTGGCCACTAAGGAAGACGACTGTTGAGAAGACACCAGTGCAGGAGACAAACAATTGGTGAATCAAGGAATAGACAAGTAGCGAAAACCCTAGAAATAAGGAGTCAAGGAACTCAATTCAAGCTAGAGAGACAGCATTTTCTCACTCTATACTTTAGACACCAGAAAGTTTGTAATGATAGGGTTTTGAACAACCTATTAGGATTAAGAATTCTTGTAAAATAAAAAACTTCTCAAGCTATCAAAAATGGAGAAGGCAATGGCTTCCCTAGGCAAACCAAATTCCTCACGTGCCATAAGCAGTAGACTGTAGCAGTGTAGGCTGCCATACGAGCATAGGATGTCCATGATCTTGGAGGGAGTCCTTAGTCAAAAATTTATAGCCAAAATTAATAGAGAAACCGACAGCCAAAGCAATTTTGTAAGCATGGTAAGTCAATTTAATAAAACCCACACTCTTCTTAATTTGACATCGTTATTATAATTATGACATATCCAGAAGTATCTACTAGAAAACAACTTTCATCCTCGACTCAAGAAAGCCACAATTAGGCTTTTCTCAAAAATGATAATACCTATATATAACAATTTATTGGGGAAACCTTAATAATATGGAGAAGCAAATAGTGATTGCAAGATTGAACGCAAAAGTTAAGCAAAGGATAGTGACACAAGGTAGGTGATCCTATGGAGTATGAAACAAAAGTTAAGAGTTGATCGTCATTTTTTATCATGTGAACCATCATTATACACATCTATAGAATCTAATGCTCCATACTACACGCAATTACATGGCACACACCCCCTCCCCCCACCACCCACCAAACCAAAACCCAAAAAAAACAACCCCTCCTATCCACCCCCCATAGTTTTACAATTTGATGTCAAGTTGATATTTACTAAACAATTTACCAATGAGTTTTTCCGCTATATTGAATGCTACAAAAGGACATTGAAAAGATTAACTACCATCAACTCAACACTACGTTGTCATAAACCCTCTCTCTAACCATGTAGAGAGAGAAAACCTTCTCCAACCTTCCTTCCTACACCCTCTATTTTCCACCTATCCTTCCTTCCTTTTCTTTCTCCTCTCTCCCTCTTCTTCCAACCTACCCTTTTCTCACCTTCCCTCTCTTTGTTCAGTGTTTTTTTTAAGCATCATTCCATTTGGCTAGTGTCCATTTATTACATTCTATTAGCAGTTGGGTTCTTTCAAGTTTTAGTTGTTTTAGCAATTCATCAACCCATGAGGCCGTTTGTCAGGAGAAAAAAGAAGGTTTCTTTCGGAGTTGTAGTGGCCATGTCGATAGCCAGGAGCCCTTCTATCAAGTTTCACAAAGGTAAGGAAAGGAAGAAGAAGGGTCTATCACTAGTAACCTCTATTGTTTTGCCAAGTGAAAACAACGAAGTAGTTTCTGGTTTCAGTGGTGAAAGAAACAAGAGGTTAGTAAGCTCCAAGAAAAAGATAGTGGATGTAACTACTCTTAGGTAGGCTATCTCTACATCAGAAAAAGGAGAAAAGACCTCTAACAACCCAGTTAGATATCCTGTCCAATTTTCCATTCCTAGTTCTGAAACGAACATCAATGGAAAAAAGCAAATTGAGAATTTTTCCCATTTAATGCATAGTCATAGCCCCACCTCTAATTCAATCCTAGGGCTATGACCAAATTGCTGAGAAAATAGAAAATTCAGCAAATCCAAGTAAAAAAGAGTCTGACAAAGTTTCTTCTTCTCCAAACCTAAACTTGTTTGCCCAAGTGGTTTCGCAAAACATCTCTCCCCTGGTTGTTTCCCCTACGGACATATCGCTGGACTTCTACCCACCTTCGAAAATTGGTGATCTCATTTGCATTAAACCTCTTCTCTATGTTTCTCATTTTGGGTAAAAGGTTTGGAAGAATACGGTTGTTAGATACTGCTAGGCCAAGGACTCTCCTTCCTGTCAGTGCAAAAATTGGCAAAGAACTTCTAAAAGGATGAGGGTCTGACTAAAGTTCTAGCAAATGGCCACGGCTACTTCTCTTTCAAGTTCAAGAATGAGTCATTGTTAACCAAGATTTTAAGTTAGCCTTGATTGTTCACTAATCAAACCATTATCTTAGAGCAATGGTCCTTATTAGCGGACTATGATAAGGTTATACCCAAAGGCTTCCTATTTGGGTCAAATTATGGGGAATGCCAATAAAGTTCCTTCACAAAGATGGTATAGGACATGTTGCAAGTGCTATTGGGTGCCTACTCAAGTGAACTTAGTTTCAGCAAGGAACGAAAGAATTAAATTTGTTCGAACATCGATGGAGATAGAAGTAGACTCTATACTCCCCTTCTCATTCATAGTTAGAAGAGCTAGTGGGAAACTAACAACCGTTGACTAAGAATATCAACACATTCCAACTTGTTGTCCAAGTTGTAAGGTCATTAGCCATTCTCTTAATCAGTCTAAGGCCAACAAGACGTGTGAACAAGAGATTTCTAACAAAAGAAGGGCTAATGAAGAAGAGGCTACAATAAGAACAGAGAAGGATTCCTAGTTTCACAACAAGCTGGAAGAAAGACCTTGTTCAAAAGGCATTGATTTTAAGGAGGTGAATCAAGTCAGAGCTCCCAAGCCTACTTCACTTAACAAAAAGAAGGACAAACATGCAGTAGTGGAGTCCACATCCATGAGCAGTTCATAAAGAGTTGGAACAAGGTAAACTCTATCCAATTGAGACATATATTGAGTCTTTTGTCTCTATAATACTAGAAACTCAAGACGAATAGGTAGAGGATATGCTCAAGGGTAGCTCCAAGTTGATCTCAATCAAAAAGAAAAAGAAAAAGACAAGGAAAAAAGGTAATGAAGAAGCTAGGGGTGACTCTAGCCATTTATCTTCTTAGTCCGGCAGCTGCCCTTTGCTTATTTCATCTTTGTTTTAAAATAATGTTAGCCATCTGAAATGTAAAGGGACTTAACAATCCCCCAAAGGTTAAGGCCATAAGAGAATTTTGTGAAACATATTGTATTTCACTGTTGGGTATTATTAAAACTAAGGTAAAGTCACATAAAGCTAATTTTGTATGGTCTAGAATCTTTTCGTCCTAGAATTTAGAGAAACAAGATAGTGGTTGCATATGGATTGCTTCGAATCCATCAATTTGGCGAGTGGATTTATGTTCTTCCTCCAAGAAATTCATCTAGTACAGGTGCTAAGGGATTGGTGAAGACACTCATTTTTTATTTTCATGTGTATGGAGCTAATTTTACCTCTAACCAAAAGACTCTTTAGGCTAACTTGCTACAAAGTGGGAGTGGACTTCAACAAATGCCGCACTATAAAGGAGAAAGTAAGGGGTAATGAAGCGTATACGCCAGGGATTGAAGGCTTCAACCAATTTTATATGAAAGCCGAAATTGAGGAAGCAAGAACCAATGGACTGTTGCATACTTGGACCAGCAAATGTGATACAAATCTATTTATGTGTAAACTCGATAGGATTTTGGTTAATCTTAATGGGATGCAATCTTATCCAAGATTTGATGTGATGCTTGCCCTCTTAAGTATTTCAGACCACAGCCCACTCATTGCAAATTTCCATATCAAGAAGCCCAAAAGGAACACTCCCTTTCAATTCTATGATTTTCAAAGTAATGATCCCCAATTCCTTCCAACTGTAGAGAGGTTATGAAGGACAAAGGTAGATAAGGCTCCAATGTTTAGAATTACTACAAAGTTTAAGTCGCTAAAGGAGCTAAAAGAGTTAAACAAAACATGCTATGTTGATATTGCTAGCAAAGTTAGTCTCACACGTAGAGAATTGGAAAACATCCAAATTTCAAACCAAGAAGACCCTAATAGTGCAGATTGGGAACTGAAAAAAAAAAGATTCAAGGATCTCTACTTCCTTGTAATTGCCAAGGAATCATTCCTTGGGCAAAAATCAAGGCAAACATAGTTGAAATTGGGTGATAGGAAATCTTCCTACTTCTACTGGTCCCTCATTCAAAAACACAATAAAGATGGAATTCATTTTATCTCTCTTGAGGATGGTTCCATTTCTTCAAACGTGTGAAGAATTAAAGAAGAAGCTATTAGGTACTTTCAAAATCTCTTGGCTCCTCCTCCTTATAGTCCAACAGGCTTGGATTATCTTCCTTCTTTAGTTGAGAAGAGACTTACAGTTGAGGACTAGCTACATCTTGTTAGGCCAATAGATAACCAAGAAATTAAGGATGCCTTTTGGTCCATAGGGAAGGACAAAACGCCGGGGGTGAATAGTTTTAATGTAAATTTCTTCAAATTAACATGGCACATTATAGGGGAAGATGTAAGCATGACCATTAAGACTTCTTTGCTTCTAATAAACTCTTGAAGACCATCAATTCTACCTACTTAGCTCTCATCCCAACAATAAGCATTCCCCTATCCTTTGTGGATTTTAGAACTATCTCCTGTTGCAATGTCCATGATAAATGCATCTCAAAGATCATTGCATCACGTCTTCAAAATCCTTTCTAAGCTTGTAGGAAAAGAACAATCCACTTTTATCAAGAGAAGGAGAATAGTTTATAACATCCTTGTAGCTCAAGAACTCTTCCAAGGATATCACAAGGACAGTCATGGGGCAAGATGTGCAATAAAGATAGATATAATGAAAGCTTACAATCATGTGAATTGGTCTTTTCTACCAAGACTTCTTTTTGCCCTCAACTTCCCTCCTATGTTCATTCAATAGACCATGGAATGTGTAACCACCCTTAAATTCTCAGTTAGCTTGATTAGGGGATTAAAGGGATATTTTGCCAATTCTCAAGGGCTTAGACAAAAGGATCCCATCTCTCATTACCTATTTGTTCTGGTGATGGAGGCATTACCATGTATTTTAAGGAGATTAAGTCTAACAAAGAATTCAAGCATCACTGGAGATGCCAAAAAGTGAAAGTAAACCATATGTCCTTTGTTGATGATCTATTTATTTTCTCAAAAGGGGAGGTGGCCTCAATTGCTCTAATTGAAAGATGCCTACGAGAATTCTTCTTGCTATCGGGCCTTAGAGGTGATTCCTCAAAGAGCTATATTTATCTCAATGGAATAAATCAAGCTTTGAAGAGCCAAACAGTCTCCATGATTGGTTTCAATTAAGGAAAGCTACCGGTGAAGTACCTGAAAGTCCCTCTTACCTCAACGTGCCTCTCCCAAACTCATTGTCATATCTTTGTGGAAAAATTTTGCTTCTAGAATAAACAGTTGGACTATTAAACATCTTTCTTATGCAGGTCGCATCCAATTGATTACGAACATTTTCTTCCCCTTACAGGTTTACTAAGCATCCACTTTTATTATTTTGAAAAGCGTTATAAAGGAGTTTAACATTAAAATGAGGCGTTTCCTTTGGAATGGATCAGATGAAGCTAAAGCTAAGATGGCATGAAAAGACATGTTTTCCTAAACGTGAAGGCAATATAAGGATCATGGACATCACCCTATGGAATAGAGTGCACAAGTGAAGCATATGTAGCACTTAATGGTGGACTCCTCAAGCCTATGGCTTAGTTGAGCTAAGGGTGAACTTTTGAATAGCAAGAACTTTTAGGCAATCCCTAATCCGACACAAAGTTCTTAGTCGTGGTGCAAAATCCAATAAGCAAAGATTTGGACTCATCCACTCTTCGCATGGCACATCAAGGACGGTAGCAACGTATCACTATGGAATATGGCACCCCAACGGACCACTAGTAGAATGGATTGGGGAGAGAATCGTTAATACTACAAGTTGGCCTAAAGAGGCGAAACTGAGTAAAATCATTGATGGTAATAGATGATCTTGGCCTTCTAGGGATGGATGGAGTACGTTCCAACAGGGACTCTGAGCACTTTGACACCTAAGGTAGGAACTAAACACACGTTTGTTTGGCGAGTGGAACCCAATAAGGGATTTACAATCAAGTCGGCCTACAACTTGCTAAGAGCAAAAAAGCAACCAATATCTTGGTATACGATCACTTGGAATAAAGGCAACATTCCAAGGTACTCCTTTATATTGTGATTAGTTATTAGAGAAAAGCTCCTCACTTAAGACAAACTACTTTTATAATGCATTATCGTGGAAAATCCCTGCTTCCTTTATGATGATACAAAAGAGGATCATAGCCATCTCTTCATCAAATGCCCATATACAAGTAGTATATGGGAGAGCATCCAACAAGGGCACATTCCTAACCTCACGGTTAGCCTTCCCTCAACCAATATACTTGAGTTAGTGGCTGCCTTTAAATCGCTTTGACCAACCAAGTGAAGGAAGTTACCCTCAATTAGGTTTTATCATATTTGGAAAGAAAGGAATTCAAGATGTCTAAGGGCTCATCCAATTCCAGCTAGCATTTTGACTAAAACTATTTTATCTTTTGTTAATGTATAGATCTTGTGAGTTTAAGTATTAACTAAGTTCACCATCCACAAGCCCTTTGTTTTTGTTTTGTGGATTGCTAACTTGGTCTATTCTTTATACATCCTATATTTTATATATTATACAAGTCTCAACTTACCCAAAAAAACAAAAAAAAGGACATTGAAGATATTTATGCACAAATTGAAGAGATAGTCAATAGTATTATGTTATTAGTATTTACTAATAACATAATATAATGTAATATAAATGTATTATGTTATTTACTAACAACATGCAAGTAATATAAATGTAAGTATCCCAAGATGTTGACACCTGGTGGTAAAGGCTTAAGAACTCTCATGATATATTACAATTTGTGTTTAGAGATTACAAAACAACAAAAAAGATATCACATCCCATCTCCACCAAAACAAGCATCCTTTACTAAGGTTTGATTGTAAATACCTAGACTTCATGTCATGGATGCAGTTAAAATATAATAATAACCAGCACAAGCAATAAACAAAACACTGCTGATTACTGTAGGGTGGCTTAGTATTTCCCGGTTTGGCACAAAGCTTTTATACCGAGGCATGCTATCATTCCGTGGAGGGTGGTGCAAAAAATGCTAATTACTCTTGACAAGTTAGTAGCATGGGGTGCTGTTGAAGTAAACTGTTGTTTCCTATGTCATAGTGAGGAGGAAACACATGATCATTTGTTTTTTGGATGTCATTACACATTGCTTTTTTGGAAGCACATTGAAAACACAATAGGATGGACTCAAGCTAAGCCATTAGAAGCTAGATCTCTTGTGGAATTCTTAAGACCAGGAGCTTTAAAGCTGTTACTCCCTCAACAAAAGAGGGCTGTAGCTGCTGGATGTTACTGGCTTTGGAAAGAAAAGAACAAAAGAAGAATAGAAAATAGAGATACTCCTATAAAAATACTTTTAAGATCAGTATCAGGTTATTTTCAATTTTCTGTGCTATCCTTAGTTTGTGTATTGGCCAAGAAGTCGAACTATGTATCCTTCTATTGTTTTGATACTTGGCTCGATTTCTTGGAATTTTCTGGAGTGCTTTTTGTATACACTCCATGTACAAATTTAGAACGAAAGATATCTTACTTTACCCAAAAAAAAAAAGCCAAAAAACTCAAGTGTTTTCATCTTAGCATAAATTTGCAACATGTTTCTCCAATGTACATATATAAAGTGTCTTACAAGAAAAGTACAGGTATACTTTCATGAATTCATACCACAATGCGCAGCGCATGGGGGTCATCATCGCGGTCAATGAGTGCCAACAACAAAATATCTAATGGGAGCAACTCATGAGTCCAAACTAGGAAAACAAGATTCGCACAAGCTTTAAGAAGGAGGTCCTGCAATTTAGAAACTGAATGTGAGATGGTGAAAGAGGGGTTGAGTTGGGATAGCTAGAGAAACGGAAAAAAGGGATGGTTATGCTTAAAGAACATACCTGCAAGGTGTGTCCACGTTGGATTTCCACTTGGACATGATGAAGAAGAACATCCACCATTGTGTAAATATTAGCAGTGACTTCTTCCGGTGAAAATTCCCTCAATACACATACCTAACCCACATTTCAAAGAAATAGAGATGATTCATTTGTCAATCAAGCATATATTTATATCCTCTAGTCAGATGTTGCAAACAAGAAAACTTTTAGATACCAGGTTTGCACTATTGATATTCTCCGGGTGCCCATGCATCAATATCCAAGCTCCAGCACATAGATATTGACGATGCTGAGGAAAGCTACGGGTTATATAGGTTGTAACATAAGATGGATCAGCTGATGGTGAAAGAAGCTGCTTGCATTGGTTAATCACAGTTGTCTCTGCCTGAAAAGAGCAAATTAATTTAAGCCATTCCAAAGTTACAATATTTTTCTCCATTCTTCGGGTAAGTAAATATAAAGATGAATAATATTCAGGCTCTCTGCTGTATTAATATGCACCCATGCGGCTGTAGTGGTAGTTAAAAGGGTTCTGGCTGTTTGAAAACAGCCAAATACACCCATCCTGCTGTATTATTATTTTGATGAAGTTTACAATATTTTTCTCCATTCTTTCACCATCTCACATTAATATGCACCCATGCTGCTGTATTAATATTTTTCTCCATTCTTTCACCATCTCACATTAATATGCACCCATGCTGCTGTATTAATATTTTTCTCCATTTCTTGTTTTTCTAATATGTGAGCAGCCTAGCTTTCTATGGCAATCGAATTGACCTATGTACCCTTTTGTTTCATACATAGTTAGGTTTCATGAGTGCTCTTTTGTACACACCCTATGTACAAATGATTTTTCGAATACAATTATCTCACTTTATGCCCCCACCCCACCACAAAAAAAAACCATACACCCCACCCAAAAATTAAAAAAAAAAAAGCTAAATACAAGAAAGAAACTCTAACATTGTGGAAAGTGAAGAAAATGATTATTTGTTAGTTGTTACTACTGTTCGGATCAGTTTTTAATTAATGCATTAGTCAAACTTTTATTTATTTATTTATTTCTTTATTTATTTATTTAGCGCCGGTTATGGATATTAAGATTAGGATGATATGTCCTATTTAGTTTCTAACATTTATCAAAAATTTAGAAAGTTAAAGATTTATCCTTATCTAGTTTGTTAGTAGAAAATCAGGAAGTATATATTATCTATCAAGTGTATCTCTTGATAGTGTACATATATATGCTTCCATCAGAATAATAAAGTGTATGAAAGAATTTTACCTCAATTTTCTTCATGATATCATAGCGTCAGTCAATCCTTAATCGACTAAAATAATTCAATCATGAGTCAAATAGGGGATGGAACCCCTGGTTCCAAGTTTCGATTTGGATCAATGGGAGACCAAACTACCTCCCTTCAAATATGATCCAATCTTTCCCCTAGCAACTCCTAAAACTTTATCCTTGCAAATTATGCAACACAAGCTGAATGAGACTAATTTCCATGAGTGGTTTCGATCAGTGAAATTAGTAATTCGTAGCAAAGGAAAACTTAGTTATCTAAATGGTAAAATAGTTGTACCTGACCGATTAGTAGAGGAATATGCAACATGTGGGGTAGAAAATTCCATGGTCATGGCATGGTTAACCAATTCAATGGAACCCAAGATTGGCCGAACATATTCATTCTGTGGAACAGCAAAAGAAATTTGGGACAATGCTCAAGAAATATACTCGGACCTAACTAATTCATCGCTACGATTTAAGCTTAAATCAAGGCTTAGATCAACTGTTCAAGGGAACATGAGCGTCACGAAATACTAAAACACAATAGTTGAGTTACGATAGGAAATGGATTTATTTTATGAAATTGATTGGAAGTGTGTTAATGATGGACAAAGGTATAACTCGATTGCAAAAAATGATAAGGTATTTGACTTTTTTCGTAAGTTAAACCCAGAGTTGAACGAAGTAAAGGGAAGATTGTTGGGCAAACAACCACTTCCAACTCTTAAGGAGGCATTTGCAGAAGTTAGAAGAGAAGAAACCAAGCGTGAGCTCATGTTGACTCTAGATTTTCCAGTTCAAGGCTCGACTATGGCAATAAATAAAGGGATTCCCAATACAACAATTTCAAGTGTGAGTCCTATATTTATGCAAAATTTACAAAAAATTCTTATTGGACACTCGCATATACTCCTTCAAAACCATTCCATCTTGTTCACAGTGATATTTAGGGTCCAGCACGTATACTAACACCTTTAGGCCACAAATGGTTTATAAGCTTTATTAATGACCATAGTAGAGTGTGTTGGGTGTACCTCTTAAAAGAAAAATCAGAAGCTAGTCATGTTTTTAAACAGTTCCACAAATATGTTCATAACGTTTTCTCAACAAACATTTAAATCCTAAGAACTAACAATAGAAATGAATACCACTCAACAAAGTTTGAAAATTATCTAATTCAATAAGGTATTTTTCACCAAAGTTCATATATGTACACTCCACAACAAAACGGGGTGGCTAAACGAAAAAATCAACACTTTCTTAAAAACTGCAAGGTTGATGTTAGCATAGATAGTACTGCACCGTTTTTTAGGGGAAGGAATTTTTGTTGTTGCTTACCTAATAAACTGCCTTCCTTCCAAGGTTCTAAAATTTAAAAGTCCATTGAGTACTCTTCTAACTTCTTATCCTACCAATCGAGTGTTTACCAATTTACCACTAAAAAGTATTTAGTTGTGTTGCTTACATACTCAACAATCAGCAACACAAAAATAAACTAGAGAAGAAGGCACTGAAATGCATGTTTATAGGTTACTCAGTGGTACAAAAGGGATAAAAAGTTTTTCACCTATTGCTACAAATTTAGATTGGTCATTAAATCAACTGGATGTAAAGAATTCTTTTTTGAATGGTGGATTAAAAGAGGAGATTTATATGCAAATATCACCTGAGCTTGAAACTAATGGAAATAATAAAAAAGTTTGCAAATTAAGGAAATCTTTGTATGGATTAAAGTAGTCCCCTAAGGCTTGGTTCAAGAAATTCAGTAGAACCATGATTGACTTGGGCTATATGCAAAGTCAAGCTGAGAATACACTATTCGTTAAGGTTTGGTTTGAAATCAATAATAATTATGTATGTTGATGATATGATTATTACGGGTGATGATGAAGTTAAAATATTAAGGATGAAGAGAGAAATTAAGAAGAAATTTGAAATTAAAGAACTCGAAGAACTAAAATTATTCTTGAGAACAAAAGTAGCAAGAAATAGCAAAGGGATATTCATCAATCAAAGAAAATATGTACCAGATCACTTGCAGGAGATTGAAGGGATTGGTTGCAGGCCAGTAAGTACTTCTTTGCCTCAAAACTAGAAAACACTTACTCTAGAGAATCATTCACCAGTAAAAAAAGGGATGTATCAATGCCTAGTTAGAAGGTTAATTTACTTGTCTCTCACTTGCCCAGACCACTATGCACTCACCAATGTAGCATCATATGAATGAAGTAAATCATATACTTAAATACCTAAAAGATGCTCCAAGAAAAGGTTTACTGATAAAAAAAAAAATCTATCTCAAGATTTGGAGATGTATGTAGATGCAGATTAGTTTGGAGATGTATGTAGATGCAAATTAGGTTGGAGATATAATAGATAGAAAGTCTACTTCTAGTTTATGTACAAAATTGTAGGGAAACTTAGTAACGTAAAGAAGTAAAAAACAATCAATAGTGGCAAGGAGTAGTCCAGAAGCTGAATACAGAGCTATAACACAAGGTATATGTGAAGTGATATGGGTACAACGAGTATTATAAGATCTAGATGTCAAAGTTAAAAAGGTTTGAGTCCTCTATGATAGCCAATTAGTGATTAATATTGTAAAGAACCAAGTGCAACATGATAGATTGAAGCACATAAGGCTTGATAAAAACTCTATAAAAACAGAAATTGAGAGCAAGGACAATAAGTTAGAGCAAATGACATCCAAGTGCCAAGAAGTAGATGTAATGATAAATTCCCTACCAACACAGCTGTTCATTGCAAATATTGACAAGCTAGAAGTGATTGATATATATGCCTTAGCTTGAGGGGGAGTGAAGAAAATGGTTATTTATTAGTTACTACTACAGTTCAGATCAGTTTCTAATTAATGCGTTAGTCAAATTTTTTTTATTTATTTAGCATCACTTTTGGTTATTAACATTAAGATAACAAGCCCTATTTAGTTTATGATATTTATCAAAAGTCTAAAAGGTTGAAGATTTATCCTTATCTAGTTTGTTTATAGAAAATCAAGAAGTATATCTTATTCATCAATATATCTCTTGACAGTGTATATATATATGCTTCCATCGGATTAATAAAGATATGAGAGAATTTTATCTCAAATTTCTTCAAAAAGGAACTCTAAGATTGTAGGGTTTGGACAGAGTAGAATCAAAATGTTCCACTCCATTTCAAGGAGATATTTTCTCTTGCTGAATCTGCATCATGCAGGACAGGTCACAATGAACAGAAACTACTACTGGAGGTCTGATGAATGTGGAAGTCCTATGTCCTAACCAAGTTTGCAATATCGGACTTTAGGCTGGTTAACTTTCTTAATCATGGATAATTTTTTATATTGCAAGCCAGCCTTCTGCAGGAGCTGAAGCAGCAAGTATGCAGGCTTCCAAAAGGCCAACAAATACTTTTCACAAAAGCCACAAACAAAAAGCAATTACTAATAGCATCAAGAGGAGATCGTTGCCAACCTGATCCAAGAAGTACTTACCTATCATCAGTACTCCCTTCATTAAACCTATATTCTTCCCAAGTACACATAAATTCTCAATAGTGCATCTCATTTAAGAGCATCAATTCTTATCATTGTGGGAAACCATTCCAAAGAAACAAAATTACACAAAAGAACTAGAAGCTAAAGTTTGATAAGATACCTGTTGCCATGCCTGAATAACGAGGACCCTTTTATCTATCCTGCCCATCAAGGCAGTACGAAGAACAGGAGGGAAATGGCACAGTGTCTTTTCCGACCATGTGTGTTGGCTAGTTGCTAGTACCTGTTCCAGCATTGCTGGAAGATATAGAAGGTGCTCAGCATCAGCAATGCCTCGAGTTTTGATGAGGATCGCCAGAGTGATAATAGTTACTCTATTCAATGTTTCTGTAAATTCAGTAGGACCCTGCAAAAAAGTAATAAATGAACGAAAATGAGATGCATTTCCACTTCCACTTAAAGAATTGGACAAAGATGATAAAAAAGAAGTGAAGGAGCGCTTTAAGTCATGAAAGACAGTTCAAACCTTCCCTTCTCTCTTCACTGAAAAAAAATCTCTCAATGACAATATGACATTCATGCACAAATTTTCAACTAATCTGAAAACTCGATGATCCCCACGCTTCCCCTTCAGAGCAGCAATTATTTTTGTAGCATCATACATCAAAGCTTTCGTTTTCCCTTGATATCTGCAGAAAATGTCTCCAAAATCATCTTGAGTTTTTTCTCCAAGTTCAAATCATCAAAAGGAGTTTCCTTGTAAAATAATAAAAAAAGATCTTTCTTTATGGCCACTAACCTGTACAGAGGAAGCAGCCTGTAATTTATGATCTCAAACACCAAGAGAGTAACCCCTGGCTTGCTCAATAAAGCTGGATTCCTCTGGGCTAATTGCTGTGGAATATAGTGAATTAATTCACAAAGATCTAGGAAAAACAAGGTTTACTGGCAAGAAACTCAGTCAGGGCCAATGCATGTGGGTTTAATGAACTTAATGTTTTATTCTTTGATTCAGATTTTATGCATTGCGTTCTTGATGGTACTCATGGATTGATCATTCCTTTTGATATATTGGTGAATAAAGGCCTATTGAAGGTAAGACTCTGGCTTAGCATCCAAGCACACACCACACTTAGGCTATGCTTAAAATACAAAAATTCAAGTATGGAGTCACTAATATTATTATGAACTCAAAGCCTTTCAATTTTAATCCCCAATGTCAGATGGTTAATATCTAGTAGGCTCCATAGATCATCAAAGCAAATAACGGATAAAATTGCAAATAGACCGAACTTCATTAGATGGCATAAACTTCACGTGACACAGGCATTTTAGACCAATTTATTATGACTGTAGCATATTTTGTTGGATAGTTTAATATCAGTATTTTAAATTAGATTTTCATCAAAGTTTTACTCTATATTTTACTTGGAAGATTGGGTTAGGAGCACAGTTTGGTAATTGCCAAAAATCATCTCATGTGGTTTCAACCATTTCAGGCAAGAAAACCTGATCTTTTAAAACCAGATGCAACAACCATTTGCACTTGATCACACACCTCAGTGAATCTAGGTTAAGTTGGGTGCGTGTATGGAGCCTGGAACCAAACCTACAAAGACTAATTCTTGGTTTTTGACATGTAAAACCTACTGCAATATCAAAGAACCAGCTTATCTTTCTACAATAGTAGGATCACTATAACTAATTCCATTTAATTTGCCACCATAGTGTACAAATTGTATAAATTTTTAGGGATAATCTACAATTGTACAACTGTGTATTAGGGAATATGATAAATTACAGAGAATGTTGAAAGAAGTATTTATAGGCTTATAAAAACCCTTAAAGACACAAAAGGAAAAGGACAAAAATAACCCTATGCAAAGAAATAATACAGATAGATGAATATACAATAACAAATCCCCTCAATCACAAATTGCACAAGTTAGTGTGAGATTTGAGCAATGATCAAGGCTGATGTGGATAAGTTCCTAGTACGGGTACGTAATGAGCAAAAATTTGATCAATAGCAACCATTTTACGTACAAATTGATAGCCGATATCAACATATTTAATGCTAGCTTGTTGAACATGATTGCTAACAAATAGACAGCATCAAAGTTGTCATAGCACAAAAAAAAATAAAAACTAAAAAATAAATAGAGCACTGAATGTGAACTCTGAGCTCCCAAGCAGGTTGATATGACCAGGTGGATTTTCAACTACATAGACAAGAGCTCCATATTCAACCTCAGGTGCTTTTTAAAGACGAAGCTGTGCCAAGGTAGATAGCATAACCTATGGGAAGACAACAAGTATCTGAACAGCCAACCCAATCAGCATCCACGAAGGTAGTTAAAGATGTACAGATGTGTGAATGATGGGATGGTCCAATGTTAGCATGTCCAGAAGATACCAAAAAACACATTTTGTTGCCTGCATGATATGGATGAGCTCAAATTGAGATTTATAATCAGGTATCACAGTGGGGAGTTTGTTAATAGTATAGATGGCAACAAGAGTATTAACCCAGAATATGAGTAGAAGTTCTGCATGCAAGTGGATATTATGGGCCAGCTTAGTCATAGGTCGATGTTTGCATTTAACAACCCTATTTTGTTGAGAAGTATGAGAACAAGAGAGTTGATGGTGTGTGCCATTGCACACAAGAAAGTAGTTAAAGACTTGTCAATAAATTCACCACAACCATCACTATGAAAATTTTTTGTGATGGAAATATTAGTTTTCAAGTAAAGACTTTAAATGTTTAAAATAAGAAAAAACTTCACTTCTACTATACATTGGAGAGATCAAGAGTCTTGAGTACAATCGTCACCAAAGACCACATAATACCAAGATCCTAGATTGGACCTAGTTGGCAACTATTATACATCAAAATGAATCTAGCCTAAGCGCTTCTCTAGTATGTGAGATGACTGCAGGAATGGAAGGCGAGCATACTTTCCAATGTAGTAGGAGAAGCAATAAGTTCTGGTGGACGAAAGAGAGGAATGGAAAAGAATAGACTGACGCTAAGCTAAAGTGTTGAGGATCTCATTGTGAGCAATGTTGTCAAAGGCAAGCATATTGTCACCTAAAGCAAAGAGGCGAATCAAGGCACACTAGTCAATCAAGGAGATTTGAAAGAGGTGCATACCTTTTTGTCCAAGGCAAAAAAGTGACCACCTCAACAAAAAGTTCACACGTTTTAGTAAGATTGACTAGTTTTCAAAATATGTTATGTGAAATAAAATAGCAAACTAAGATATAGATGGAGATCGCTGTAAATCTCTAGCAAAGTTGCAAGTTAAAGCCTTATTTCTCACTAGTCATGTCATTAAACATTGGTAGGTCAACAAGTTAGTATCATGAAATTGATGTGTTAAGTGAAAGAGATTGAAATTTTTTTTCCAATGAAATATAATGCCGATGAATCTCTTGAGAGATATAAAGCACAATTGATAGCTAAAAGATACACTCATACTTATATTGTGGATTATCTAAAAACTTTTACTCTTGCTACAAAAATGAACATTTTGAGAATTTTATTATCATTGGCTATTCATTTAAATAAGAAATTCTTATGATATGATGTTAAAAATGCATTTCTTCATAGTGACTTAAATTAAGAAGAAATACACATGAATATCCCACCAGGATTTGAATGGGGCACAAGCATCCAGGCGTGTAAGTTAAAAAAGGCCCTTTTATGGGTTCCTAGAGCATGGTTTGGGAGATTTGCTAAATTCATAAAGGAGTTGAGCTATAAACAAAGCCAGGGTGATCACACCAGCTTTATCAAACATTCAGCTATGGGGGGAGTGACTGTTCCTCTAAATTATATGAATGACGTTATAGTAACTAGATATGACGAGAGAAAGAAGCATCAATTGAAGCAGAGACTAGTAAAAGTGTTTAAGATAAGAAGCTAAGAAAACTAAAGTACTTTTTGGGTATATAGGTGGCATAATCCAAATGAGGAATATTTATATCAAGTTAAGAGAAGCTAAGGAAGCAGCAATTGTTGATAAAAGGATATATTCAGAAGTTGGTCAGCAGACTCATATACCTTTCTCATACTCAAACAGACATAGCATATCCGATGAGCGTCATTAGTCATTCAAGCATGATATAAGAGAACATCTTCAAGGTGCATCACTTAGAAGGCAGCCAAGGAAAAGTCATTTTGTAATGAAAAACAATGCTCTTATTCTAGAAGTCTATACTGATGCAGATTATGCAAGTAGACAAAAGATCAACAGCAAGGTATTGTTCTTTTCTTGAAGGTAATTTTTTAACATAGAAGAGCAAGAAGCAAAATGTAGTGCAAGGTCATTGGCGGAATCAAAATTTAGAGCTATTGCTCAAGGATTATGCAAGCTACTCTGGTTAAAGAATATTCTTGAAGATTTGAGAGTCAAATGGAAAGGCCCTATAAGGCTCTATAGGGACAAGAAGTCGGCTGTTAATATTGTACATAACCCTATATAATATGATAGAACAAAACACGTTAAAACTGATAGGCATTTCAACAAGGAAAAATTAGAGGAAGGATTAATGTGTATGTTTTATGTTCCATCAATGTATCAATTAGAACAGTTCGAATTGCCATGATCTTGTAATCAAGTCAGGAATGAAAGACATATTCTCCAACACAAGAGGGAGTAATGAGTTAGCTGTGAATTAATTGATTTTTGTTAGATTAAGCATTAATTACTGTAGCTTGGTAGATTAACGTTGCATGGTTAGATAAGGTTGGTGTAGTAATTGCCACCAACCATGTTAAGCCTATTTAAATAGCTCCTTTTATTTACAAATTAAAACACAATTCAAAATCATTCTACGTTATTTCCCTACAGTTAGTAACACTAGATAGAATAGGAAATTTTTTATAGTTTAGCTATGAAGCAAGATTCAAAATTAAAATCACTAATTCTTTTATTTCTAAATAAGTTTAGATTAGATGACTAAAATACAAAAAATAAGATGCCTAAGATGTTTATGCCATAGCATTACATCTAATACCCTAGAACTAATCAATGAAGACTTAGACTTAGACTTGACTCTAGACTCAAAGTCGCTTTTGGAAATGTAATAGAGGTTGTTGTATCCCTCAACACTACCAATCATCTTCCCAAAGACTGGTCTTGCAAAACACAAAGTCACTTTACATTTCATATCCTTGGCAAGCTCACTCACAAACAATAGATTGTAATGCAATTTAGAAATAAAGAGAATATCAAACCAATATTAGATTAGCTCAGTTCACCATTCCCTTCCCTTTGGCCACTACTTACCATTAGACATTGAGATTTTGTTCAAACTATCACTAATTGAAAATGATTCAAAAGATTTCAAAGAATTACACATGCTCAGAAGCACAATTGTCCGCCGACCAACAATCATGCCCCAGCTCTTTAGAGAGGATTAAACATGTACCTCGTTGTGCAAACGTAGCTAAAGGAGATTTGTGAGCCTTACTGCTACATGGAGAGAGTAGGACCTAACCCAAAACTTGTTGGAGGTACATGATCTGAGCTGTTGTGGAAGCCGCACCAGAGTTATGATCACCATACTGATTCAACTCCGCTACCCGAGCATTCTTAGAATTCTGACTTCCCTTTAAAGTTTTATCAAGCTTCCTATGTAACTTCTAACATGTTCCCATAGTATGATTCGATCAACCACAATGGTAACACAATTGTTTCTCCTTAGTTGGCGCCTTATAAGCAGATTCAGATGCAAGTACCAATGCTGAAGCATTGAAGTCTAGTGATGGGGCCAAAATCATTAAATGTCTACTTTCTTCCATCCTCACCTTGGCAAATGCTTCCTTAAGACTAGGTAGTGATTGTTTCCCTTAAAGTCAAACTCGAACTTCTTTTATGTCAGCATTCAACCCTTACAAGAAGTCAAAGATTCAATCTATTTCAACATCTTTTTGTACATGATGCTATTTTCCATACAACATCTAACTAATTAATTATAATAATAATTAAAAAAGAAAAAAAAAATCTCTTGGCACAATTCAATCAATGTGTTAAAATATTCCCCAACACTCGTATTCCCTTGAGTAGTCAATCACAACTTTAAGTGAATTTCAAAACACCAATATGTGTTTTAAATACATAAGAATAGATTTCTTGGATGTTTTCCTATCTCATTTGGCACTTCACAAAAGAGATACATCCTCCTAATTATTGGCTCCATAGAATTTAAAAGTCAAGCCATCACTAAGGAATTCTCGACTTCCAATGCACCATATTCTTTAGAGTTAATGTCAGGTGCTTTAGCTGTTTTACTCAAATATCTCATCCTAGCCTCCTATGGCTAAGAATCACTAGTTTCACCAATTGGAAACACTCATGAACAATTGCAACATTCAACTTGTGTTGTGCAATTTGGAGTGTGATGGTCTGCTATAAGGGAGACCTAATCTTGAGCTTTTTATTTTCATCGTTGGATGCAAAGGATTCAATTATGAGTTTGGATCCAAGCATCGCTTCTTAATATTTTGTAGTAATAGAACTCATGGTGGATTAGTCTAGGGTGACATCAATCACCTACAATTCTAATACCATGGAGAAAATTATAAAAGGAAGATTCTCAAATCTTTATTCATGAAACTTTAAAAAAACATAAAGTAAATCAAGAAAATTAAGAATATATTACCCAAAAAGAAAAAAGAAAAGAATTGTTTTCAGTAAGTATTAAAAAAAATAGAGAGAGAAAAAGAAAATTAAGAATAAATCCTACCAAATCTTGCTAACAAACTAAATGATTTAATCTTGAACGAAAAACTAAATATATCTAATCCTAACTATCTAACTGAATAAATTATGACCAAATCATATGCACATATTACCTATGGACGAAATAAAATAAAAATATAATAATAATAATTTAAAAAAAAAAAAGGCAACAAAAAATTCACAACTAATTATCTAAATTTCTTACTATTGTGTATTCATATATTTGCAGAACAAACCTATTATTTCCTTGAATCCGCACCTCATTGAACTTTGTAAAAATACAAAATTTTCAAAGTGTCCATGAATGTGTGAAAAGAGTCCTTGTTACCTCTATTATGATTGACTTTGACTCATGAGTAATGAGTGGAATACAAGAATACACAGGGCATAAGGCATGTGAATTTGCTTCTTGCCTTTTGGGAAGCAAAGTGCAAGGTCAAAGATAGCTTCCATTTCCAGTGAGATAGCTTCATTTTAAAATATGAGCAACATAAATATGCAAGTTTATCTAAAGAGATTTTAAAGGATTTCCATGGGAACTCCTCTAAATGAACTCTTAAGAACCAATGAGATGGGTGTCTATACACCTAAACATGGAAACTGAACCAATAAGCCCCTATTCTAAAAGCATAAAACAGATAACTGCATATAGTAATCAGCTGAGCAGGGCTTAAACTTATCTTCTAAGGCTGGTCCAAGCTTATTACCTGGTTGAACTACCTTGTTGCTTACCCCCAGTTTTGCATGTTAAGCACGCAACATAATCATTTGACGTTTTTCAGTATAGAAATGAGGATGACCAAGCACAATTTGACAGGGAAGACTATTAGCCTATCTATGTAACAAACACTGCCAGAATTCTCACACAATGAAGTGATCCATATCATATGATAAGGCCTATGTTCTCAGTAATATCTGTATGGAGACCATTCTACCAAGTCAAATTTGATTCTCTGATCTTAATGTATATAATATAGAGCACATCTTATAACAAATGCATTTGCTGTTTTATGACTGTGTTTCATGTGACAAGCCACATCTGAGTTTCCTCATCTTCTTCTCTGCAATAGTTGCACCTGCTTGCTCATCGACATGTACATTTCTAGTATATCATTACTAATGAGATATTAAGGGGTGATACGAAATTCACCCAGACAAGGACTAATTGTCTTATTATTCCTGTGTCAATCTCCTGAGCTTGAACATGACCTTTATAGCAACACTATAATGCAAACAGATCGTCATTGAACATTTCAAGCTGATCCAAATCATGCATTCCTAATTTGAGCTCAGTTATAAGTGTCTACAGAATTCTCTAGATCTTATTTTAGTTGTGGAATTTAGTGCCTCCATCATATTACAGAAGGCACATCTATATAACTCACTCAGGCACACCACAGAGGCTGTCTCTCACTATTTAACATTATTAGACTTTCTGCTGGTTAGGATACACAATTATAGCAAAATAAAAATAAGGAATTTACACAATTACAATTTACAACACATGTCCCTTTTGTGAGTACCACTGCACAGAAAAACACGTTCGTTTTGTATAACTGCACAAAATGGGGTAGTAAAGGAATGTATTTCCTAACAAAAACTAGCTATGCCCTACACAAATAGGGGAAATAACAGATTGAAGTCAACAATGTCAAGTCTGTTTTTCCCGCATCTGCAAGTAGATGATGTTATTCATCATCCAAGATCTCTTTTAGCAGAGCAATAGTTTTTTCCTATTTTAGAGTTCACAAAATTTAACTCCTCAGAAGGAAGAATCAGGAGTGACAATTAGAAGTATATGTAAGTAACTTCAGGAAAAGTATAAATATAGAAGATACATATCCCAGCAATTTGAAAATTGATTTTCCCCAAAATACACCATTGATTTTGTGTTAAACCTATTCTAAGAAAGGATATTCAGATGTCTAAACTAGAATTCTTGATCTAAACATACTTAAATGCATATTAAAATATATTCTTAAGTTCATCATGATTTTCATTGGCATAAAGTTGTTACATTTTCACATAACTGCCTCTTGAAAGTAGTTGTAAAACCAAAAAAATTATTCATGGTATGGTGATGCTTTGAGAGGTAAAACCAAATTAACATGGAAACTTACACTGATGTGTGGGCGAAACAGCGAGTGAGGTGCAAGCAGCAGCAACCTAGTATATGTTTCAACCATAGCAATGCTTGGCACAACCTGCATTTGCATAGCAAGGAAAATAGTGAAGTAGCAAAGAATTTATAAAAGACACCATTAAAACAACCATTCCAGTTTTTAAGGCATTTGCCCTGCATTTATCTGTCTTCTGTATCAACTCTAACCGCTGGCTGTACAGCTGGTTTTTCAATAAAAATGGATAACAGGACCACATCAGTGGCAATAGACATACAATGGAAAAAAAACACAATTATAACAGAAAATTACAACACAAATCTTAAAACTAAAATTCTTCGCTTACCACGAATCACACCCACCCTCACGCACCCCACCCACCCACCCACACCCCCAAACAAAAAACCCAAAATAAATAAAACACGAAATTACAAATTCAATGAGTACCTGGCTAGAAAACATAGACTCTTCCATTTGATAAGCCAACTTCAAACACAAATGCATCGAGAATCCCATCATTAATGACATAGGTAATGGGCTAACTTCCCTCATTACTCTATCATTCGACTGCATATTCGAGCCAGGTAATAATTCTGTTCCAGCAGAGGATAACCAATTCATCACTTTTTCAGAAGCTGGTTGTGCCATAGTATAAGACACAACCCAAAACATTCCAACAGACCGGTCATCCATACTCATGTAGTCCATAATGTGATCCCCTGAAGCAATAAGTACAATGCTTAGAGAAACAGTAGTCTTTTCTGGAAACATCTAATTGAAAGGAAAACAAGTGTAAATCTTTACTAGATTTTCCTGTCAGCAGGTCAAGAAAGTTTCTTTTAAATAGTCCTCTCTGGAACGTGTTCCCAATAGACCTCTCCAAGATGATTATACTATGCAGTCCGAAATGGTGAATATCCAAATTATTTGTTTCATACATTGTTCAAGATAGTCAACATTTGGGAATTATACCCTTAGAACTTCGGCAAGCAACAAGTTGGTTTGGTGAAAAATAAAACTTCCTGGTTAACACTAAAGCAGGAATAAAGCTGATGAAGGAGGTGAAGTACCTACAGGCTACAGAGAGTGATCTGTAAATAACCATATAGTTTTTCATGCAGGCTTAGGATTTCAAGCATCAGACTTCCAGAGGGATCCTCCTCAGAATGTATAAACAATGCGGGAGATGTTTTGTTTATCAATCCTTCAAGTGACTTTCTTTTATTCCCATGATCAGCACGAATATATCTCATTTCCTTACTTGTGGTTACTTTTTATTTACTCAGTTTCTCATGAAGACTCCTTTTCCAGAGAAAGAAGTACCAAGTCATAGAAACAACAAAATAACAGAATGCAACATTCAAAAAGAAGATTTAACAATAAAACAATATAAAAGGAGAATATGTCTGAAGCATCTATCAGGAGGAATAGATAACTGGTGGGCACATTCAGAATAGATTTGTGACCCATGCTACTCATACTCCTCACAAGAGAGAAGTTCTATAATAATTAGGACAAAAACAGAGTATACAGAATCCAAGTTTAGCGACAATTGAAAATGGGGGAATATATGTTTAAGTGAGAGTTTTAAGTATTTAGGATCAATATTCAAAGAGTATAGAGACATAGATAGATATTGCACATAGAATTCAAGCAGAGTGAATGAAATGGAAAGGCATGTCAGGTACTCTATGCAATCATAAAGTAACCCTTTAACCTTAAAGTAAGTTCTAGCGCATAGTTGTAAGACATGCAATGGATTGTGGATGTGAATGCTAGGCAGTATATTACAGACATGAGCAAAAGTTGACAGTAGCAAAGATGAGAATGCTAAGATGGACATGCGGTCACATGGGGGAAGTTGGACAGCATCCAAAGATGAGAATATAAGAAAAAACAATTTTAGGTGGTCTGGCTATGTACAAAGCCTTTATTTTGGAGAACTCATCAAATGTAGAGACACTTTCATAGCAAATAACATAAAACAAGGGCAGAGGCCAAAAAAGATGAGGAGGAGTAACGAAAAATGATATGATTTATCAGTTATTAATGCCCATGTTAAGTACCAAAAAAGACATGATGATATGATTATTTTAGTGCTATAGATGTCCAATAAGGGATTGCCATATGGCCAGTAAACTAGAAGAATATCTACAATAGGACAACCCCCTATTGAACATATCTAATAGCAATATAAACCATACAGACATTACCACTAACTCAACATTGTGTAATAGTGAAACAAGATCAATACAGTCAACCATACAATGGGAATGAGGCTTATATTGTTCTAGTTGCTACTAATAGTCTCACCTATTTCATGGTAACCATGAAATGAAAACATCATTAACTTCAACAAATTTTAAATTATTAGGGTTGACAAAGGGGTATGAAGAAAGAAAAGATACAAAAGGTTAGAAATATAAATGACTAAAAAAGTTGCACTTTTATAAAGGGCTTAAGCTAGAAATAACCCTTGAGGATGCTCACATGACCAAAAAGAAATGAAACTGCTGTCTCATGAAGTTCATCAACTGTGTTATTAAGATTAGATTTACAACCTTCCTTAAGCTTTAAAGTAAAGTGAACTTTACAGATCAAAAGTGGTAGAGCACATCAAAATGTATTCTAATCTAATTTCAACTATGTATATAAGTTGCAAAGACTTTAATTGAAAGAGAAGAATATCCAATAGATTGGATACCCAGTAATATAGACTTCTAGTGTATTCAAACTCATGTTACCTTCCACTTGCCTCCACCATTCATCTATTTGCTTTCCTTTCTGAAGTTGCTCATTGTTTAAGTATTCCCTTATTAATTTGTTCATCGACCAAATACGCAAATTTTGGCAACTGCTGATAAAATCAAGCAGGATGCTTTGAGGATTATTTGGATCAGAGCACTTATCCTCCCGATGAAACGATAACATCTTCCTAGTTGTTTCCACCTATCCACATGACAATCACAATATCAAAGTTAAAAAAGTCTAGCCAATATGGATTGCTTACTCAAGCAATGATAATTCATGGTTGTGTCAAGGTCTTGAAGAAGAAGAAGAAGAAGAGAGGAAAAAAATTTTAAAAAAAAGAAAAACAAGAAACAAAAACACTATGAGTACACATTCTTCTATCCACACCTCACTATTTACTCCATCAAATTGCTTCTACACTAATTGATGTTGAGAAGTATACTGGTGTGTGTTACATAGCATGTATACAGAAAAGTTGTGCAGTGGCACATCTATGAATGTGCAGTGTGTGTTTTTGTGTATGTAGAGTGATGTGTATATGCAGTGATGTAGTAAGAGTTAGTGTAGACTTGGTGTCCTTGTGTTCCTTCTATCAGTGATGATCTATCGTCATATTTAGGGAATTTAGAAGTGAAGAAGATCAAGATAAAATTCTCTCATACACTTTATTAATCTAATGGAAGCATATATAAATATAAATATATATATATATATATACACATTATCAAAAGATATACTTGATGGATAAGATATACTTCCTGATTTTTTACTAACAAACTAGATAAGGATAAATCTTCAACCTTCAAGACACTTAATAAATATCAGAAACTATGTAGGACTTATTATCCTAATGTTAATAACCAAAATTGACACTAAATAAACAAAAAAAAATCAACTAACACATTAATTAGAAACTGATCCGAACTGTAGCAGTAACTAATAAATGACCATTTTCTTCACTCCCCCTTAAGCTAAGGAATAGATATCAATCATTCCTAACTTATTAATATTTGCACTAAACAACTGCTTTGATAGAGATTTTGTTATTACATCTACTTCTTAGCACTTAGATGACAAGTGCTCTAACCTAATGTCTCTGCTCTCAATTTCTGATTTTATAAAGTTTCTACCAAGCCTTACATGCTTCATTCTATCATGTTGCACAAGGTTCTTTACAATATTAATCACTAATTGGCTATCACAGAGGACTCGAACCTTTTCAACTTTGACATCCAGATCTCGTAACACTTGTTGTACCCATATCACTTCACATATACCTTATGCTATAGCTCCGTATTCAACTTCTACACTATTCCTTGCTACCACTAACTATTTTTTACTTCTCCATGTTACTAAGTTTTCCCACAATTTTGTACAAAAACTCGAAGTAAGCTTCCCATCTACTACATTTCTACCCCAATCTACATCTACATACACCTCCAAATCTTGAGACAGATTTTTCTTGATCAATAAACCTTTTCCTAGAGCAAATTTTAGGTATCTAAGTATATGATTTACTCCATTTATATGATGCTGCATTGGTAAGCCCATAGCCTGACTAACCAATCTTATAGCATAAGCAAGGTCTGGACAAGTGAGAGACAAGTAGATTAACCTTCCAATTAGACATTGATACATCCCTTTTTCAACTGGTAAATCATTCTCTAAAGCAAGTGTTTTCCAGTTTTAGGGCAAAGGAGTACTTACTGGCCTGCAACCAATCTTCCCAGTCTCCTGTAAGAGATCCAACACATATTTTCTTTGATTGATGAATATCCCTTTGCTATTTCTTGCTACTGTTGTTCTCAAGAATAATTTTAGTTCTTCAAGTTCTTTAATTTCAAATTTCTTCTTAATTTCTCTCTTCATCCTTAATATTTTAACTTCATCATCACCCGTAATAATCATATCATCAACATACATAATTAGTACTGATTTCAAACCAAACCTTAACGAATAGTGTATTCTCAGCTTGACTTTGCATATAGCCCAAGTCAATCATGGTTCTACTGAATTTCTTGAACCAAGCCTTAGGGGACTACTTTAATCTATACAAAGATTTCCTTAATTTGCAAAATTTTTTATTATTTCCATTAGTTTCAAGCTCAGGTGATATTTGCATATAAATCTCCTCTTTTAATTCACCATTCAAAAAAGCATTCTTTACATCCAGTTGATTTAATGACCAATCTAAATTTGTAGCAATAGATGAAATGATTCGGATTGAATTAAGTTTAGTTACAAGTGCAAATGTCTCATCAAAATCAATATCTTGAGTTTGAGTGAATCCTTAAGCTGCTAACTGTGCTTTATACCATAAAATACTGCCATCGGAGTTATGCTTGAGACTAAAAATCCACTTACATCCTAAAGCTCTCTTCCCTATAGGAAGATCAACAACCCCCCATGTGTAGTTATGGTGTAAAGTTCTCAACTCATCTATAATAGCTTCCTTCCAATTCTCTTCAATCATTGCTTCATGAATATTCTTAGGAATGACAACTTCAAGTATTGTAGTAACAAAGGCTAGAAATTTTGGAATAATCCGCCATACCTTATATAATTTGAGATGGGATACTTAGCACATGTATGCCTTCATTTCCTCAATGCTATAATTTGAGATGGGATACTTAGCACATGTATGCCTTCATTTCCTCAATGCAATGGGCAAATCAATCCCTTCTTTCTCATCTAAATCATCCCCTAATGACGTGTTTGTTCCTTATTATTCAACCCTTGTATCTAACCCCAACTCAATAACTTGTACAACCGAATCTTCCGGTTTAGACAATTGGTTCAACTAAGCAACCCCTCTTTTTCTGGAATAAACCTGGAAAGATTGTGTTTATGGACCAGAAGGAAAATGACTCTTTGACTCAGTGTTCAGATTAGATTAACCAAACTTAGGAGACTCAAATAAAGGTAAATATGACTGTAGGTTAGGTTATGAGCTAAACGTTGAAAGGAATACCTCCCTCCTTAGAAAACATACATTTTCTACTCCATTTCTTGCTTCTGCTTGTTCTGATGAATAATAAGGTTCTTCTTCCATAAATAATACATCAACAGTGACAATGGTTCGTCAAGGAGGAGGGTGAAAAACTTTATAATCCTTTTATACCACTCGGTAACCTATAAACATGCATTTGAGTGCCTTCTTCTCCAGCTTATTTTTGTGTGGCTAATTGTTAAGTATGTAAGTAACACAACCAAACACTTTTGGTGGTAAACTGTTGAACACTCAATTGGCAGGATAAGAACTTAGAAGAGTACTCGATGGACTTTTAAATTTTAGAACCTTGGAAGGAAAACAGTTTATTAGGTAAGCAACAGCAAAAATTCCTTCCCCTCAAAAACGGTGCATTACCATATATGCTAACATCGACCTTATAGTTTCAAGAAAGTGTTGATTTTTTTGTTCAGCCACCCCGTTTTGTTGTAGAGTGTACACACATAAACTTTAGTGAAAAATACCTTGTTCAATTAGATAATTTTCAAACTCTGTTGAGAGGTATTCATTTCCATTGTCAGTTCTTAGGATTTCGATGTTTGTTGAGAAAACATTGTGAACATATTTATGGAACTGTTTAAAAACATGACTAGCTTCTGATTTTTCCTTTAAGAGGTACACCCAACACACTCTCTTATGGTCGTCAATAAAGCTTATAAAACATTTGTGGCCCAAAGGTGATACTATATATGTTGGGCCCCAAATATCGTTGTGAACAAGATGGAATGGTTTTGAAGGAGTATATGCGAGAGTTGAATATGAATTTTTTGTAAATTTTGCATAAATACAAGACTAACACTTGAAATTGTTCTGCTCTTTATTCTTGAACAGATTAGGGTACAAATGCTTTAAATACATAAAATTTGGATGACCAAGACGCTCATGCTAGATCATCACATTGGATTTATTCCTAATTGACACTAAAGATTGACTCAATGACTTGATACCTGACTGGGACTCCATTCCAAATAAGTAATAGAGGCCAGTTTGCTCCCCAACATTGCCAATCGTCCTCTCTAAAGTTCGATTCTGCAAAACATACTCATTTTGGGAGAAAGTCACTTGATAATTCGAGTCTTTTATAAGCTTACTTATAGAAATTAAATTGTATCTTAGTTTAAGTACTAGAAGTACTCCATTAGGGTTTTAAAATGCAAAGATGAATTGCACGTGTTTAAAAGCCCTAGTATCTGATCCATAATTTTTCAAATTTTTCTTGAGAATGAAGATGAGGTTTACCTTGATGTGCTATAGCTGTTGTAGAAAGCACATTAGCTTCTTTATTCTTACTAGAATTTAGTTTCGTTTGTGTGAGTATTTACTGTAATAGAGTAACCTGGTCTACTGAGAGATTGAACCCAATGCTTAGGTTTTTAGCAGTATCGATGTTTGCTAATTGTGTAACGTTACTCTTAGGTATGGAGGATTTTCCCAGCTGAAAGCTTCTTCCTCATCTAGCCTTAAATCCATCCAGTTTGCCATTTAACTTCCAATAATCCTTACGTAGGTGATTGGGTTTTCATGTGTCAAAATTAGGAGTTGAAATAGGGAAAAGGCAATTATGCACAACTGCTCCTTGCATCCATATTTCATCGCAGAAAATGAATGAAAAAAGCAAGCCTATTTTTCTCCTAAAGTTTCAGAAGTTAAGTGTTCAAAAAGACCGGGTTCTCCCTTTACTTATGGCCAAAAATAAAAGAAGAAATCATCATGTTTTCTCTATAACAAGCTCAAAAGTTACTAATTGTATCAATATGTAACATTTGGTATAAAAGCCACTTTTTATAGAGGAACTAAAGAAGTTTCAGTAACAATTTAAAGCCTTCTTGTTTATGTACACGGAAGACTAAACCCAATGAAGCATGCAAGCAAGAATTACCAGTTTGGATTGCTTCATTGACCTGGGGTGTAGCAACTTCACAAACAGTACCATAGGAAATGAAGCAACCAGCGACAATAGAGATGGTTTGAGTCAGATGTTACCCCAACTTCATGTGTGAGGCCACATGCAATTCCAAAAGGGGGAGTAATGTTACATAGCGTGTGTACAGAAAGGTTATGCAGTGGCATCTATGTGAATGTGCAGTGTATGTATTTGTATACGTAGGACATGTATGCACATGTAGTAAGAGTTAGCACAAATTTGGTGTCCTTTTGTTCCTTGTATTAGTAATGATCTGTCCTCATATTTAGGGAAGTTAGAAGTAGTTATTCCATGAGTCAGACTAGGAGCTAAAATAGGGAAAAGGGCAATTATGCACAACTACTCCTTACATCTGTATTTTATGGCAAAAAATGAATGAAAAGGCAGGTCTATTTTTCTTGTAAAATTCCAGAACTATAATGTTCAAACAGATCGTTGCATTCTCTCTTTAATTAAGCCTTAAAAAAACAAAGAGAGAGAGAGAGAGAGAAAAAACTGTTTAGTTCTCTCTATAACAAGCTCAAAAGTGACTACTTAAACAAATCCTATAACAGTGTGTGCCCAGTCCCATATTGAAAGTGCGCATCTTCTCTCCCTCCCTCCCTGTCTCTCTCTATATATATACATACATTGATATATGTATATATATGTTTGTATGTATATAAGTAGCACATGTTATATAGAAACACAGTTCCTTTTTTGGCAAAGTTCATGATATGACAATAATACATGGCTTTGTAGCTCTTAAATTGGGGAACTCGAGCAGGGAAGCAATGGAGATAGCTTATGTCAAGTTTGCATGTGAACCACTACAATAACTTTCTTACAAAGAGATAAGCACATGTGAGTAAAATTTGCCTTTCCCATAGACCTGCTGTTGTTATGATTCAGAGTGAGAAAATCTGGGTTCAAGCAACCAATCACCCATGTATGTAAGGAAGCACAAGAGAGAAGTTCTGCCATCTCAGCATGGAGACAATTAGAGAATTGGCATTGCTAGGTAGGATACAGATAGGATTGACAGCTCTACTTAAAGTGGGGCATATATATATAAACACAATGCCAGTTAATTGAGGGGTTAGCTCATTTCTTCATAAAAACTCCACATTGGAGCTGGAAGCTCTGTGACATCTTACTAGTGTAAGCAGATGCAACTTTCCTTCACTTTCACATCAGTAAAAAACCTAACTTTCGCCCCTAGTTACAATATTTGGTCCAACCCCCAGGATTGTTGACAAAGACAGATGTGCATAGCAGGAATTCTTGAGCTGAAAATTTGAAGAAATTGAAGCATTGGGTAATGGAACACTTGAAGATGGTGAAAGCAGAAGAAGAAATGAGATGAGCAAGGATGGCAGAGATAAGTCAAAAGTTAATTGCTCTTGATATTTTGGAGGAAAAGGTAATGTTGAACTGTAAACCAATGGACAATGGAATGGATCCTAATGTCAAGCTTTTAGCAAACCGGGTGAGAACCTCTTTCCAACCCTCAGAGATATGCTGGTAGTCCCATTTCCTATCCAAGTAAAGCACCCACTGCACTGATCATATATTCGCCAAAACAACATGCAAAAAAGAGTTTTTTTTTTTTGGGGGGGGGGGGGGGTGGGGGTGGGGGTGGGGGTGGGGTAAGTGAGATATTTTCATTTCCCAAAATTATACATAAGATGTGTACAAGAGTTGATGGCTCTTGTGTTGGCAATCCAACACAGTTTCCCTATCTCTTAGTGTCCAAATTTGTGATTATAACAGATCAATGCAGCTTAAATCATCTGCTAAAACGGTACTTGACAACACCTGACCAGCAAAATTGGCTTTCAAACTTGATTGGTAATGATTTAATTGTCCAATAAAAGGATAGAACAGACAACAAAGCAGCATATCCTTTGTCATGGAATTATGAGGAATTGGAGTATAGGGCAATTTCTGGTCCTTCAGTTGAATATTAATACATCACAGCAGGCAGTGGAGGCTGATATGGTGTTACTGGAAATTATATAGAAGCTCAAAGTTGACTCTGGTCATGTTCCTAGTTTCAGACATAATGTACAACAGTTATTCTACGGTAATGACTGGTTATTCAAGCTAAGCTCAGATTGGACAAGCACATTTCTCCAAGAATTTCACTACTTACTATTCAGTGGACATTCAGGTGCATTTTGAACTTATCAGCACATAGGACATCTATTGGATTGTTTAGGAAAAGGATGTGTACAACTATGGGGCTGCTTGTGATGTTTGTCAGTGTATAAAATATCGAAGCACAGCCCAGTTCTTAAAGTCTCACATGAAAATTTCAACTGTGAATATCTAATAGCATCATAAACATAGAAGTCTGACACAATTTATAGTATGCTTCAATCCAGTAGAGTAGGGAGCACAATTAAGATCAAAGAAACCACATAGGCAACTTTGACAAAAGGTGTGTAAATGCGGAAGGACAGAAATATTCTTCATTTAGCTTTATTCAATTTTCACATTTGCATTTATACTCCCTAATTTTTGCTGTAGTCATAATACCTACAGATAATTTTCACCTCATGTGAATTCCAGTTTTTAAGTCTCACATGAAAATTTCAATTGAGAATATCAAACAGCATCCTAAACTAAAAAGTCTGACACAATTTATAGTATGCTTCAATCCAGCACAAGTGAGAAGCACAATTACCATCAAAGTGACCACATAGGCAACTTTGACAAAAGCTGTGTAAATGCCCAAGAAGAGAAACATTCTTCATTTGCCTTTATTTGTCATTAGGGATTCAGTACAAACTCTCTTTTTGCAAAATTTCTTCTCATCTACAACTTTCTTACTTCCAATGAATCATATGTGGAGATAAACGTCAAACCACAAAAATCCAAGTAGGTTTAATCAAAAATAGAGAATGAATCCAATAAACTAATGGATCAGGAAGAATCGGAAAAAGGCAACAATCATAAATGTAAATAACAGATCAAATTTACTCAAAAACTGACCTTTCGAGGATTTGTGTCCAAAACTTTCATTACATGGTCGACCCTTATTACTTCTACAAGTAGCCAAGTCACATGATTTGTCCGAAGAAAATTGTGCTCACCTTCTATTAGGCGTGCAACTAGTTTGTCCACAAAATCAATAAAATCTATACACCCACTTTTCATTAGAAAAAAGAAGATGTCTGAAAAGACAAGCCACTCAGACCAGCAATTATTTTCTGCAGGAAAATATGTCCAAATAATTATCTCAGCATAGCGTGGCGGCCGAAAATATAAACAAAACAATGAGTATGGATTACTGAACCAATAGTACCAACATAGAGAAAGCAACAAATTCTGACAAAAGTACAAAATTGGAAGATGTCCAAACAACATATCAAAAATACAGCATATTACCTATCATCTGTTCTAGGTATTATCTATTTTACTACTAATACATATTATCCGAAATTTGCCCACAAAATATCCATGATATATGTCAAAAATATTTAAATAACTCCACTCATTCAGTCAAATTGTCAATAGATAGAGACTCATAATTAACAACATTGCTCTAACCTAACTTCACCCTTTTCCTTGACACCTCTATCCCCAGTTTTTTTTCCCCTTTTGCTTTTTCCCCCTAGAAGAACTTTGTCATGTAGTAGTTTTTTTCTTTTGGGATAAATTTGTCATGTTGTGGTTGTTAAATTGGTGTTGCAATTTTTAGGTGATATTGGATATGTAGTTGAAATATTATGATCTTTGGCATGACCATTTATAAAATTAGTATTGTACTTTTCCCCTTCAAATGTATACTTGCAAGCAATATAGTTGAATTCCTAGAAATGCTTTAAGAATGGATTCTATGCCTTGTCAAGTCCTCTGATTGTTGTTATTGTTGTTGGTAGAACTAGAGTAGCCAACTTTACAGTTCTCCTTGTACATTTATTGTACCCTTCCTTAGGAGTCCTATGATGTCATTCATGGTAGGACTTTAAATAAAGCCATATTTTATACCAAGCAATGAACTTTTGAGTAAAGACCATGGCCTAACTATTTAGTTTAATAGATCTTTTTAAACAGTTTTTCAAAACCTTTAAGGCTAAGTCATTTAAATGATTATTTATAAAGTATACATGGTTTTATTTTCCAAACTATTTGCCATTGTCATACCATAAAGAGAGAGAGTTGCCATTCACTATGTTCCGCTGTAGCAAGTTTGAAGCTGTTTCCCTTGTATGTGAAATCTTCCTCCAAGCTTGAAGCATCACTAAGAGCTCTTATAAGCCAAAAATTATGTCACTTTAATCACTCCTTAACCAACTCGCCCATAGAGAATCACTTCCCATACATAATTCCACATGTGCTTCAATTGTGCAGTTGCATTCCATTCCATAACATCAATAATCCGTAATAACCCCCTTCACATTTAAGCTTGCAAACAACTACCTAAGCAACTAGCATTTGCTTTTGATTCACTATTCCCATTCCAAAGGAATCCAATCATTTTGGAAGAAATTTCCCTTAGGAAGTACAAAAATATATGACCAAAAAACTTAAAGAGCAAAGAGTATGCTCTTGACCAGCAAAACTCTACCACAAAAGACAAAAACTTGCTAGTCCAGACTCCAGAGGTTGATACACAAGCTAACTCTTTGCACAAGATCAAGGCAAGAAGTTTTAGAAGGTTTAGAGGAGACCAAAGGAATTCTCAGGTATTTGATGGATAGGGAAACCAAAGAGAACCCTAGACAAAAGGCACTTTGTACTTGAACGAGTAAAGAAACTCCATAAGGAAAACTTGCCTTTTGTTTGGATTAGCCTTTAGACACGACAAGGACTCAAAGGAAAGAAGTGCTTCTTTAACCAAATTAATTGATCAGCGATCTCTACCCACAAAATTGAGGAGGTCATTAACAAAGCAGTGAACGCTTAATGCTTTCTCTTTCTAAAGACATCAGAAAATCTCCATAACTAAGACGAAAAGATGACAAGAGACACATTCTCCTTACTAAAGTTCCCCAAAACTCAAGATAAAGCCAACTAACTACCCATCAAGATTTATGGAAAATCTTAAAGTGAATGACACATTAGGAGACCTAATTTATAAAAGGAAGCAGGAAATTTAACAAAAGTAAGAAAAGGAAATTCCATTTAACTATATCATTAGTCTTTATGACATCAACTTTCATAGCACACCTAGGACTTGAAAACTATGATACCTTTTAAGAAGTTCTTGGGATACAAGAATGTTGTCCACTATTCTTCTTCCTTCAATTAAAGTAGTTTGTTCCTTGCCTATCAAAGAAGGAAACAGTAGTTTGAAAACTCACAAGAATCTTTTAAGTACATTTGTAAATTAGCAACAACAAGAGATAGGTAGAAATCAGTTAGACATGAAGGATTTTGACACTTACCCAAAAGAATGAATTTTACACCATACACTATTCACATTTACATTTTTCATTTTGGTTTCTAGCAAACCCAAAAATGATACCTTATTCTCTCTACATAAATCTCTTATCTGTTTCCCTTTAACGCGGTCATTCAAACCCCTATATTCCAAACAGCTAGCAAGATATTTACAAAAAGTAAAACAACTCAAACATCAAGAGCTAGCTTACCCATGAGTTGCTCCCTTTTTATTCACCTTCTTCCTTACTTTGTTCTTTTTTATCACTCCATGGTGATTCTTACTCCTCTTTCGTATCTCCAATAGGAGGTAATTCTTAAGTTTCAATGATATGCCCAATAGTAGATGCAAGGATTGAGATTCTTCTAATGCTTGTCCTATTAGAGTCTACAACAATATTGGCCTCGATTTCTTTAATAGCACCTTCTTAACTCCTTTCTCAACCTTCCACTTATCAACAAGTTTGAAGGTAGATAATCAACCTCATCAATACAAAAACCTCCTTTTCCTTTTCCCACACTTCTTCTCCCTAAATACTTTAGCCTTTCCTTCCTTTAACACTATCCTTCCAACAATTCTAGGCTTAGGGATGTCCTTTACATCTTGTTTTGCATGTGAGGACACAAAGTGATATGAACCCTATTCCACTCCCTATCAAATACAAGTACCTAAAGACACGTCATCTTATTTCCTCCAATAAGTACTAGGTGAAATCTACTAGTGAATGGTTTATATTCTTTTACATGTATTCTATTTCAAATATTTTGAAAATATCTTAAAAGTTGTACAACTTCTTATCTAGTGCTTAGTTGGCAAGTTACTTTTACATAACTTCTAGAATAACCTAGAATCTTCTATGATTAGGAGAAGGCCTAGGAAGCGTAATATAAATAATCACGTGAGAAAGAAGAGGAGCTCACAAGAATATTCGGATTTGCAAAGTAGAAAGTGAAGAAAGTTAAGCAACTTGCTCAAGTGAGTCAACATACTTGATTGTGTTCATAGTTTCATTGCAATTCATGTAGATTTTCTTTTAAATTCTATATTCCTATTACTGTATTCTAGTATAAAAAATCTGTGCCCGAAAACTTTGCAAGCGCAACAATCAAGGGGAATCTATATGTCCATCTCTATTGGGCACGAACATATTAATTATGCTCATTTGATTTTGCAATGATATCCACTTACAATGGTCTTCCTAATGCACTTGTTACATAACTAAGGCCATCCTCTTGAAGAAACTCAATGGGAAGACAACAAATCTTAACCTAAATAGGCATTCTAGAAGGTTGAATCCAAGTAAGTTGCATGCCTATTCTCCATCCTTCCAAGAACAAATATCGGTACAAGAAAAGCCAAGGCTAGCATAAGACTCTAAGGAGAAAATCTTTGTTTAAGAACTTAAATAAATAGAAGCCAATCTCATAACTTAGGACTTCCATAAGTCCATTAGGAGTCCATAAGCTACAAGCAATCTTGTTGATGGTTAAAAATGGCAGCTTCTTTCGATAAAGCAACTAACCAAAGTATTCCTACAAATCTTTTCCCCCACCAAAGAAACTACTTAAGGGTACCACTTTAATTTTATCTCCTACTCTAGTGAGAGGGATGTACATTAAATAAATATCCACTTTAGACTAATGGCTTGAGTCTCTAGAAAAAGCATGGGTAGAGGTAAGGGAGGATAAACTTTGGTTTTGAAAAAGGTTAGGAAAAGTAGGTGGTATCCAGTTTTGGTGTTGGTTGGAGGAATGAAGGTGAATTGTGTATCTCTCAAAACCAAAGGAGTAGGCACAAGCTTCCACGACGAAACTAAATTTATCGTGGCTCGGCCAAAGGTTACCCTTTTTTATTTATGGGTAGATTGCCATGCACAGAAAAAGAAACAACTTTAGGTGCCAAAACCTTAGGGCTAACACTTTAACCGCCCAAAGGAGAGGTCACATCAACTTTTTTCTTGTAGGAATCTCAAAGGTCTAAGACCAATGGATCAAAGGCTAAGCCTCCTTAACAAGGGGCTGAAAAGAGGAACTTGAAGCTTTGAGGCTTTTCCATGGCCAAAGCTGAAGAAACTTTATAATAAAAAAGATCGCATTGTTTAGAAAGCTTAGAGGACTGGGGAACCTTCTTAGGCTTTCTAAAGAATGGTTTAAATGGAGAAAGAAGCTAGGGGAAATAGACTCAAAACACTAACACAAAAAAATATACCTACAAAGGAGGTGATAAAACATGAAGACCCTAAGAAACCAAAAGTAAAGAAAATAGAGAGGGAAAGTAATGAAGAACTAAAGACAACTAAAGTAAAGAAAGAGAATGTGTGTAAAAGGTTTTTAAAGGAAAAAGGTGCTTAGACGAAGTGGTAATCTCAAAAGGTTTTCTAAAAAAGGAGAGCATTTTCTCAATCTAGATAAATTTACTCTCTCTTAGGGTGATGGTCTATGAGTTTTCTTTCCATGTGTACTCCACCACCTTCAAACATGCAGCACCCTGCTAATTTGTTTTGATCCTTAACTGGCAACTTTTGTATGCATTACCAATATCAAGATTTAATTTCAGCTTGAAAAGGATATTTGGAATACATAAATAAGAATGTACTATAGATTTGTTTATTTCAGATTTACACATATTTTACCTTATGTATCCGAGTCTATAGGGTAAGCCATCATTTAGTTAGTCGAGGACTTAGTCTAGATTTGTTCCATTCCATTCCTTTATATGTATCCTAGATAGCAAATAACATATATATCAAAGTGTAGAACCTACTTTCAAAGATTGAAGTAAATAAGTTCTCTTTGCAAATCAGATAGATTGATTAAATGAATATTAATTACCTTTTCTATTAAAATTTCTAATAGTAGTCTGAAACAATTATTAAAAGAATCTACTATTTGCAGTTTGTACAAATATTCCTCATTCAATTGAAATTATTAATTAAAAAAAAAACTATAACTAAAAGAATCTACTATTTCTAAATACACAACTTGATTAGTATAAAATTTAAATGAAATAATAAGTTAACTAATAATATTTTATCAATATTTATTGAAAAAAATAAAATTTTATTTATATCATTAAAAAATTATGTGTGCATTGAAATTTTCAATTAACAATGGATAGATTTTCCTCTCTTTCTGTCTTTTCATAGTTCATTCAAAGAGTGCTAATTGTCAATGATATAGTCATCTAAAACCCAATTTAACACGTTACATTTAGCATACATGAATCATGAATCATTTGGAAAACATTTGAAAAATACATGACAAAGACCCTACAAAATTAATTTAGGTTACCCAAGTAAAAATTTTCAACAACTATTATTAAGAGAGATTTTAGGAAAGCCCTTAAAGCTGTCAAATTTACTAAATTTTACCAACTTCTCTAATGAAGCTCACAGTCTCTGGACAAATTTTGGCTCACAACCTTTTCAAGCATCAAACACTTAATAAACATGCTTAAAGGTCCTGTGAACTAGTGCATAAAATTTTAAACTGCAGATAACTAATGCTTCACAAAGGCAATTTTTTTAAGTAGAACGAAGGGATCAAATGTTAGACCACATCAGGAGTGGCGAAAGGCAAATATATCTCTCTAAAAAGCTGCAGGACATGGCAATATGTTCTAATGCCTTCATGCAAGGCAACAGAGAGAGAAACCAAATAATTTATGACAAAGATTCTTGCCTGAATTGGTTAACTTCAATAGTTCAACAACCCTATCAATAGTCGCTTCACAAATCATTTCCGAAGTAAAAACAGCACCAGGAGTAGGTTGTTGAGCAGCAGGCCTATAGCAAGGAGCAAGCAGAAGCACACGCTTCCACCAGTCAGGTGATGGTGTGGTACGGATAGCATGTCTTATACAACGCAAAGCTCTCTCCCAATCTAAACTTCCTCTTTGGATAGAATTTGCAAGATCCTGAAGTAAATTGAAAATTAACCATCTGATCCATAATAAAGATTGTATCCTATGCATATACCGATAAAAGCAATTCATAAAGTATCTAAATATACTCTCAAAGAAATTCTCTACAACGCAGTTTGAGAACGAGAGAGAATGAGTTAAACAATATTATCAAATCCATTCCCACAATACTAGTTATGATATTGAATGATCTGCAACTCTATAACCACCCCTTGAAGATCAAAGAACCAGTCAGGTACATACTTTGAAGTGACAGGAAAAAGCAGATGCACCTGCAGATCAGAAGTGATTCTGCATCCTATTTGTACTTTTCAATGAAACAAAGCTTTATAATATCTCCCATTTCATCCATTCTTATATCACTACCTTGAAGAAACAGCTCCAAGGTCTACCGTTTCGGTCACCAATTTTGCGAATTAAAGAATATAAAAGCACTCTGTTAGATATCTCTTTTATATTTTGATGATAACAAAAAAAGATAAATACTAATAAATCATTAAGAATACAGGTATACAGAAGAATTTTCAGAAAGTTTAATTTCACAAAACTGAATTGTATTCAGAAATTTATTCAGAAGATTTGAATTAATTAAAAATGGACTAATATGAAATTCTTTAAAAAGAATTTTAAAAGCTTTATAAACATAAGTGGTATAACACATCATTCAGAAGCTAGTTCTGAAGCCTCAAAGAAATAAAGAATTAATATTCTTCAAAAGGTCATTCAGAAAGTTGATCTGAAAACATATAACATTATTTTTTAATTCAAATTTAACAAGACCTAACTCCATTAGACTGGATGTATTAGGAAAATACACTTAATTCCGTTTCACTCAAAATGGAATTAAGATAAATGGGGATTTTTTTATTTTTAGCAAATTAATTTTTGAAAAATCAAAATAAGCACAAATATAGATAAGAATAAGATTGAATCGGATTTTATGAAAATTCAAATTTTAAATATGAGTTTTATCTAGAAGTTTTTAATAAGACATATCTCCTCAACAAATTTAAAATCAAAAGATTATCTAATGATCACAGATTGAAGTTTATTTGATCTAAACAAAATAAGGAGAGTTACTTTTGAAATTCAAATAACTAAAATCCTCTCAAAATATTTAAGGATTATCTTTAATAAACTAACGGTTGGATAGATACGAAAAAGTTAATTTTCAATATATTAGCCATTGGAAGATTTCTATATAAAAAAGAGAGGATTTAAAAACGTCAGAAGCTCTCACAAAACAAAAAATCGATATCAAATTATACTTTCTAAAAAGTAACGAAAAATTCTTCAGATATTTCTTCAAAAAGTGACACCAAGGCAAATTATTCAATATTCATTATTTCTCTTTAGAGTGAAATTGTTTGAGTTTTATAATTGTATTCTTACTTATAATTTGTAAATCTTATTTATTATTTGAAATCAGTTTATACTCTATAGATCTGCATTAACCTAAATTGTAGAAAGGCTAAATAGATAAAGTAGAGTATCGCGAAGTCTATGTATAGTAAATGCTTGTAATCTCTTTACAATTTGATTTAGTGAATCAAGTAGAACAGCACCAGTAAAATAAATTGAATCCTTAACAATGGAGTTAGAAGAGAATAATAAATAGAAAGCCAAAGCTCTATAAAATCTCTACTTGATATTTTTCTTCCTTACTCTTTTAATTTGCTTTATTAATTGTTGTGTGTTAAATTATTAAATTATCACTGTTCATCATAAATTATTAAGATATCGAAAAAACTTTCAAAAGTTTAAAGATATCAATTCACCTCCCCTTCTTGATATTTTATACGAGACCAACACACTTCCTTCTCAGATAGGATCTTCCCAAGAACTAGTTATGCTACATGTTGTTGCATGCTTACCGAAGGGAATCGTCAAGTGACATTGTCCTTTTCCTAACTAAGACACTAAGAAACAAGCAATTAGTGTGCAATAGGCATGCTCATAACATCTTTCTTTTACCTTATTACTTGAAAATACAATGGTAGGTTACTGACGTAAAGAAATCTGACCGCTGCATCTTCTTTCACAAAATTGTTCTTTCAGTTAACTAATTAGTTAAAAATGTGCCTCAAGAAAGACTTGTATAAATCTTTTGCTTGACATGAGGTTAGCCAACTCTTATATTATAGTGACAACAAAATTATCTCCATAAGACACTTGCAGACATTTGAAATGTTTACATAACAGAAGCAATGGTATATGAGCAATTCAGAGTTTATGTTTCCAGCCTTGCTAATAAAACAACCACCAGTAGTCCTGGCCCCAATCATCATAGTTCCTTCTTTTATTATGACACAACAATATTAACCTACCGGCATTAGATAGCATGAGACTACCAAAAAAATAGCATTGGTAAGCATGAATTAAGGAATTACCTCTCCATGAAGTGGTTCTCCAAGTACACTAGGATATGTTATCGGTGATAACCGTAAGTTTCCTACAGCTTCACCTGACACAGCAGGCATGGTCTGAGAAAGTACCCTCGGAGTTCCAAACGTAGGGCAGTGGAGGTGCTGATCTAACATTTGCATATGCATAGCCATCATATCCCTTCTCCGATGAATCTCTAGGATTAGGGTAAATAAGGCTTCATCATCTGGAATGTTCTCAATGAACTGCAAGCCACTCCGTATCAATTCATAGAAAGGCACCCGACATTTACTCTCCTGAACCAAAAGCCAAATCACATCTAAACAACTGTGTAGCCATTCAATCAGAGCCTTGTCAGGTCTCCATGATTTTATGCCATCAGTTTCGTCAACACCCTGCTGTCTTTGATCCCAATTGACAAGCCAATTAAGCATATGCGAGAAAATGTCAGCATGAGTGACTGGTTTTATGTTGAAGTCAAGACCAATCAGGATAATTTTACAACAGAGCTGACGGAGACAGCTAATTGCAGAGTCTCTTATAGATGAATTGACCCTTGTTGTGGTTTGTTGTCCAGAGGCTGCAAAATCAGATGATTTAATGGGAGACATCGTTGCACTGGCTGGTGGTTCAAGTGTTGTTTGGGCAGGGGAACCAATCCCATGAACAGACTGCAAGGGAGATGCAGGATTTGAAGGCTGAAAGCTAGAAGGATTGGGGACTGTGCTAGATGATGAGACTACCCCCAAGTGTGACATGCTTGTAGATGAGACAGAAGACATGGGCTGACTTGCTTGTCCCACAGACTGTTCGGCTGATGTCACTGAGGAAAGAAGGGATGGCAGAAAAGTATCCCAGTTAATGTAACCATTATTGCACAAACTCTTTAGGGCAAAAAGAAGAAACTCTGCCCTCGGTGCATGACTGCTGCATTGCAGAACCAGAGATATAAAAACCTGTTCTGTCACAGCATGCAGTTGGTCTTGATCCTGATAGACATATGGGATCATCAGCCCATACCTCAATGCAACTAACCAAAGACTATACAACTTGACTCCACATTTGACGGTAAATAAAACCTACCGTAAACTGGGAAAGGAGTTGCTCAAAGTCTAAAATAAATTGCTCATTTCGTGGAGGAAGCTCTCTATTCAAAGCTACAACGCGTTTTTGTGTCCTGTTCCTGCAGGTAATTACATTGAGATGAACAATTCAGAAGCAAAATAACCAAATAGAAAAAGATAAATGATAAAAAATGACAACTAACTTATTCAAATTCGGATAAAAGAATCAACTATTCATACAATGCTTGGGACTGCTCTTCATCGTATTAGGATCAATAAACGGAGAGCCTAATATCGCTGGACCAACAAGAACAAACGAACAAACAAACTTGTACTATCATTAGCAGAGATGAAATTCCCACCAACCGTATCCAAGTCCTCACCAGTCAAAACGATTAAAGTGGGGTCAATTCTAAAGTCATCTATATGGCTGTCGATTAAGAGAAATTAGGACATAACAAAAATGAAGAACCTCTCAGAATCAGTCAAGCTTATAGCCTAGATTACAAAGAAAAACGATTCAATTCAAACCCATATAAATGAAAATAAAAAGTAAAGTATTGGATTAGGAGGATTAACGCAGTGAAATTGGGATTGAAGTACGATGCACTTACGGAGGCTCGCGTACAGAGTCATCAGGTTTTTGGCGACTACTTCTCTGCGAAAAGCATCAATTAGAAGTTGGATGAACTAAAGCCAATTCATTGATTTAAAAAAGAAAAGAGAACAGAAAAAGGAAAATTCATGGTATAAAGAGTAAGTGAAGTTGATATTTTAGGACTTACCCCTAAGTAGAGGTTGAAGAGATCAATAATGGCGGCACAAGCAGGATGGAACTGGTATGCCCGTGAAGGAATTTTGGATCGTTGAGTTTGTGTCTGATCCATTTTCTAGTTCCACTTCCCGCCCACTTCAATTGCGCTCCATTAAACCCTGGAGATAGGAGGACAGAGAGAGAGAGAGAGAGAGAGAGAGAGAAATGGAGCGGAGGGTCTTAGTGAGGCTGTTCCGTTAAATCCTGTAAGGGGACTTGCGGAACATGCATGTATGTAGGTTGACCTCGCGTCTATCAACATGGTAGAAAAAAGTTACAGGATTAGGAATTGTATGAAAAAAAAAAACAAAAAAACACTCAGAATACTATAATAATACTACATTTAGAAAATGTGACGTGATAATAAAAATTTCATATTTAACAATATGCCATTTAATGAAAGTAATAACAAAGCTGTATCGTATTTAACAAATATAACGTAGGTTTTATTTTTCTGTCAATCAAGCCTATATACTAAGTTTTATATCATATTTTATAAGAATGAAATAAGTTATACATAAAATGGGATATAGGCTTGTTGTAACATTTTGAAAACAAAAGGAACAGATGCGACATACTTGTAATTACTTATATCTCATTAGTGTTTTAGTTTTTATTTTTTGTGTGCAATTTATATTTTGATTTTTTTTTTTTATTTTGACTATAAACAAATAATTTTCTCTATATATACATATATACATATATAAAGGAAATGTAAACAAAATATTGAGTGAGTTTATAAAAGGCTACTTAAAAGAGACTCACATATCACCTTTCCAAACAATCGTCTTTATAAATAACTTTCAATTTTATAAAAAAGTACTCAATTAAAGTTTTTTTTTTCTTTTAAGTCAAATGAATTCATTAACAAAGAAAATATACAACAACTACAAGCTAGAGGAGGGATTACGGCCTTAAAAAAAGCAAGACTAAATCAAATCACTCACAAGAGACTAACACTAACTCGAAATTTCTACTTAATACAAAATTTTTCTAGATACAAAATCATGTTTTGGAAGATTTTCCCTAATTCATAATTGTTTCTAACCCTTTAAATATAATATACAGAAGGTCCAAGTGGAGACCAAACTTAAGCTAAGATTTCGAGAACAAAACGTTGTGATGCCATGCTAAGAAAAAAGAGAAGAAGAACCATACAAGGCATTAACTACATTTCTCCATCTCTGCTACGAAAACTAACAATCAAAGAAGAGATGGTCATGATTCTCCAAGTGAAGGTTGCATAAGAAACAAAGAGTATGTGAGGTGATTCTCCATTGGTAAAGCTTATCAAGAGTGTATAGCTTTATGTCGTAAGCGAGCTAAAGGATGAAAGAAAGTCTTTGTATATATCTCTTGCTATAGATGAATTTAGCCTAATTAATTATGTTCACAATGCCTCTAAGGCTGTTGTAAGAGCTCTTAATAGAAAAATTTTTCATATTTGATGGGACTCAAGATGAGACATCCATGATAACGGAGTTAGGTGTCAAATTGGTGGGGAAGTTAATAGATTCCCATAATCCACCTAAAGGAAGGATCCAAGAATTCCCTTTGATAATAGAACATAAATTAGCAAGCAAGGGGAAACCTGAATCACTAATGGCCCTTGCAGTAAGAGAAGAATCTAAAGGAGCAGACGGTAACCGGAAATCTAACTAAAGTGAAATGGAAACTCCATTACCAAAACACCAAAATAACTAAGGTCTAGCTATGGATCGTAGCTCGAGAAGTTTTCTACAAGTCTAAGAACAAGCTACTAGGCATTTAACATTCCAAAAACTCATGCCTTTTAAGAAATTCAAATGGATCCAATCTACCCAAAGGCTTTTCATATCTACTAAAAATAAGTTCCAGATGTGCTTAAGCTAGGCAGCTTTACTCTAAGTTTGTAGACATGGAATGCCTAGCCCACCTTCTCCTTTGGATGATATACCATTTCCCATTTGATCTTATCTTTCATAAAGATATCAGGGGTTCCACTCCAAAGAAAGTTTCTCATAAGCTGCTCAATCCTTTTGACTTCCTTTTTTAAAAGAATAAAAATGGATGCTAAATAAACTTGCATTAAGAAAACAGTTGATTTGATGAGTTGTAATCGCCCAGCATAAGATAGATATTTGCTAGTCTAAGGATCAATACATGAGGAGATTTTAGAGATTAAGATGTTGTAGTATCACTTTTTCAATTTGGAAGATATGAGGGGAACTCCAAGGTACTTTATTAGAAGGGAGCCTTGCTAAAAATGAAGTCTATCTAGAATTTCTTACTATACCGAGGGTCTACATCGTAGAAAAATACTAAACTTTTTTAGGAATTTGCTGTTAGACCAGAAAAGTTGTCAAAATCTTCAAGTACCTTTTTTTTTAAGATTAATCAAAGCTAAGTCCCTCTTACAAAAAATCTTAAGGTCATTAGCAAAGCTTAAGTGAGAAATCTTGTCTTCTTTGCACCTCTAATGGAATGAAAACTGAGGCATGGTGGCCATATATCTTAACAAACTAAATAATACTTCAATAGCAAGAGCAAACAAATAGGGAGATATAAGGTCTCCTTGCCTTAAACCCCTTAAACTTGGAAAAAAAAAAACCCAACTAATACACCATTGATATTGAGAGAAAACCTTAAGATAAAGTAACATTGTTTAAGGAGGCAACAAAAGTACAAAAGGAAGCCCATGATCACTAAAACTTGCTCTAAGAAAAACCGATCAAGAGTATCATAAGCCTTTATGATATCTACCTTTATAGCACATCTTGGGGGTCCCTTGTTTAAGTGGTATATATATACTAACTCTTGAGCAATGAAAATATTATCAATGAAGTGATGGCCTTAAATAAATGCTAATTGTTCCAAGCTTACCAAAGAGTGTAACACTTCCTTCAATCTTGAAGCCAAAAGCTTGGAAGTAACTTTGTAAATTACATTGCAATAAGAAATAGCTCTATACTTAGTCATTTTTTAAGGATTCAAGACTTTAAGGACTAGAGTGATGACAGTGTTGTTGAGCTCCTTCAAAAGAAAGGCAAAGGACAGATATTCCTTAACTGCGAGAATTATATTAATAATATGCCACGTCTTCTTGAAGAAATTGGCTAAAAATGCATCCAAGCCAGGTGCCTTTCCATTTGATTGAGATAAGAAAGCTAACTTAATTTCCTTATCATGAAAAGGACCTTCCAATTGGCTTATCTACTCAAAATTGAGCCTTCTTGTAATGAAATTTTAGAAGTCCATCTCTTTACATGTACCTGTAAAAGAACTACAACACAATAAGTTTTTGAAAAAATTTGTAGCCTCGATCTTAACTTCATCATCTCCGCATGCAAGGGACCCATCATCTCTTTCCAAAATGCAAAAGGCGTTCTTATTTTGACATTTTAAGATAAACTTATGGATAAAGGAATTATTTTTGTCTTTCAATTTCAACCATTTTACCCTCAACTTTTGCTTGAAAAATCTCTCCTCTGCTCCTTTGAGAAGATAGTAGTCTCTAAAAGACTTTTTCTCCTCACCAATATTATTTATGTCCCCTCTAGCAATAGCGTCTTGGTAGATTGAAAGAAAGTCTTTAGCAGCAACTACTCAAGAGGAAATGCAAGAGAAATGTTTAACATTTAGTTCCTTTAACTTCTGCTTAAGAATTTTAAGCTTACGAACCACTTGAAAGCATTTTGATCCAGTAATGTGTTGGTTCCATACAGAAAAAACAGTAAGCCTTGCAGTAAAGTGTTTAGGAATCGGTACGCAAAATTTAGAGTGAATAGGTAAATTATTTTATTAAGCCTAAATTTTATGACGGAGTTAGAAATATTAATAAAAATAATCCCATAAGTTTATATTTAAGAAAATAAATAATTAAATATTATAATATTAAGTTATATATATATATATTACTCATTATTTATTGAAAATGCGAAAAATGAATTCTCATAATTAACAAATTACTAGAGATAAATAATATATATACTAAAAATTATAAAATAATATAAATAATATTTAGGAATATTTATTTATACTATATATGTATTTACGTACAGATAAAAGTATCCGAAACAACTTAAAATATCTAAAATATAATAAAATAATACTAAATAATTAAGAAAAAATATAAAAAGTGTGGAATTGTCCAAATCTTGGTTGTAGCATGCTATGGAGTAAAGAACAAAATTAACCAATCAAATTTACTCAAATAGAAAGTAAAAAGAGAAGATAGAAAGGACACTTAGCAAACAAGAAAACAAAAGAAAACCCTAAACCCTACCATAAATATAGAACAACTTCTCCATAACTTAGTTTGGTTAATTGAGAAGCCAAAAAAAAAAAAAAACTAGGGAGAGGAGAGAAGAGAAGGAAGAGCCAATTTACAAAAAATTAGAAAAATAGTATGTAATTAGAGCAATATAAGGTAACCCATGACCAACAACCACTTGAGGAGGGACGACCACCACTACTAGACAACAACCTCATCACCTAGAGCTACCGACACAATAGTAGCTACTACTAATAGCTGCAAGTCGATCAAATAGGTAAGTCTAATCTTTAATCATATTTTGTTTAATTTATTAAAAATACTAAATATATTTAAAAAATTATAAAATTTGGTATTTTGAGGTATTTATGCATGTAGATTTAGAGAAAAATATTATATTGATGAAGTATGTAAAAAATCTTGAAACCCAAGCTTGTTTTCGATTTAAATTTAAACAACTTTAATAGTATGGTTTTGAGCGCAAAATTTTTTTTGTAGACCATTTAAAGTGTTTAAAGCAATGCTATGAAGAGATTTTTCAAAAAAATAATTTTTGAAAATTTTAGTTAATTTTTAGGCCTTAAAATTATAGATAAAAGAGTATATTTAAAATTGATTTTGTAAAGGGTTAAGTTGTATAAATACTAATTTATTATGTAATTAGGAGTCTTATGATGTACTTTTCCGATACATTATGATATTTGTGGCAATTGATGAGTTAGATGTATGTATTACATAATGAATATGAATATAGGAATAATAGGTAAAATTAGAAATTAAATAAGCAAAAAATATTAGGTAAAAATTTATGATATTATAATATTAGGAGTATATTAAGAATCTGATTTGTAACTTAAATTTAGGTAATTATATGAAAAATATAAATTTTCTCACATCGAGAACAAATTTAGTAGTTAAATTAGGAATAGTATATACCACACGAACTAAAATACTGATTAGGAGCTAAATAAAGGATTTAAGATATTTAAATATAATTAAATGAATTTTAAATAATTAGCTTAGAAGAAATACTTAAGGTTTACGCATAGAAAATTGAAACCAGAAGTTAAATTAAAAGCTAATTCTAAAATCGAGTTAGAAATTAAACTAGAGATTAGTATATGATTAGTTTGATTATAAGTGATATAAAACTTAGATAATTAGGTATAATTATGATTTAAAAGCCTATATTTCATTAGCGTATAAATATTAAAAAAGTATTTCTATTATAGGATAAGCAAAGACGAGTTAACCCTACAGCAAGTTAAGTGAGTAAGTCAAGGATTTTAGGTAAGTTTAGATCAATACATAACTATATTTTAGAGTATTGTTTCATAGTACTTAGAGACTTAAGGTTATACTTGTTTATATTATAGGTAGTTTAGTTGTACGTATACCTATTTGCGCGTGTTCTTGAATGTATTATGTACTATTGGCTTGTTATACAGGTTTGCAATTGTTTTATATTACATGATATGGACTAATCACCTTAATTAGACTTAATTAAATATATGACTTATAATTCTAATCGGACCTACACTGTAACCCATTAGGGGAAACGCTTAAAGCTTTCCGGCCAAATACCAATCCTTTTAAAAAGGATAGTGCTAGATAACATAATTGGTCCATTTTTCATCTTTAGTTAAAACTAAATGATAAGAGAGGAGGTTACGGCAAGGTGAAGGTAATGGTTCGAAGGTAGTCATGAGAGAAGCAGTGTTTCCGTTGCATAAACTTAGGTTCAATAAACTCCTCAACTAGAATTAGAAAAGGTGTAATTTCTCTAATCTCACGATGGAATAGATAATATCCTGCGATGGCATATGCTTATTGTGTTACATTAAAATAATTGATTGATAACTCTATTTGTGTTTAATGTATAGTTTTAAGTTTTCATCATAACTTACTAAGCGATTAGTTGCTTACATCCTTATAACTGTTGTTGCAAGTACTAACTAGGAAGCAACTACATGACTATCCTACAGCTGGCTACTGCTAGATCTTAGAGAGTAAGGAAATAAAAACTGAAGAACAGATACATTTTTAAGGTTTTAGTTCCTTATTTAAAATCTTCAAATGTCATATAAGGTATTACTTAGGTAAGATTATGCTATGAAATTATTGTAATATTTGAAATTCAGTATATATTTTTCTTACATTCTTATATAAATAACGTATCTAATTAGTAAATTATTTACTTTAAAGTAGGTTAGTTATAAACGCCTTATATAAATTAAGTCTAAGATAACGGCTATAAGATTAGCTTCTATCCCACGATAGTTTATACGATAAGACTGTTACAACTCTATTGCTTCATGGCGTAATATAAACGGTAAGTAGGAAATCCTTTGAGTCCATCTAAAAATCAAAGAACTTGAATGGAAACCTTCCATTGGGGACATCAACATTTACTTCAATAGTAGCTAAGAAGTGGTTTGATAGCATAGAGGTTGAAAAAATGCCGGTTGACTTAAGGAACATCTACAACCATAACTAGTTCACAAAAATGTGATCTAATTTCTTAAGGACTAGGTTATCCTTTTGTCTATTAAACCAAGAAAAGGTATTACTTAGGAACGTTAACTCCTCTAGTTCAGCTTCATCCAAAAAATATTTGAATTCCTCCATATCCATTATGAATCTAGTATTACCTCTACGTCACTCAAAAATTGATTTGGTCGCATTAAAGTCTGCCAAAACTACCCAAGAAAAGTTTGTCATGGAGGGACTAATATGTAACAATATTTGTCACAAGTTCCTTCCTTTTCCCCTTGAATTTGAAGCATATACAAAAGAGGTGTAAAAGCATAATTTGGATCTTCTATTTGTGCAAAACAATGGGTAAATTGGCTATGTTCTTCCAAAACATTTACATCCCAAGCTCTAGTGTCCTAAGCTAGCCAAATGTGCTTAGGTACTTTGGGATTAATAGCAAAATTCTAATTAGGATTGATGTGTCTCTTGACATAATCTATGTTTGAGTGGTTCATTTTAGTCTCCAAAAGCTTAACCAAAGATATGTCCTTTTCAACACAAAGTTTATCTACATCAACACTTTTAATGGGTTTACTTATACCTTGAGTATTCTTAGTTACAAAATTCATAAAAAGAAAAGAAATGAGAAGGAAAACAAGTTACATGTCAAGTAAATCAATGCTTTCTTTTGAAATTTTTTTCTCTTTTTCCTCTAGAGGAGCTCTTTCCACTCCTAGAGCTAGATCAATTGCTTGACCCGTTGTTTTTCGCTCTTTAATGTGGGTTTCAAGCTATTGGTGTAGATTCCATAGAAGGCTCTTGGCTAATAGGAGCATGAAGCTCTACTTTACCAGGGTCTTGCTTAAGTAAGGGCATACCCTCAAAAGGGGCTTTTGCAATAAGGGACGTATTTAAGTTAGTAGTCTTCTCCACAAGTTCAGCTGCCGAAGTGTCAACAAAGGGTTCAATAACCAAGGCATCCTTTCGTTCATCCTCCTAGGTGGTGTTAGCTTGCTCTTTAGAGTTTTCATTAACTATTTTTAGAGTTGAAAGCACCTCGTCACTGATAAGGGTAGAGCTAAGCTTATGAGTAACTGGTTTTGAGTCATTATGGGAAGAAGAGTCAACTCCCATTGATTTTTTCCTATGCCTTTTAATCTCAACCTATTTACTCTTAGCTTAGGGCTCATTATGTATTAATTGTGATTTTATCACTAGGGGACAAACATGGTTGAAGACGCTACAAACAGGACACCTAGGGGGTAGCCATTGGTATTCTACTATAATTGTAGTGATGGTTCCATCAGCTTTCTCCACCTCTACCTATGACACAAGTTCCTCATGTACATTAATCTCTACAAGGACACAACATGATTTGTACGTAATCGAAGGACAATAAGTGAATCAACTTGGAGTGGTCATTTAATACTACTAGTAATATAGCTAATAGCCTTTGCATTCAAGAACTCACATAGGATGTGAGAGAAGACTATCGAAGTAAGAATAATAGAGGGTTGGGGCTTCTCAAGGGTCATACCATGTCACCATCATTGGACATTTAAGAGGTGTCGTGCAAAAAAAACCATGATTTAGCCAAGACTTAGTCTATATAGGAGTCAACAGCAAAACGGAAACAAAAGAGTCCTTCGTTACTGCCTAAGACTTCAAAAATACCAAACTTTTGCTACACTCTCATAGTTGTGGATCAAATTAGAGAGAAAGGGATTTTCTATCCGAAAAAGAAGCCAACAAGGGTAGTACCCCAATGTTTTGCACCCTTACATACCACCTCTGGAGGTAGGTGAACATTGGCCACAACTCTTTTGGCTACTTGGGGGTAGAATTGTAAGTTAAACTCATGTATAAGAAGGGTTTCAAATGGTTTACCACGGGCTTTAACATAAGATTTGGCTTTTTGGCCAAATGAAGAAGGGCAATTTTGTCTTTCCTGGTTATCTACCAAATTGTTAATTTCTTCTAAAGCAGTATTTCTTAAAGAAGATCTACTAATTGTTGCTCTTCGTTCAAATATATCAAAAGAAGGCTCTAAAAGATTAAGGGTAAGTCTAGAAAAGATAGATGATTTAACAGCACCTTGGGCACATTACTTACTATTTTCCTCAAAAATAGATACCCTAATTTATGTTAGAAACAAGAGTAGTAGCTTTTTTGCCAGGAGAAGCAATTTTAAGAAGTGTACTGGGCCCTATTGCATCCCCTTCCTTAGAGTAGTTTTTAACGAAAGGGGTGGAAAAGGGAAGGCAAGGGGTAAAGCAATTTTAGGAAGGCGAGGAGCCAAGATAGAGGGAAGAGAAAGTTAGGAAAGGGGTGGCAAAGGAAGCCTAGGAAAAGTAGCTTCCTAAGGGGCTTTGAGTAAATGTCTAGAGAGAGGAGAGAGCATTTTCTCCTTGTACTTGATGAAAGTTGCTTACCAATTTTTTAGATATTTTACATGTCCCATGTTGTCATTACTTTTTAAATTAATATATAAAATATTTTTTTAAGATTATTGAAATGTGAATAAATTATTTTATGATTACTGCATACTATAATAATATTTTATTTATTCTTATAGGAAAAAAGATAAAAAGAAAAAAAATTAAAACATTCTTCAACGAAAAGATAATACAACAAAACTAAAAAAATAAATAACACATTCTAGACACATCAACTAAATTTAGCCGAGAATTAAAAGGGCTAAAATGTTTCACATTTAGACAACAGTGAAATTAAAAAAAAAAAAAAAAACCTTAAGTACCAATACCAAATTAGGTACCCAATTACTTATAAACACTCTAATTTGTAAGGAGATTATGGGTGTTTAGCATGGAAATTTGTCTAAACACCCTTTATGACCAGAACTTGTCTTCCTTAAGCTAAGTGTTCACCTCCTTCCTTAAAGCAACATCACAAGTAAGTTATAAAGAAAAAATTGATAGCATCAAATATCTTCTTGGTGAGAAAATGGATTATTTAATATGGGAAGAAGTTAGTAAGGAAAAAAGATTGAAAATAAGGTTAAAAAAAACATAATTAATAAGAGTCGCCTTTATTATCTTTTCTTAATAAGATGCTGGAGTTACTCTAGTCACTAAACAAAAACCTTTCATTCTCTATACAAGTAACTTAATACTAGCAAACAAAAAATTTGAGAAAATTAAATTAACACCATGCAGTAAAACTAACAGAGATATGGCCGCTAATGGACACTAAAAGAAAGAAGAAATTAGAACTACATGGCTTACTTTATGTCTACATTTAAATGATGACAATTTTGCTTTGAGGAAGGATGTAATCCATTGACTTAGTTAAAGTAGGAAAAAAAAACCCCCAAAATTGGAGTAATGTTTCATGTAGCTTGTATTAGATTTGTAAACCTCCCAAGTATAGCCTTTTAGAGAAAGAGCCAAACTCTAATGTTATAGATATTTTCTCAAGTTAACAAAACTATATAAATTTAAAACTGATTAAATTTTAAATTTGAAACTTAAAATGAATATGAAAAACTTTAATATACTGTTTGAATCTCTAATCACATAATAAAATCCTAAACCTAGTGTATGTGTACTTATAAGAATTTAAACCTAAACCTAATAAAACCCTAAACCTTAAGTTTATAAAACTTTATAATCTATACTAATGTTAATAAAACCTTAGTTCTATAAAATTGTCATTAAGTATATGAAATCATGTAAAAAGTTGTAAACAAACATTTTAGAGATAATTTTAAATAATAATAATAATAATAATAATTAATTTCAATCAATTAAATTAATAAATTATAAATAAATCCTATGTACCCCTACTTGTAACGCCATGCATGTATATATATATATATATTGTTATATTGTTATTTTTTTTTCCTTCTTGATGTATATGCATATATATTATTATTATTATTATTAAGTATTATGATATATTATAGTATATTATACATAAGTATTCTTGTCTAAATAAATACTTTAAAAAAGTATTTTTATTTTATCTAACTAAACCCTTAGTATAACTACATTAAAAGCATTTTCATTAACCTAGCTAAATCCTTAATTAGAACCTTATTTTTTTTAGCTTAGACCATAGTAACAAAACATCAAGGAAAACAAATCTTTTCTTGCCTCTATCCCATTCTTAGTAGGATATGTCCCTCTTCCCTAGAAAATAAATATTCTTTTTTAAAGCAAAACACCCCTTCTTACTTTCTTTGCCATGTTAGTAATGTCCATCCCCTCCTCCTTTTTTTTTTTTCAACTTTTCTTACAACATGGACTTCTCAAGCCCATCTCCCCTCTTTTTCGTTTGCCCCTAATCCCCAATCACAATCCCCAATGCTCCTAAGACAAACAATGCAAAAAAAAAAAAAGGACCTTATCTCAAGTACAACCTTCTCTAATCAATGGTCATTTTCATGCCTTTCACCTCCTCTCTCACCACTCCTATAATACCTTTTCAAAAAAATCAAATTATACTTATCTGTTACATCTCATGCTCCTATCCCCCCTCTCGGCTTTTCTTTTCTGCCCCTTTTCAAACCTCTTCTCTTCTTTATTTTTCTTACTTAGGAAAAACACTAATAACACTCCTATGAGAAGCCCTAACTTCACCTATGCCCCATTCCCTTAACTTTCCTTTGTAAAAATTTGTTTTGCCTTATTTATTCTTACTTCATTCAATTTCCACTCCATCTAAGAAGTACCATGCAATATTTCCACCAACATTTAGTAAATACAAAAGGACGTCAAGAGATTAGGTACACCAAGCCAAAGGATCAACACACAAGTCCTAAGCGCCCTTACAAGTCTTCCAAAAAGAGTAATCGTAGAAATTTGTTTTTTCCTTTTTTTCTTCTTCTTTTCTTTTATTTCCTTCCTTATAACTTTCATTTTTTATTTATTTCTGTCAATATCTTGTAAACACTTTTCATGTATACTCTCTTTATGTATCTAGAAAGTACCTTAAGAGAGTGTGTAAATGTTAGTTAATCTCTAGTAGAATAAACAATATAAAGTGTACAATTTTGTGTATGTGAATATTTCAAAAATATAAGTAAGTACGTAAGTATACACACATATGGACACCATATGTACTAGTTTCTATTTTCCTTATTTCTATTTTTTGTATTTCTTCTTTGTACCCTTATTTTCTATACTCTTGGAACATTAAACTAAATATATATATATGTACATATTTGTGTATAAGAGAAATTTATCTTTATGTATATGTATATTTATATATAATTATTCTTATACGAAAATAGTATATATATACATATATATATAACTAGAACGAAAAAAGGCATATATATAAATATATAAAAACATAACACAAAAATTTCACATAAATATAACTACACGTACAAATCTGTACCTATTATATATATACAAATATATTTTTTTTCTAATTTTCTAAAATTTAAGTACATATATAGATGTATACAATATGAGCACTTACATCCATTCTGAACATATAGATCTATACATGTATACCCATATACATATATATATATATATATATATATATATACAACAGTACTCTACATACATAAGTATATACGTATATTTTTATTTTTCTTTTTCTAGTTTGAAAGAAAATATATATGTGATAATATGTATCTAAATATTTCAATGCATTTTAAATAATGGATATATTAGCATTATTTTCATATGTAGATGCTATAAATACAAAAATATGTATATATGCAAGTATGTAGGATGTGACTTGCAGTAGTATTTTTTATTTTTTTTGTTTAGTTATGTTATATAAATGATATATATGTATATATATACATATATTAATACCCTAGGTGAACCAAAAATACAAAAGTGGATAAAATTAGAAAAGTGCCACCAAGCCAACCAAAAAGTGCCATGTCAGGCCCTACATTTTTTTGACCCCAAAACTGTATTTTATAAAAATCAATAATAATAAATTAATTTAGAATTATTATTATAATAATAGGTAAATAATTAGCAAACTAGGGCCTAAAGTTATAGACTAAATAGGGTAGAAATTGGACTTTAAGGCCCATGGAAAAGGATCCTGCTAGGTTTGATCTAAAAGTCAAAGTTTTACAAAATTTTTTATTCAACTAAATTAAGAGTAAAAATATACAAACAAGATAGTTTCGTAACTTGTATAATTGAAAAACTTATGGAAAAGACCTATTTCTAGCTAATAACCAAGATCTTAGCACAAAAATAAAAATAATTAACAAACATAAAATTTAGAAATATTAATTAGGCTTAAAAGTAATTTTAAGTTCAATACAAATGTAAAAACTCAATAAGGAATCTTGAAAATTTTAGATGAGCATGATAGGAATAAAATAGATAAAGAATAGGTCCACATAATTTTAGATCTACCGACAAAACTTAAGTAAAGCCTAATCAATAACATCACTAAGAAAAGCCCATAAAAATGACTAAAGAATAATTGGGCCCAAAAATAATAAAATTCATAGTACCCTAAGCCCATAACAGAAAATGTAGGTCCTATCTCTTAAAAACAGACTTTGCTATACGAAAGTACGCTTGAAAATGATGAAAACTGACTATAAGATTATTAAAATCAGATTTAAAACGAAAAAATTATACGCGATTAAAAATTTAAAATAAGTTAAGGAAGATAGGTGGAACAACTCAGTTATCTAAATGATTTGGCCCTATAGATTAATAAATAGGATAAGTACTTAAAAGTAAATAAATAAATATGTAAAGATATAATTGTTTATAAATATCCACATATATTTCTTATAAAGAGAAACCAATAAACACACACCATAAGGTACAATATCAAGCATAATTACACGACACAAAATTATTTAGAAAGTCGAAGTTTTGTATATATGCATATACATGCATACTTAAAAGTCCATACATTCCAAAGTAGATATGTTTCTACATATGCAAATGATTAAACCTATAAAATGTAATGACCATGTCATAGTAATATGAAACAATAATGATGATGATGATAACAATCTATAGGATCATATACTTATAAGAGGTAATTTGAGTATATGTACGTACACATACGCGATATGATCTTAAAATGATACTATAATATAATTGAGCTAAAGTTTTTCAATTAATTAAATATACGATTTCAATATTTTCCACTTAGCATTAGTACTTTGTCTAACTTATACTATCATACTACTATTTATCCCAATATATGTGAGCAATACAGTTAAATCATAACATAATAGTATACTAATACGAAATTTATAAAAAGTGAGAAAAATCCAAACCCATACAATATTTATTAAGTTGTATATAATATTACTTAAATGATAAAATAATATTTTATAATTACTACAATAAAGAAGATAAGTAATAAGGAATATCTTTCAAAGTTCTAAAATTATATCATTACTGGAATATATTCGAACTAGATAAGAATCGACAAAAAGAATGTAAAAGTAAAAGGTAAAATGAAAAAGCTACATGTGATACAAAGTCTAAATGGAAATGAGAATCATGAATTAGATAGTTAGTTAATTAGGCTATTTAGCACTTCATCTAGATACTCATTAGGTTTCTTTTATTGCTATCTATTAGGAGATACCGATTATGAAGGCGAGCTGCTTGTTGATTCTTATGACTCATAGCAGCTTCTGTCTAGTGAGTATTCTCGATGACTCTATATTTGTTTTGTATTTGTAGTTAGTGTACTTAAATTACATATATTAATAGATTGATGCTTCAGGTTCGAGATATGCATATGGTTGAATATTGCTTGTTTAATGTGCAAAATGTTGCTAAATATGATAACTGAAGAATTGGTTATATGTTTGACTACAGTACGATTTGGATGGTTTGCTGATATTGGTTTATCGCCTAATAATTTGACTTAATTATATACGGCTTGTCTTAAATTAGATAGATTATGCATCAACCATGCATTGCATTACTTATTCCAATTGTCATCTCACACAGAGGTAAAAAGAGGCCATACGAGGGTTGTTTCTATATATTGAATTAATGTATTTTAGTACAGTGTACTCGTATAACATGACCATGCCCTAACTCATAGGTTTACTAAACGTTGGAGGCATAAAATGTTTGGCTAAGAGTCAAGTCTAAAGACCTCCTCTATAGGGTATGAGCATAGATTGTGGGGGGTTACCTCACTACTAGACCTAGGAATGTACAAACTACTGCATTTTGAAAATGGAAATATATTTTATGAAATATGGAATTTCAATACATGGTTAAAAATGTAGGTGCTAGAACCCAATTGTGATTGGTATCGATGAATCTCTAACCCTTACTTCGAATGGCATTAAATTCGAAGTTGTATGCAATATTTTACTTGTTCATACATTTATACATTTTTTAATTAATTACTTCATAACCTACTTATTAGTTTAGTAGAAGGGATATCTCATTAAGCTTGTGTAACTTACTCCCCAATAGTTTTCCCTCGCAAGTTGATTGATAAATGGACTTAGGTTAAGGGCTGAACGTTGAGTACAAGTATTGAGATGTGCCTTATAAGATAGATTGTATAACTAGTTTGGAACGTTAAAATGTATTTCTTATAATTAAATTTTATAATTTTGGTAAGTTGTTTAAATTTTAGAACCTCACTACTCAATCTTATCATTTTGTAGGGAATATTGATTCTCTAGGTTTTTAACTGACTATGAAATATTAGGTATCCAAAATTATTTTTACTTTACACTAAGTTAATCAATTAAAAATTGAAAGCCTTACTGGTTAATTAATTAGAGTCTTGTAATTTCTGACTTAAAAGACGATTTTCGTATCATAGGTATATATGTGATTTGGAAATTCTAAGCAACTTATAAGCTCCCTATAAGGTCTTGACAGGAACTACAATCTTTAAGTATAAAAGGGTGCATTACTAAGCTATCTTCATTTTACTATTATAGATATCAATTGTTGCTTTTAACTTAAAACAATTCATCGAAAAATATAAAATTTCAAAATGCTCTAAGACCATGTCTTTTCTTTAAATTATGTCTTCAAGTCATCATATTAGATTTTAGATAAATTTCAGTCGTATCTTCAAGATACTATTTCAATTGCCTTACCTTTATTAATATTTTTCCAACAGCTATATGATAAGAATGTTTTTTTTTTTAAAAAAAAAAAGCAATTTTTTTCCTTTCCACATCATAGGTTGCATGTTTGTTTTGAGCCAAGTTGGTGATAAAAGCGAAGAAAATTCCATTTTTCTATAAAAATATATAAAATGTTCTTTTAATGAATATGCATCTTATATTAAACCTTACTAATTCACAAAAAACTTAACCAAAAGTTAAGTAAATCTCATTTCCTTGAAAAACATAAATGAACCGTATTCTCAACATTCACAAACACATCAATAACTGCAACACCTACAAATATAATAGAAAGCATATGTTTTACAACCAACACCAAACTATATATCAGTAACAAAACAAGTACATTAAAAATTAATTAGTTACTTGCTATGTGGATAGCATGACATGCTTATAGATATTCTTTTTCTCTACATAGTATCAAATAAAATATTTCTGCTTTTATATAAAATCATGAATAATTGAAGGATCTAAGATTACCTCTCCCATCTCCTACGATATTACGTAGCATAAGCTACTTCAAGGTTTCAACAACTTAGATAAATATGCTTAACCTACTATATGATCTAGATGGATTTGTATATAAGGTGGTGGCTCATTTAATATTATGTGGCATGATTAATCTATATTATACATTCCCCTATATGAAAGTTGTTTATATGTCTATGCTTTTTAAGAGAAAGCTAAGTTGCTATAGTAGTAAAGGCTAAATCTAATGCAGGTGTCTAAAAAAGTTGTGTACTTTATAAGAACGATGATACTTCATTCAATGAATGGACAAAATAAGATGAAGTCAAGCTTAGGTCAAGTATAGATGGTAAAGAGCCATGATGTGCTGGTAAGAACTGAACTAATGACATGCTCGAAGGCAAAGAAGGACACTTATCCACTAATAACTTTTGTCAATACCCTTGCAATGCCTTCATCCTCTACTTCTGACGACACAAGGAGCTATGAGAACCTTTACCTACATCTACTAACCTCAAGAGAATGGTATGGTACCTCGATAGCTTAAAGTAGATGCTTCTTACATATAAAAGCCCTAACATCTCTTTTGGATCAGTAGCCAACTCAATGCGATTAATTGCGTACATAGTAAAAAAGTATACATATATATATGTGTGTGTGTGTGTGTGTGTGTGTTAGCTACATTTGGAATAATATCAAATACAGAACCTAAATTTTGTGTATATTTCCAATTTTATACTTAAAGTTTGAAATTGTTAAATATTATAGATAATTTTCCTTATTGGATTATATACCTTAAGTTTGAATTTGCTAAACATTATACTTAAACAAATTTTTACTTATCAAATTTACTATTTTCATAAGATGATATAGTAAACACTTACTTATCAAATGGTCCAAGTTAGAGTTTAGGTAATAAATTTGGTGAGCAAAAATTTGATTATGTTCATGTAGCGCTTGAAAGTACTATGGTGCCATGTCTAATAACTAAGATCAACCCCATCTACTAACATAGCATCATACTCAAGCTTAATGATGAAACCAAATGAGAGGAAGATGCACAACGAGATTGAAACCTTATGAACACGATCCTTATGGTTTCAATAACTAACATGTTAAAGCTAAAGGGATTGTTACCCTTCTCATAGAACTCGATAATGTAGACAATGTCACCAAGTAGCTCGTAGATTTCTTAGAATTTGATTGCTAGTCCCTATTCATGGTAGTTGAATTAACTGGGATAAATGGGCTCGTGTAAAGTTTGGGTGAGATGGACTTAATCTTTGTCTCTTGCTTCTTGATACCTACAAAAAGCCCCAGGTAAGTATGATTATGGGGACCCTCTAATGCTGAAGTTAGCAAGGAGGATCAAGAGGAGAAGAGAATGAGTAATAAGAACCTAAGGGGCAATGCCTGCCTAGGATATGCGTAATGTGTATTAAGTAAGGAAAAGAGGAAGGGAAAAGGAGAGAATTTTGGGAAAGTCAAGGAGAGAGAGCGTTCTACCTTACTTTACGGCACTTGACACGTTTTACGGAAGTTACCTAAACATGTGCGAATCAAGGGTTTGTTCATATTGGCTGTTGGTAGACAGCGTGCTCCAAGGTAGAGATTGAGCTACACTACATGTGGTATTTTGTGGCTAACTAAACCACTAAATTTGCAGCCTAGAGGTTTGACATTTGTAGAGGGTTGCTGAATATACTGGCTATACTACGGATGTTAGATGTTCATTAATGAGCTACAATGGAGAGCAGGCGTTAAAGATGAAAGTTAAGTCAAGATGCTAAGGAAGGGATTGGCGAATGCTTGATCAAGGGTGAACGGAACCCCGAGCTTATGCCAAATGGTTGGCACGTGCCAGCTTAACAGTTAAGGCGACTTCGCTTGGATGGTATGGCTTACCGAATAGGTCGTGGTACAGGGAATCGGCTCATGATAGCTCATACCATTCTTGGCGTAACTGCATGGCCTCGTAAGTAGCCACCTGTAAGGGATGAGCTCATTGTTCACTTACGTGCGCTTCGATGTCCTTCGTGATGGGCTTGTTCATTAAGCCTTAGTCCGAATGAGAATCGAGTGTCAACGCTTGTCCCTTTACTCTCCTCAACGTCTGAAGTACAAGGAGAGTAATTCATGTAAGGCGACTAAGCCAAGGCTAGGCTATTTATTCTCCGAGTGGAGAAGTTAGCTCTATTACTCAACATCATGATGACAGTGCTTTTAGTAGGATCCATTTTCCCATATACCGACTTCTTACATAATTGATGTGACCGACAAGCTGCTTGATGTGTCATGATGGTAGTCCTTAGGAAATGTAATACGCATTTATGGTTTATGAAGAGTAGTTGCGTACGTAGGGTGACTAGTTGTCAGGCCACGTTGTGGATCCATATACGAGGGTCATTTGAGGCCTTTAATTAGAGAAGTGGGACATGTAGATGTCCTTTTGTGGGTTCATGCTTTAAAAGAAGAAGAAACCATTCGCCTTCTCCCCTTGGTTGTTTATATGAAGGGGGTACAAGTTGCTTTCTACTTTCGAGTTGGTTGCTTTCTCTTGTATGCTTTCTTTCTTCATCAATCATTTGCGATAACTTATTAGAGTACGACTGACAATCAGAGTAAGTCTTCCTATCCATCTCTTTCAAGGGAAGTGGATGAAGGTCGTGAAGGCTTTGTCCTAAGTAAAGGGTGATAGCCCTATTCCCCTTGAAATGACAGTTGTAGCAAGAGAGGAAGATAAGGGTAACATTGTCTTGGGAGGAGAGGAGAGAGTACACGTAGTGAAGTCCCCATGATGAGTACCCCTCAGATGGTGAGGAAGGCAAAGTTAAGAGATTGTTGCGGACAACCAATACAAACAATTGTACATGTGCTTGTGTTGTGGATGTAGCAAGCGAGGAGAAGCTGAGGCTAGTTAGCTGAGTAGTGGGAAAAGTCCCCGAGTAGCGAATGTTGGTACCAGGGATGGGCAATGAGTGTACGATATAGGGGATGACTGATCGTTTGATATTTATGTAAAACCGTTCAAGCTTAGTCTTTGTCTTATGCAGTTGTTTAGACATTTCTTTCATATAAAGAGGGTACCCAATGGTTCGATATAAGTTGTTATCTAAGTTAAGGCACTAAGTATTTTAATAAACCGCCGAATAATGTTAAATGCTGGAAAGAGTTCTTTTATCATGTTCACGCTCCTAAGCCCTATGATTCCCCAACCAAATAGAGATATCTTATATGGGGCAGGAAGTTAAGTAGCTTAGGAGATGAGGATGTGATGACTAGCATTGAGCTATCGAATCTAGTAGGTTAGAAGAAACTTAATCTTTTATCGATATGCCAGAAATATAAGAATGGCTTGCCATTGTTTGGGGTAGAGACAAGTATTTGCTACATTTTGTCGAAGAAGGGTAGTTGGCTATCTACTGTACTAGTTGTCTTGTTGTTAGAGTGGGGGACATTGGGCTATTCATCCTCGGCCTAGTAAGTGCGTTATCTTTGTTTTAGTTTGTTTACTTAATAATTTTTTTGGTTCTCTTACAACTTCGGAGATGGCTACAAAGAGTATAAAGGTAAAGCTTCTTGCTGTACAAAACAGGCGGCTCAAGAGTGCTTAAAGGCCTATTGAGAAGAGGAAACAACCTATGTTGGAGGGGGAAGGGGAGACCTTATGGCACCTTTCCAAAAGTCGAAGAAGAAAGGTAGGAGTTAGCAAATGCTCCCTAAGGTCATATAGCAAGGTGGTGGCAATGTGCCAATGGAGGTGCCATTAGGGACTTCAGGGTTAGGTTAGGTGGTTTCTAATGGTAATCTAATTCAAGAGGGTTAAGTTGGAGTTGTAGTTGTTGTGCAAGGGCCCTTAGTAGTAGGTGCTTGGATGGACATAGAGCGAAAGGACTCGGAGTAAACCCCTCAAAATGATCGTATGTGTACTATCGAGATCTCCAATGATGAGGATGTACAATCTTTAATCAGTCATAAGAGGTAGGAAACCTCTGTTTAGTCTATAAATAAGCCTATACAAAGGTTAGAGCAACTGCAAGTATGGTTCGAGCAACTGGTTGTAGACAAGAATGACATGGAGGCCTTAACAAAATTACTGAGGAGGCATAATGAGGTCAGCTGCTCATATTTTTCTATTGAAGTTCGTAGTCTTGATTTAATTACTGACTGTATATTGTGCTCCTAGTTATATGATCTACTACATTTCATTCTTGCTTACAATCAAGCATATCATCAATTAGTGGGGAGTAGGCCGAAGGTTGAAGTGGAGAGGCTTAAGAAAGAGGTAAAGGAGGGGAGAAAGGTGTACGGTGACTTGGCCATCACGTTTAGCAATCTGGAATGCTAACATAAGGAGCTCTTTGGGTAAGTGGGCAGGTTGAAGGATGACCTAAAGAAGGTTAAGGAATTTGGCAAAATTACTAAGGATAAGTTAATTGTTGAGCTAATGGCTAGGGGGGAAGAATTGGACAGGGTGTAAGCTAAATTCGTTGAAGGGAGTCTGAGCTCTTAAAGAGAAAGGGATTAGCACCCAAGGTCAAGTAAGATATTTTCTTGGAGACCTTAGATAACCCCTTGATTGAGAATGCCATCACTACGACTAGTTACATGATGGTGAGGGAAGTTTAGAAATAGGTTTACCAGAATATGCCTAAGGTGAACTTATCCTTCTTAAATTGGCTAAATAAACTAGAGAGAGTTGTTAGAGATGGTCTAGGGGATGAGTCGTTTGGTGACTCATCAGGAGCTTCTAGCAGTGGTTCTAAAGCAGTCATTGGAGAGGAGGTTGGTGACGAAGAGGACTGATAACAGTAGCAGTAGCAACAAGTTGTCGTGAATGAGGAGGCTTAGGAACGGCTTAAGTTTTTCCTTTTCAATTGTTGGTAGGGCAGCCAATGTGTACCCATTTTTTATTTTATTTTTTGTTATATTTTGATCTCGGTAGGGTTGGGGTGCTTCCCTTTGTTGAATGTAATTGCCAAAGACTTTAATAGATAAGATTTCTTGTAATTGTCTGTACTTTGGTGTTTGTTTTCCCTTGGTTGCCTTTTCTTACGTTTTTACTATTGCACAATACTTAAACTCCATTTATTTTTTCATCTAAGTCTTTCGTACTGATGATGATGCTTCCTGATTGGATCGGTTCATCTCACTTCCCCACGAAATTCCCTAAATTCCTTATCCCCAAGTATAGGGGCTTCTATTTGCTCACTGGTATTCCTTTAAGGGCCTACTCCCTTACTAATGTGCTATTACTCTGCATTTGTACTTCATTTTTTTAAAGTGTTTTGTGCTTACAATGATGCTTTCTAGTAAGTTAACATAATATGCCTTCTGAGTAGATTGTGTTTCCTTTAGTTCTTGTAAATGCTTATCTTCATTGGGTGATAAGCTTACCAAAGTAGATCTTGTGATAATGTCATGAGATCTCCTTGGCGGGGTAATTTTGATAGGGTAGATATTCTTTGACAATAAGCTGTCTCATTGGTAAGGTTCATTTTGGGTAGTATACTTACTTGGCAGGTGAATCGTCTTAGGTAGGATGCCTTTTAGAAGGAATTTAATGTGCGTATAGCGTATCATTATTACCTAGGCATCGCTTAGTTCCCAAGGTGTTTAGGTTATTCAATGGTTTCCATGTGTACAGCTGGGGGTATTCTACGGCTTCTATATAAAAGGTGCATTGGTCCTTACTTTGCTATGCTAAATACCCAAACAGCTTAATGGGGTATAGATGAGAGTTGACATAAGTGTATCTAGGGCAATCATGTTGAGAGGTAAAGTATTAAAGTTGGGGAAGGGGTCTTCTTTAACCCTTCACTTCAGGTTATGATTGTGAGGTATGGACGGCTACTCAGTAGTGGGGGAGGCTCCTGAGCTGTGACTGGGAGGATTACATGGCCTTTGGGTTTTCCCTTCTTTCTATCCCAATAATAACGGTGAAGTGGGGAGGTAGGGGGGGAGCTGCTTGAGTGTTTCCTATTGCTTGTCTATAGTGGCCTCGCCTCAGAGACTTTCGTCTATAGGTGGTTGATGAGGTCTTGTCTCTACCTTAACTTGCTTATTGAGGCACTTGTAGGGAATCCTTTGCTTTACAAGTACTCTAGTTCATTTAAGGTGGAGTATTGACCTTAATTTAACAGTAGTAGGGCCCCTAAAGCTCGTTGCTTTTGTGGAAGAGAAGCTCTATAAGATGGATTAGGGACCTTCACTTGGAGGTTGAATATCACTGGGACCCTTACAACTTGGAGCTCGGCCCTGTAGGAGTTTAGGGATATAGTTACAACTACCCCTTCAAAACTCATGGACCTAGTCGAAGTCAAGAGCAATTCCTCTTAGAGAAGAGTTTAGAGTGAGAAGCTAGGTTAGAATTGTAAATGGTCGTTCAGGTCAGACATGCGGTTATAGTATAAGACGTGGTTGGATGCCTTTAAATTCTTATTTTTCCTTCCAAATGTAATCAGGGTTAGTATGTCGACCTTGGAAGCCTTGCACTTCGCCTCATTAGTGAAATAACATTTTCTCTTTTCACTTATCTCTTCTAGTTCCTTATTTTATTTTCCTTTAGCCTTCGATTCTTATTGTCCAATTTAGCTTAAAGTTGTTTTTAATACTTGCCATAATAATGTCTAATTTAGGTGAAAGTTTAAGGATGAAGATCAACCTAGGGTTAAGGGCTAGATATAAATTAAAGCCTGAAAGAGGTGCCTATAGCGTTAGTATAGGGATTAACTTAGGTAAAGCTTAAGGATGAAAATTGACCCAAGGTTAAGGCCTCGATGTAGATCGATGCCTGATAGAGGTGCTCGTAGTATTAGTATAGGGACCAACTTGGGGATAAAATCAACCTAAGGTTGGAGGCTTAACGTAAATCAACGCCTGAGAGAGGTTCTTGTAGTATTAGTGTAGGGACTACCTTAGGTAATGTTAGGGGATGAAAATCGACCCAAGGTTGAAGACTCGACATAAATCGATGCTTAAGAGAGGTGCCTATAGCGATAGTAACAGGACCCTAAAGGGGGCTTAGTAAGATTGCTTAAAATTTTCATAGCACATGTGCACCCATGATATGGAAATCGCCTTGCAAGTTAGAGATTGCAAGACTCTAAATGATAAATTACTAAGATTACTAATTTTTAAGTAATTAATTTATTGTAAAATATAAATATAAATCGTGTGGATGTTCGATATCCTACAATTCCTCAGAACTGTAAAGAATCAGTATTCCCTACTAAATAATAAGACAGGATATGCTAACTTTACAAACTATTAGAAGAATTAAATTATATTAAATTCGAACATATAAATATTTTCTACAAAGGATGTTTATGTATCATCTATAAAGAACTAAACTATATACATATTTTAATCTTGCACTCGATACTTGAGACATATCCCAATCTTAACATAAGTAAAATTGCAAAAGAAACAAAGGGGGAATGAGCATAAAACAACTTAGTGAGTTCATTCCTCACCAATACTATTCAAGCAAGTTATCAAATGTTATTAACATACATGCAAGCTATCTATACATAAAATGAATGCAGGCAAGACGAATGCAAGCAACACATCCATAGGAGTCCAAAACTATGGAAGGTGTAGAATTATGTCATCTACACTTCGATTATCCCATGTACTTAACTACATAGGGCACCTCAGCTTATCTGCATGAAGCTGTCTAAGGGCACCACCCCTCTAGGCAAAACTCGACTATTACTCTAATTGAGAAAAAGAGTTCCAATCTAAATAGTTGGATCCTAAACTAGGACTATCCACAATCTAAGGTCCCTTAGGCATAAACATACGAATCCTCTAGCAACCAAAATTATCTAAGGCCTTATAGGTACAATAAAGCGAGTTTTCTCACTATCAATTGAAGATACCATGCTAGATTTGCCTTAGTGATAAAATATTATTTTCAGCACGGTAAATCCTTATTAAAATTGTACAAAATATGTTTAAGATTAGAAAAGCTTTTTCCATAAAATACTTTCCTTAAAATTTTGCAAAGCTAGCACTCTCCATCCATACATTTATTAAGTCATAGACATGCGACGAATATAACCGGTTATTATGGTTAAATATTTATATTTATTAATTTTAAAAAGGTGATCATACAGATGATGGCATATAAGCAAAATAATGATTCAGACATATAGGCAACAACAAGCAGCAAAGCATCATATAAGTAACACACGCAAACATATAGTAGGTAATTAGAACTCCCTTACCTGAATTATTGCTTATTCTCCAAGCTTGTGGGATTTCTAGAACTCGATATTGAAATGCCTAAAAGATATTAAAACTTATAAGTATTCTGAGAAATCAAACTCCTTAGTTAACTAAAAGTCTATTGTAAGTTTTTTAGTTTCCTAATATAACCCAAGATGGCATGTATAGAGTATATCATACTTTAGTAGGATTAATAGTAACTATATTTGTATATAGTAACTATATTTGTATATTTGTAAGTTATGATACTTCATGTATTTAGTTATTTATTTCTTCTTATTATCAGTTCACAGGTCTATTACTTAGTTATCTTACTTATTCTATTAAGTTTTATCTTACATCTTTAGTCACGTATATCTTTTTCATTTTATCTCTGATATTTACAAGCTTATAGTCATTTTTCATCTTTTTTGGACACACATTCACATGGTGATGTCCATTTTGGATGTTAAGACTTGTGTTTTACGATATGGACTAAATTTATTGAAATTTTAACTATTGAAACTTAAATATTCTTATTGCTTATGTTTATATCCTATTTTAGTACTTAATGATTTAATTAGCCATTAGATTTTTATACTTAGATGATTTTACATTGTATTTACTAATTTACGTGCTTAATTGAGTCTAATTCAATTTAAGATATGTATTAGGGGCTTATAATAATTTCAGCCCATATATGTACATGTATATATATATTATTATTATTATTATTTTATCTTATATTTTATTAATTTATATGCTTATGTCATCACTTATGTATACTTTATACTTATACTCTTATGCATTCTATACATAGGTTATGTTTATACTTATATTTCTGATATACTTTTATGTATACTTATATACTTGTACATATATCGTATCTATACTCATACATATACCAATATATACATACGGTGTTCTACATATTTTTATACGTATTTTTCGCATGCCTTGTATAATTCCTTAATAAATCTTCATGTAATCCATATTTTTGCACCTTATAAGCTTATTTAGCAAGTTATATGTATGTATACTTAGTATACTCCTCATTTTAGGTTATATACATAGAAGATACGTATGTATAAGGGTATCCATATACATGTACATCAAGGATATTCTTGTATATACATACTTAAGCATATGTATATGTGCTCCTTCTCTATTTATCGAAGGATTCTTTTATTTATACTAAGTATTTTACTAAAATTCTTACATTATTACTTCACATGGATCCACTTGTTATATGTACATATATAATTATACCCATATACTTAAATATTTCTACACTTTTAAGCATGGTATAAGGATTCTTATATTCAACAACATATAAGTACATATTACATGTAAATTTCAAAACTAACCTAACATACACAACTAATTACTAATTAAGATAAGAAATCATATAAAAAATACCTTTCTCTCCTTTATAATATGGAAAGGAAAGCAAGTATATATGATATATTAGTTTGTGGTGGTAGATGAAATTGAATTTGATCGAAGGTTAAAGGAAGTTCACAGTTTTGTGGGAAGGGGAAAAAGGGGTTTGTGTTATCTTAATTTGTGTTTTATAATTGGGAAAAGTGGAGTCTAGAAGAAGGAAAAGAGTAGACGGCAACAAGGGGGTAAAATTGGACAAAAATAATGTGTAGAAAGTTAAAGAAAATGGCAGAAAATTCTAGATGACAATCACTTACATTTAATTTGAATGCACATAATGGGGTAATTGAGGATAATTGGAGAAAAATTAAGGAAATGAAAAGAAATATAGAGTTTATTGAAATGATTAGTAAGAATAGGTAATGAAATCTTCCTTTAGGTATTTATACTCTATACACATCATTTAGTAGGCTATTTAATGTAATAATCATGAAAAGTGTCATTTAGTATGTTAATATTGACTACTTATGGTATAAACATCAACTAAACACTTAACTCTATATAATACTAACTTAGTTATATAATTGAAAGATGTATGCAATATCTTAGTTTCTAATGGATTACTTTGGTATTATATGTATTTATGGATGATTGAAAGTTATATTTGATTTTTTACCAATAATTTGGTAAGATAATACGGATAAACTGTCAATTAGGGTTTTGGAGTAAGTTATCCTAAATTAGTACTTTTATATCCTTAAAGTTATAATTTTAAGGTTTTATCACTTTTAGGTACAATCTCTAGTGTTTATATACGTTTAGGGTTTTATCACTTTTGGTATTTTCTGGTTTTGCTCTTGATGATCATGTCATCAACATAAACCTCGATGTTTTTGCCTATTTATGGCGAAAAGATGTGGGTAACCAGCCTTTGGTACGTGGCTTTGGTTTTTTAAATTGAAGGGCATCATTTTGTAACAATAGGTCTCAAAGTCTGTAACAAAGGATGTATGGACTTCATCTTTAAGAGCCATCTGGATATAGTTATATCTATAGTAGACATCCATGAAATTGAGAAGAGCATAACTGAATGTCGAGTCGACGAGCTAGTTTATAGGTGGTAGGGGGAAGCATAGCGAGCTAATTCAGGTATTTCTCTTATTGAATGAAGCCTGCTTAGAGCAGCTTTCGCACTTCCTCCTCAATCGCGGCCTAGCATTCTGGGGTGAAGTATCGTTTCTTATGATTAACAGGTTAGATGACAAGACTGACATTTAAATGGTGAGCAGCCTCCGGTATGTTGATGATCCCTAGCATTCTTTTGATGTAGACGTAAAGACATCTAAGTTTTGCTTGAGGAAATCTATGAGTTCAACCTTGTTGTTATTTGGCAATTCAACCCTATTTGGTTATCATTCCAAGGGCATTAGATATCTTAACTTCTATAGTCTTTTTTGTAAGTTCTCTTTGTATTGTAGAAGCAGAGGAGTTGGTTGATTTGATATTCATGACATTGTTTCTAAATTGGGCTTTAAGATAGAGTGCCTTAGACAAAGTCTAATTACCTTTGACCTTGCCTACATTAGTGGGTGTAATGAACTTTACTTTGAGGCATTTTTGGTTTATGAGCATGTTGAATTTGGTGATGCTTGGTTTGCTAAGGATGGCACTATATGGTAACAAGACATTAACAATAACGAAGTCTATCGACTATGTAGTAACGTATTCATTGTTGCTTAGTCAAATGGGCAAGGCAATGATTCCCTTAATAGGCACTAGTCTATCGCCTTCAAACCCTATGAGGCTATGTTTATACAGTTGAAGGGGCTCATCAAGCTGTTTCTTCATTTGCTAAAAAATGCTATAGAAGAGTATATCTACTGAACTTCTACTATTGATGAATGTTTTAGGGACGTCAAAGTACTCGATTTCAGTGTTTACGTTGAATGAATCACATAAGGTAAGTCAATTCCCTATTTGTTTACGTCAGTGAAAGTGATTGTCGTATCGATCTTCAGCTTCTTATTTCTTACGATGTGCATGCTGCGTTTGGCTATTATAGTTATATTGTTTTGGAGGAGACTAGATCCACCGAATATGGTGTTGATTTGGCCTTGTTGTCCCCTATAATTTTGTTCTTCTATGAGGGCATTGGCTTGTTGATTGTGATGTTATTGTTGGTGATCTACTCGGCGGTGTTAGGTCAACTACTACATTTGGTTTTTCTCATTTGCAACAAAGTGGTCGATGTAGCTTTTGCAAATAAGGCCTTCAATTGCATTCTTAAAGTGGCGGCACTCATTAGTGTTGTGTTCGTGTACGTTATGGTAGTCACAATACTTCCTTTAGTTCGCCGCTTCTGGTGTTTCGTGGATTTTGGGTGGTCATAGGAGTTACCTACAAACCTTGTATATGATTTCATTGAGGGGTTTGTTAAGTGATGTATACGGGGTGTAGTCTTGAAATTTTTTCCTTTGCTTATTATGCTTTTCTCATATTGGGGCTTGCGATCTGGGATTCCGAAGCCCTAGGTGGTCCTTTGCCAAAATGAGTATGCTGTTCTTCACTTCGAAATCAGCTTTGATGGCATCCTCTTGAGCTATGCATTTCTTAAAAACTTTCATGAATTCTCTTAGTGATTCAAGTTTATCCAATGAGATCGCATTAAAGAGCCTTCCATTAAGGTTTATGCTTGTTAAAAGCACTCATAAGGCCGTTCTCATATCTAGCTTGGAAACTTGTAGCTTTGTTTGATTAAAATGCTCTAGATATGCCTGTAAGGTTTTGTTAGGACATTAGCTGACATTGTAGATAATGGAAGAGTCTCTTCGTAAAACTCAAGAACTAAGGAAGTGTTGTTGGAATGTACTTCCTAAGTCATCAAATGAAGTGATAGATGCCTCAAAGAGACTGTTAAACCAGAGTTGCTTTTGCTAGCTTGTAGGGGAAGGCTTTACGCATGATGGCATCTAAGAAGCTATGGAGGTCATCATCATCCAAAAGTAAATGAGGTGATCGTTTGGGTAAGTAGTGCCATTGTAAGTATTTAGATATGGCAGCCTTACGCTTTTGAAGAGCGTTTCTTTAAGGATTGAAGGGATGAAAGCATAAAGAGTGACACACATGCAGACGATTCAACTTTCTTTTGGTCGCACATGCTAGAGTTATGGCGGATATGCTCATTTAGTTCGTCTATGTTCATATCTTCGTAGTTTTTTGGTGATTATCTTAATGATAGGTTGTCGACTAGTTTACTTATCATTGTATGCTCGCCTTCCACACGCATTATATTGCAGTTGCAGTTCAACTGTTCATGTAGGTCTTAATGGTGTTGGTGATCGTGTTGATTCTGCTCTGGCGAGTGCATGAGGCATGTGGTGCATAGATTATCATTCTTGGTTGGCTATGAAGAGGATTTGATAGTTACCTCCTCAATTGGGCGTTTTCAAGATTCATTTTTAAGTATTGCAATGTCTTTATGCAAGGCTGTAGTAGATTTACAATATTTTTGGTTTTCTTCAAGCATTTGTTGAACAAATGACCCGAGCTATTGGAATTCAAGATTTTTGTTTTAAGGTGATGGAAGTGTTTAGTCACCTCTATCGTGTTGGGATGTATCAATATGCCCCATCTAAGAAGCTTATGGAATAAAGTTTTTGCTTTTAGCCATCATGCTCTTGGTGTCCTAAAATAGTGGGTGATAAAATGTTGATTGTGGTTGAGTCAACTGGGATCGATAGGCTTGTAGAGAGTTTGGGTGTGATGGACTTGGGCTTCATCTCTTACTTTTTGATACCTACAAAAAACCTTTGATGAGTATAGCCATTAGGGACTTCTGATGCTCAAGTTAGTAAGGAGGACTAAGAGGAGGAGAGAATGAGAAATAAGAACCTAAGGGGTAGTGCTCACCCAGGATATGTGTAATGTGTATTGAGTAAGGAAAAGAGGAAGGGGAAATGGAGAGAATTCTAGGAATGTTAAGGAGAGAGAGTGTTCGACCTTACTTCATGGCTCCTAGTGCCATTTATGTGAGTTACTTGGTAAAGATTGAGCTGCATTGTGGGTAGTATGTTTTGGCTAACTAGACTATGAAATTTACAGCCCAAAGGTCTGATAGTTGTAGGGGTTGTTAGGTGTGCTGGTTGAACTACAGATATTAAACGTTCACTAATGAGTTGTAGTAGAGGCAAGTGCCAAAGATAAAATTTAAGGCAGGCTACTGAGGAAGAGGTTAGTTGATGCTTAATCGAAGGCGAGTTGAGCCTTGAGCTTATATTAAATGGTTAATGTGTGCTAACTCGACGATCAGGGTGACCCTGCTAGGACGAAACATTATACCGGTCACCGAGTAGGTCGTGGTACAGGGAATCGGCTCACTAATAACTCATGCCCTTCTAGGCATAACTGTATGGCTTCACGAGTAGGCTGTGATGTAAAGGATGAGCTCGTTATTTGCTTATGTGCACTTCGGTGACCCTTATGATGGGCTTTGCCCATTAGGCCTTGGTTTAGGTAAGAATTGGGTATCAACAGTCACCATATAATGTTATCCTTAGGCAAACTTGGTTAAAACGCCTTCCAAATGACCCCTTTAACGACATATATCAAGGCCAAATTCCCTACACCAATCAGTGTTAACAATGGCATGTGCAAAGGGGATTAGGATTTAGCCTAGACTTTGTATGTTAAGGCTCCTTCTAAGGTAGAAGTCCTCATTATAGAGTTTGGGCCAAATGATAAGTTGGGTGTGAAATGTATACTGGTAGAAGAAATGGAGGAAATTTAGCTTGACGACAACCCTAAGTGAACCATGGGAATATGTGCATCGTTACCAACTAAACTCAAGCAATAGTTCATAGATTTCCTCCAATCTAACAAGGACGTTTTCGCATGGTTGCCAGTGGACATGTCAGGCATCTTCACTCATATAATGATACATAACTTTGGTATAGATGAGAATGCCAAAGTAATTAAGCATAAAAAGATGCATTTTGCCCCTAAGAGGTAGCTTGTTGTCGAGCCCTATTTTCATTTTCTTAATTTAACCTATAGTAAGCTCAGCCCACTTAATATAAATTACTCGATATTAAACTAAGGAAAAGAATTTTTTTTTTTAAAAAAAAATGGAGTCACCAATCGGTTCAACCAGTAAAAATAAAATTAGGATTTTTAGGTGGGGAAACCTTAATTTGGCCATTAGTTTGAGGATATTCTAACAAAATTAATTTTTACAAAATTAAACCAGAAAACCGGGTTCAAGGGCTGACTTATTAAAACTAAGTTACCATGTAAAAATAAAAAAATTTTTACGACTTTACTTTTTATAATTTTTCTAAAAATATTAAAATATACGTAAATAGGCAAAAGTAACTAAAAATGATTTATTATTATTTTTTTTATTATTATGAATTTCTAAAAAGGGGAAAAATTTTATTTTTTAGCGGTTACCTCGAATGTGCCTACATACTCGCTAATCGAGATCAAACCGACCGTAGTTCTTTTTTTTCATAAAATTTTTAGTGAGTGTGTCATTTTTATTTTGAAAACCGATCTAGATTTACATTTTTTTTATCAATTTATTATTTTAAGAAAAAATCTAAAAGGATCTAATTTTCCTAAATTAAACAAAAACCCTAATTAACTATCTTTTCTTTTTTTAAAAAAAAAAACTCAATTTAGATTTTTTATAATTTTTTTCAAAACCACTAAGTGTCAAAAATATATTTTTTATTAAATAAAACATGATTTTTAGAAGAAAAAAACTAATTTAACAAAAATTGCAATATAAGAAAGACCTACACTTAAACATAAAAAAATAATTAATAATAAAATAAATTACTAATAAATCAAATTAATAAAATTACTAAAAATAAACAAAATAAAATAAAAAATAAAAAATTTACCTAGCATTAGACGGTCAGTGTTGAGCATTAATTTGGGCGACATAGGTGATACTGTAAGTGAGCATGGGCGATCACCCCGGTGATGGCTTGGGCATGCGTAGGTGAGCGGATGGGTAAGCAGATGCACATACAGCTAGGTGAGACTTCAGGCGAAAGAAGGTGATGGCATAGGTGAGAGCTCGAGTGACACACATGTGAGAGACTGGGAAACACATGGGTATGCAAGGGCAATGGCACGAGCGGTGACTTAGGTAGTACAGGCGAGCGATTGGGCGATGGTCTGGGACGTTAGTGGTGATGGACTATGCAATGTTCTAGGTGATGCTTTGAGCGACAGTGGACGATGGCTTGGGCAGTGCTTCGGGCGACAGTGGGCAATGCTTAGGCAATGGTGCTGGTGGTGTAGATCTGGTTGATACTTGGGAAATGGTGCTGGCGGTGTAGATATGGGCTAGTGTTGTGCAGCGGTGGTGTAGATCTAGGCAATGATGTGGTGTAACGTGGTTGTGGTGTGTAGTGCTTGTGCATCGGTGTGTGGGGGTACATGGGGGTGGTATGGTAGCACGTGTGGCGTGTATGTAAGGTTTTAGGTGTTATATGTTAAAAAAAAAAAAAACTCTATTAATTACTGACCAACATGCTATTTATAGGTTCTAAAATCGAACCTTTCGTATCAAAGATATAAAAGATTTGTTTGTGATTTAACTTAAATTTACCCTAACTTCTAAAAAACCTAACTAGTTTAGGCTTTTCTTTTAAGGCCTAGCTTAATCTAATTTAGCTCAATAATTTAATAAATCTTGATTTTAAGCCTCTAAATTGGTTTAGCCCCAAACTAGTTGATTCAACCCATCTTAATAATTGATCCAACAACTTAACTTAATCCAACTTGACATGACTTGACTCTTGACTCAACTTCCTATGACCTAACTTAATTTTCTTTATTCTATTTTTTCCTTTATTATTATTATTATTATTATTATTTTCATTTTTCTTTTTATTCGTTAACCTAGCTTAGTCAACAAAAAAAATTAAAAATTGGCAAAAATAAGGTGTTTATAGCTGCTCCTTGTTGTAGTAAAGTTCGATTAGAACTTTGCTATAAAGATAGGAAAATACTTATTTTTGCCAAACCCTACTTTGAATTGATCTATGTTTTTTTTTTTTTTTTATAAAGGACATCAACTTAAAAGGTTGATGTAAAAAATAAATCGCCTATAGAGCAAAAGTTTAGGAGGCCTATCTTGAAAGGATAGGATTTAATGGTTTCTATCATGAAAGGATAGAGCAAAAATTTCTAAGGGGCCTATCTTGAAAAGATAGGGCTTAATGGTGTCTATCATGAAAGGATAGAGCAAAAATTTCTAAGGGGCCTATCTTGAAAGGATAGGGTTTAATGGTGTCTATCTTGGAAAGATAGAGCAAAAATTTTAAGGGGGCCTATCTTGAAAGGGTAGGGCTTAACGGTATTTATCTTGGAAGGATAGAGCAAAAATTTCAAGGGGGACCTATCTTGGAAGGATAGGGCTTAACGATGTCTATCTTGGAAGGATAGAGAAAAAATTTCAAGGGGGGCTATCTTAGAGGGATAAGGCTTAATGGTGTCTATCTTGGAAGGATAGAGTAAAAATTTCAAGAGGGTCTATCTTAAAAGGATAATGTTTAATGGTGTCTATCTTGGAAGGATAGAGCAAAAATTTCAAGGGGCTTATCTTGGAAGGATAAGGCTTAATAGTGTTTATCTTGGAAGGATAGAGCAAAAATTTCAAAGAGGCCTATCTTGGAAGGATAGGGCAAAAATCATTAGAAGTAAAATTAACTTATTTTGGTTTAGCGAATAATCTGAAGAGGATGGATCTCTCCGAGATTCCTTTTGGTTTGTAATTTGAAGAGGATAGATCTCTTCAAGATTGATTTTCAAAACTAACTTAATTCCTCAAAAGATTTTTTTTTTTCAATTTTTTTTTTTTTGGGACTAAAGGATTTCTCATATAGTAATTGATTGCCATGCTTACATCGACTCCTGATATTCACTCATTCAATCAGCAGAATTTCTCCAAAGGTCTGTGCTTGCTTCTTTTTTTTTTTTTTCTCTTTTTCCTTTCTCTTTTCTTTCTTCTTTTATTTTATTTTCTTTTCTCTGTTGAACCATGCCCACGTCTTGAATTTTCTTGGTTCGATTTCAAATTTCAATGTTTACTCTTCATGACTTTTAAATAATAAATCTCTTTTCGACTGAACAAGATTAAATTGTTAAGAACATTTGATTTCAATTTATCTATTGATTCAAACTCAATGGTAAGTGTTTGGTATTTAATTATATGTTGCTGAGAAACAGGGTTTATTGGTTAATGACCATTTGAATTTGAAAACATTCATAGATATCAACTTTACTTGTAAACGATGAAAGATTAACTACAAACTATTCAAGAAAAAATGGAATCCTTATTAAATCTCCGTTTTCATGGATAATACAACTTGATTGTATTCGAATTCATTGGTCCTCTTAATTTCGAGCCATCCATCTTTATCAACATTAATGTACCTCCTGATAATATCCTTTTTCACCACATAAGGGCCTTCGTAATTCAGAGCAAACTTGCTCCTAGGGTCTTTTGCTTTCGGTAACACTTTCTTTAACACCAAGTCTCCCTCTTTGAAGTACCTCAGGTATACTTTCTTGTTAAAAGCTTAGATTATTCGTTGTTGGTAGCATTGACCATGACATATTGCTTCAAGTCTTCGCTCATTTAAGAAATTCAAATGCTCTATTCTCTTCTCCACCCACTCTGCTTCATCGAGCCGAGTTTTTGCCAATACTCGGAATGAAGGTATTTCTACTTCTACTGGTAGTACCGCTTTAGTTTTGTAAACTAATGAATACGGGGTTGCACCAGTAGAAGTTTTGACTGATGTTCTGTAGGCCATAAGAGTAAAGGGAAGCATCTCATGCCAATCTTTATACGTGACCGTCATCTTCTCAATGATTCTTTTGATGTTCTTATTAGCGACTTCAATGGTTCCATTCATCTAAGCTCGATATGGAGTTAAATTTTTGTGATTGATCCTGAATTGGTAGTACACTTCATCCATCAACTTGTTATTCAAATTCGTCCTGTTGTCCATAATAATAGACTCGGGTGCACCATATTTACAATAATATTTCTTTTCAAGAATTTGATCACTACTCCTTTGGTCGATGTAGCATACGACACCGCTTTGACCCACTTAGTAAAATAGTCAATCGTGACTAAAATGAATCTATGCCCGTTTGAAGCCGTTGGTGAAATTGGACTGATTATGTCAACTCCCCACATCGAGAAAGGCCAAGGAGCTGACAATATGTGTAATTCTTAGGGAAGAGCGTTGATTTTATTAGCATACACTTGACACAAGTGACAGTGCCTCACGTGCTTAATACAATCTGATTCTATTGTGATCCACAGAAATAGCCCATTCTCATGATTTTTCTGGCTAGCATATACCTATTCATGTGATGACCACAAACTCCTTCATGCACTTCTTTTATCAATTTCTCGGCTTCTTCTTCATCCACACACCTTAATAGTGTTGCATCTGGTGACCTTTTGTATAACGTGGCCCCACTTAATAAGAAATAAGTAGCTAACCTTCTTAAAGTCTTTCTATCTTTTCTATTAACATCTTTAGCAAATTCTCCCATTTGAAGTAACTTCTTGATATCGTGATACCACGATTCTTTTGTTCCCTTCCCTTCAACTACAAGGCAAAAAGCTGGTTTTTCTTCCACCTGAATCTTCAAGGGTTGAATTTCTATTTCGTTTGTAACTTTCACCATCGATGCTAATGTAGCTAATGTGTTGGCAAATTGTTTCTAGATCCTTGGAATGTAAGTGAATGAAATCTCTTGGAATTTTTCAACTAACTTGCTTAAATGTTTGTGATAAGGTATTAACTTCTTGTCTTTTGTCTTATATTCCCCTAAGATCTAGAGAATTATAAGGGAAGAATCTCCGTACACTTCCAATTCTTGTATTCCCATATCTAGCATCATTTTGAGCCCTAAAATGTAGGCTTCATATTCTGCGATGTTGTTGGTATATGGGAATGTTAATCTTGCGGCCACTGGAAAATGGCTATTCTCAGGTGATGCTAATACTGCTCTTATCCCATATCTAAACACATTGGCTACTCCATCAAAATACATTTTTCATCTTAACTTCTCACTACTCAATTCGTTCACCAACATCACATTTTTATCAGGAAATTGTACTTCTAAACCCTCATCTTCATCTTCTAATGGGTATTTTGCTAATTGATCAGCTACTACCTACCCCTTGACTGAACTCTGACTTACATACTTGATATCAAACTTAGAAAATAGCATCTGCTACTTCAATATTCTCCCAATCAATGCCGGCTTTTCTGCTAAATACCTCAATGGGTCATGTTTTGTCAACAATTCTATTGAGTAATAGAGAGTGTACTGCTTGAGTTTATGCATCACCCATACTAAGGCGTAACATGTTCTTTCTAATTTTGAGTACTTTTGCTTGCCTTCTATGAATTTCTTTCTTAAATAGTATATAAGATGCTCTTTTCTTCCCTTTTCGTCTTTCTACCACAGCATGCACCCCTTCGATTTGGGGAGAATTGTTAAATAAAGGATCAACAGCTATCTTGGTGTAGGAGTGACTAGTATAGGAGGATTCATGAGATATTTTTTATTTTAGCAAATGTGTGCTCACATTCTTCATCCCACTCTATCATGGCATTCTTCCTCAATAGCTTAAACAATAACTTACATCTATCAGTTAGCCGTGATACAAACCAAGAGATGTAATTTAATATCCCCAGTAATCCTCTAACTTCTTTGACAGTCTTAGGTACATGCATGCTCGCGATTGCCTTAACTTTATCTAGGTCTATTTCGATTCCTCTCTTACTAACTACAAAACCCAACAGTTTGTCCGAAGTTACTCTAAAAGTGCATTTTTCAAGATTCAGCTTCAATTAAAACTTCTTCAATCGCTTAAATAATTTGCGCAAAATATCCACGTAGTTTTCATTCTCTTTGGATTTAGTAATCATATCATCTACATAAACTTCGATTTCTTGATGTATCATGTCATGGAATAAAGTAAACATAACACTCTGGTAAGTTGCCCCAGCATTTTACAACCCAAACGGCATCATACGATAACAAAACGTTCCTTAGGTAGTAACAAATGAAGTTGTAATTTTATCTTCTTCTGCCATTTTAATTTGATTATACCCTGAGAAACCATCTATAAACGAGAAAAGATGGTTCTTAGCTGTATTATCTACTAATACGTCAATATGTGGCAAAGGAAAATTATCCTTTAGTGTTGCTTGGTTTAAATCATGAAAATCTATACAAACCCTGACCTTTTCATTTTTCTTCAACACTGGCACCACGTTAGCCACCCATTCGGGGTAATCTGATACTTCTATGAATCTAACTTTTAATAACTTCTTCTTTTATCTTGAGGAGTATGTCCGGCCTAAATCGTTTAAGCTTTTGTCTTTTTGGTTTTATTTCTTCCTTGGTTGGCAACTTATGAACCATAATAAATGAGTCTAAACCAAGCATATTTTCATAAGACTAAACGAATATGTCCAAGTATTCAAATAGTAATTGTAACAACTCTTGTTTCTGATTATCTGTTAAATTACCACCAATTTTCAAGTTTCGTGGATTTTCCTTTGTTCCCTAATTAATCACATCTGTTAGTTCCTCAATAATCACTCTACCCTATTCATGTCAACACCAACTCTCTTGAATTTCATTTAGAATCTCAATATCATCTTCAACCTCTGACCCAATAGGGCCAAAGGTAATATTGGTACTTTCATCGTTTACATGTGTGAGATATCCATTATGTTCATCGTTTTTATCGGATTTGAGGAGTAAAGGAAAAAGAAAAAGATAACAAATAAATAACAAGGAAGAATTGATAGAATGAAATGAATTTTATTGAATGAATTAATTCAAATTGTCTAACAAAAAAGACTTAACAAATGTTCTTAATTATTGAAATTGAATGTTCCTAATTAATCTAATTTTACGTTTCTAGAGAGACTTATTCATGGGAACAGAAAACCAGTTGTACAAAGAAACTAGTACGTCGAAATCTTCTCTCCCATTTGGATTGATGTTGCATTGCTGAGTCAGGGCCTTAGATAAACTGACTACTTCAAGTTCTTGAACATCAGCTGGTGCTAGGAATGTCCAAAAAATCCATGTGAGTATGATACGGCTGATCCCTTCTTTTGCTCTTGGTTTTAGCCTTCATTTCTTAAATCTCCTCTTCAGTGGGCTCATTTCCAAGCCCAAACATTCTAATATGCTGCTTAAGTTGTTTTAAACGACCCCTTGCCTCTTATCTTGCTTCTTCGATCATATTGACTTTGTTGAAAATGTGTAACCCTGGCTCTTCCAATTCTTCATCCTTAACATAGGGAATAGTCATTTCTTTGTAAATCTCATAGTCCTGTTCCCTAAGAATCATAACCAACTGTCTATCGGCTATGAACTTCACTTTCTGATGTAGGTTGGACAGAATTGCTCCTATTGAATGAATCCATGGTCTTCCTAGGAGAAGATTGAAAGTTCACGAGATGTTAAGAACTTGGAAGGGGATAGTAAACATTTGCAGGCTGATTTTGACCTGCAACCTGATTTCTTTAATTATCTTTCGTTTTGATCCATTAAAAGCCCTTACTGAAATCAAGTTGGGTTTTATTTTAGTTGCCTCCACACCAAGTTGATTTAGTGTTATTAATGGACATACGTTCAATGATGACCCATTATCTATTAGAACTCGAGCAACTACTTTCCTCGTACACTTTACCACTATGAAGAGGGGCTTTGTGTCCTAGTCTCTTTCTTTACCTAGCTCATTTGGCCAAAATGAGATCTGATCCACTGTAAATATCGAATTTACCACTAACCTTAGTTTTTCCGTAGATATCCCTTCAGGTACTTGACCTCCTTCAGAATTTTAATTAATGCCTCTCAATGAGTATTTGATGACAATAGTAAGCCCATTAAAGAAATCTAGGCTGGTACCTTTACTAGCTGATCCATTATCTTATATTTGCTGGCCTTCACTATCTTCTTGGAAACATTTCGATCTTTATCTTCCGTATCTTCAAAGATTTTTCAAGAAGCCTGTTCCACAGTAGATTCCCTTTTGGCTTCCTCATGCTGATCATAAACTTGTCCTGAGCGGGTAAGCCCACTAACCATGGGCAATGAGGCCCTAGTCATTCGATTCACTGCTTAGTAATACAAAAGAGTTGCTTTATAATTCTTTAGGGCTATTGGGACATTAAAAGCGAGCTTCTTGGGTTTTCCTGATTCCTCAACTTTCTTAGTCTTTCCATCATATTAAAAAAATCAGCGTCTTGGGCCCATCTCTAATCGTTCCAACCATCCTAGTCGCCTTCTTAGCTTCTGCAATGAGTCTATCCTCTTCTACAAATTCTGGACCCCATCCAATGGGTAGGGGGTCAGCATTTATGGTGGGTGAATTGGCATAGTCCACCAAATACTTAAACTTCCTTGTCGGTTCTCCTAGGGTGTCAATCGTTGGATCTCCGGCTTCATATCCCTTTCTAAGCTCCCTTTGAGTATTTCTATTTCTTGGTTTTGGAATTGTCATACCCATGATATGAACTTTATTTATCCTTCCTTTCTTAAGTAGTCGATATATCGCCAGTTTGGTTCGAGTCCTATCCCGAAGATTCATATCCTTTAAGTACCTAGCCTTCCTTAGATTCCATGCTATCTCCTTAATAGTGATGGGGAGACTGTCTAGGTCAATTTCTAGTTCAGAAGCTTCAGCAACAATCATATTGATCGAATGTCCATGATTCAATAGAGGGTTGTTAGCCGCATTGGGAGTGGGAGTTTCGATGAAATCAAATTGAATCAATTTGGCATCAATAAGATCTTGGATTTTATGTTTGAGTCTCTAACATTGGTTCGTAGAATGCCCCACTTGGCCCAAATGATAATCACATTAAAGCTCCGGTTTATAATCCATCAGTATTTGCCCATCTCTTGGTATTTCAAATGTCAAGAGATTCTCCTTCCTTAATCGTATGAGAACCTGACTTAGAGGAATGAAAATATGTGTAAACTATCTTCTCTGTAGGCGGTTGTTCAAATTTGGACTCGATGGGGGATTAGATCCTCTAGTCATGGCTACTAGGGCTATGGGTTCGATAAGGTTATCAGTATCGACAGCGCTAATAGTAGTTTCCTTAGCTTTGTTAGAAAATCTTGGGGGAAGTATCTTCTTTTTAGCTGTTTCAAGATTAGAGAGCCTCCCAGTAGCAATGACTTCCTTAATTCGGCTTCCTGAGGCTACAATTTCTATAAAATTGGAGGCAAGGTGCCTAACTAAGTGTTGGTAATACGAGCTTCCAAGAGTATTGATGAAAGTGGAGGTCAGATCCTTTTTAGTTAAGGGTAGAGTCACCCTAGCTGCCATGCTTCTCCATCTTTGGGCATATTCTTTAAAATTCTCATTGGTCTTCTTTCATAGATTGGTCAGATCCTACATGGACATGGCCACTTTAATGTTGAATTTATATTGGTTGTAGAAAGCCTGTGCTAACTTATCATAAGTATCAATTTCATTTAAGTCCAACTAGGCGTACTAAGTTAAGGCAAGCCCAGTCAAGCTGTCTTGAAAAGTTTAGGCCATCACCTTATCATACTTTGTGGATTTCCCCATTTTCCTGATGTACAACCTAGTATGGAGTTTTAGGTAGCTAGTCTCATCATATTTCTCAACTTTTGGTACCTTAAATCTTTCCGAGAAGTCATTATCTTCATAGGTCGACAAACTAATCATTCCCATTTGCTCAAACCCATTTACCCTTTTCTAAGGTTTTCTTTTTCTCGGTTAACTTCTCTATGACCTTTCTTTCCATTTCGCAATGTTTCTATTTGATCTCTTTCCTCCATACCTCAACATTAGGGGTTGATTCCTTGTCTTCTAGTTCAGGGGGAAGGGTCATTTCTGTATTCCGGCTTGGGTTAGCTTAAGATCCTTGCCTATCGTTAAGGATCCCAATAGCTTGAGTGAGAGGTTGAATCTGTTCAGCTATCTTGTTCATGTTTTCTTCCAGAGTCGCTACTCTTAGGTGGGGCTCGATTTGATTGACATTTCCAGTACCCTGAGTCAACATCCTTGCATTAAAACGAGTGAATATCGGGTTTTTAGTTGAGTTTGCTCGCTTGGACGCTATCTTTGAAATCTTACCCGAAAACCCAAGTTTTAGACTTTTTGGTGAATTAAAGAGTTTTTTTTTTTTTTGCTTTCTGTTTTTGTGACGTTTGTCATTCTTGTGTTTGCCTCTTGTTGTTGTTTTTTCTTAAGTTAAATAAACAAACAAACAAATAAAAATAATAAGTAAGAGATTGCACAATTAATGAAAATTTTATTTACTAAAGTTACAAATTTATTAATCATAAGATCTAACTTATAAGATAGACTAAGCGAAAGGAAAAGAAAACTCCTAACTAATCTTTAAAAAAAAAAAACCTAAATCTTATATCTACAAGAGCCGACGAATTTAGTTAGGATGAGCTTCATCAACTTCCCTCATAAGTCTTCGTACCGTAACATCCCTTTTTCGAATCTTGTTCCTCAAGAATTAATTTCCCTCTAGCAGTCTCTCATTTTCCAACCTTAACTCTTCAACAATCCTTTCACTTTCCTAGAACTAGGCTTTAACTCTAGCCCGTATGGTATCTGGATTGGCTCGCTCAGCAGGTGAAAGACGTACTAGATCTAGCTCGTGTCTCAATACATCTGAAGCTTCATACCGTATCTTTCTAATCTTCTCTAACTGATCATAAATGAACTGCTTGGTGGCTTAGTATTCTCCAACTTTTCCCCTTAAAGTTCTTACATTAACTATCTTCTTGACTTCTCTTTATTCCCACAGCTTTACGAGTTCTGCTAGTCGTTGGATTAGAGTAGCCATAGATAGACAAAGATCTTGATAATTCATTGTAACGATGTCCAAGGAGTCTTTATAGGCTATCTCTTGTAGTAGGTCTAGCTGTTTGGTGACACAAGCTGAAAAATATCCAGTACAGCCTGTAAAACCAATAAGGGGAACTCCTACATAATTAGTACACCCCAAGATGGCTTAAGTGCAATGGCTCCATCTAGCTATCTACATAAAGTCTGTTAGTTTCATTTTGCTGATAACTGACACTTATCCCTTAAACTGAGCTTCATCCAGTACCTTGAGGTGGCGAGCAAATTCGTCAGTCAAGTCCATATTCTTTATCAAGGACTCTCTAATAAGATTCCCTCCATACTCTTCTATATGACTAAGAAACCATACTGTAAGGATTATAGGGTTAGCCATGAAATAATCGTGCTCCTACTTCTTTACGTGGGTAAGCTTCCTGAACTATTCTACTAATAGTGCCGGTTTATAAGATTTACCGGCTAAGAATTGAGTTACTAGCTTAGCAACCCTATAGTGTACTTAACCATATTTGAAGGGAAATAGCATTGCTCCAAACATTGCTACAATTAAGGCATTGACCCCTTTTTGGCCTACTATTTATATCCTTTACAAAAGATTTAGCGATATTTTTGGTAAGCATTTGGGCATGAAAACCACTCCACTAATCTTAAGATACTAAGGCATTTTTGGCCCTCTGAAGATGAGAATGGGACCAAGGCTAACTTCTTGATCCCTAATAGCGTCATGATGATTTTCTCAGGCTAGACTTTGAGATCAGGAATAGCTATGCCTGCCTTGAGGGGCAAGGCATTACATGGGGGTCGAAGTTGAAAGTTACAGGTTTTGGATCCTTATAATGGATAAAGACCTAGATTAGAGGCCAATGGAGCTAGACTCGCATGAGGGATATGACCGGATCTTATTGCAGATGTGATTTTGCTTAGCGGGTGAAAGCTAGTTTAACCAATTTTTTAAGATGGCTTAGGGGAAGGAGTACTTATCCAATTGGACTTCATAGATGGGCTTTGGACTGATACTACCTTGACTCTTCATATCTATATTACAAAAAGATATAAATGAAATAAAATGCGATGACTATTTACAACGAAGACCCTAATTTTAGAATAAAATTAGATTCAATGTCAATAATTTCACAGTTTTTTTCAAAGATTTCCATAGAAATTACACGGCCTTTCACTGATCAAGGGGTAGTAAAAAAATGAGACACATATAGCACAAGAAATAAAATATTCACAAAAAAAAACGTAATCAAATATATAAAAATGTAATATGTTACACGTATATGCAATGTAATAGGAGTCGGTAATTAATAAATTATAAGAATTATGATAAATTCACGGTCAAAAAGTGCCCCTATATATAAGTATATTCAAAATACGATCTAATAAAAGCTCATATATACTTATATATAAGGGCTAAATTTTTTTTTAGTTGAAAATGGACGATGAATTTACCATAGATTAAATCAAACTTTTCTTATAATTTAAAAAAAAAAACTACCCCTATTTAAAAAAAAAAATGATGCAAGGGGATAAGATCTACGAGTTTCAGACTTCGCAGCTTCAAGGCTTTTTGGAGATAAGCCTGGTAAGCTACATTAAAGCTTGAGTGAGCTCGCTTATTACCTCCAGGTGGGGGTAATGACCTCAATGACCTTAAGGTTATGCAATAACGACTTGTCCTAGGTTCTTAAGGTAGCCTAGATCTGACCACATCTAAACACACGAATGATAAAAAAAAAAAAAATTCCTCTTAACCCCTTAGAAGGCCCATTAGGCCAGGCTTCGTTCTTAGGCTCGCATTACTAAAACACAATTAGTACAGCTATAATATAAGACAAAAAGAAAATAATAATACAAAAAATCATCAATTTTTTTTTTAACTTTCACATGCTAGCCTACTAAGCATCTCCAGTGGAGTTATTAATTCTGTCGAGCCCTATTTTTATTTCCTTAATTTAACCTATATTACGCCTAACTCGCTTAATATAAATTATTCAACATTAAACTAAGGAAAATAAATATATATTTTTTAAAATGGAGTTGCCACTTGGTGAAAATAAAATTAAGGTTTTTTGGTGGGAAAACCCTAATTTGACCACTAGTCTATGGATATTCTAAAAAAATTAATATTTAGAAAATTAAACCAGAAAACTAAGTTTAGGGGCTAACCTATTAAGACTAAGTCATTATGTGAAAATAAAAAAAAAAATTGATGGGCTTTATTTTTATAATTTTTCTAAGAATATTAAAATATACCTAAATAGGCAAAAGTAACTAAAAATGATTTATTATTATTATTATTATTATTATTATTATTATTATTATTATTATTTATTACGAATTTCTATAAAAGGGAAAAAAATTATTTTTAACAGTTGTACTGAAGGTGCTTACATACTCGTTAATAGGGATTTAATCAACCATAGTTCTCTTTTTTTTTATAAAATTTTTAGTGAGTGGGTCATTTCTATTTTGAAAACTGAGGTAGATTTATTTATATTTTTATCAATTTATTATTTTAAGAAAAACTCTAAAAAGATCTACTTTTCCTAAATTAAACAAAGATCGTAATTAATTATCCTTTCTTTTAAAAAAAAACTTAATTTAGATTTTTTATATTTTTTTCAAAATGACTAAGTGTCAAAAATATATTTTTTATTAAATAAAATGTGTTTTTTTTAAAAAAAGTTAACGAAAATTACAATATAAAAAAACCTACACTTAAACACACAAAATTAATTAATAATAAAATAAATAACTAATATAGCAAATTAATAAAAAAATAAAATAAAATAAAAAATAAAAAAATTACCTAACGTTGGAATGTTGGTGTTAGGTAATGTTTTAAGCGACATAGGCGACATTGTAGGTAAGCACAGCGGTGACTCTAGTGATGGCTTAGGCTTACGTAGGCAAGCGAATAGGCGAGAAGATGGGTGTACACCTAGGCAAGAGAGGGTGATAGCATGGGCGAGAGCTTAGGCGATATAAGAGCGAGAGCTCGGCGATGCCACGATGGTGACTTAGGCGACACATGGGCAAGCGAGGGCGATGGCACGGGCAGTAACTTAGGCAGCATAGGCGAGCGACTGGGTGATGGTCCTATCAGTGGAGATGAACTAGGCGATGCTAATGACAGCTATGGGTGATGCTTCGGGTGTTTGTGGGCGATGCCTAGGTGGTGACTCGAGCGATAGCTTGGACAGTGCTTCAGGCGATAGTGGACAACGCCTAGGCAATGGTGCTGGTGGCATGGATTTAGGTAACGCCTTGGCAGTGGTGCTGTGTAGCGGCGGTGTGGATTTAGGCGATGATGTGGTGTGACGTAGTTGTAGCGCATAGTGCTTGTGCAGCGGTATGTGGGGACGCGTGAGGGTAGTGTAGTAGCATGTGTAGCGCATGGGGGTTTGTAGCCCATGTATGGGCTTTTAGGTGTTGTGTGTAAAAGAAAAAAAAGAAAAAAAAAAACTCTATCTGAATTACTAACCAACATGCTATTTATAAGTTCTAAAATTGAACCTTTCGTATAAGATATGAAAGATTTGTTTGTGATTTAACCTAGATTCACCTTAATTTCTAGAAACCCCAGCTAGTTCTGGGTTTTCTTTTAAGGCTTGGCCCGATCCAATTTGGCCCAATAATTTAATAAATCCTAATTTTGAGTCTTTAAATTGGTTTGGCCCAAAACTAATTGATTCAGCCCATCTCAATAATTGATCCAACAACTCAACTTAATCCAACTTGACACGACTTGACTCTTAACTCAACTTCCTATGACCTAACTTGATTTTCTTTATTCTATTTTTTCGTTTTTTTTTTCATTTATTATTATTTATTTTTTATATTTTATAATTTTCATTTTTCTTTTTATTCATTAACCTAGCTCAATTAACAAAAAAAAAAAATTAAAAATTAGCAAAAATGAGGTGTCTATAGCCGTGATAGAAAAAGAGGTGCAAAAGTTGCTAAAGGTTAGCTTTATTAAGGAGAAGCCTCATTTGACCTAGCTAGTTAACTATGTACTAGTGAAGAAACTTAATAGAAAGTAGTGAATGTTAATTGATTTCAGAAACCTCAACTAATACCGCCCAAAGGATGGTTTCCTTCTTCCTAGGATCGACCAACTCATTAACTTCAAGGAATCCACTCTTAAGCCTTATGGACGCCTTCTCAAGCTACAACTAGATGATGATGCATGAACCTAACTAGGTGTTTATATCCTTCATCACCAACTTTTGAACATGTTGTTATAAAGTCAGGCCCTTTGGCCTTAATAGCCTCGTTGTGTAAACCAATTTATGGTAGAAGCTAGCCATCTTAGCTACTAATGTAGGTGTAATCTACACAAGGCAAGCACGACTTAACTAGCTTTGAAGCAGTCGATAAGCACTTGTAATATTTAGTACTTGTGGAGTAACTCATTGCAAAATATGATTTATTATACGATAGATAGTTAGACCCTTTGTATATATATAACTTTGTATACATTAGAAGTTTAAAAGTTTTAGAAAGACTATACAACTCTACAGGTAGACTTTGTTGCATGCACTTGGTATAATAGCGAGCCAACGAGAACTCTCGGGCCTCTTAAGAAGACCCTCATAGTTTGCCTACAAAAGAAAAACAAAAACAAAAATAAAAGGAATAGGGTGATTAGTTCATTAGTCTTCACATCTTCATTCCCTAACCCGTCGTAACTAACTTATGGGTAATTGTAATGCAGCATCTCTAGGTACTATTTAACACCTGCAAAATAATCTATTGGGATGTAGGCATAATTATCTCAATAAGATGGGACAAAGTCATAAGAGTACATCACAATTATGGTTATCAAATTGTTAATTAGATGCAAATGCAACAAGCAAATGATAATTTTTTTGCACAATGTTTAACCAATCCATTGTAAAGCCAGAGTAATTGCGTCTACTCTAACCTAAATTGGGGAGTTTCAATGAGACACTATTAGACCAAATCTAGGCTTATACAATAGAGAATACCTTCTTTCCTAGATAACATTCGAATCACGGTTTCCAACTTTGCTGTGACCTCTTTTCCTATCACTTAGTTCGACTAAGAGTAGAAAAGAACCATTTTTGCTATCTTCATCGAAGTATCGCTATTTGGTCTAACCACCTGATTATTACCCCTATTGGGTTGTCATGAATATCCAGTTTTTATTTAGTCAAGTTAAAGCTAGTCCAATTTTTAAAGTGAGCAACCAAGTTCAAACATGCTAGACATGATATATTAAAACAAAAAATAGCCCTTGGAGATCATTTCCCAATCACAAATCAATATCACAAGCATACACATAGCACACGTATATACATTTTAGCTAAAACCACAAACAAGCACTCTTAATCCTTTAAGTATCTTGAAATGATACTCTAATATGCCATGAAGCACCAATCCCAACTTACTTGATGCCAACGTAACTTAACCTTGCTTCTTGTACTTAATCCCTTTACAAGTCCCTAAATAGTCAACATAAATATTTCAGTTTTTGCTAAATATAAAGTATGTGAATTCTTTTTAAATATAGTTTTGATTTAGTTTGAATAAGTTTATAAGGTCGTTGGTTAAGTTGTAGCTTGTCACTGAAGTCTCTAAGCAAGCATTTGAACAGTAGTCTTAACATGGTTTTTGTTTTGGAACCTTCTGAAGAAGTATTTGAAAACAACTTTACTAGCTAGGAACTCTCTAATCAACCTTCTGATATTAAATTTGCTAAGTTAATAATATCTACTAATCTTCAAATCAAGTCTTAAAATCTGGGAATAAGTCCTTTTTTACCAGTTTAATCCTTTGAAGAACCTTTTAAACAGATTCAATTTACAAGTTCACTTTAGGCAACTCATTCCATTAGCATATTTTAAATTATAAACATGTTGGGACATGGTCATACATCAGGTTCACCATACTAGATAACATTATACCATAAAGCTTCTAAATTCTCATATTCTTACTTCATTGTACTAAGCCCATAACTAATAATTTATGCATATTCATCTCCATTTCAATCCACTCAACTCCAAATCCTTCTCCACAGTAGAATATAACACAAATAAATTTCATAACTGATATAAATTACTTTCCTTAAAGCTAAATACTCAAAATATTTGCATTTTTCACCTAATTTAGAGGTTCATAAACACATAAAAATTATAGAAAATATTTTTATCTGAAAACTCTTTATAGGATTCATACATGCAATATGGGGATGTTCTAGAAAAAGTTTGGTTTCAAAACTACTTCAATAGGATCATGTAAGATAACTTCGAAAATTGCTCAATTTTAGGCGATTTCTTAAGGAGGTCATATATCTACTTAAAAATTTTATAAACTGGTATTTTTCTTAAATAATACATGTATGAATACTTCAAATAATTTTTCTTATATTTTTTTGAATTAAATTAGTATTTTTTACAAAATTTAAGAAATTCAAGTAAAAATTTAACTTATAGGAAAAATGAACTTCTTACTACCAACGCAGGCCATCTTTGTGTTAGCCTCTCTTACCAATGGTACCATTATTGGGTAGTGGTGGTGGTTCACACCTGATATCACTTCGAACCCATGTTTACTAAAATAGCTTGATTTTGCTATGAACACATGATGAGTGTAATGGTTGTGCTATGGGTGCAGTAGGGAGGCTTATATGCATGTAAAAAGGGTCGAGCCAAACCCATGTGGGACGATCCCTCACACCGTGTTAGCAGAGGCACCCACGGGCCTGTAGTACCCGTGGAGGGGAATTGGGCAGGTGTCACTGTAAGACGGCAACGCTGAGAAGGAGCCACATGAACACTCACCCGACCCTTTTTACATGCATATAAGCCTCCCCACTGCACCCATAGCACAACCATTACACTCACCATACTGTCAAAATAGCATAGTAAAATGTGCATACGTTGTCTTTTTTGACAACCGTATTATCTTTTCTAATAGAGGACGTTCGCTATGCATGATTTCATATTTTCCTTCTTTTTAGCAAATAAAGATCCATTTTTGAGATTTTCTATAACATAGAACTTACCCGAATAGGGAACTATAAATAATCACATAATGTAATAGCTACAACAGAATATATAGAAGAATACACTAAAATTTTCACCCTCTCTTGAGCTAAGTGTCGTCTTACTTACTCTTGAGCTATTCTTATCTAGCCTATTCGAGGGTAGACTAGTGGCAAGTGACCTCCGGCCATACTTGTGCATCATATCAAGTGTAACCTGAGCTCGTGTGAGACGTTGGTGCATCATATCCATAGTCGGTACATGGGAACCCCTTGCTCACCTTCGACCATCATTTACTTTTCAAGACATATTGCGGCTTAGACCCATCCTTTTAGTTATGCGTGATATTAGGTTTGTGTGTTCATCCACAAGTCCGTATCATCTTGGTATTAGAGCTTGGCTATGTTCGGAACTGGATTCTGCTACTTTGTTCTTTTAATAGTTTTTCACTGCTCTCGTATGATAGTGATTCTATTGTTACCTTTGAAGTTTACTAGTTAAGAAGTGTTTTATACTCTATTTTCTCCTGTTTTTTATACGCCAAAACAGAGTGTGGTTAAGTATGTGTTTGTTGTAAAATTGTCATTATGAAGTAACCATCAATGTTGGATTCAATGTGTAAGGAACTTTGGGAAACCAAGAAAGCGGTACTCAACATGGTTAAGGGCAAGAAGGGAGCTTTACACCTTAGTCAGTGGATGATCAATTGGATAGGCTTACCAATTTAGTAGTTAGTTTGGTGATAGTTATACAAGAAGATAGACAACCAGTTAGAAATAGCCCCACTAGAGAACGTGAGCAACAGCAGTGAGGCAATGGTTAGTTTGGTTAAGTTGATGCCCCAACTTGCCCACTTCAAGCTGAAGGAATTGGTAGGGATGCTAGGTGAAGGCTAGCACTTAAAGAGATAGAGGAGGAAGCAAAAGGAGATGACGAGGTAAAGGAAGACTATGAGTTTGAGGAAAGAAATGCATAAGCCCCTAGAGTTGAAGTATTGGGGATGCGTATTCTAAGTTTCTCTAGTAGTGGTGATGCTGAGGACTACCTGGATCGGGTAAATAAGATTGAAAAGCAGTTTGAATGCTATGAAGTACCTGATAATACGAAAGTTAGACTTTGTGTGTTGGAGTTTACTGGTTATGCCGCCTTATGGTAGAAAAACTTACAAGCTACCCGGAGAAGAGAAGGAGAACGAGAAATTAGGAGTTGGGATGATATGAAGAGAGTCATGTGAAGAAGGTTTGTGCGAAGCTATTATCTACGAGATTCCTTTAAGAGACTGTAAGAACTAAGACAAGGAGGATTGAGTGTGGATGCTTATGTTAAGGAATTCCAAATGCTAATGATCCAATGTGAAGTCATAAAGCTCAAAGACTAAATTGTGTCTCAATTTATTGGCGAATTGAAGTATGAGATTGGGGATGTCTTAGAAATGCTAGACGTTAGAACACTTAATGATGCAATTTGAGCCGACCAGAGGATAGAAAGGCGCCAAACAAGAAGATTCCAACCACCAGTCAACCGTCTTGGTAATAACCGACTTGTTTCAAGTAAATTGGTACGAATGGAACTAAGCAAGGCCAATGAGACCCAACCTACTCAGACTACTCAAGCCGAGGAGAAGGAACCCCCAAAGAAATTTGAGAAAGGCTAGAGTTCAGGGAGGAAGACGAGTAAGATCAAGTGTTTCAAATGTCAAGGATTCAGACACATGGCCGCTCAGTACCCAAAGAGGCAAATGATGCTAATCTGAGGCAAGGTGTCAACTGTTGAGGTCAATAGTATTGATGAAGAAGTAGAGGAGCTGAAAGAAGTGGGACAGGCCGAGTTATCTGATGGGGAAGTCATCTACAGTGAGGAAGGGAACTTTATGCTGACAACTCTAGTGTTGAGGAGGATAATAAGTGTCAGTCCCATGCTTATAGACAAGTAGAGAGAAAATCTCTTCCATATTCGGTGCAAGCTGAACGAATCACTATGCACGCTGATCATTGACAGTGGGAGCTACACCAATGTAGCCTCTGCATTTATGGTCCAGCAACTGAAATTGCTAACTATGCCCCACCCAAAACCTTACTAGCTTCATTGGCTCAATGATAAGGGAGCTTTACAAGTGAAAAAATAGGTGTTTGTACCAATTTGTATTGGCAAGTATCGAGATGAAGTGCTTTGTGATGTGTTGCCCATAAGTACATCCCACCTTCTGCTTGGACGACCATGGATGTTTAACTGAGCGATTATATATGACGGTAGGAGGAATACATGTTCTATGGAGCATGATGGAAGAAGGTTAAAATTGATTCCTATGACTGCTAAACAAGTAAAAGTCATGCAATCTCAGCTTAGTCGAACCCTGAAGAAGGAGGCTTTGGTATTGACCCAAGCCTAACTAAAAAGAGAAATGGAGTTGGAGGGATTGACTTTTCTACTTGTCAGGAGGCTATTGGAGATGACACTCGAGGAGGAAGAGTTGTTGATTGAAGTAAAAACCCTACTGGAGGAATTTGCTGATTTGTTTTGGGAAGAGCTTCTAAACGGCCTGCCCCCAATCCGAGGTGTCGAGCATGTAATTGACCTGGAGCTAGGGGCCACATTGCCAAATAAGCCTACCTATAAGCTGAACCCCAAACAGGCTACTGAGCTGCAGAGGCAAGTAGATGACCTTATGGAGAAAGGTTATGTACATGAGTCCCTTAGCCCCTATGTTAGTAGTACCGAAGAAAGATGGGTCTTAGAGGATGTGTGTAGATAGCTGAATGATCAATCAAATCACCATCAAGTACAAGTATCCCATACCTAGGCTTCATGATATGTTAGATGAATTAAGCGGAGTAAGAGTATTCTCCAAGATCGACCTTAAAGCTAGGTACCATCAAATTCGAATGCATGAAGGCAATGAGTGGAAGACCACCTTCAAAATATGGCATGGTTTTTATGAATGGCTTGTAATGCCATTTGGACTGTCCAATGTATTGAGTACATTCATATAACTTATGAATCATGTGCTACGAGAATTATTGGGAAGGTTTGTTGTGGTTTACTTTGATGACATTTTAATGTATAATCCCGACTTAGAGATACATTGAGAGCATCTCCGATAAGTGCTTGCAAAACTCTAAGCTGAACAGCTCTATTAGTATGGGGTTTCAGATTCCTTCAACATTTCCTACCTTCAACCTTACACTCTTAAGGATGAGTAACTTGAAGCTAAGCTAGATTTGATCCCAAATCTCAAACAACTTAGAGGGGATGATAGGGATCAAGGACCGATTATACGCTCCCGAGCTTGAAGGCTCTCTTAAGTGGTTTGCCGAGTTATTTGAGGTGAGTTAAGTACAGAGAAGCAGTGCTTGTCTTAATCCAAACTGCTGAGCTACTTCGCTTTCCATACCATCCAGGGTGTTGCTAAGGTGACCAGCTAATGTTGGAATCGAACCCTCCACTATGCACTAGTCTAAGCGCCAAACCTGAATACAATAATCTCCATGGTGTCGAGGCTGAATTGACAATTGTCAGGAGCCAACCATCTGAGGCTGACCCAAATGTAAGTCGTTCCTAAGCTAACCCTAGTCTTGCCCTAGCAGTTAGGGTATCGAACTTTCGATGCCGAACATACCTGAACAAGGGCCCACCCTTGCTTGGCTCACTATATTGTCAGAATTACATAGTAAAACATGCGTGTGTTGTCTTTTTTGACAATCGTAATGTCCTTTTTGATAGAGGATGTTCGGTGCTCATGATTTCGTATTTTCCTTATAAATTATTTTCCTTGTTTTTAGCAAATAAGGATCCATTTTTGAAATTTTCTATAACATAGAACTTACCCCAATAGGGAACTATAAATAATCACATAATGAAATAGCTACAATAGAATATATAAAAGAACACACTGAACTTTTCACCCTCTCCTGAGCTAAGTGTCCTATTGCTTACTCTTAAGCTACTCTTATCTAGCTCATTCGAGCATGGACTAGTGACGAGTGAACTTCGATTATTCTTATGCGTTGTATCAAGTGTGACCTAAGCTCGTGTGAAGCATTGGAGCATTAGATCCATCGTCGATGCATAGGAACCCTCTGCTCACCTTCGACCATTATTTACTTTTTCAAGCCATATTGTAGGTTGGACCCATTCTTTTGGTTACGCATGATATTGGGTTTGTGTGTTCATCCACGAGTCTATATTAAATTAGCTGATAATCCTAATGTTCATTATGAATTTTTCTTTCTCCCAGTTTCCTTAAATACTTCATCTTCTTGCATTTTGAGGTGTCTTAAAGCTAAATCCCTTAATCCAAATCTATTCTAAATGTTGTCTATGCATAATCCATTATAAGTCTAGTTTTTTCGCAATTTTTAGCTAATTATGCACATTTTCAGGTATTTTATCATTTATGGGTATATATTTATATATATTAATTATGTCTGAAGTGTGTGCACTATTTTTATATATTATTTTATGTCATTTTTTTTTTAATTTTAGTGTCCAAATTATTTATCTTTAAGGTTTGATCATTTTCCATTACTTAAATCAAGCGTTTATAGCTTGTAAAATGCAATATAATATAGTTTAGTAAAATCAACTATTTTCAACTATAATATTATTATTTTGTTATATTTCTACAATCTGGACAGACAAAGTGTCTTTGTCTAACTCTTAGGATTCACACATGAAATTTCGTCTCAATTGGCCTACTTTTGTGTACGTCTTAAATTACTCGCCCAAAATCTAACATGTAAGACTACGAGGCTCACACAGAGTGTCTTTGTCTAACTTCTAGGATTTACATGTGAAATTTTGTATCAATCGGCCTTCTTTTATATACGCCTTAAATTACTCGCTCGGAATCTGACATGTAAGACTACGAGGCTCACACATGGTTACCAAGCTTCGCATAGAGGGTAACCTGAAAAAAAATACAAGTTGTCCTAGACATGTGACTGCCCAAGACTGTAAAAGATGTCTAGAGGCTCACATATCAAATCGTTACCTTAAATTGATTTATACCTAAGTTTGCGAACAGATGCATAAAGTTCTTTAATGTAATGAAGAACATACCTAAATTTAAGTAGACCAACTAACATTAACAAGCTTCCAAACACCTTAATGTCTCAACTAGTGTTATCAAAGGGAGTCCCGATGGAAGACTTATATCTTTACTTATCAATTAGTAGTTGTTACGCCCCGAAGTCGCAAAGTTGCAACAGTCCCGCCGTGTAAACCATTCTATGATAGTAACTGGCCTCACAGTGCCTACCATAGAGATAATCTACACAAGGCGTCGACGACTCCTCGCTTTGAAGTAAACAGTTCGAGTAATAATTATACTACAATTATGATAATTATCACAAAGTTCTATAAAACATAGATAATTATAAATAAGTCCACAGAACTTCCCAGGAAGTTTTATACAAACACGACAGATCACTAGATTACATAATAACTACTAGTCTTTCCTTCCTAATTACATGGTCAATCTAGCCTCACATTATATTAAGTAACTTGATGCTCACACCCCTGGCTTAAAAAACGGACTAACCTCTGGTAATTGTAAGGCGGCATAGTACTTGTAGTGTTCACAAATCAGAACCTGCAAAAGGATCTATAAGGGTATGAGCAACTAAAGCCCACTAAGTTGAATTGGAGACTCATGAATGCATACAAGCACAAACAGGGTTATCAAACAATTATTTTCATGCAATGCAACAATCAAGTGTCATCGCACAACGTAGTCCGGTCCGTTGTGAAATCAGAGAAATTTCACTCGCTCCAATCCGGGTTGAGGAGTTCCATTTTATGCAGCAGCTCACAACCAAACCCAGGCTTGTGCAATGGATACCTCGCTCCTCCCGTGACTACCTTCGAACCATTGACTTCACCCCCGCCGCGACCTCCTCTCCTGTCACTTAGTTCAACTGAAGATGAAGAAGGGACCATTTTGCAATCCTGCGCTATCCCTTTCGAAGGGGTCGGTATTTGGTTGGAGAGTCCTATGATCCCCTAACGGGTTGCAATGCATGACGTTTTCGGTTATTAGGGTCGACTGAGATTAAATGCCGGTTAGGGTGTTCAACAAGTTCATACCAATTCAATCAGTCATAAAGTCATTCACAGTACAAATTCCAGCACGAATTCAGATACATCAAGCACATGCGCAAACTATTTACAATCACAATCATATAGAAGCTTAAGTCTTCGAGTACTACGAAACTAGTACTCTATTACAATAAGCAATAACCCAACTTACTTGAATTTGCTCGATTGCTCGATCCTCTAGTTGCGGGCTGATTTGTTTCTGGGTGTCCTATAATACAAATAGGTTCTTTTAGTACTTATATTTTATGGATTCTTATTCTAATTCATAATATAACTCATTTTCCTCATGTATACCTATAACGTATTAATGATTCGTTGTGTTCTATTTCGGGGTTCGGCTCCTAAACTAGATTTCAGTTTTAATTCCTAAGTCGTAATTAAGATCGAATCCCAATGTGATATTAATCACATTATGCTCGGGTATTCAAATATCCTATTGGGTTGTAATTTTTGTATTCTAAACTATTCGGTACACGCTAACCCTAATTGAGGTATCGGATTTATTCCCGGTGTGCAAAAATCTTACATTTTGAGATATTTACTTAAAATTAAATGTCATTTCAGATTTATTATTTTTCTGATTTCTATTATAATATTATCTAAATAACCTTATTTTTTTAAATTTATTAATTTACATTTTTACATATTACTAATTTGTTATATTACTTACCTAATTTCCCTAATTAACCATACTTAGTACCTAAAGGATAGGATTAAGGTTCCACTGCAGAGATTAACTTCCATAAACCTCTTATTAAGATTCAAGTCAGTAATTAACATCCTAATCACTTAATTAACCCTTAATCACCCAATTTTACCATCATTTTAGAGCTAAAAATTAACTTAAAAATTTCGAAAATTAATTTAAAAAAAATGGCTTCATAGCACTGTTATACATCAAATGAGCATCCTACAGAAAAATTTTGAACTCCAAACTACATCCCTAAGCCTATTTATTTTCCGGTTTACTAATGCTCGGTTTTGAACAATTTGTTAGGGGCCCTATATTTCCAGATCTAATTAAACTAAATAAATATTTTTCCCTAAATCTACATACAATAAAACCTCATAATAACAAGTTTCATAATTTTCTGGGCAAAATAAATAATTTTACAAAATTATACAAAAATCGAGTGAATAAATGACTAACCGGTCCGAAGCTTTTGGGCCGTCCAAACCCGGTCCAATGTTGTCGGCCGGTCCAGGCGGTGGGTCTACTGTAGGGTAGTGGTGGTGGTTCGGTCCCAGGTGGTGGTTTTAGTTTACCTTGCTAATCTGCACAGTTTTTTTTTTTCTAGAATTTCTCTCGAATTTTTTTGTGTTTCAATTTTTCTCAGATCACAAACTAGCCAAATGACTTCTGAGAATTTTTTCCTTATTTATAGACAAATGTAGTAATTAATGTGCATTAATTTGATGGGATTTTGCCCCATTTCCTTGATTTTAGGCTTTTTGTTTGTCCAATTCCTATTGGTTAATTTTTTTCTTTTCAGTCCACGACCTAATCTTGTTGCAGTTATCCTCTTTTGATTGTTTTCTGATTTTTTTTATAATAATTTTTTATTTTTCTTTAATTATTTACTTAGTTTTCGGACAATTTTAGTAATTACACGTATTTTTATCTACACGTAAATACATGTAGGATACACGTGAACATTCCTAAATATTATTTTGGTCATTTTAAAATTTTTAGTATACATATAATTTATCTCTAGTAATTTCTTAGTTATTTCATGACACTTTTCGTATTTTCGGTAATTAATACCTATTATACTTAAAATTTGAAAATTTTATAATCTCCTATTTTATTACTTATTTTCTTAAATTCAAGTTTACGGGGTCAGTTTTACTAATATTCCTCTCAATAGTTTCTAATTTGGGTTTGATCGGATCCTTTAACCGATCGCCCTAAACCTTAGGTTCTAAGTTCAACCCTACGGTTACTTGGCTTGGCTTTAGGGCTTACAGTAGTCGATTCCTCTCCTCAGTCTTAATCCAAGCCAATGGGAGAGAGCATCGACCTATTTATTGTGTTAATCATATCACTAAGGACCAAAAGCATAATACACCAAAGTAGAAAAGTTGTCCACATAGTGGTCATTACAGTACATAAACTTAAACTATATTTTGAAGCTCATCAATTGATAAACCTCATTAAATAACCACTATGACAAATTTTGAAGAAACCAGATGCCTCCAAGAGGATGGTAAAGTATGCTCTTGAGCCTAGTACATACAAAGTCCAATACTGATCCTGTAAAGCCATCAAAGTACAAGTCCTTGTAAACTTAATTTATGCTTAAGTTAGAAAAGTATTTTAGTTTTTGAAAGGAAATAGAGAACTTAGTGAGCAAAATACTTAGAGGTTTCGTACAAAGGGTGTGTTCTTATATTTATAGGCCTTTGTTTGATAAGCATTATAGTAAATAGTTGAACTACAATGATATCAGGTGTCTCTTGAATTTAACCATGGATGAATCGTGTGGAGAAGTTAAGGGTTGGAAAATTGTTGTTTGGATAACCATGAATTGTTTGCACCTATATTTGAATATTTGAACCTTCTTAGAATGAGCCTTAGCAATTAATCCTCCAGTGATATTGGTTGGAAGAGCGACATTGAGCTATAAAAGCTCTAGTAAGAGGTCGACAACTGAATTGTCGATCCAGTGGTAAAAACCAAGTGTTCAATTATAAAGGACCAAGCTAAAGGCATTATCAATTGGGAATTTGAAAAAACTTCAAACCTTTTGTCTCTTACCTCTTTGGCAAAACTCAATTAGCTATCAACGCTTTATAATCTGCTTCATTGTTACTAGCTAAAAACCCAAACTTAAGTGCATAATGAACCTTGAGGTTATGCGGTCCTTACAACATAAGCCTTGCCCCCACATCCTTCTTATGTTAAGGAACCATCTACGTAAAAATTCCACTAAGGCTTCTCAATTAGCTCGGTACTATCTTGTTGCCAACCGTGAACAAGAACAAATAAGGCCTGTTGTTTAATGGGCCTAAGCTTACAGAAAGCTCGAAAAGGGTTAATGGGGAAAGGTACAAAAGAGTGAAAATAAAGGATGAAAACAGTAAGCAAAACCTACGAATAGCTCCAAAGGATATAATGCACCAATGGAACTTTCGAAGACTTACGATATAATTCGATATGATGTATGAATTGGTCTAATGAGGTTACTCGCCATCTAACCTTGCTTAAGGGAAAGGATAAGAGTGATGCCAAGAATAAACAAATAGTATTTATGTAAGGAAGAAAGTACTTAAGTGTATTGAAGGTAATTTGCTTTATTACAGCTGCAAGTACAAGGGTATTTATACTCGTAAGTTTAGGCAACTTGCCTAAAAGGAAAAAGACAATAAAGACATTTCCTAAAGAAGCAATGTATACGATACAAAAGGGTAAAAATGAATATATAAAGAAAACAATTATTAATGCTACAGATTTTACATATGATACTGTACACGTGACGATGCTGCATTGGTGAGGTTGTTAGGAGATGCGGACAAAAGTACGAATAGATGGGCTTATCCAAGCAAGGATAACTTAGTCAGTTCGGATCCTCTATCTCTCAACTTCTTAGCAAGGATGATGCTGGGCGATTGATCAGCTTAGCATTAGAGAGTAATCATTAACTCAGCATACCACAGAATAATGGATGGTCATACGGCACAGTATTAAAGGTGACTTAGCAAGGAAATACTTGGCCTCAGTAGGGGTTAGTTAGAACATAAGGATTCGTCATGCCAGCTCCTCTAGTCCTTGGGCTTGGCTATAGGTCAGAGGTCTCGTAACTTGATTCCCATCATTCCTTCAGAGTTGTTTTAGATTTGGGATCAAATCTAAATGGTGTTCACTCAGTTATGGACTGAGATTAGCAATGTTGAAGGCATCAGAAACCCCATAATCCTCAGGCATTTCTAACCTATAGGCGTTGTTACTGATTTTCTAGAGGATTTTGAAAGGTCCTTCCACTCTTATAGATAATTTGTTCTTCTTCTTATTTGGGAACTGTTCCTTGCTGAGGTATAGCCATACCAAGTCTCCTACTTGAAATTGTTTGGCCGACTTACCGTTGGTCTTCTCTCACATTCTTTTGGCAGCTTAGTTGATATGCCGATTGACCTTATCATAGATGTACTGGAGAGATTGTGTTCTAATCGAGGAGTCAGGATCCTCTTGCACGAGTGCTAGTATAAGGGCGTAATAAAGGAGCAACTTAGGATTGAATCTATAGACTACCTGAAAGGGAGTCTGTTTAATAGTGTCATGTACGGTTTGGCTATAGGCAAACTCGACCACTGGCAAGCAGACGTTCTAATCAGCTAAGTTCTTGCCTACTATAGCTTGGAGTAGTGACCCTAAAGTACGATTAACCACTTCTGTTTGGCCGTCAATTTGGGAGTGACATGAGGTCCTGAAGAGTAATTTAGTTCCCAGTCAACGCCATAAGGTTTTCCAAAAATGGCTCCAAAACTTCGAGTCTTTGTCAAAGACTACACTTCTTGGTACGTTGTATATCCGTACAATCTCTTGTAAGAAAAGAGAAGCAATAGCTAAAGCGTCGTTAGTTTTGGTGTTGGGCAAGAAGTATGCCATCTTCCTGAACCAATTTACAATAACCATTACAGAATCTTTACCTCTGGCAGTTTGCGGCGGTTTAAGAATAAAGTCCATACTCAGTTTAGTCCATGGCTTTATCGGAACAAGTAGGGGCATTTCTTTTCTTTATTTAGCTTGGCACTTGGCCTTTTTGCACATAGTACAACTTTTAAAAACTTGGTGCACATTTCTTTATATTCTCAGCCAAAAGAATTGGCCATTCAAGAGTTCACAGGTCCTCCTCTCTCTAAAGTATTCGGAGAGTCTTCTATTGTGGGCTTCCCTAATTAATAATTCATGTAGGGAACAAGTCAGCACGTATAGTTTCCTCCCTCAAAATATATTGCCATCCTTTACAAAATACTCATCCATTGTCCTCCCATCTATACATCGCAAAATTATTAGTCCAAAGTCTCGAAGTGTTATTCTTTAATACTCGCAAAACCAAACAGCTTGGTCTGTAATTCTGATAAGAACGCATGCCTACTCAAAAGAGCATTTGCAATTACGTTGCTCTTTCCTTACTTGTACTTTATCACAAAATTGAACCCCTAATGAACTCAACCCATCTCACCTGCCACTTCGATAACTTGGTTTGACTTTAGAGGTACTTCAATGATTCGTGGTCAACATATATGACAAATTTTCTCGGCAGTAAGTAATATTGCCATACTTATATTGCTTAGATCAATGCTAAAAGTTCCTTACCATATACGGAGTAGTTCGGTTGTGGTCCTTGGAGCTTCTCACTGTAGAAGGTAATTAGTTGGCCTTCTTACATTAGGATAATGCCTATTTTAACACTCGATGCATTGCATTCTAGCTTAAAAATTTTGTTGAAGTTAGGTAGTACTAACACCGGGGTGGAGGTCAATATTTCTTTTATGCCCGCAAAACTCCTCTTCTCTCTTTCTCCCCATTGGAAGTCAGTGTTCTTTTTTGTTAGCTTAGTAAGTGGCGCAGTAATAGTACTAAAATTCCTGATAAATCTTCTATAAAATGAAGCTAGTCCATGGAAACTTATTACGTCAACATAAGTAGTAGGGGTCGGCCACTCGACAATTTCTTTGATCTTCTCATCATTAACTTTCAAGCCACCTCCACTAACTACATATCCCGAGAATACCACTTCCTCCTGGTAGAAGCAACATTTCTTAAAGTTGCCGAATAGTCTCTCGGTATGAAGGTTATCCAAGACTACTTTGAGATGTTTACAGTAACTCAGCATATCGGCACTGTAGACTAGAATGTCGTCAAAGTATACCACGACATATTTCCCTATGAGATGTCTCAGTACATGGTTCATAAGTCTCATGAAAGTGCTCGGGGCATTTGATAAGCTGAAGGGCATGACCATCCACTTGTAATGTCTATGTTGAGTCTTGAACGCAGTCTTTCACTCATCTCTAAACCTCATGCAAATTTGATGGTAACCAAATTTAAGATCAATCTTGCTGAAAATCTTGGCTCCACTTAATTCATCCAACATGTCTTCTAACCTTAAGATGGGATACCTATATTTGATTATGATTTTGTTTACGATTCAGCTGTTAACATACATTTGATAGGTACCATCCTTTTTCAGCACTTGAAGTGTAGATACAACATAAAGGCTGAGACTTTCTCTTACATAACCTCTCTCCAGCAACTCATTGACTTGACGTTAGAGTTCAGAAGCTTACTTAGGATTCATCTGATAAGCTGGCTTATTTGGCAATGTAACACTGGGTATTAAGTTAATGCTATGCTCTATGCCTTGAGTTAGGGATAACCCTTCAAGTAACTATTTTGGGAATAGGTCAGCATGGTCATCAAGCAATTCCTTGATTCCCTAGGGAAGCTCACCTTGCTCCTTCATTTCTAATAGTCGCCTGATCAACAATAGGGTCGGCTCATCAGCATTGATGGCCTTTTGGAGCTTGGCTCTACTCATCACCAGAACCTTCTTCGATTCGTGAGCAAGTTTTGTCTGCAACTTGTTAACTTCTCTTGATGGCATCGGATTCAACACGATCTTCTGATCATCCTTCTCGAACATATACGTGTTCCTGTAGCCATCATGTATAACTCTCCTATCAAATAACTACAGCCTACCCAACAACACGTAGGAAGCGCACATAAGCAATACATCGTAGAGGATTCGGTCAAAGTAACTCCCTATAGTGATTAGTAGTAGTATTTGCCGAGTGACATGTAATGCTCCTTTCTCACTTAACCAGTGCAACTTGTATGGCCTGAGATATGCAACATTCGGTAGCTTCGGTTTGGAAATAAGATTGGTCGATGCTATATTGGTGCAACTTCCACTATCCACAATGAGAGCATACATCCGATCATTCACCTTGTAGGTGGTATGAAACAAATTCTCTCTACTTCTCTTCTCATGAGGGCTATATGCTCATAGTATGCCAAACAACCATGAGTAATTGGCCTAAGTCCTCGAGGAACACATCATCCTTAATCAGTTCTTTCTTGGTAGGAATCTTCTCCTCCTTAGGTTCCTCATTTGTACTCTCTACTTCTAACTTCGAGATGTCTCCCTTAATGACCATCATCCTTCGGTTTGGGCACTGAGCAACCATATGTCCAAATCCTTGATACTTGAAGCACTTGATTTAGCTCGTCTTTTTGCAAGAACCTTGCCCCTTCTCATAAGTTCGGGTTGACACTTCACCATCAAGTCAGCCTGTCTACTCGGCTTTGACATCAACTCTTCTATTCGGCTCGATACTAGACTGAGCTCAGTGACTTACCTATCCTAGTCAGCTAATTGGCATTCTAATAGTTACTTGGCTCCTTCCTTGCCTCTCTACTTATTGGGTAATCTTAACAGCTTCATCCATTATGTCAAATCATTGGAGTCCTCTCAACCTAATAACAAATCTTAAGATAATTTGAGCTGGCGGTTCCTTCGCTTTGCAATGCATCATATGCATTTGAAATTCTAAAACATACTCGTCAATAATCCGGCCTCCTTCTCTCAGCTCCTGAACCTGAGTGAAAGCATCTCTGAGATATGTTTCTGGCATGAATCTATTTCTAAGTACTCTCTTCATCTCGAGCCACGTGTTGATCTCTTGGTACCTCTCTATTCTTTTCATGGCTTGAAAATTCTTCCACTTCATGGTTGTATATCTAGAGAAGTCAACAGCAACAATCCTCACTTTTTCAAAATTCTCATATTGATAGTAATCAAACACATGCTCCATCTTTTCTTCCTAATTCGGATATTCGTCAGCATTCCCAGATACATTGAAACTCAAAATTTGAAGCTTTACATGGTCGAATGCTCTGGGGACTCGTACATGCTCCTCTTCAAAATACTTTTCTTCCTCCTCACCAAGGTCTCTCAAGTCTATCCTTAGCTTTACTCGTCCACCAACTCCTCCACCTTGAACTGGTCGAGCTGGGTTTTGACTTCTAATAGGTTGAGTAGCTTGTGGAGTATTTTGTATGGCCTCAGTAGGTCGGTAAGATAGGGCATGAATAGCTTGAGTCAAATCTACTAAGAAGTTAGCTACCTCATTAAATTTCTCGTTAGTGCTTCTGGGAGTTCCTTGAGATTATCGTCTATGGTAGATAACTCCACTATCATCACCAGTACTAACATTCATACTTGGGTTTGTCATTTTTCCTTACAGATTCAAAATTCAAATAACCAATTCAGAAAGTAAACAACCAATAACACAATAACTTGCTCTATTTCTCATATGTAAAATAGAGTATATCAGAATTCAAGAAGAACTAACTATAGTTCATACAAAACCTCTACTCTGATGCCAAGATGTTGCAAATCGTGACCAAGAACAAATAAGGCCTGTCGCTGAATGGGCCCAATCTTGCAGAAAGTTCGAAAAGGGTTAATGGGGAAAGGTACAAAAGGTTGAAAAATGAAGGATGAAAATAGTAAGCAAAACCCACGAACAGCTCTAAAGGATATAACACACTAATGAAACTTCCGGGGACTTACGGCATAATCCGATATGATGTACAAATTAGTCTAATGAGGTTACTCACCACGTAACCTTGCTTAAGAGAAAGGATAAGAGTGATGCCAAGAATAAACAAACAATATTTACACAAAGAAGAAAATACTCAAGTGTATTGAAGGTAATTTGCTCTATTACAACTGTAAGTACAAGGGTATTTATACTCATAAGTTTGGGCAACTTGCCTAAAAGGGAAAAGACAATAAAGACATTTCCTAAAGAAGTAATGTATACGATACAAAAGGGTAAAAATGAGTATATAAGGAAAACAATCATTGGTGCTACGGATTTTACATATGATACTGTACACATGATGATGCTACATTGGCGAGGTTATTAGGAGATGCGAACAAAAGTACAAACAGATGGGCTTGTCCGAGATAAGATGGCTTGGTTAGTCTAGATCTTTTATCTTTCGGCTTCTTGGCAAGGATGATGCTGAGTGATTAGTCAGCTCAACATTAGACAATAATCATCAATTCGTTATACTATAGAATAATAGGTGCTCATACAGTATGGCATTAAAGGTGACTCGATAAGGAAGTACTCGACCTTAGCAGGGGTTGGTTAGAACATAAGGATTTATCGTGCCAGCCCCTCCAGTTCTCAGGCTTGACTGCGGGTCAAAGGTCCCGTAGCTTGATTCTAGTCACAATCCTGTTATGTTGTAAATTCCACTACAAAATCTACTAGGAGTTGTGCTATTAGAGTTATTCTTAGTCGATACTGATAGGGATTAAGGATTGATTACATACTCCCTAGCTTAAGGGCTCTCTTAGATGGTCTGTCAAGCTATTCGAGGTAAGGTAAGCGCCGAAGAGCAATGCTTGCCCCAGTTTGATCTGCTAAGCTACTTTGCTCTCTATGCCATCTAAGATGTTGTCGAAGAGATCAACCAGCATACCAAGCTAAACTCTCCACTAAACCGTAGTCCAAGCACTAAATCTGAATTCAACAATCTCTACTATGCCAAAGCCAAGTATAACTATCAAGAACCGACCATCTAAGGTCAACTCCAATGTGAGTCATCCCTGAACCAACCATTGTCCAGCCCCTTCTGATGCCGAATAGGCTTGAACTAAGGTCTACCCCTGCCTGAACCACAATACTGTCAGAATCATAGTAAAAATGCATATGTATTGTTCTTTACTAACATCGGTACTGTCCTTTCTAATAAAAGATGTCCACGTTGCTTCTTTTGTACAATTTCAAATTTTCCTTATAAATTATTCTTGTTGTTTTTAGCAAATAAGGACCATTCTTTTATAATTTCTATAACCTAGGACTTACCTTAACGAGGTGATATAAATATCGTCATATTGTAAAAGAAAACATCAGAATATATAGAGAATATACTGAGCTTTTTTTTCACTCTTGAGCTAAGTGTTCCCCTTACTCTTGAGCTACTATTATTTAGCTCGTTTGAGCGTAGACTAGTGGTAAGTGACCTTTGGCCATACTTGTGCATCATATTAAGTGTGACCTAACCTAATGTAAGGCGTTATATCCTTCATTAGTGCACGGGAATCCCCTACTCAACCTTCGACTATTATTTACCTATCAAGCCATCTTATAGCTTGGACCCACCCCTTTGATGATGCATGATATTGGGTTCGTATGTTCATCTATGAGTTCGTATCATCTTAGTATCAGAGCTTGGCTATGTTCGAAGTTGGATTCTGCTACTGTGTTCTTTTAATAGTTTGTTACTGCTCTCGTGTGATAGTGATTCTATTATTAGCTTTGAAGTTTAGTTATGAGCAGTGTTTTGTACTTTGTTTTCCCCTATTTTCAATACGCCAAAATAGAGTGTAGTTAACTGTGTGTTTGTTAAGAAATTATCATTATAAACATCAAAGCTAGATTTAAGTGCACATGAGACTTTGGGAAACCAAGAATGTAGTACTCGACCTGGCCAAGGGCAAGAAGGAAGCTTTTTAGCTCAATCCGTAGGTAACCGCTTAGATAGGCATACCAACTTAGTAGCTAGCTTGATGACTATTATCTAAGAAGACAGGCAACAAGATAAAAATAGCTCCACCAAAGAACGTGAGTAGCAATAGCGAGGTAATGGTCAGTTTAGTTAGGTTAATGTCCCAGTTCGCCCACCTTGAGCTGAAGGAGTTAGTAAGGATGCTAGACGAAGGTTAGCGCTTGAAGAGATTAAGGAGGAAGCAGAAGGAGTAGACGAGGCGGAGGAGTAGACGAGGTGAAGGAGTAGATGAGGTAAAGGTGTACTACAAGTTGAGGAAAGAAATGTATGAGCCCCTAGAGTTGAAGGACTTAAGATGTGCATCCTAAGTTTTTCTAGAAATGGTGATTCTGAAGACTACCTAGATTGGGTAAACAAGATTGAAAAGCAGTTTAAATGCCACGAAGTGCCTAACAATGTAAAGGTTAGACTTGCTGTGTTAGAGTTCACTTGTTATGCCACCTTATGGTAGAAGAACTTACAAGCCATTAGAAGAAGGGAAAGAGAATGAGAGATTAGGAGTTAGGATGATATGAAGAGAGTTATGTGAAGAAGGTTTATGCTAAGTTATTATCTGTATAATGCCTTTAAGAGACTGTAAGAATTGAGATAAGTGTAAGCCCCACAATCAGTCACTCAAGGTTTCGATCGGCTGAAAGATCCGATTGAGCCTAAATTATAAGTAAAGCTAAAAATATTAATAAAATAATCTCGTAAGTTTGAATTTAAGAAAATAAATAATAAAATAGGAGACTACAAAATTTTCAAATTTTAAGTATTATATTTGTTAATCATCAAAAAGGAGAAAATTGTAATTTAATAACTAATAAATTATAAGAAATAGATTATATATATATGAAAAATCATAAGATGACCTAAATAATAATTAGGAATGTTCACATATACCCCACATGTATTTACGTGTAGATAAAAATACGCGAAATTACTTAAATTGGCTAAAAACTTAGTAAATAATTAAAGAAAATTATTAAATTAATTAAGAAAAATCAGAAGGATGTGGATTAATGCAAATATGGTCGTGGCAGATCAGAATCTAAAAAAGAAAAATTATCCAATTTGAATTAAGCAATAAAAAAGCTAAAAATCAAGGAAATAGGGTAATGTCATGTTTAATTAATGCATATTAATTACCACAAAACCCTATAAATAGCAAGAAAAATTCAAAAGCTCATTTAGACAGTTAGAAATCATAGAAAATTAGGGAGAAGCAAAACTTGATAGAAAAACCAAAGAAAAAAAAAAGAAATGAAAATTGTGCAGTTAGGGCCACAAAGGAGAACCCAGACCTGATGGGCAGTTGGGAGTGGACGGCCACCACCACCACACGGTGGTGGTAGTGCCTAGGTGGGTCGACGTACCCATGGCCACCAATGGTAGCTGGAGCCACCTAAATCGGTGAGTTCGATTTCCAGCCCGATTTTGTGTAATTTTGTAAAAATAGTAAATATTCTTAGAAAATTATGAAACTTGTTATTATGTGGTTTTATTGTATGTAGATTTAGGGAAAAATAATGATTTAGTTTAATCATGTCTGAAAATATAGGGTTCTTAACAAATTGAGCAAAACCGAGCATGATTAGAACGAGAAATAAATAGGCTTAGGAGTATAGTTTGGAGCTCAATTTTTTTTCTGTAGAATGCTTATGTGATATAGAATAGTGCTATCAAAACATTTTTCTAAAATTAATTTTTGCAATTTTTAAGTTAACTTTTAGCCTTAAAATGATGGAAAAATTGGGTAATTTTGGGTTAATTAAGTAATTAAGATACTAATTACTAATTTAGGTAGTAATTAGATGTTTAGGGATGTTAATCTCTGATGTAAAAACCTAATCCTAATCTTTGGAGTATTGGGTATAGTTAATTTAGGAAATTAGGTAGTTATTATAAGAAATTAGTAATATGTAGAATTGAAAATTAATAAATCTAAAATATTAAGGTTATTTAAATAATATTAGAATAAAAATTGGAATAATACTAAATCTGAATTGAGATTTAATTTTAGGTAATTATATAAAAATGTAAGATTTTCTCACATCGAGGATAAATCCGATACCCCAATTAAGAATAATGTATACCGAATAGTTTAGAATATTGAATTAAGATCCAATAGGATATTTGAATACTCAAGCTTAATGTGATTAATTTCACATTAGGATTCGAGCATATTTAGGACTTAGAAATCGAACTAGAACCTAATTTAGAAATTAATGCAGAAACCGAACTCGAACCTAACCTCAAACCTAGAATAATTATAAAAAACTTAAGACCTAGATAATTAGGCATATTAAACCCTAAACAAAACATAACAATAAGCGTTATAGGATAAAATGAACCTATAATAGTTATGTGAAAAACTGAAACTACGTTTGTATTATAGGGATGATCAGCGATGGCCTGAGCAAGTCGGACCTTGAGTGAGTGAGCGGGGAGTCGAGGTAAGTTAGGATTAATACGATGCTGTATTTTGAAGGCTTAAAATTATGCTTAGTTGTGCTTGTTAGATAGTTGGATGTCTACATGTGCTTGATTATGAGTGATGCTATGATTCTGTCTATTGTCCTAGCTTATATTGTATGGTTTGTATGAAATGATTGATCACCCTAAACTGGACCTAATCAAATATACGATCTATAATCATAATCGGACCTACATAGCAACCTATTAGGGGAACTTAGGATTCTCTGGCCAAATACTGACCCCTTCGAAAGGGATAACGCTGGATTGCAATTGGTCCCTTCTTCATCCTTAGTCGAACTAAGTGACAGGAGAGGAGGTCACGGCGAGGGTGAAGTCAATGGTTCGAAGGTAGTCGCGAGAGGAGCGAGGTTTCCATTGCACAAGCCTGGGTTTGGTCGTGAGCTGTTACATTAATGGCAACTCCTCAACCCGGATTAAAGCGGGCGCAATTTCTCTGATCTCACGATGGGCTGGACAACGTCGTGCGATGGCATTTGCTTAAACATGCATTACACTTAATAAGGTAGTTAATAACCTTGTTGTGTTTATGGTATAGTCTTAACTCCTCCATCCTAACTTACTGAGCTATGGTTGCTCACATCCCTATAGATGTCGTGCAGGTACTGGCTAAGAAGCGGCAAGTAACTACTCTGAAGCTAGCAACTGCTGGATCCTAGGAAGTAAAGAAAATTATTTGAAGAACGAACATATATTCTTAAGGTCTAAGTTTTGTTTTATTTAGAATTTTTCATTTTTTGAATAATGTAATAACTGAATTATAGTGTATATATATAAATTTTCTCACTTTCTTAGGTAAATGATTTATTTAAATTATAAACTGTTTACTTCAAAACGGGTTAGTCATGGATGCCTTGTGTGAATCAGGTCTAAGATAGCGGTTGTAAGGCCAACTTTTATCTTGAGATGGTTTACACGGCGGAGCTGTTACGACTTTGCTGCTTCGGGGCGTGACAACAAGGAGCATCGAGTGTGGACGCTTACGTTAATGAGTTCTAGATGCTAATGATCCAATGTTAATTTATGGAGCTAGAAGATCAAATTGTGTCTTGATTCATTGGCAGATTGAAGTATGAGATTAGGGATGTCCTGGAAACCTTGGACATTAAAACTCTTGCTGATGCAATCCGAGCCACCCAGAAGATAAAAAGGTACTGAATAGGAAGATTCTGACTAAGCATTAACCATCCTGGCAATAGCCAACCTGTTCCGAATAGACCTGTATGAGTGAAACCCAGTTAGGTCACTAAGACTCGACCTACTTAGATTACCTGAGTAGAGGAAAAAGAACCCTCGAGGAAGTTTGAGAAGGGCTAGAGTTTAGGGAAGAAGACGAGTGAGATCAAGTGTTTCAAACGCCAAGAATTTGGATACATGACTGCTCAATGTCTGAACAGGCAAACGATGGTGATCAGAGGTGAGGTGCCAACTATAGAGGTCGACAATATAGATGAAGAAGTAGAGGAGCTGAAAGAGGATGACAAGTCGAGCTGTTTGATGAGGAAGTCATCTATAGTGAGGAAGGCAACTTCATGCCAACCGCTCTAATATTAAGGAGGACGATGAGTTGCAACCCTGTACTTGAAGACAAACAAAGAGAAAATCTCTTCCATATTAGGTACAAGGTGAATGAATCACTATGCACGCTGATTGTAGACAATGGGAGCTGTACTAATGCAACCTCTACATTTATGGTCCAGTATTGAAATTGTCGACCATACCCCACTCGAAACCTTACAAGCTTCATTGGCTCAGTGATAAGGGAACCCTATAAGTGAATAAGTAGGTGTTTTGGCTAATATGCATTAGCAAGTATCAAGATGAAGTGCTCTGTGATGTATTGCCCATGAGTGCGTCCTACATTTTACTTGGACGACCGTAGCTGTTTGATTGAGTAGTTATGTATGATGGTAGGAGGAACACATCTTCTGTGGAGCATGAAGGAAGAAGGATGAAATTGAGCCCCATAACTGTTGAACAGGTAAAAATCATGCAGTCCTAGCATAGCCAAACCCTGAAGAAGGAGACTTTGGTACCAACCTAAGCTGAACTAAAAAGAGAAATGGAGCTTGAAAGACTTACCTATCTGCTTGTTAGGAGGTTTCTGGAGATGAGACTAAGGGAGGAAGAGCTACTGATTGAGGTAAGAACCCTACTAAAGGACTTTGCCGATCTGTTTCCTAAGGAGCTACTGGAGGGTCTACCCCCAATTTGAGGCGTCGAGAATGTGATTGACCTGTAACCAGGGGTTACCCTGCTAAATAAGCCTCCCTATAGACTAAACCTTGAATAGGCTACTGAGCTGTAGAAGTGAGTAAACAACCTCATAGAGAAAGGGTATCTGTGTAAGTCCTTGAGCCCTTGCACTATACTGGCCTTATTAGTGTCGAAGAAAGATGGGTCTTGGAGGATGTGTATAGATAGCTGAGCCATCAATCGAATTACCATCAAATATAGGTATCTCATACCCAAGCTTGATGACATACTAGACGGGTTAAATAGAGCAAGAGTGTTCTCCAAAATCAATCTCAAATCTGGATACCATTAGATTCGAATGCGTGAAGGCAATGAGTGGAAGACCTCCTTTAAGACACGACATGGTTTGTATGAATGGCTTGTAATTCCATTTGGGTTATCCAATGCACCGAGCACATTCATGAGACTTATGAATCACATGCTCCAAGAGTTATTGAGAAGGTTTGTCGTGGTTTATTCTGATGATATTTTAGTATACAGTCTTGACTTGGAGACACACTGAAAGCATCTCCGATAAGTGCTTGCAAAACTCCAAGCTGAATAATTATACATGAATCTGAAAAAGTGCAATTTTTGTTGATCCGAGGTGACCTTCTTGGGATTTGTTGTGAGTAGAGGTGGCATTCGAGTTAATGAGGAGAAGGTAAGACCGATTATAGAATGGCCCGAGCTAACTTATTTTGCCAATGTAAGAAGTTTCTACGGCCTGGCATCATTCTATTACCGATTCATAAAGAATTTCAATATGATTGTGAACCCACTCATTGAACTTTCGAAGAAGAATGTTAAATTTAGATAGGGTGAGAAAGAAAGGAGGAGTTTTGAAGACATGAAGGAGAAGCTAACTACAACCCTCGTCTTAGCTCTATCGACAAGGTATTTGAGGTAAAATGTGATGCGTTTGGACTAAGCATAAGTGCTGTAATGATGAAGGAAGGCTGACCTATTACTTATTTCAGTGAGAAACTTCGAGGAGCTACACTCAACTACTCTATCTATGATAAGGAGTTCTACTCCTTAATCGAAGCCCTAACGGTATAGTAATATTACTTGCGACCTAAGGAATTTGTGATCTACACCGATCATGAATCCTTCAGATATCTAAAGAGTCAACTAAAGTTTTCTTAGAGACAAGCCAAGTAGGTTAAGTTTATGAGGGTTTTTCTTATGTCGTAAAATACAAGAATAGAAAGAATAATGTAGTAGCGGACACCCTATTGAGACGACATACCCTCTTGACCGAATTGCAGACGAGGCTAATTGGGTTTTCAACCATCAAGAATTTGTATGCTGAGGACCCAAACTTTGGTCCTATCTATGTCCAATGTGAGGAAGGACAGATGCTAGACGACTATCACAGGGAGGATGGATACTTATTCAGGAAGAAGAAGTTATGCATCTTGACCTGTTTCATGCGAAAACTGCTAGTGTGTGAGGCGCATAGAGAGGGATTGACAGGATGCTTTAGCCAGTACCGAACCTTCCCCCAGGTTCTTTTGGCTAAGGATGAAGAGAGATATTTAATCCATGTTAGAAGGTGTGCGACCTACCGAAAAGCGAACCAACCCTTGTTGATCCTGACTAAACCATAGTTTGAGTTGAGTATGGACTTCACGTTACGATTACTAAGGACGTCTTGAGGAAAGGACTCCATTATGGTGGTTCTAGATCGATTTAGCAAGAAGTCACATTTCGTACCCTGTTCCAAGACTAACGATGCTTTGGGTATCTCTTTTCTTTTCTTGCAGGAGGTGATTAAGCTTTACGGCGTACCTAGAACCATAGTTTTGGATCGAAACCCCAAGTTCATGAGGCAATTTTGGAGGACACTTTGGAAGCAATTAGGAACCAAGTTATTGTATAGCATATCTTACCATCTATAGACCAATGGGCAGACTGAAGTTGTTAACAGAATTGTGGGAACTTTGTTACTGGTCGTTGTAGGATGAAACATGGCCAATTGGGATATGTGTTTGCCAATCATCGAATTCACCTACAATCAGACCGCCCACAGTGTCATAAGTATTTCTCCATTTGAAGTCACTTATGGGTTTAACCGTGAAGTGCCATTAGACCAAGTATCCTAACGGAAGCTTGATGAAGATTGGCCAGTTGTCAAGAGAGTTAAGGCTATCAAGGCCATGTACTAGAAGGTCGTAGAACAACTGGTTCGAGCTACTATTAAGCTTAAGAAATGAAGCCGAGAATAGAAGAAGAGAGAATTTCAACTAAGCGATTTGATTTAGATATACCTTAGCAAGGAATGATTCTTAAACTTGAGGAAGAGTACGTTGTCTCTCAGAGCTGATGGACCTTTCAGAGTGCTTGAAAAGATCAATCCTAACGCCTATAAGATCGAATTACTTGAAGGATATAAAGTTTCAGACTCTTTCAACATTGTCAACCTCCAACCTTACACTCTCGAAGACAAGCAAATTGGACCCGATAGGGATTAAGGACTGATTATATGCTCCTGAGCTTGGAGGCTCTCTTAGATGGTTCTTCGAGCTATTTGGGGTAAGTTAAGTGCCGAGGAGTAGTGCTTACCCTAATCTAATTTATCAAGCTACATTGCTCTCTATGCCATCTAAGATGTTACCGAGGCGATCAACTAGCATACCAAGTCGAACCCTTTACTAAACCGTAGCCCAAGTGCTAAATCTAAATGCAACAATCTCCATCGTGCTAAGGCTGAGTAAAACTGTCAGGAGTCGACCATTTGAGGTTAACCCTAATGCGAGCCATCCTTGAACTAACCACTGTCCAGCCCCTTCCAACGCTAAATAGGCTTGAACCGAGGTCCAACCCTACCCGAATCGCACTACTGTTAAAATCATAGTAAAAATGCGTGCACACTGTCCTTTACTGACATCTACACTATCCTTTCTAATAAAGGACGTTTGCGTTCCTTCTTTTGCATGATTTCACATTTTCTTTGTAAATTATTCTTTTTGTTATTAGCAAATAAGGACCATTCTTTTATAATTTCTATAACCTAATATTTTCCTTGATGGGATGATATAAATACTGTCATATTGTAAAAGAAAATATCAAAATATACAGAGAATACACTAAACTTTTTTTTTCACTTTTGAGCTAAGTGTTTTCCTTACTCTTGAGCTATTCTTATCTAGCCCATTTGAGGTTGGACTAGTAGCGAGTGACCTCTGGCCATACTTGTGCGTCATATTAAGTGTGACTTGAGCTCGTGTAAGGTGTTGGTGCGTTATATCCTTTATCGGTGCATGGGAACCCCCTGCTCAACCTTTGACTATCATTACCTTTCAAGCCATCTTGCGGCTCAGACCTATACCTTGGTTACGCGTGATATTAGGTTCGTATGTTCATCCACGAGTCCGTATCAGATACTGAACACCATATACACTTAATTCTATTGCATATTTGATCATGTGATAAGATGAATCGAGTTTCTGTAGAGCTTACCGTAATGGCTAGTATGTAAGAACTACAACTAGATGAGCTTTAAATAAGGCTTTAACTTCCTTGTTATCATGATCTTAGAAAGAACAAACTTTTCCATCTTTGTTTGCCTCAATTTTGGTCCTTATAGAACATGATTGACATAATAGATTAACCGATGCTCCTTCCGCTCAACATGCACTAGAATAGAGGAACAAGTTTAATAAGATGAAGACCTTATTCCATACTCTTAACCATCATATCATTAACATAAACTTCTACATTGCGATGAATTTAAGGCTTAAACATTTTTGTCACTAACCTTTAATAGGTTACTCTAGTGTTTTTCAAGTAAAAAAGCATCATAATATAGTAGTATTACCAAAGTTTATGGCAAACAAGGTATGCACTTCATTCGTATCTTCCATCTTTATCTGATTGTACCAAAAAAAAAAAAAAAGCATCCATAAAACTTAGTAAGGTAATGCTAGATATTGCATTTACTTATTGATTAATCTTTTATGATGGAAAACAATCTTTTGGACAAGCTTTATTTAGGTCTATAAAGTCAATGCACATTTGCCACTTGCTATTTGACTTTTTAACTAATATACATTTATCCAACTTGGTTGGACAAGGCTTTTCCCATATAGAGCTTACCTTCAAGAGTTATTTTACCTCTTTTTTTATTGTAGCCTATCATTTAGGGGGAAAATGCCTTCTCCTTTGTTAAATGATCTTGGAGTTCAGATTTATCTTAAGCTTGTGGGCTATGCACTCTCTTGGTATGTTGGGTATGTCAAAAGGGGACCATGCTAACACATTGGCATTCCTTCTAAGAAATTGTATTAAATGTTGTCATAACTCAACCAGTAAGGACTTCTTGATTCAAGTTGTCGTCTCTGAATCTTTTGTAAGCTGCATTTCTTCCATCCTTCATTTAGCTTATTTGAATCCTTTAAGTACTGATCTTGATTTGTTTCAATGTAGAAAACTTCTTAGCATTTGAGGGCTTTCAAACAAAATGACAGCACAAGCTGTTGGTCTCCTTTACAAACTTCAACTCTAGTTAAAGTAAGGAACTTAGTTTTAAGATGTGTTGTAGATAGAACCGGCCCATTATAATGTTATAAGGAGACTAACACTTCATCACATAAAAATCTACCTTATCCTCTGCATTGTGCTTATTGTCTTCAATTTTGGATTGTGAGAGAAATTACTCCAACAACTCAAATTAGTTTATTATTAAAATCATGTAGCTCGTAGTTGTATGATCTCATTTGTACCTTAATCTTGGGCTTCATTTGATCAAAAGCATGTTGGAAGATTATATCTATTGAGCTTCTAGTGTTTATAAGAATCTTCCTTAATTCAAAATTTGCAATCCTTACACTAATGATTAGTGCATCATCATGGGGCATTTATACATCCTTGAAATGTCTCTTAGAAAAGGAGATCATTTATCTTCAATTTCTTTCCCTTGTCTGTTATAGACATAATTAGGAGCATTAGTTAAGCTCATAAAGCATGACTGGCCTATAATAGAAGGTTAGCCAATAATAGTGTTAATCATACCATTTAAGGCCCAATTTTTGCTGTTATTACTATCATCTCTGTCATTCATTTTGGCTTGATTAGGTCACTCATTATTCCTTCTTCTTTAGGCTGGCTACTCTATGTTCTTCATATCGTAGGTGAAAAACTACCTTAGGTAACCTCTTTGGACGATAACCTCCAAAGCATTCTTAAGTTGAATTCACTCCTCAATGTCGTGACCCCTATTGATGGATTGCCAACCACTAGACCCCTCCTTCATGCTTACCTTCAAGGCCTCTAATCTTTCACTAGAAGGATCCTTTCCTATTAACTTGTTGAGGATGAGCTCTAGTATACGAAAGAGTCGTGGAAGAACTCCCTAAGGTCCTGGCTTAGACACTTGCCCAATTGCTGACCTACCGAGTACCGAGGTTGACCTGTCAAGTGCTAAGTTTAAGGTCCATATAAACTGAGCTCTACTCTTCTAGCTTACCAAATTGTGGTCTCATCCAATCACCTCGGCCACTCTAAGTACAATTCAGCTTAGCTCAACCATAGTACCCTAAGATTCTAGAATGCAAACACATTGATAAGCTACCACTTGTCCCTTATTTTTCTAACACTTGTACTATATTTCTTTTTATCCTTTGTCTTATTTACGCTTTTTCGAACATATTAGGAATCTCTTTCTTACATTATCTTTTATGTAATTTTCCATTATTGAATTGTAGCCTTAAATGACTTATTATAAATAGTCCTTTTTACTGTAGCCACAATCATCTTACACCTTATAAGTTAATGAATATCCTTGTTTTTGTGAGATACCCTTCTTGAGTACATTTCCTTTCTCACACTCTTATCTAATTTTGTCGAGTAGCTCAAAATTAGTGGCAAATAGACCTTCATATTAGCTTGTAAGTCATATTAGATGAAATATTAAGTCGTGTTATGCTCGTTAGTACATCATATCCTATAAGTAACTTTATGGAAGTTATTGTATTTGTTGACTTTTCTGTTCCTTCGTTCTTCGATACTATGAAGGAGCTACCGTTAACACTTCCTACAATAAGCCTTAATGATCAACTTAACTTCAAGGTACATCATATAATCTTGGTATTAGAGCTTGAGGTTATGACCGAAAGTTTAGTGTTGAAGTATTTCTTGTTAGAGTATGTATGTTTTGTTATATTCTATTTTTCAAGAGCAAAACAAAGTAAGTTCTTAAGTCACTCTATGAAATGGTATTTCAAAGTTTATGAGAAATATTTTGTTGAGTAGCGAACTTCTTGAAGTCTTGTGTTAAGAATGTCAAATCATAATGTTCAAGGGGAGATTAATGATGTCAAAAGTGAAGCTCATGGTCGTGGTTGTGTTACCCAACAAATGATGTGAACTACTAATGAACAATTGCAAGACCTTGCTGCTATTGTAGCTAACCTAGCTATATCTATACAAAAGGCAGTAGAGATTAGGCTATAAGAGAGAGTTGATGAATGAGGTTGAGATGTGAGAAATAGGTTGAGAAGATAAGTAGCTGAACCTAAAGTACTAGAGGCTATTAATGTGAACCTAGCTCCACCTTGACATGCTGAGAGGTTTGTGAGGAGGAGAATTCAGTTAGATGAAGTTGAAGAAGATGGGAAGGAAGAAGAACAATATGAAGGATTCGTAGAGCAAGAGCTTTGTACCTCTAGAGGAGCCAAGCATATTAAAGTGCAAATTACGTACTTCAATGGGTTTGGTAGTATTGATGACTACTTAGACTAAGAGAAGAAGTTTGAAAAGATATTTGATTTCTATGACTACAGGGATTCGGTATGTATTCAAGTAGTTACTTTAGAGTTTTTTGGATATGCAATAATGTGGTGGAAGAAATTGCAAAATGTACATCAACGTACCTATCGTAACATTCGAACTTGGAATAAGATGAAGAGGGTTCTAAGGAGTAGATTTGTTTCATAATACTATGGGAAAGACACTTTCCGATGTCTTCAAGAACTCAGGTAACGTATTCGATCAATGGATGGGTATGTCTAAGAGTTTCGATTGTTAATGACTTAATGAGATGTTGATGAGCTTGAAGCATGGACAATAGTACGGTTCATTTCTAGACTAAGATCCGAAATTGGTAAAATAGTGGAAATGCAAAGGCTTGAAAATCTGGATGAGACCATTTGAGTAACATAAAGGGTTGAAAGGTAGAGCTAAAATTAGATCAATCGAGTATCGAGCAGTTGAACTGGCTTGTTAAGCAAAACTAGTATGCTGAGCTAACTTAGATAAAACCGAGCTTAGTGCAATTCTAAAGTAGACCACCGAGGTCAAATGTTGAGTAAACTGGATGATAGGCAAGGAGCTTGAGGTCAAGATGGATGACTTGAGAAATTAAGTGTTTCAAATGCGTTCGTTTTGGACATGTGGCTAGTTAGTGTCCAAACCAACATGTCATGACCATTAAGGGAAACAAGCCCTAGTTTGAAGTGGAGGGTACTAGTGAAGGGGAGGAAGAATAAGTGGGCATTGGACAATAGTTAGAAGACTTTCAAGAAGATTCTTATGCTGTAACCTAACCTAGAATGGGAGGATATTTTATGGTTGTACGAAGATCTCTCTATACCTTTGCCTCTAATGAGATTGAACAGAGAGAGAACCTCTTCTATATAGAATGCTAAGTGAATGATAAACTATGTACTTTGATCATTGATGGAGAGAGTTATACTAATGTCATAGCATAAGGAGTAGTGAAGGCTCTAAAGTTACCTATCCTTACATTAGGCCTATAAGATTTACTAGCTAAATGAGAAGAGAGGTCTACTTGTTGCCGAGCAAGTTAAAGTATTGATCACTGTTGTTGATAGATACAAAGACGAGATGTTATGTGACATCCTACCCATGTGTGCTTCATATATTAACTTGGCCAACCTTGGTTATTTGATTTGAAGATAATCCATGATGGGTATAGGAATATTTATATGTTCCAAAGGGATGGGAAGAAGGTTATGTTAACCTCAATAAGCCCCAAAGAAGTTCAGGAGTCGTAAGAGAAGATTATTAGATTGCTATATAGGAAGTCCTTGGTGATTTCTTGAGCCCAATTTTCCAAAGATGTTAATATAGAAAAATGTATATTCTTATTGGTTAGAAGGCTACTGTAGTTGAAGGAAGTTGGAGCATTACCCACTAAGGTGCAAGCATTGCTTCAAGAGTATGTTGACATGCTTCTTACCGAGTTACTGGGAGGTTTAACCCTTGCTAGAGGTATAGAGCATTGCGTTGACTTCTAGCCTAAAGCTGCTCTAGCTAATTGACCTACCTATAGACTTAATCTTATGCAGGCAATTGAGATAAAGAAACAAGTTGACGAGTTAATTGAGCGTAGATATGTTTAAGAAAGCATGAGCCCTTATGCTGTACTGGTTGTCCTAATGCCCAAAAAAGATGGCTCGTGGATAATTTGTATTAATAGCCAAGTTATTAACAAGATCATTATCAAGTATCGATATTTGATCCTACAATTGTATGATATATTAAATGAGTTACATGGTGTATGAATATTTTTTGAAGGTTGATCTGAAGAGTAGAATCATAACGAGGCTTAGAGATGAGTAAAAAATTGCTTTAAACATGAAGGATGGCCTATTTGAGTAGTTGGTGATGTCGTTTGGTCTTACGAACGCACCGAGAACTTTCATGCGCCTTATGAATCATCTTTTGAGATCTTTGATGGGAAAGTGTGTTGTTTATTTTGATGACATTTTAGTGTGTAATGACAACCTTAACTCTCATGTTGAGCAATTGAAGTTAGTATTTGAAATCCTTTAAGCTGAACAACTATTTGGCAATTTGAAAAAATGTTTATTTTGTCAAAGCGAGGTAGTATTCCTTAGATATATTGTCTCTCGTGGAGGAATTATAGTTGATGATGAAAAGAGTTGAGCTATTCTCTAAAAGTCAATGGTAACTAATGTTACAGAAGTTAGAAGTTTTTATAGTCTAGCCTCGTTTTATTGAAGAATCATTTGGAACTTTAGTTCCATAATTACCCTACTGATTAAGCTAACTAGGAAGAACTTTGAATTCAAATGGTACAAGAAAGCTTAAAAGAGTTTTAAAGAGATCAAGTCTAAGTTGACTTCTATCTTAGTGTTAGTATTGCCTAATTTTAACAAGGTTTTTGAGCTAGAATGTGATGCATTTAGAGTCAACATTGGATTTGTTCTCACGTAGGAGCACCGACCAGTAACGTATTTTAGTGAGAAGCTTGGAGGTGCCACACTAAATTATTCAACATATGATAAGGAGTTCTATACCCTTGTTTGAGAACTTCAGAACTTGCAACACTACTTATTGTCAAGGGAATTCATTATCTACACAGATCATGCATCTCTCAAGTATCTTCGGGGACAATCATTTGTAAGTGCTATAAGATCTCATACATTGGAACCCATCGTTATGGACTCGAATCCATTAGCATGGAACATTTTCTTTTCTAAGTGAAATCCCCTAGTACATGAAAGGGTGAAAAAGTGCTTTTGTTGTTGTGGAATAAGAAGCTTTCGGAGAGCAACATAGGAATCCTTTCATTTTCGTTATTGACAAATCTAGTGATAATCAATCATTACTTTAAACAAAATGATAAAAAAAGAAAGCCAATAATTTTTTTTTTCTTCTTTTCCTTACACTTTCTAATTAGTAATTAGAGATCCTGATATGGAATTTGATTGTTAGCAAAATTAGAACTTTTGGGAACAAATAAAAAATAAATAGAATAGAAGTGATAGGGATATATTAGAAAATTTTACTCTTTTATTCTTTTTTTAAGAAGCCAGAATTTTGGAAGAACAAATGGGATATATCATTTCATGGTGGATCAATGAATTCTTAGGCTGAGCTGGATTTGAACTAATGTAGACATATTGCCACCGAATTTATAGTTCGTCCCCATTAATCACTCAAGCATCGACTTAGGAAGAAGCAAGTCTAAGCTTATTGATGATCTACGATTAACTTCCTTTTATAGTACCCTACCCCCCTAAAGCAAGTCGAATCCCATGCTAAGTGGGTTGAGTACCGAAAACCTTTAGCTATGTCATCAAATACAAGAAGGGAAGTACAAATACCATGGTGGATAAACTTTCTCTTCGGCATATCTTTGTCACAACATTGTAAGCTAGGATACTTGGGTTTAGTACGCAACCTAATCATTATGAACATGATCCGTACTTTGGACCCTTGGTAACCAAGTGTAACATTGGAGGAGTAATGGATGGGTCTTATCTGAGCTAAGGATTTTTTATGAAGGGAAGGTAAGTTTATGTGCTGAGTAGTTCTACTAGAGAATTACTTGTTCAAGAAGTACATGCTAGAGGCTTAGTTGGCTACTTTGGTGAGAAGAGAACTGTTGAGTTATTGAAATAACACTTCTATTAGCTTGGGATGATGAAAGATATGTGTAAAATTCTTTAGCGGTATGAGATGTGTTAGTGAGCTAAGGGGAGAAAGGAACCATATGGAGAATTAATACCATTGCCCATATCTGAGCAATCATAGACCAATCTAAGCATGTATTTCATGCTTGGCCTACTCGAAACACCTTAGAAATATGATTTTGTTATGGTGATCGTTGATTGGTTCAACAAAATGAGCCACTTCATCCCTTGCCACAAAACTAATGATTCTTTATTTGTAGACAATCTCTTTTTGTAGGTGATCATGCAGCTGCATGGAGTTCCAAGGAGTATTGTATTTGATCGTGATTCATAGTTCATGAGCTTCTTATAATAAACACTATGGAAGAAGCTCGACACTAAGCTTATGTTCAGTACTTCCTGCTATCCATAGATGATAGCCAAATGGAAGTTGTGAACAGAGTCATAGGTAACCTCCTTTGAGCTGTTATTAGGAAGAATCTACATGATTAGGTTCTCTACTTGTCCATCATCGAGTTTGCTTACAACCTCTCCACTCATAGCTTGATAGGAAAGACGCCTTTCGAGGTCGTTTATGGACTTAACCTAAACTTATCCTTGGACATGACTATTATCTTAACCTTTCAAGGAGAAAGTTAATTCGGCTTGTAGCGTACTAAGGAGTGTTGGAAATTACATTAGAAGATTGTGAAGTAATTAGCTAAGATAGTGGCTTGACGGAAGGAGGCAAGTTATTTACAACTTAGGAGACCTTATCTAGATCTACCTAAGTAAGTAGCTATTCCTAGGGAAGAGAACAAAAAAGTTATCCCCTAGGTTGGATGGCCCTTTTAAGATCCTACGACGTATGAATGACAATGCTTATGAGCTAGAACTACTTGAAGGATATGGAGTGTCTCCCACTTTCAACGTTAGCGATCTAACTCCCGTTGTGCTAGAAGAAGAAGAAAAAGAAGACCCAGATTTGAGGGAAAATATTCAACAACCCCAAGGAATTGATAGATTGCTGACCTTTGGACCCTTCACTCACGCTTGCCTCCAAAGCCTACAATCCCTCACCAGAAGAATCCTTTCTTGTCAACCGGCCCAAGACAAGCTTTAGTATATGGAAGAACTGTTGAAAAACTCCTTAAGGTCCCAATTTGGATACAATTTGCTCTACTCGGATACTTGGCTAGTTGCCAACTTGTTAAGTGGAGGCTGATTTGCTAGGTGTAGAGGTCAACTTTTCGAATGTTAAGTTCAGGATCCATATACATCGAACTCTACTCTTCTAGCCTACCAAATTGTAATCTCATCTAATCAACTCAGTTGCCCCAAGTACAGTTTAGCTCAACTTTGCCACAGCACCCTAAGATTCCAGAATATGAACCTATTGACGAGCTACCACCTGTCCCTTACTTTTCTGGCACTTGTATCTTATTCCTTTTTGTCCTTGATTTTATTTACCCTTTTTGAACATATTAGGAATCTCTTTCTTACATTGTCTTTTATGTAATTTTCCATTATTGAATTATTGCCTTAAAGGACTTACTATAGATAGTCCTTTCTTTTGTAGCCATAATCATCTTATACAACAAAGTTAATAAATATCCTTGTTCTTGCGAGATACCCCTCTTCGAGTACATTTCCCTTCTCACACTCTTATATAATATTGCTGAGTAGCTTAAGATTAGTGGCGAATGGATCTTAATATTAGCTTGTGAGTCATATCATGTGAAATATTAAGTCGTGTGGTGCTCATTGGTGCGTCATATCTTATGAGCAACTTCATAGAAGCTATCATGTTTGTCAACTTTTCCATTCCTTCATTCTTCGATACTGCGAAGGACCTATTGTTAATACTTCCTATGGTAAGCCCTAGTGATCAACTTAACTCTTAGGCACATCACTTATCACGACGGAAGTGATGGTAATCATTTGAATTTTTTTGAGATAGATTACCTCTCATCTTCTCAAGCTATTATAAAATCCTCTAGTTTTGTACTTCCATTAAGATGTCCGACATAAGGCGATTGAGAGGAGTGTAAGTAAAAGGGCTATTTTCAATCATACCATTTGAGACCCCATTTTTGGTTTTATTACCATCGTCTCCATCCTTCCTTTTAGCTTGGTCGTTAGTCGTGATCCTAATCATTCGTCTTTCTTCAAGTTAGCCGTTCTATGTTCTCCACATCATGGGCCAAAACTTCCTCAAGTAACCTCTCTAGATGACATCCTCTAAGGCATTCTTAAGTTGAATGCACTCCTCAATGTTATGACCCCTATCATAATAGAAGTCACAGCACTTATTTAAATTTCTCTAAGATGGATTACCTAATAGGAATTGGCCTACAACCATCTCCAAGCCAAGGTCGACTTGGTTTAAGCCGAGGTCGACCTGTGCTACTCAAGGTCAATTAGATACCAGAAGACCAAGAAAAGGAAGAAAAATAGCTTAGCAACATCTCTGCTGACCTAACAAAAGCCATGGGACTGAATAACCAAGGTCTTAAGTTCAAATATCAACTTAGTATGGTACTAGGGATATAATACCGATCAACCCATAATTTCAACAATTGTAGGCCAACCTCATTGGGAGCTTAGCTAAGCACATAAGGACTTCAAGAACTCCAATTTTAGCTCGGACAACTAGTTGCCAACCTGATCCAGCTTGGCCCGACTAACCTCAAGATAACTCGGATACCTTGTACACTAACCACCCTATTAAAACCCATCGTTTAACATAGTTGTGTTCACTTGTAAGTGTTTTCCTTAACTTTAGTTATAGGCCTACTTTGCGGTTTAAGGCTTTGTATATTATTATAGTTTTGTCGCTAAGGTTTTAGGGTATACTATAAATAGTAACTTTTTATAAGTAGCAAATAACAAATTGTAATCAATCATTAAGTGTATTTCTTAGAGAACTTCTCTCGTGAGCTTCCTTCAAGCTTGTCACCTTTTTCTAAATGGTTATTGAGTTTGTTTTACTCTTTAATCTCTCTTGTGTTTTTATCCATATTCTTCTTGAGATTATGGTGAACCTTTTATTTGAGCGAGCTAGTGAGTCGTATCTAACCCCTTATTTGAAACCCAATTGTTGATTTAGTGTTTGTAAGTTGTATTTAACCTTATTTTGAGCTTAATCTAGATTGCGTTTGTGTTTTGGTGCTTGATATCCATCCACATTCACATTCAAAACCGCATTCCACTCCTTATTCCTCATTTCCATTTGAACTTCGAATATGCATTCGTCGTTTGTATCTACCACGTACTCCGAATCATATCATTACTTCTCATCCCCTCAAGCAATTATAACATCCTCTAATTTCATACTTTGATTAAGATGTCCAATATAAGGTGATTGAGGGGAGTATAAGTAGAGAAGTTTCGAATCTGTAATTTCTTCCTATCTCCACAATCCCACCCCCTCTCCCCCCAAAAAGCAATCATTGCCATTACTATGTTACTCTTTTGCATTTGTGTGATTCTTATCTTTTTTTGTGGTTAGATCCAGTTAGGTCGGTTTTGTATTGAGCTTTAGTATTGTCTTCTTATCTGATATATGGTGTTGCTTCGACCTTAAATTCTACAAACATTTTTGGCTAGGGACTTAAAAAAGTTGCCATAGGGCTTCATTTTATCAATAACTGCACTAAGTGCTACATTTATGTCAAGCTTTAGGATTTGAACCATTTCAGCCATAAATCAATCCAAATTCTCTCTTGTAGATTCGTTAGGTTTTTGCTTAATTGTGTTAAGGACGGAGAAATCCTTAATTGGGAGTTTTCTTACAAGGAAGTGTTTTAAAATCATCTCTATGAGATCATCAAAATAGGTGATGGTGTGAGGCTTCAAGTGTTTCAACCATGTACTTATATCATTGATTGAGTTGATGGAAAAGCTTGATATGTAACTGTATCACTTAGGCTATGGAATTTAGCCAGAGTACAATAGTACTCTAAGTGATCTTTTGGATCTTTAGTTCCATCATAGGTGTCAAACTATAGAAGTTTGACATGTTGATGAATGACTTCCTTTAAAATTTCTAGAGTAAAGGGACTCATTTTCAAAACAAAATTTTGGCTTGTTGAACGGCTTTACCCTTATTGTTTTTCTTAAGTATATGAGCTTAAGTTTTACGAACTACTTTGGCTTGCTTAATTGCTTGTTCAGCAGAGTAGATCAAATCATTACAATTCTCCTCATTATTTGCATCATCTTTACAATGTTTGTTTTTCAACATACTTGTACGTACCAATTCCAAAATCTCATCATTCCTTCTTGCCAACTCTTAATTTTCTTTTGCTAAGTCAGCATAGATCTACTCTAACTTAACAAGTTGATCATCTCCCGATTGGTGTTTATTTACCCTTCCCTCTTCATTGTTGAGAGACGGTACCAATACCAACACTTCTTGCCATGATTGTCTTAGTTACCATAATAGTCTATCGATCATAGACGGTACCAAAGTATTGGTGGTTGAATTAGGGTTAGTATTTGAGATCTACAAAAGAGCAAACATTAGGCTAAGGGGGAGCAGGGTTAACTGGCTAACCGACGTCGCCACTTTGATGCCTAGGTTAGTTATTTGTGTGAGGAGTAGGTAAGTATAAAGAAAGTAGGTAAATAGCTGAAGTGCTAGAAAGTCTTACAATAAGCTACTAATTATATTTATAGAACTTTGTTCGACAACTACATGAAAAAGGCAGTTGAACTGCCATTGACATGTGACTTTTGTTGAATTTAATCATGTACAAATCGTAGGAAGGAGTAGGTAGTTGAGTAGTTATATAAGAGTAATTGTCAAACTACTCGTACCTTTATCCTGACATTTGAATGGGGCCTCAATGATTTGATCATAAAAAACCTTGGAGGGCCAGTATATTAGGAGCTACTAAAGTTCCAAGAATAAGTCGATAATTAAGATGCCGACCTATTGATATAGGTTAAATAGGGATGATTACAAAGTATGATTAGATGATTAGAAATATAGTCATTACACTTGACGTAACTCCTGATTTAGAATAGGTTAGCTGAGCATTTGATTGTTGGAATGAAAATCCATTGTCAATAATCACGGGCTTAGAGATTAATTATAGATAAGATGTTTTCCATCTCCTTTAGAAGATAAACATTCTTATTGGTCACTTAGAAACCACTCTAAATTTTGTTTACATGGAGTAAATAAATAGTAAACTTTTTAACGATTCAAGTAAGGAAGAAAACAGTTGATTTCTTTTATATGATGTTTTTTTTTTCAATTAAATAAATTTTGTTGGATTTAATTTTATTAGATGAGAAAGCCACTCTTTCATTTTGCTTAATAAAGTTAGGAAGGGTGTTCTTTTTTGCGAACATTTAAGCTCTCAGAGGTTAAAAAAAGAGAAAAAAAAGGTAGTAATTGCTTCATGTAATGAAATAGGAAATGATAAATAGTATGTTTATACTCCAAAATCTTCGAGAAATATGTACTTAGACTCCACGTAACCATATTCTCTTTGATTTTTTTTTTAAATTTTTAATTTTTCAATTTTAATAACTTTCCTATTTTATTTATGAATAAAACAATAACATATGATTTAAAATATACTTTTGTAATATTTAAGAGTCTAAATACATACTTTTACGTATAAATGATATAAAACAAAGGAGGGATGTACTTGATATTTATCCAAATTTTTTTGTTAATGTAAATTATTGCATGATCATGTAAATTAGTCTACCGCTACGTTTGCAAAAGTAGAAAGGGGAAGACATGAATGAGGGGGAAATGAAATTTTTTTAGTTTTTCATTAATTGGAATGATAGAAAATTAAAAAGGAAGGAAACGGAGGGTTTTTAAATCCATGGGTTCCATTGAAATTGATGTCTTGAACTATATTTGAAATGAATGAAAGAATTGGAGGGGAAAAAATAGAAAGAAAGTGTAAATTTGGAGAAGGAAGATAAATAAGAGCCGTGAATTTAGAAGGAAAAATTCTCCCAAAAGCCTAAAACTTTTTCTGTTTAGATTGGAATATTTTGGAGAGGAAATGATTGAAGTTCTAATTACACTTCTACTTTATAAATTCCTATTACCCATTTAGGATAATATAATAATTAGATAATTTAAAGTATTTTTAAATATTATCTTAAAAATCATTCCTACTGGATTTACTCCTTTATCTTTTCTTGGTACAAACAAAAAAATGCACTAATTCTGTTCTTTTTATTTTCTTTGGATTAATTGTCTCTTTCCAAATATGATGTTAAAAGAGAGGAAAAATTACTAAAATTAGTAATTTATTTTGCATAAATATTATCTTTTGAGTAAATTATTACTTAGAACTCTTTAATAATTATAAGATTTTTAAACTTCAAAAAATCTAACGTCTTGCTCAAATCCAATTTTTTCACTTCCCCCAATTCTCTTAACCATGTAAAAGATTAATTTTTTTTTTTCATCATTTTCCTTCCACCTAAAGTCTTTTTACACTCTAATTTTTCTTACTTCTCACACATGGTGTAAAATTGAAAGCGGGATTTCTACACAAGGACAAATCTCTGTCACAACCCGACAGGGGAACTGTTGGAATCGAGATGCGGTGCCATCTCAGCAGAGTTAGACTCCTCGTGGACCGTGACTCTCTCCTCCATTAACTCTTCACAATGCACTTATCTACTCCTCTTAATTAATGTTTCCATAACACCCAAGCCCTAACTAAACCCAACTCCAAAGTTAATAAACACTGTTGTCTGCTGCCTTGCCTCGTGACATATTTACCCCACCCGTACATTATTCATCAAAATTTGCTATTTTCTTTTTTTTTTTTTTTCTCAAAACATTTTATGATCTATCAGGAACTTATATGTGTCCTAAGATTTTCCTTCTTCCCCGTTTGGATTGAGAAATGGACGGGTGGAGAAAGAAAGTGAGTTTTTAAGAAAATTTCACTTATTTGGAAAAGCAGAGCATAGAGAATATATGAAAATCTTTCCTTAGGACTTATAAAAACCATTCTAAATTAGAGAATTCCAAGAAATTAACACGAAAATTATAAGAGAGTTTTATGATAATAATAAAAAAAATTCATGTTACTAATTTTTTTCTATATTTTCTTTCCTTTCTTATGGAAGCAATACAACTAAAAAATTTTCTCACTTTTATTTTTTTTTCAATTTATTTTTATCATTTTCTTTTCTCTCTAATTTCTCTCTCTTTTTAAATAAAGGGTTAAGATTTGATTTAAGTAATAAAGATTTTATCTGATTGGTCAAAAGTATCTTACTTAGAACAATAAATTTTACAAGTCATTCATCGAAAGAAGTTGTCCTTGTCTTTTTTTTTTTTTTTTATTATCGAGCTGAAGATTTTTCTTATTCCAGTATTCATGAAGATTGTATTTATAACATAGATCCAATCATATCTTACCTAATATGATAAATAGCTGACGAAGAATCATAACATATATAATTATTCCTTTATATGTATATATCATACAAAGAATTACCTAAGAGCAAATGATTTGATTTCGGGACAGTGGATCTATTTTCCATCTCACACCTGTTCATTATTTCTATTTTATTTCGTAGATTCTTATGTAGATTAGATCGATAAATAACCCAATTATAATAATGAAACTGTGTACTGCCATGGAAATAATGTTGTTCGTTTAACAGGGAAAAAAAGCAAGGCCACATTTGTAGACCCATTCATTTACAATATAATTCTTATTTTTCCTTTTTCGTTCTATGTTGTAAAAAAAAAACATTCGGATACTTTGACCCCACTCTCTGTCCACACCATGCTACTACACTTTCAAGTTGAACTCACTTCTCTCTCTCTCTCTCTCTCTCTCTCTCTCTCTCCACCTTTTCTTTTTCCTCCTTCCTAGACTGGCTTAATTAATGTAGAAATCTAAAAAGGAGCTTCCTTTTTTTCTTTTCAACTTTCTTCTGCTAGCCTTGATTTATGGGTTTTGTTTGTTTTTTGAACCAACTCTAGAGCCAAACTCTCTTCTACTTTACTGGGTTTATTACAAGATTGGGTCTAATGGGTTTGTATGGTTTTGGAAGAACGCGTATTGGTTCTATGGGTTTGGTTTTGCTCCTTTCCTTTTTGGCTGCGTTCAAAGCTTCTGCTGATGAAGGTAAGCTCTCCATAACTTGATGTCATTGCCATTCCTATTTCTGTCTTCATTTTGTCAGCTGGGTAGTCATCTTTCTAGCTTTGAACTCTGGCTATTCTGTTCTATATAAGGAAAGATAGATTTCTTGAATGCTGCTTAAGTTGTCTGCTTTCTTGCTTATTATGTCAGTGAGAGTACTTCTATCTGCTCATTAATCTTTAGCCGTTAAGTCTTTGGGGCAACGACTTCCAGTTTTTGTTTGGAGTTTGTTATGGCATACATATTATACATATTCCCTTAAGTTTAACTTCATAGGGAGGATGTTCTACAGTAACACTGTTCAACTACTGAAAATCTCTGTGGTGAACCACACGCCATCTGTTGGCATTGGGATCCCTCTAGTCGCTTGACTGAGGTTTTGTTTGTCTTACCATGGCACTTGCATGCAGAATGCCGAAATGTGGTTCTTCTTTCATCTAAGTATAGAGCAAAGCATGTTTTATTTTTTTTATTACAGTTATGCCCTCAAATGTATCTGGTGAGATCTGCAGTAGCACATATACGACCTTAATACGGTTTGGAACAAAAGAAGCTACCTCTCTGTTGGAGGTAGGTTGAAGAAACAAACAAAACCAAAACAGAATCAACGGTTAGGTTCCATCTGCTAACCTCCTTGGTCTGAGGAGTGAGTTCACTGATGAGAACACCGACTAAGACTTCTGATACCAACAGGATTAATGGGAATACAAGAAGCTTTACTCTAGTGCATTACTCTTTAATCAATCAACTAACTCGTAACTCAATATATCTCAAGAATGAATTCTTGATGACTGCCATAATTGGCGATTGGGTGTAAGAAAAATTATCAAATTTCGGCGTTTGCAAGTCTTCCTTCTTGTGTTATGTGCATCTATCTTGCTTTTCACAAATACCCTATCTTGTATTTTTTCTATATCAATGAAAATAAGAAAAAAAACCTGACATTAACCCCCCATGTTGGATCAAGTGTTGTTCTTGAATTTGAACAATCAAGTTAGGAAACAGAGCTTTCTAGACTATGGTTTAAGTAGGTTATATGGATTCTTATATTATGGTGGATGCAATTGTCCCTGAAGAACCTGTTCTTGAGATTTGAGCCGAGTAATAGTTGTATATTTCTATTTTTAGTGTGATAACAGGAAAACGCCTTGTATCCACATTAATTTTGTACCATCAATTTTGTTTGATTTTGGACGTGGTAGTTGCTGGTTTTACTTATATAGTGTGTTTGCTAGTGTTTCTTCTACTAGGTTGACATTAAGGGGTAAATTTCTTGTTTTGCAACCTGCCCCAACAATGAGGTGTCCTCTCTTGCTTAGAAGATCTCATGATTGATAGCTAGTGGTATCAATGCTTCATTGGTGGATTCAGTATCATTTTGTTAGTCTCCTTGTTTATTTGTTTTATAGCATCTTCATTGGAATTCTTTAGTGGGAACTCCAAGAATAATTAACTTCTCAAAGTATCTCCTCAAATAAAGTGGGCTCCTTACGTAGGGACAGTTCATTATAGGAGGGCCTCAAAACTATAGGAGGAAGTAGATTTTTGTTCCAACACATTTTTCCAACCCCAGCATGTCAAATAATATAAACTATTTTATTTTTATTAGGTTGAATGATAAAATAAAGTAAAAGGAACTCACCTTTATGCATATCTAACAAAGTCAAGAGGTGTTTAAGGGGAATGTTTCTAGGTGCTGGTATGGCAACTTAAGGAATTCACCTTAATCACCTCTACTGAGCCTTAAAAACATTTTCTGATGATAGAGATTAAATAAGTTTACATTATCTAAAAAATTGAAATCTTGCTGAAGATTTGTTGTTCCAATATAAGTCAGTGCAGAATCAAAATTCTAATTGAGGAGCAATCTACAAGCTTATATTGTAACAAATGCAAGGGGAAGAATTGGGGATTGAAGAAAATGTATTGGCATATTTTTTCATGAATGTTCTATAACTTTGTCACTGCCCTTTTTGAAGGATTTTGAAAATCGACGTATTCTTAGGAAGTACTTTTATTGTACACCTACGCTTCCTATTAGATCTGTGAAATCCATCAATTTTGCACACATGCACAAATGGTGGCAAAGCCATCCCATGTGTAGTACTAAAATTAATGAAATTCAAGTTAAATAACTCAGACTGAACCCATGTGAGGTATCTGAGTTGAACAAATACCTGCATAATTTTCAAACTTAAAAAATATGAACTTAATGGTACAATAAGCTATGCTATTGAGCACTCGTTTGAAGTTAGTGGACCAAGCAGGTCTGGCAGGGATCTAGGTGTTCAATAAAATGCCAACATGATTTACCCTATTAGTGAGCTTATAACGGGGGGAAAAAATCATGTTCCCTAAATCTTAATAGCAATTAAGAGAGGCATTCTGTTTGGGGGGGTGGAGGAAGTTAAACAGACACCCAGTCCAGTCATGTTTGGAGATGATTACATTGGGTGGATACTGGATTGGATAGTTTGTAGTGGTACACTGGACCTGAGTTCGTCTTTAAGGAGTAGTTGATGATTTAATGTATCTGTAGTGCTCATGCCTTCGAACAAGCTACTGTCAGGCCTTCCTTGAATCTAATATAGTTGCTGACAGTCATCAAATTTGGCTAGATGAATTTGTCAGTGATTGAGGATGTCTAATTGGTATCTAATTTCCTTCTATTTTGTTACCGAGTGAGTCTTGTTTCCTTGGTTAGAGTTGTCCGCTTCTATGAGAGAACTTCAATTGGTTGCTTTGATCTCCATCTTTTGTCATAGGCAAAAACACACTTATGAGAAAAAATGGAAAGGAAGCATCATGCATAATAGCTGTGTTTGAATTGCAATAAGATGATTAGTTGGGAATCAAGGAAAGTTGAATAAAGATGGTGGACATCAATTATAATATGAGAATAAAGTGCATTTATTGTTTCTTATATGATAACCAATAGTGTTTGAAAATTTCTAGATGCATGTTGTTATCCATAGGTGTTTACTTCCCTTTCATGCTTTGTTTGCATATTGAATAGGTTATCAAATTTTGATATAAAAGGGTGAACCAAAGAGAGAATAGCTGCCTTGGTGTTGCTATTCTTGGATTTACAATGTCTCTACATTGTGGCCTTTGTCTATGCTAAAACTCAAATAAGCTTGTAATAAGAAATACACTTTCAAAGATTGGGTTGTGGTCCTTGTGGATTTATTTATTTATTTATTTTTTTGCATGTAAGCTATGTGTTGTAGGTAAAATGGGACTTGGATAGTGATCTGCAAAATAGAAAGCATTAGGCTATGGGGTGTTGGTGCTGTTTAGTATGGCTACTCTGATGTTTAAGATAGTAATTCGCTTGTGGATGCCTAAGTCAGTAATTTGAGGTAAGTGTTTAAGCAAAGGAAAGTGAGTAAGTTGAGAGAGTCTAAAGAGCTTCCCTGTTGGTGCTCCTTGGACATTTATAGAGACAGCTGATAAATGTAGTAGAGTGGCAATTGAATTGTTTAAGACACATTGAGCTCTGTTATTTAGAGCATTTGCTAAATGTGAGACTTTGAGGTAGTTGAGTGGTTATCTCATGTAATAACTGCCAAATTGTTTGCTCCTTTACTTTGTTTGAATTTTTAAACTTGTGGTCTGGGCCTTAGTAATATGGGCTCAAGGGTTTAGAGCTTGGAGTTCTGAATCTGAGTTGTTCCGAGCTGCTTGTGTAGGTTGTATAGTTTTAGGTTTGACCTAGATGTTATTCACAACCGTGGATCGTAAGCTGTACAAGTCGCTGACTTGATTGTAGAAGGTCAGGCTAAGGTGATGCAGTTCGGTCATAGCTTTAAGTAGGTCAGATCCTTGCCTAGGAGACCTTAAACAAAAATCTGCTATCAACACTATGTAACGAAGCAAATTAGATATTGATTTACATATGTTTTCATCTTGTGTATGTATGAGCTTATTGTGCTTTTTTTTTAAACAAGAATTGATGCAAGAGTATTCTAGTAGCATCTTAATTTCATTACAAGAACTGATACGAAGATATATTCACTGAAATTTTTGACTTCAACTAATAATGCATTTAAATACGAACCACAATATTTTTATCGTTTTTCCCTCTGGATGCATTGTTGGAAGATAATTGCTTCTATGCAACATCCTTTATTCACTATCTGCTGGATTTCATTTCCATTAAATATAATAATCTCCTTCCATTCATCCAAAAAATGATAATATCCTTCCATGCAATATATCTTAGGTAAATTGCCAACCTTTTCCAACCTTGCTTATGAGCCCTTTCTTGTTAGATTTGAAATAGAGGGCTTGATATGTAAAAAATTGTGACCATGGGCAAGTCTTTCAATTTTAAAGCGAGTTTTCTTTCCTCTTTATTAGTTTTTTAATTACATAATTAATCTTCTAGTAAGTTTACATTCAAGTTCCATGGATAATCTCGATAACATATCTAATTGTCAGGAAAGTATGAATTAGGAACCATACTACTCAAAATTATCACAACATTTTTTTGGAGGTCAAATCAGTATTATAGAGAAACTATCTTAGAGAAGACAATTGTTGTTTTATTTCTTTTAAAATAATATATTTAACTAGAGAATACCTGAGAGCAAAAGAGAGCATACGCCTTCTCTTCCATCAACGTGCTTAGCCATCTGAGTTTCCCTACTAAAACTATAAATGAAATAATTGTTTGACCTATTTGCTAATATAGAAATGGCCATTCATGTTCTTAATCTCTTTTCTTAAGCTTTAATGTCACTTCTAGTATGCAGATATGGTTTTTAATAGAATGGAATCTAATAGAATCAAGGTTAGAATATAAATCCATCTTTCTGTTGGGACAATGCCCATGAAAGGGGAATGGAATGGAATGTGATGTGTGTATAATAGTATTTTTTTAAAATGCCATTAATTAATTCATACAATAATTAGATTGAAAGTTAAATATGTATTGATGATAAAATGGAATTGCGATTCTGCCCCTTTGGAGGTGGAATTGAATTCCCCCTTAGACGGAAACTAAGTTTCCCTTGAAGTTGGTATTGAATTCCCCCGTTGAAGCTGAAATCACCAATTCCAAAGAATTGCGGTTTTATCTTCTAAATATACTTTCGAACATGAGAAATAGAATGGAACCAGGATACGTGGTTTCATTTTGGGTTAATTTCCACGTATCAAACGTGACATAAGTGAATTGGCTGTTGTATTCATTCAATAGAAATAAATGTTATACCAATTTACTGATTCTGAATTTCAAGGAATGTTGATCCTTGTGCTTATGATGCTTTGCTGGTTTATGCCTGCTCTATTTTGTGAAAATTCAAGTCCCACTTGGAACCATTTTTCTTTGTTACTGAAGTTAACAAGAAATGGACAGAATTGAAATTGACAACTGACTTTTGCAGCATGTAACTTTGACTTCCGGACTCATTAGTTGACAAAGTAAATTGAAGTTGGACCACTGACTGTTGTTATATATAACTTCGAATTTTTAGACACTAACAAAGTAAATTGTCACTTGTGGTTTGTCATTGAATCTTTGTTGTATGATTTACAAACGATGAAAGGTCCTATTTGTAAAGTGGTTACCCTAACACATTGTCTTATTATCCCTCCACAGATGCTTTTATTGGTGTAAATATCGGCACAGATCTCTCTGACATGCCAAGCCCAACTCAGGTGGTGGCTCTTCTTAAGGCTCAAAATATTCATCATGTTAGGCTGTATGATGCTGACCGATCCATGCTTCTTGCACTTGCCAAAACAGGCATTCGTGTAACTGTTTCTGTTCCAAATGATCAGCTACTTGGAATAGGGCAGTCCAATGCAACTGCTGCAAACTGGGTTGCTCGAAATGTCATAGCTCATGTCCCAGCAACCAATATCACAGCTGTAGCTGTAGGTTCTGAAGTCCTAACCACCCTTCCAAATGCTGGTCCAGTCTTATTCAATGCCGTCAAATTTATCCATTCTGCACTCGTGGCGGCAAATCTTGATAGACAAATTAAAGTCTCTACACCCCATTCTTCTTCAATAATCATTGATTCGTTCCCTCCTTCTCAAGCTTTCTTTAATCGCACTTGGGATCCAGTTATGGTTCCATTGTTGAAGTTTTTGCAGTCTACTGGTTCCTACCTCATGCTGAATGTATACCCTTACTATGACTACATGCAATCCAATGGTGTGGTTCCTTTGGATTATGCACTTTTCCGTCCCCTTCCCCCAAACAAGGAAGCTGTGGATGCAAACACGCTCCTCCATTACGCTAATGTCTTTGATGCAGTAATAGATGCAGCATATTTTGCAATGACATATCTAAACTTCACCAATATACCAATAGTGGTGACGGAGTCTGGTTGGCCCTCCAAGGGAGATTCCTCGGAACCAGATGCAACTCTTGAAAATGCTAACACTTATAATAGTAATTTAATTAAGCATGTGCTTAACAACACAGGGACACCAAAGCATCCAGGCATTGCAGTTAGTACCTATATCTATGAGCTTTACAATGAAGATATGAGGCCTAGTGCAGTTTCTGAAAAGAACTGGGGTCTTTTTGATGCTAATGGAGTACCTGTATATATATTACACTTGACTGGTGCTGGAACTGTGTTGGCTAATGACACTACAAACCAGACCTTCTGTGTTGCCAAGGAAAAGTCTGATCCAAAGATGTTGCAAGCCGCACTTGATTGGGCTTGTGGACCGGGGAAAGTGGATTGCTCAATATTATTGCAGGGGCAACCATGCTATGAACCAGACAATGTAGTTGCACATTCAACATATGCTTTCAATGCTTATTACCAACAGATGGCCAAGTCTCCTGGGACCTGTGATTTCAAAGGGGTCGCCACTATCACTACAACTGATCCAAGTATGCCTCTTCCACCCTTCTGTGTACTATGCATATGCCGAAAGTAAAGTAAACATGGAAATTAAAGGAAGTATCGCATTTTATTTGAAATTGTTTTTTGTCAGAGGGTAATCAGCAATTGATTCTTCAGTGGAACCGTTTGGCAATTTGATTGTAAATTTATCAACCCAGCCAGACCTAATCTGTATTTTGTTGAGAGGCAAATGTCTGGCCAACATTCATCCTTTATGAAAAAACCTTACTGTGTACTCGTCGCAGACTTCCAATTTCTGTACGCATTATCAGTTCTTCACAATATATCTTTGCTATATGTGTAGTTAGCTATTAATGGATTATTACTTTCTTTCATTTTAAATTCAGAAATTACTAATATTTTCTTTGATGTTGCAGGCCATGGCTCTTGTATATTTCCTGGAAGGTAGACAGCCTTGCCTTTCATAGTATATATTTTCTTTGCTATGTCACTTATTTCATGGTTAATGCTAGCAGAGAATGATGCTGATGATATCTCCTCTTTTTTTGTAATTTGCAGCGGTGGAAGAAATAGCACCTTTATCAATGGCACATCCCTTGCTCCCTCTTCGAATTCCACAAGTTCTGGATGCCTTTCCAGATACTCTTTCAGCAGCAATACGATCACAAGTTTACTAATGGGCATTTTGTGTCTGACTACGACTGCAGTTTTCTTGTAAAATCCTACCGCCCACTTACATTCAATCAGTTCTGATGTCTTGGTTTCTCTCAAAGTGTTTTATCTTGCTTCTATCGGAAGACCAGATGTCTTGGTCTCTCTCATAGTGTTTAATCTTGCTTCTATCGGAAGACCTGCAGCTGACCTGATTTTGTTCCTCCTGGAGTTAAAGGGGTTGCAAGGTTGAGCATAACATGTGCCAATTGTAGTGATTTTTTTGTTGGATTATGTACAAAGACAGAAATTGTTGGTGTAACATTCTTTAGGTTAATGTTAGCTTCCGTTAGGTATTCATGTTTAAATCATTCCTACCTTGTATCCATTCCTTCAATTTTTATTTTTTGTTAAGCCATTCATCATGACATTTTGTTTTCCTTGTTTCCATTAAGTTTTTTAAGGCTCTAGCACTAGTGGTTCCTTTTATTTTTCTGCACAAAATAACTTTTGTTGATGTCTGCTTGGATACTGTTAATTACATCTTTGTTATGAAGTGAAATGATGACAATTGGAAACGACATACAGAATTTTTCTGCTAATTAATGACAGTAAGTGGAATCGGTTGCAGTGATGCAGCGACCAAAGTTTATGATTGACAGCCAAAACCGGAGAGAGAATAAAAAAAGAGAAAAAGTTTATGATCTTTGATCAAAGTATGCAAGTTTGAAACATCCATCCAATTGTGTATCTACAAAATCACCATTCCAGTCTGCTTTACAGATGCTGCAAACAAATTCCTTGGGCCTTGAAGGACCCAATTCCTTGTTTGCATGCAGTCTGCAGTAAGGCTTGTTACAGAAACTGCATTTTGAGAGCTGAAGCCAGCACTGCGTGCACAGTATATCTTGGCAAAGAGCTTCCTCTAGATCTTCAGGATCAACGCATCCACCACACTCAATGCATCTTGGGATACACAGGCTGCATCCAACGCATTCAGTTAGCTGCCGCTCTCTTCTTAGGGTGCAGGTTTCCTTTGGACAGCTAAAAATCATCTTGACTTCATTGCATTTCGGACAGATATCTACATCAATCACGTGACTATGGCCTTCATGGTTAAATTCCATGGAATGTGCTGTGTGGAGATGGAAGAAGACAGGAGGCCGATTTTGATGGCATTCCTGTGCATGGATCCCTTTAAGATAGTAGTATAATGTTTGAAGGTGTTCTTTGTTCAGCTTGTAAAGACCATTGATTCGGAGATGTTCTACGCCCTTACCACCAGCAGATAGGGCCTTGACTGCTTTTATTATTCCCTCGGGGGTCAGGTTGATGCATCCCGGTAAATATAACTGCGCATATAATAAGATCTAAGTTGGGAGTTGAGATGCATTTGGTTTCAAGCCAATGTACTCATAACACCCAACTTGCAATACAGTCTAATTCAATTATAGAAATGTAACACGTATCTTCATAATTTTGCAATTTACTAATCTGTGTTTCATCATTTCATAAATATATGATTTGTACTATTTACTATTAAACAAGGGCACGTGCGTATGTATCCCAAGATCTTCAAATCGCGTTCATATTACTTAAAAACCCTAAACTAGACGAAAGGACACACTTGGAAACTTTTGATTTGGGATTTAAGAGTGGTGAGGGGTGCATTGTTTTGTCTAGAATTGCAGATTTCTGCATAAGATATGTCAGATTTATGGTTTTGTTGGGGGAACACCATTTTTAATCGAGCACTCACGGTTGCTTAACAGCAGAAAAGTGTAGAGGTCATGAATTTTGTTGAAAAACAAAACATGGGGTCAGTGAATTTTACAATTTACCCTATTTTATTTTGTAAATTGAGTATTTGTTGAGACCAGTCAAAACTTATTCTTATGATATTTTCTAATAAAAATTGACGGATGAATCCTAAGCGCGCATTAAGTCTGTCTCGGTCCATAGTAAATCCATGCACGTCCTAACATAAATATAGACCAACCATTAGCTTACCTTATCCACTCCTTCCCTTCATACACCAAACAATCATGAAATATCATCCACTGAAATGATCCATCCAATTCAAATTGTTGATTAGTTACCTTGTTGATGAGAGGATTCATCTCTGTAACTCTGAGGAGTCCATCGTCAGTGATCTTCACACAGTTAATGAGGACTAAACTTCTCAATCTACCATTTGCTTTAGAGGCAAACTTGAAGAGGACTTCGTCAGACAAGCGAGGGCTTAAAGGATCTCGAACTCTCAGGTCCAACCACGGTAATAGGTCCTTGTCTACTGCATCTCTCAGTGAAACACACACTTGGGACATGGACAACAACTCGGGCAACGCAAGGTAAGGCAAAACTAGGGATAAAGCTTCATGGTGTGGTGACTCTTCTTCTCTCTCCTTATGGATATCGGATTTGCATGGGTCCATCGGAAATCGTATGTATGGAGTCGCTTCAAGGAAAGTGCAACGCGAGCTTTTTATCGCCAGATTTGCAGAACGCAACTGATGCCATGGAGAAACTTCCGTACAGAACGATGATGCACGTGCAAACTTTGGCTTTTTAATCGAGAAGAATCATTGGCTATAAATAAAAGTTGAGAAAAATCTTGGCAAAGGAGGGGGAAGAAAAGAAAATTGAGAAAAATGTTTTTCATTTTTTACATGTTTTCTTATGGCAAACATGATGCAGTTACTATGAAGCCTATCAAGCAGTAATATTTTCCAAAGAAAAAATGTGAAAAATTTATGCGGTGCATTATTTATACTTTACAAAAAAAAAAAAAAAAAAAAAAGAAATCTACCAACGTAAAACATATATCCAAAACCAAGTTTCTTATTGAGTCCTTAGATAATCCATTAATTCATCCGTTCAGGAAATACGTGGAGGCGTGTAGAAGAAACCAAATTTAACACAAATTGAGTCAGGTGGAATTTGAAATGACTTTAGATAATCCATCCACAAAAACCCCATTTAAGATAAAATTATATAAATTGTTCACGTTCGTGGATTTCAATTTTTTATCAGTAACATGGTCATGTTTGGACCTATGAAAACACCTTGATTTTTTAACTTAAGTTATAACTGCATTGTTGTCATGATATAGTGCAACTAAATCAACAATATTTAGAGCCACACTTTGCCCATAGATAAAAATTTCTAATCCAAATAACTTCTTTAGTTATCTTAGAAGCTACAGTGTAATCAGGTTATGCTGTAGCTGTAGAATCCTCCATTATTTATTGCATAGAACTCCTCCAATGAATAGCTTTATAGTTTAGGTAAACACATAACCTTATCGTGAGTTTAAATTATCTTTATTTGTCAGGAAAAATATCATCAGTGCATCCTCTAATTATTAGTATCTCATCTCCTCTATAGACTAAAAAAATATCCTTAGTTCTTCTTGGGTACATTGCAACATGGTAATCCATATTTGGATTGGCCTGATATCTACTCATCATACTTAGAGCATAAGAGATGTCTACTTGCATATATAGACCAAATTATTGAACATATAGTATTCTGTCCATTTTATACTTTTTTACTTATGTCTTAAAATGCATTCCTCGATGAGATGTACATTATGTGATAAGGGCAAAAATCCTTTCTTAGAAATTTACACATTAAATTTGTTCAATACCTTGTTGATATACATGCTTTGACTCAGTTGAAATAGCCTTCTATGCATATATTGGCACCTTGATTCCTCAAATATAGGCTATTGCTTTTAAGTCTTTCATGGAGAAGTACTAAGCTAATTAAGTTTTGGTAGACTATAGGATAGGTATATTGTTTCTAATAAGAAAAATATCATCAAAACATAAAATTAGGAATATGATCACATTCCTAATAACCTTCTTATAAATGCAAGATTCTTATTAATTCTTAAGATAACCAAATTCCTTTGTTGCCTAATCGAATATCAGATTTTAACTCTATGAAACTTGCTCTAATTCATAAATAGACTACTTAAGCTTATATTTTATTAGCACTGGTGTTATAAAACCAAGAGGATGTTCCACTTATAGTTCTTCTTTTAACTTTCCATTTTGAAAAACTATTCTATCATCCCTTCACCAAATGTTATAATCCTTGTTAGCTACTATTAAAAGTAGATACCAAATGGACTTAAGCATTCTAACTAGCAAAAAAGTTTCATCATTGTTAATTCCATGATACTAGTGAAACCCTTTGCTACTAGCTTATATATTTACATTCTTATACATTTTTATCTTCTTTACAAAACCTACCTATACCTATACGTTATATCTTAATTGGTATATCCACCAAATTCCATACTTAGTTGTAGACATCGAGTCTATCTCAAAACCTCATGGCTTCTACCCATTACTTAGAGTCTAGTGAAGCAATTGCTTCATTGTATATCAATGGCTCATTTTTTTCGATAAGCAGTATATATTCTTAATGTGTCATGCAGACATTTAACCTTTTAGGTCCTTAACGTATTTTTGTTGACTTATGTAACTCTTGTGTTTTATGAGCTGTCTTTGGTTGTGGCACCAAAGGTGCATGTGACATTTGATCCATTTTCAATTGCTTATGTCCCAACTCATTTGTGAAAAGCTTGAATTTTTTCAAGAACTACTTTACTCTGATTACTTTCTTTGTAGTATAGTGAGCAATATAAACTCTATGGTTGCTTGGAAAATAAAGTAGTGTCTCTTAGTTTCTTTGGGATGTCCAATAAATGAAAACTTAATGGATTTTATCGTAAGCTTTTGAGAGAACTCTATCTTCATATTTGCATTGCAACCCCATACCCCCAATACCTTAAAAAGACAAATTAGGTTTCTTCTAAACCACAATACATATGGTGTCTAATCTTCTACCTTAGTTAGAACATGGCTAAATGTAGATGTTGCTGATTCTAGATGGCAAACATGGAAGGTTAAAGGATGACTTAAGTGAATGATCATTGATTAAACATATCCCTTAGAGTACGGTTCCTTCCTTTTTGAAAAAACATTGTATTCTAGTGTTCCAAGATGTATAAACTTGGAAACTGTGTGACATTCTTTTAGGTAGTCAAACAAATTCTAGGCTAAGATGTTCTCCATCTTGATCATATCAAGGTGTATCTATCTTCTTACCAAGGTGATTTTCAACATCACTTTTAAAATTTCTAAAAAGTTTCTAACTTATTTCTTGTTAATTAGATATATCCATGCCTATTGACACCATTAGTAAAAGTCATAAAGTAAGAAAACCCACTTTTGATTGAGTTGACAGTGATCCATAAACATCTGTGTAAATGAGTTCTAGAAGCTCCTTTACTCTTTTACCTTCCTAGTAAAAGATTTCTTAGCCCTTATAAACATTCTTCGTAAGTGTCTGTAGAATAAATATCAAATGAATCTATATATCCTTCATATTGAAGTTTAGCTTAGCATTTCTTGTTTAAATAGCCAAGTCTAAAATGCCATAAGTAAGTTAAATTTGAATTACTCATTTTTAGTTTCTTAGTCTCAATGCAATAAATAGGTTTACTAGTACTAAGAATATGAAGATCAGTATATATCATCTTTGGTGATTGTACATGACTAAGACTAAGAATTCATGTCAAGCATCATTAAGTAGTGAAGCATAATAATAGCAGTAATAAATAGGATCATTAGAATCCTTAAAGCAGCATCTGTCTTACTAGCTATTTGCTTATAATTGGAATGAGTACTACTCTTAACTTTCGGTGAATAAGAACGTTGCCACCAAATGAGTTAATTTTTAGAAGCCAAAAGTAAGCCTTATCTCTAGTTTAATGTGACAATTTTATATTTCGATTTTGGTCATGATCTATTGGTACTTCTTTGAGAGGATCTTAATGTACTGGTACAAGAAGTGAGTTTTCATAATACATTCAAGCAATGTTTCAATTTTTTTTTTCATCGTGGCTCATTTAATGCCCAAAATTGTTCAAATATAATGTTAGGTTTAAAATCAAAGAAATTGATAAGTATTTTAGTTGATTTATTACTTTGGTTGATCTTAGAAGTAAAAGAAATGAATGTATTTTATTTTGAATATTGAATGTGATTAAAGGTGCTCATAAGACTTGAAAATGACGTTCGTAGCATTTAATGCCAACTATGTGGATATTTGGGTAAGTTGTTCATTATATGATAAATTTAAGGATAAATGAAATTTTGTAAACAAACGAAACAAATGGGTTGTTCATACTTAGGGTTCCAAATATGAAATCAATAAAATTTCTAATGTAATACCAATTGTGTTATGAAATTGATGTGAAATGCTTATTACTCATAATGATGCATATAAATGAATCACAAATGAATTAAGTGGTGTATATAAGTCAAAATAGTTGATATTAGTCACCCAGATAAGTAGATTTCATAACTTTTATGAATATGTTGATTGATCAGATTAGAAATAATAAGTTTTTGGATACGCAGTATAAGTGTAACTTACGCACTTATTCAAAAAATAAGGTATAAACCTATACAAATCGATGGTAAGTAGTATAATATATATAACTAATAGACACCATATAAGTGTCTATATATATACACACATACACATACACATCAATATGTGAATAAGAATACTTAATACTATTATATTAATACACAAAACAAGTATATTTTTATAAATTTATTATATAGTATATATCGTCTAAACATTGTGGGATGAAAATGACATCATTTTGAATGATAAATAAATTGTAGTGTTCTGTAGCTTTAAGAAACTTAAACATAAGTTATATTATATAGGATTTCCAATTGATAAGGAGCTTGACATAGCATACTAGCTTAAGCAAACATCATTTCAGGTAAGTAGGAATATTGAAGACTAGAGTATATACTTACTTGTAGTTGTAAGTAGTTGGTTATATGCATGTTACACCTATGATTGGATATTGAAATGCCAGTTGGTAGTTAAGTTACATGTTTTGTTATGCTATTGTGAAATCGACTCTTTTTTAATGTGTTTGTGAATTGGTTGATTACCTTAACCGGATTAATATAAACTCAAACTATAACTTTAAAATGATACCCATTGCAACCCATTAGAAGATGATTAGGATTCTTTAGCCTAACTTCGACCCCTTTAGAAAGGTGGTGGTTAATTGGTGTTTTCTTACCCTTAGTCGAATTAAGTAATAGGAGAGAAGGTCGTGGTAATATTAAGGGTGCTATTTCAAAGGTAGCCATGGGAGAAGTAGTGTCTCTATTGTACAAGCCTAGATTTGATCATGAGGGCATTGTAGCCTTTATGATGGCGTTGTAGCCTTCATATGTAAACTTGTCAACCTGGGTTAGAGTAGGCATAATTTCTCTAACCTCACAATGGATTAGATAACGTCATGCAGATGATATTTGTTTTGCTGCATTACATGAAATAAATTGGTTTGAACAACTTTTTTGATTTGCTTAGCTTGTTAAAGCATTGGATGGACTAAGATCTTGAGTGCATGAGAGTTTTTGCAAACCCAATAAGAGAAGCTATGCCAACATATCAACGTAGATTATTGTGGAAAAAGTTAGTCATAAACTGCTTTTACTACCTATTTTACTATTTGGTAGGAGATACTGATTCTCTACGATACTGAAGGTTTGATTGAGAATATAAATGCCTCATAGTATTTCTACAAACACTTGTATTTATATTTTATTATTTTTTAATAAAATATCTAGTAGGTTGTAAGTCAAATAAGATCTTATGAGATTATAACTAATAGAGTAGTTGTTGCGCATCTATTGGGGCAACCTATTGGATAGGTAGTGTAAACCCTTATATTTTGGCTCATGACATGGAGTGCTCACTTCCATTAATGTATAACATTTTATTTAATTAAAACGAGTAGCTCTTATCTTTAAAATCAAAACAAATCCGTTGATATCTAAACTTGATATCGAAATCATGTTCTAGGTGAAACTTAAAATATAGAAATTGTTATCTAATTTTAACGCTAGTCCACTAAGTCAATAAATAGTACAAATTCCAATAGTTAAAGGGGAAGTCTTAACTCTATTAGCTATTAGTAGATTTACTTCTCAATTGGACAACTCCTTGCTTTGCTTTTACTTAAATCCTATAAGTTAACACAAATATGTGAACCACATCTTACATCTATAGCCCATGCATAAGAAATAGAAAGATCACATTCTATCATAAAGGTGCATTAAGAATTATCCTCTCTAAATATATTTCTCTTGAAGTGAATACAGTTTCACTTCTAGTGGCCTTTCTTGTTGCAACAAAAAAATAATGTATTCTTCTTATCACAATTAGGCTTGTGTTGCCCCCATTTCAGCTTAGGTTGCTCACCCTTTGTCGCTTGCTTAGCCTTAATTTTTATTATTTCTACCAATCTCTCTCTTATTGGACTTGTCAATCAAGAGAAATTGTTGAGATACATTTGTGTTAGACTTTATGTCCCTTTTTATAGTCCTCAACATAACAAGCAAGTTTATTGTAGACCTTTCCATGTTTTTCATGTTGGAATTCATAACTAATTGGCAAAAAGAATTTGATAAAGAAGATAGGATCATATTGGTGGCTAAGCTATCATCAAGCTTGGAGCCTAAGTTCTTGAGCCTCTTAATGTATCTTATCATCTTAAGTACATGAGATCCAACTTCCTTCAGGCATCTTATAGTTAAACAAGGCTTGGGACATATATACTGTTTAACCTTCACATTGTCCTAGATTAACTCCTCTAAGTAAGCATATACCTCTCTTGTAGACATATTATCATGCTACTTTTGCACTTACATTGTAAATAAAATAAAATACTAGACATAAAAAAATGTCCTTCAGGTGCATCTAATATTGTTCATATTGTGCAATGGTGGCATCTTTGCTTGGTTTGTTAACTTATTCCTCTTATAGGATGTATAATTTTCTTTTATGCTTAAGACAATTTTTAGTTTCCTTAGCTAGTTAAGAAAATTTGGTCCAAAGGGGAGGTTGTCTTTATCTAGCATGGATCATGGAAAAAAAAAATTGTTGTTTGCCATTGTAGATTCATATAGACTAAATTACAAAGTTTAGTATCTATGGATGACTAAGGTCTTTCAAATTAACTTACTTTCATTGTTTTAGTTAGACCTAAGAACCCTCACCATTAGGCTTGAGGAACCCTATTGGAAGATTCCCCAAGGAGACTAAATCCTGAATAAATTAATATATACATAACTAGGTTATACTTACATATTTCATTATTTTAGATAGGTCTTAACTTATCATTCGTAGATCTATACAACTTTTAGACTTCTTCGTTAGGTAGCCTCTTGAAACAAGTCCATATTTGAAAACTAATTATAGTACATAAAATTATGAACCTTAGACTAAGTTAACAAGTTAATGCTTTTATTTAAGTAACCAAGTAATAATATATAAAAATTGTAATCATTTTACTAATCCACACAATAAAAAAAAAAGAATTTTTTCACTGATTTATAACCTACAACTGGAGGGTATTATAATTTATCTTGATATAGTAGATTCAAGGGATTTCATCTAGTCATTACATGTTACCTAATATGCATGCTATTGTTGGTATATATTAACCTCACTTGTATATATTAAATAAATATCAACGATAATGAAATAACTACAATTCTTGTTAGGAAAAGAAAAAAATATTATATATTTTTTAAAATGATTCCTAAAATAGAGCTCTTGGAAAAATAATATTAACACTACCATAGTTGTAATCGGGTTTGATGATAGTGGAATTTCGCCTTAGATTATAACTTGGCACATTACTTACCGAGCTAACTACTTTGCTAAGGGCGGTAATACAACTTTATCTGACTACCAGGGAAACTTTAGGCCTAGCTAATCTGATGGGTTGAAAAGCCTAGCTTGCTTCATTCAAATACTTCAAATTTGAATAAAGGCGTAACAATTTGTCATCTGCCCAGCTTAACTACACAACTACCCACTCTGCTTGTCTTCCACGTGTGATTATATTAAGAAGTCGCCACATAGCTCATGACAAATGAACTACCTGTTAAATGCTTATAAATATGGAGATATCAATATTGTAAGAACTTTCTAAATACTCTTAAGTATTCACTTACTTATTCTCTTACTCTTTCTTTCATACTCTGACTTAGGAATTAAAGTAGTTATGTCGGACTAGTCCGGCACCCCCTTTAGGCTAATTTTCTTCTCTTTTTCAAGAACCAACTCACATGATATTTTTAACCAACAACATTTTAGTGTCGTCTATTTTTGAACCTTCCTACCTATGGCTAAAACCCGATTAACCAAAAGTGCTAATACTGGACATTCTCCCAAGCCATTTCAGGGGGAAGTAGGTACCCTGATGAAGATCGCTTGACTAAGTTAGAGGAACTTTGATATGATTTAGAGTACGTAGCAAACATGAACTATAAATAGGTGTTCATAGTTTGATGGAAATGAGAAATCCATAAGTGGAATGGGATTTTTGGGATGTGAACTTGTGTAGATATCATACAATAAGACATAAACACAATCAGGGATTAAGCTCGAAATGGATTTTGATATGAATCATGAGAACCAAACCAAGGTTCTGGTTTCAAATGAGGGTTAGATGCAACTTATTAACTCATTCAAGTAAAGGGGTTCACCACAATTGCATGAAGAGGATTGATAAGAACGCACTAAGGATTAAAGAGCAAATAACACTGAATAATCAAGCTCAACTTAATTAAGCTTACAAGAGAGACAAGGCTCTTGAGAATACTCACTTTAATTCTTAATATGAAAGGTAATAATTTGACTACTTACAATATTTTGCTATTTATAGTAAATCTTAAGCCTTAGTGGCAAAACTGTATAATATACAAGGCTTTAAAACCCTACAGACTAGGCTTACGACTTAAAAGTAATGAAAATATTTATAAGTATACAAAATAGTGTTAAACAATGCATTTAATAGGAAGGTTAGCGTGTAAGGTATCTAAGCTGTTTTGCGGTAGGTTGGGTTTGAGGAGGATCAGGTTAGCAGTTGGCTATCGGGCTTAAGTTGGATTCTTTAAAGTTATAATGTGCTCGACTAAGCTCTTAGTGAGGTCAGCTTATAATTGCCAACCTTGTAGATTGCTCGACATTAGATTCTTCGTATCATGTTGAGCTGGTCTTTGGACTTGGGATCTTAGTTATTTGGTCCCTGGTTTATTCAGAAGCCTATAGAGTCGTTGTCGAGTTGTCTTTCTTTTGATTCTTGGCCTTTTGGCATTAGCTCGACCTTGAGTAGATCAGGTTGACCTTGGTGTAGAATAGGTTGGTCGTGGCTTGGAGATGGTTGTAGGCCGATTCTTATCAAACTCTGTACTAATTTGGCCAAGGAAAACTAAGAATTGTCTAACAAGAATGATGAAATCTTGAACATCATCTGAAAAAATAACTTACTTAATCAGAATTAGGAGCATAGTGACAATAGTGTTGAGGACTTTGGTAATTTGGTCCATTCATGTGAATTGCCAAGAAAGTAGGTTGGAGAGATGTATGAAGCTTCAATCCCTACACTTAAAAGATTGGATAAAGGAAAACAACTACAGTAAACACACCATGTTGGACCATCCCATGTTAACGCCCTTGCTATGACCAGTTGTCAATTTACAATTAAGAAAAGCCCTTTTATTCCATAAATTTTGGAAGAAGTCATACCTCGACATGTCAAACTACCACAGAATAAAAGACCTGGAGTATCATCTTGAATATTATCATACTTTTGCTAAGTTACATGGCTTAAGTGATGTCGTGGCTTGTTAAGTATTTTATTCAACTTTGCGAAATGCTACAAGTACGTGGTTCAAATAGTTAAAGTCGAATACTATTACATGTTTTATGGATTTGGTAGAGGTGTTCTTGCAACACTTCCTCACAACCAAAATCCTAGTTAAGGACTCATCTATCCTTAACACTATCAAATAGAGATATGATGAATCCATTAGAGATTCTTTGGCTCGGCTTATGGTTGAGATGATTCAGATCCCATAATTAGATGAGTGTTGCTTAAATGTAGTGATTGATGGAGTGAAGATACATGGAGATTTCTTCAAATCTCTAGCTAAAAATAAGCCAAAGACGTTTACAAAATTTAAGGCTAAGGTTACCTCTTACATTCGACAAGAGGACAATATAAAAAGCTCGATTTGAGGTTAATCAAAATAGAGGTGATCGGAAAAATGATAAGAACAAGAAAAGTGTGAATGATAGGCTTGTTGGACATAAGGACCATTTTTTGGAAGGTGTTAGTGGTGAAAGAAAGAAGTTGCGTATTCTAACCTATTCTATTCATACTCCCCTTAGTCATCCAATATTTAATACATTGATGGAAGTGCGAAATTAAAGGGTGTTGCAATGGCCTAAGCATATTAAGGGAAACCTATTGGTAGAAATTGAACAAATATTGTGATTTTCATCATGACAGAGGCCACAATGTTGATGAATATATAGCTAAAAAATGCTATTGAAGATACAATGCAATAAGGATATTTGAGCAAATTCTTAGCTCGTGATGCTAAAAATATTAAGCGGTCAACTGGAGATGAAGAGATGAACAGGATAATGATGAATGGCCTCTTTAGGCTAGAAGGGAGGCGAGAGACGGAAGTAATAATAATAGGGCCGAAAATGGTGTTATAAACATCACTGTTGGTAGAGCATTAGTTTAGGCTGGTCTTGCTCCTTAAGCTTAACTAACACCATATATTATGTTTATAATTTGCAGGGTAAGAAGGTGAAGGTTGATAATTCCATCCCTTTTACGTAGAAGGATTTCAAAGGCATATAAGGCCCTACAATGACGTACTAGTAATTAGTGCGAGAATTGCCAAATTCGAGGTTAAGAAGATCTTAGTTGACATTAGAAGTTCGGTAAATATTATCTTTTAACTTGCCTTCGACTAAACGAAGCTAAGGATTAAAGCACAATTAAGATCTTACGATTATGATTTGTCTGCTTTCAACAACTAGCCTGTATGAGTAGTTAGAGTAATTTCTCTTCCAATCTAGAATGGAGATGACGAGAATGTAATAGAAGACAAAATAGATTTCCTTGTTGTTAAATGTTGGTCCCCTTACAATATGATCATGGGTTGACCATGCCGACACTTGTTTGGTATGGTCTCGTCAATAGTACATTTGAAGGCAAAATTCCCTACTCCTATTAGAGTTAGAGTATGTAGGGGAAATCAATTAGGGATGCCATTGGGGCGGGTTCGAAATGTGTTTTGCAAAACCTTAACTTGACTTGCTATCTTATAAAACTTCTGAAAACCCTATAGGTTTTTATTTTATTTCTAAAGCCTGCCCCTATAAGGTATCTTAAAACCTATTAAAAACTTAACCCAACCCACTAATACTAAAAAAAATTGATTTGTGGGTATATATGAAAATAAAGCAAATAGTGTATGGTTTATTTTGAATAATAAAACAAATGGCATATGACTATTCAAGACTAAACTAACTTCTTTTTATTTTAAATTAATATACAATTAATGAAAAGGAGATGGGTGGGGATTGAAGAATGTAGCTGACTAGTTGAGAGAGATAGTAAGGTAAGAGAAGAGATTCATAGAGAATGTGAGAGAGAGAATGAGATGAGACTATGGTTTTTTTTTTTTAAAGATGAAGCATGAAAGAGACAATATATATTTTATTAATTATTATATTTTATTATTTATAACTAATACTAAATTACTAATATCATATATGTATATTATTATTTTTAACTAGGTTTGAGTTTTTCGTTGGGGTTTTTCTAAATCTTAGGACTCGACCCAAAATCCTATAGGTTCAAACCTTACAGGGTTTTAAATGAGTTGGAAACCTTATAATGACCTGCCCAGTGGCATCCTTAAGACCAACAGTTAGCTAAATCATTATATTTAAAGGCACTTAAGAGTAGAGAAGTTTTCCATATCAAAGCAAATCTAGAGAGAAAGTCTGGTAATTTAGAAAGTGCCAAAGAATAGGTTAAGGAAGTTTAACTTAGGGATGATCCAGATAAAACAACTAAGATGGGGAAGCCATTATTGATAAAGATCTAAGAGGACTTGATCAAGCTCCTTTGTAATAGTGCTAATGTTTTTGCATAGACTCTGATGGGAATTAGCCTTTGACCATATCCAAGTCGAGGCCAACCAATCCTAAGCCGAGACCGATCAAGTTTTACCAAGGCTAATCTAATAACAGAAGATCGAAGGGAAGAAAAGAAGACACTTGACACTAAGTCTGTCCTCTGCCAAGACGCCGAGAGACCATAGGATCGAGGACTTGAGGGCAAAGATCCACTTGATATGACACTAAGAGACTAGTGCCGACTAATTCTATCACTTAGCAATTATGGGTCGACCTTCTAGTGTCTCGGCCAAGCACTCCAAGACTTTAGAAGCTCCTCCTCGGACTTAGACATCTAATTACTAACCTTACCCAGTTTGGATCTTGTTCCTTCCAAGACAGGCCGAGTGACTGCATACTGACTTCTATTAAACGCACAGTTTTGTATTCTTGTACATGTTTTCTGTATTTTATTTATGGGCCAAATTTTTTAAGGTTTAAGGCCTTGTACATTATTTACAGTTTTGCTACTAAGGTTTAGGACTTGCTATAAATAGCAATACTTGTAATCATAAAAGGACAGCTTAGAGACAGACAAAGCAAAGAATATTCCCATACAGAGAGTGAAACTTTTCCTACTTCGAGCTAGGCTATACTTGAGCTAGCAGAGCTTGCATTTGCTGGATTATTGAGTGTTGAGTAAACTCTTTAATGCTTCCCATATTCTTATTAATCTTGACCTTAAGATTGTGGTGAACCCTCATTTGAGCTGGTTAGTGAGTTGCATCTAACCCTCATTTGAATCTCAAGCAACATTTAGTGTTCGTGAGTTGCATTAAACCCTATTTTGAGCTTAAACCACTAATTATGTTTATATCTTGGTGCATGATATCTATCCACATTCACACTCAAAAACCCTTGTTTTACTTCCTATTCTTCGTACCCACTTGAATCCATGAATACCCATTTTGTTCGTCCAACCCATTGCCCTGTTTCGCTTCACATCAGACTCCCTCAAATATGCTGGGCATCCCAAGAGAAGTTATGTTGTACAAATTGCAGATAGATCTTAATGCCAAGGTTATTCAACAAAAGAAGAGGAATTTTGCCCTTGAACGACAAGTGGCAATTGAAGAAGAAGTTCAAAAACTATTGACAATAGGGTTTATAAGGGAAGAGCCTTATCCAATGTAGCTGGCCAATTATGTTTTAGTCAAGAAATTGAATGGCAAGTGGCATAGGTGTATAGACTTCACTAACTTGAATAAGGCTTGCCTCGAGGATTGTTTTCCTTTACAGATTATCGATTAGAGGGTTAACTTAACTACTAGGCATGCCTTGCTTTCTTTTATGGATATATTTTCTAGCTATAATAAAATCAGAATGGAGAAAGAGGATGAGGTACACACATCATTTGTTAGGAACTTTGGAACATATTGCTATACGATCATGCCCTTTAGATTAAAGAATGTCGGTGTAACCTACCAGAGACTTGTAACAAAAATGTTTAAGCCTCAAATCCACCGTAATGTTGATGATATGATAGTCAAGAGGAAAGAAGAGGATTAGCACCTTATTGACCTAGATGAAACATTCAATACATTGAGGAGATATAGCATGAAGTTGAATCCATAGAAATGTGTTTTTGGAGCTACCTTAGGCAAATTCTTAGGGTATATGGTAACTCAACAAGGCATTGAAGCGAACCTTAAAAACATTGATGCAATAAGGAATATGAAGTCCCCAAGTGCTGTCAAGGAGGTTTAGGAGTTAATGAGCCGAATTATTGCCCTAAATATATTTGTTTCAAAGAGCATAAATAGATGTGCAAAGTTTTTCAAGATTCTAAAGAACCCTAGGGAGTTTTGATGGATTGATGAATGTGAGATCACATTCAAAGGATTGAAGAATCTTTTAGCATTACCTCCAGTACTTTCGAAGCTAACTTGAGGAAGATTTGTTCTTGTATTATTTGTTAGCAGTTGTAGACACCCTATTTTTACCACCCTTTATTTTAATTTTAATCTCTTTTTACTTTTAGGTCAGGTTTACAAAAAAATTAAAAAATTTTAAAAATAAAAAAATTTTAAAATTGAAAAAAAAAAAGTGTTAAAAGTCTTTGAGTTGAGTTGGTTAGTCTTTTAGGGTCAGATCAAGAGATAGTTGAAAATATACATGTGATTTAGTAAATTCGAAGTCTTTTGGTTTTCACTAAATTTTTTTTTTTTTTTTAAAATAGTCCAACAAAACATTTGAGTTCATAAATGGGCTTTTGTCCAATTTAAAAAATATTTTAACTGGATTAAAATGATCTCTGGATTGATCAGAAGATCCTTTCAATTGGCTAGAATCCGTTACTTGAACGAAACTAGATCTTGTAGAATCATATTGAATATTTGACGATACATTCCGTACCTTGCTAAAAAACCGATCCTTGTTTACCAACCACACATTGTCTAACCAAATCCAATTCTCTCTCGATATGTTCCTCAAAAAATCCGATTCGTGCGGATTCTTCCCCCAACTAACGAAGAGATCTTGGCGGAATTGCCACATATGAAATTGAGTTCAATTTATCTCTCTCAACTTGGATCCCGTGAGGAGGGCCTTGGAAGGTTTTAATATAGGCAGTAGGAATTCGCAGATCCTCCAGACGTAGAGCGCGCAGGGCTTTGAACCCAAATACATTACCCACAATGGAAGTAAACATATTAGTAATAGAACCTTCTTCAAAAAGGTCTAAGGGGTAAGCTACATAGCATATATATTGATTTTCTTCTCCAGCAACAGGTTCGATGTGGTAGCATCTTCCTTTATAACGGTCAAGGCTGGTAAGCCCATCGGTCCATACGGTTGTCCATGTCCCAGTAGAAGATTCAGCAGCCACTGCAGCCCCTGCTTCCTCAGGCGGAACTCCAGGTTGAGGAGTTACTCGGAATGCTGCCAAGATATCAGTATCTTTGGTTTGATAGTCAGGAGTATAATAAGTCAGTTTATAATCTTTAACACCAGCTTTGAATCCAACACTTGCTTTAGTCTCTGTTTGTGGTGACATAAGTCCCTCCCCTACAACTCATGAATTAAGAATTCTCACAACAACAAGGTCTACTCGACAGAAATTCGGAGTTAATGAAAGCTTTCACAGGAATCTTTCACAAAATTTTGAACTAATATTATCAACTAATTAACTAATATTATCAACTAATCATAATGGTCTTTATTAGACCATGGTATTTGATTCGCCAAATACATCATTATTGTATACTCTTTCATATATATGGCGCAACCCAACTCTTGTTTTTGAAGTTTCTAATCCCTTCCTTTTTTTGAATCGAAATAATAAGAAATTGACTCTTGACAGTGAGATACGTTGTATATGTAAATCCTAGATGTGAAAATGGGAAAAATTTGTATCCATTAGGTAGAAAAAAAAAAAAAGAAAAGGCTAGACATAAATGAATCCACTAAAAAAAGAACTAAGGCCCAATGAGATAAAAATAATGAATTGTAAATAGAGTTTAGGTTCGAATTCCATAGATAATATCTATGTTATTGTTTATAATGATAGACAAATGAACGACTTTCTCAAAGCTCAAGATTTTTATTCATCCACTTGATATTTTGAAAATGGGTCGATTGAACTTCAAAATTTACTTGAATTGAATAAGTAAACAAAATCAATGGAATTGAATTCGGTTGGACGGTACCAACGAAATCGAGTGTTAATTACCATTAATTATTGAATTAACTGATCAACTTGCTATCGAACATTTTTTTGGATTCGAAAATTTTCGTAAAAGATTTCAACATATTTCACTTTTATTATTATTATGAGAATCAATCCTACTACTTCTGGTCCCAGAGTTTCCACACTTGAAAAAAAAAACCTGGGACGTATAGCTCAAATCATTGGTCCGGTACTGGATGTAGCTTTTCCCCCGGGCAAGATGCCTAATATTTATAACGCTCTGGTAGTTAAAGGTCGAGATACTCTTGGTCAAGAAATTAATGTAACCTGTGAGGTACAACAATTATTAGGAAATAATTGAGTTAGAGCTGTAGCTATGAGTGCTACAGATGGTCTAATGAGAGGAATCGAAGTGATTGATACGGCAGCTCCTCTAAGTGTTCCAGTCGGCGGAGCGACTCTAGGACGAATTTTCAACGTGCTTGGAGAGCCTATTGATGATTTAGGACCTGTAGATACTCGTACAACATCTCCTATTCATAGATCTGCGCCCGCCTTTATACAGTTAGATACTAAATTATCTATTTTTGAAACAGGAATTAAAGTAGTAGATCTTTTAGCCCCTTATCGCCGTGGCGGAAAAATAGGACTATTCGGGGGGGCTGGAGTGGGTAAAACAGTACTTATTATGGAATTGATCAACAACATTGCTAAAGCTCATGGGGGCGTATCCGTATTTGGCGGAGTAGGTGAACGTACTCGTGAAGGAAATGACCTTTACATGGAAATGAAGGAATCCGGAGTAATTAATGAACAAAATATTGCAGAATCAAAAGTAGCTCTAGTCTACGGTCAGATGAATGAACCTCCCGGAGCTCGTATGAGAGTTGGTTTGACTGCCCTAACTATGGCAGAATATTTCCGAGATGTTAATGAACAAGACGTACTTCTATTTATCGACAATATCTTCCGTTTCGTCCAAGCAGGATCTGAAGTA